>CM070553.1:54590278-55190278 GCA_036346405.1 Phyllostachys edulis
GGCCACGGATCTCCCTTTCAAGATCTAAGCCGTTCGAGTCCTCCTCCTTTGAGATCCGAGCTAGATCTCCCTTTAGAAATCTAAGCCTTTGGTCCTCCCTTGTAGATCGTAGTTCGGGCTCTCCTTTGCATATCGTAGTTCAAGTCCTCCTCCTTTGAGATCTGAGCTTGGGATCTCCTTTGGAGATCTAAGCCGTTCAGTCCTCCCCTTTGTAGATCCGAGTTCAAGTCCCCCCCTTGCAGATCGACCATTGAGTCCTCCTCCTTTGAGATCGGATCACGGATGTCCCTTTAGAGATCATTGTTCAGTCCTCCTCCTTTGAGATCGTGGCCGGATCACCCTTTGGAGATCTAGCCAGTTCAGTCCTCCTCCTTGAGATCGTGCCATTGGATCTCCCTTTAGATATCTAAGCCTTCCATTTCCTCCCCCTTGTAGATCTGAACGTTCAGGTTCTCCTTCTTGAGATCGACAGATTCGAGTCCTCCTCCTTGAGATCGTAGCCAGAACTCCCTTTGGAGATCTAAGCCGTTCGAGTCCTCCCCTTGTAGATCGACTGATTCAGTCCCCTCTTCTTGCAGATCCGAGTTCTCAGTCCTCCCTACTTTAGATCGACCACGGATCTCCCTTTAGAGATCCGGCCGTTCAGTCCTCCTCCTCTTTGAGATCGACCAGTAGTATCTCCCTTTGGAGATCTAAGCCGTTCAGGTCCTCCCTCCTTTGAGAACTAACCGCTGGATCTCCCCTTCAGAGATCTAAGCCTTTCACGTCCTCCCCCTTGTAGATCTGACCGTTCAAGTTCTCCCCCTTTGCAGATCTGACCGTTCAGGTCCTCCCTCCTTTGAGATATGACCGCCGGATCTCCCCCTTGGAGATCTAAGCCATTCAGGCCCTCCCCCTTTGTAGATCGGCCGTCAGTCCTCCCTTGCAGATCGACCATTCAGTCCTCCTCCTTTGAGATCGTGACCGAAGAATCCCCTTTAGAATCGACCATTCAGTCCTCCTCCTTTGAGATCGTGACCAGGAACTCCCCTTTGGAGATCTAAGCCGTTCAGGTCCTCCCCCTTTGTAGATCTGACCTCCGGATCTCCCCTTTGGAGATCTAAGCCGTTCAGGTTCTTCCTCCTTTGAGATCTGACCGCTGGATCTCCCCTTTAGAAATCTAAGCCTTTTAGGTCCTCCCCCTTGTAGATCGACAGATTCGGGTTCTCCCTTCTTGAATCGACTTCGAGTCCTCCTCCTTTGAGATATGAATGGGGATCTCCCTTTGGAGATCTAAGCCGTTCAGGTCCTCCCCCTTTGTAGATCGTAGATTCTGTACCCCCTTCAGATCCGAGATTCAGGTCCTCCCTCCTTTGAGATCTGACCGCCGGATCTCCCCTTTAGAGATCTGACCGTTCAGGTCCTCCCACCTCTGAGATCTGACCGCCGGATCTCCCCTTTGGAGATCTAAGCCATTCAGGTCCTCCCCTGTAGATCGGCCAGATTCAGTCACCCCCCCTTGAGATCTGGCCGTTTAGGTCCTCCTCCTTTGAGATCGTAGATTCGAGTTCTCCCCTTGCAGATCGGCCAGACTTCTCAGTCCTCCTCCTTTGAGATCGTGCCGGATCTCCCCTTTAGAGATCTGACCGTTCAGGTCCTCCCTCCTTTGAGATCTGACCGCCGGATCTCCCCTTTGGAGATCTGACCGTTCAGGTCCTCCCTCCTTTGAGATCTGACCGCTGGATCTCCCCTTTAGAGATCTAAGCCTTTCAGGTCCTCCCTTGTAGATCGGCCAGATTCGGGTTCTCCCTTTGTAGATCGGACTGTTCGGGTCCTCCTCCTTTGAGATCGTGGCCGGACACTACTACGAGGCAGGCATCACAGGCGGTTGGGCGAATCATCACGCAGGCGGTTTCGAACCGTCTATGTTTATTGATGCGTGATAACGAGATATTATCACGAGCGGTACAAAAGCCGTCGTGATACGAAATATCACACGGTTTTATTAAAAACCGTCAGCGAAGTCAAGTATCACGAGCGGTTTGAGCGAAGCAAATGCGTGATAGGAGAATATCACGAGCGGTTCTAAATAAAAACCGTCGTGATTTACGAATATCACGAGCGGCTTTTTGTAGAACCGTGCGTGATATTCTCTATCCTGAGCGGTTTTATTTAGAACCGTCGTGATATTCTCCTATGATGAGCGGTTTTACTGTTCAAGCGAAATGCGTGATACTGACTTCACGAGCGGTTTTAACGTAAAACCGAAATGCGTGATAGTTAAATACCCCGCGCCCACAATTTGGTGTTTTCTGGCTAGCCTCGGGAATTGCTAGCCATGCCCTCTGAAAACAAGCATTCACAGAACCGATTCAAGCATTCACAAAAAGCAGATTCAAGGAGCCATGACAACTCAAAGTGATCATTACTCAAAATAAATTACAAAAGATCGCATTTGTTCAAGTATTGTCGTTATAGTTACAACTAGATTACAATTGTTTGCGTTGAGAGGTTTTAGTGGGGTGATGCTCGGGTTGGCGACGGAGTGAAACTCTCCGTTGTCGTTAATGATTTCTGTGTTGATAAAGCGCAGAGCTTCCTCGAATGTCCTTGATCTCTTCATAGCAGTGAATCACATTGTAAATTCAAGGCACGCCACTAGCAAGAGTAAAGTGGTAAGATATATATATTTAAATTTATAATTAGGAAATAATTATTTGAGATTGACAAACCTCGGGATCCTTCTTCCTAGGTGTAAGGATTAGTCGCATATGATAGCGACGTAGATTGCACATAACTCATCATCTTTTTCTTTGGCGGCCTTTGCAAAAAATAGAATTACATATATAGGTATAGTCGGTTCGAGACGCGTTATTATGAAGTATGATATAGGATTATAGTGTTGTAGCGCGTCTTGGGAAAATCCATCCTGTGTGTTAGTTAGGCGCTCTTTCCATTGTATATTCCTTTGTTGGCAACATAATTGATGAGCGACCTACATGATTGAAAAGGTTATCCTCGGCCATTTCAAGCGAATGAAGACTACAATAGAGTTATGTAAGGAGGAAATGAGCATACCTCTCTAGTATTCCTCTTAGAGTCTTTGAAGTTGTGCTTGTTGCGGTTTAGGGAATCAAGGTATATCACATGGTTCCTCTTGGGTATAATAACTAAAAGGATCGATGGTACCTACTCATGTATGTCGCTATAGTCATTAAACCTAAGGTCGTCTTTGCGTATAAAGTACAAATGAAATTTGTATAGCAAGTAGTGACACTTACCCACGGTTGTAGGGCACCACTATGTACTTCATGTTAAATCGGCGAAGCAATGACCTCGTTATGTATTTCTCGGCGAAGGAGGAGTCTTGTTGGATGGTTTGCAGCGATACCACATGTGGGTCGAGAAACCCTTTGGTTCTTTCCATTCCGGACATTTTTCAAACATGTATCTATACATAAGCAATGAGTTGTGATATTTATTGGTATTACATGAATGTAGAACTTGATTATGCGCACTTACAAATGTCCAACATCGTAGAAGCGAGGCGTCGAGGCCAGCGAGGTTGAATAGTTGAAATAAGTCATTGAAGCCCACGACGAAGTACCTCGTCCGTTGAAGAAATGCTTATCCTCGTATCGGCGGTGATTCGATGATCGCACCCTTCTTTTGGGTCTTCGCCAAGTACCGGGCATGCAAAGCGACAAGCATATCCAAAGATGCATTATCATGCGCCGAGCACAATGGTTTTCGATGATGTAGTTCCGGTATCGCGGACTTCCGGACTTGGGAGGCGCTTTAACGTTTGTGGATTTCGATTTGGCCTTAGCGATTGGCGGCGTCTTCTTGTGAGATGACTCTGAGCGGATCTGGCGCACGCTTTTCTTCGTTCTTGGCGTCTTCTCCACGGGAATCGAAGGTGGCCTTATGAGGTGAAACATGAGGTGGAGTCATCGAGGTCCGTTGGAGAGGAATGGTCGTGTCAGATCGCAAGACCTTCTTTGGGTCGAGCGATGTCCTTCTTGGGCCTTTGGATAAAAGAGAGGGCGGCATCCCTAGTGTTGTGATCTCTTCGTTCGGGCAAATCTTCATGGGGCGGCTCGAAATTGACATGTACCATATCCACGGACCTGGCGTAACTGTCGCGCCGGTGGGGCTGCCGTCAGATTGCCCTTTCTCGTATGGATACACCATCCTGCTTGCGACCTCAATACAAAGGACCCATCCATCCTCACTTGGAGCTTATGAGGCGTCGGCTCCTACAAAATGATACGCAATTAGCTAAGGCGCCCTATAGGTCTATCTTTGGTGCGGTCCATAGATGTACGTTACCTTGATGTCGCTCTATCAGAATCGGACGTCGTCATGTTCACAATTATCTTGTGACGCGACGCCACTCCGACGTCGAGGAGGCGCCGCCCCGAATTAGCGGGCGGCTTGCATCACTGCTCATGAGTATATCCATTTAACTCGCATAATCTTGCCATCTCTACTTGAAATTGGTTAGTAATCATCTGTACTAAGCGGTTGTCGTGCTCGACCTTGGATCTCTTCCTAGTCCTATCGTGCGAGAGTCGTCCGCGAATCCATGACTCCAAGGCACGTTAACCCCAAAGCCTCGCGTGCGACTGGTGCTCCTTGTTTCCCAAGTAGTAGATAGTATATCATTCTCCTATGCGCATGGAAGGAGCCTTGGGAAGCTTGGGCGATCAAGTCACGCCGCAAGAGGTCATCATGTTATTATAGGCACTATGAAGTGATGGACTTATTAACAACTTAGTAGTTCGACATATTTACCACACGTTGGGACACTTCACGGTCTGCGGGTTTGTGAAGGAGATCTTTGCCTCAAGACGAGACTTGTGCCTCGCTTTTAACCAAATTTTAGGGAAGCAGTGCGTGACATCGAAGCGGGTTCTCCTTCTCGCCGCCCATTCCTCGTATTTACCCTCGTACCCGGCGGTGCCGAGTCTGTGCTTGGTGAGTGTTTAGGTGTCCGAGAGCTTTGTGCGCCGACTTTGCTCCTTAAATTCGACCGTCGTTTTCATAGCCACAAAGGTGTCCCATGCTTCGCGTCAAGAATTTGTCTTTCTTGAAGGCGTTTGACCCGTGTTCACGTGCCGTGACAAGAATGCTCTTGAAGGTCCTCCACGATTTACCCATCGTGAGCATCGCCGTCCGTCGCCGCGCGTGCCACATGTGCTTCGGAATAGTGAACTTCTCCGAAAGTTACATCCCACAGTAGCGCCTTCGCTTCTTCGTCGAGTCCTTCCACGTTGGTGTGGTGATGAGGACCTGTTCCTTGCAAGTATCCCGCAGATGGTCAGGAATCTCGCCACGATCTCTTGGGACTCAGAGGGACCCCAAAGTCACCGACCTCGTGATGACCGATCTACCAGAGGCATTTTCGATTGTCCTCTGCCATCTCGCTTAGTGTCATTATCGCCGACGGTGATGGCGGCCTCGTCGGCGCCTCTTCCATCTCATGGCGTCGTTTGTCGGTGACCTCGTCGGCGCCTCTTCCATCTGCGGCGTCGGTTTGGCATGAAGACGATGTCTCTGCCATCTAAACACTTGCTATCTATATAAGTTACATATGCAATAAAATGGATTGCAAGTGTCCCAAATTAACATATACATTGAAACTTAATAATATGCTCAACATGTGCAATATTAGCAAATAATCATAAATAATTCCAAAGCATAAATATGAAACAATTAATCTCGGGAAGAAATACAGAGGTTGACTATAGAGATCAAGATGGCAAATGAAAAGTTGAATGAGCTCATACAGAGTACTAACATTCCTTAATCCACTAGCTTCTCTAAGGAAGCCTACTTCATCGAGGTCGACACTTTGGAGTGTGCCATTTGTTTCATGCCGTGGAGGGTGGCATGAAACAAAGGTACACTCAAGTGTGTCAGATCGACGAAGGAAATGCTAAGCAAAGGTTTAATCTCAGAGGGCTCACCGCCTCCTGCTCCTATTATGTGCTCTCGAAGGAGAGTAGCTAAAGAACAAGTCTTTGCCATCTCAATCTTATTGTCTATACTCTTCATCGACCACGACACCTTTGGAGTGTGCCATTTGTTTTATGCCGTGGAGGATGGCATAAAACAAAGGTACACTCAAGTGTGTCAGATCGACGAAGGAAATGCTAAGCAAAGGTTTAATCTCAGAGGGCTCGCCTCCTCGCTCCTATTCTAACACTCCTAACACTCCTTAATCAACGAAGCAAAGGTTTAATGCATCATGCGTAAGACTAGCCTTTAATGAAGACATAGAAACAAAATAGAATCAAGTAAATAGACATAGCAAATAATCATAAATAATTCCAGCATAAATATGAAACAATTAATCTCAGGAAGAAGTACAGAGGTTGACTATAGAGATCAAGATGGCAAATGAAAAGTTGAATGAGCTCATACAGGACTACTAACATTCCTAACACTCCTTAATCCACCGGCCTCTCTTATGATCTTTGTATAGATAGAAACTAGTGATACAAATCTTTGCGAGCCTACTTCATCGAGCTCGACACCTTCGAGTGTACCATTTGCTTCGTCGTGAGTGGAGGATTGGCACGAAGCAAAGGTACACTCAAGTGTGTCGAGATCGATTTAAGAAAATGCTAAGCAAAGGTTTAATGCTTCATGTATAGAAGACTAGCCTTTAATGAAGACATAGAACTAGAATCAAGTAAAATGATCGATTTAAGGAAATGCTAAGCAAAGGTTTAATCCCAACATAGAAACAAAATAGAATCAAGTAAAACTTTCTTTTTGGATTGTTGTAAAAATGCGCTTTTAGCAAAATTTCGTAATTAATCCCAACAAAATTAATTAGCATTAAAGCATAATTTCTAAAGAATTTAACACTCCTTAATCCACCGGCTTCTCTAAGGAAATGCAAGGAATCACAGACGGTTCTTAATAAGAACCGTGCGATTAAATTCTCGACCAATAAAAGGTCTAGAGATTAACAAAGGATTATGCAGACACTATTCCAACATATTGATTGATGATATTATGTGCTCTCGAAGGAGAGTAGCTAAAGAACAAGTCTTTGCCATCTCAATCCTATTGTCTATACTCTTCATTAAATGAATATGATAATATAAATTCAAACTATGAGCTCTAAACAATACTTTGCTTAGCTGTCAAATGATCTCAACTGCTAATCTAAAACAGATTAAACTTCGATCAAGCAGAGGTTGACTACAGAGATCAAGATGGCAAATGAAAAGTTGAATGAGCTCATACAGACTACTAGAAGAATCACAAACTAGTCATTAGATTACCAACTAAAACGAATACTCTCAACAGAATCAACATGAAGAATCGTAATAACTAGCTTTCAACCGAAAGTAACCAATTAACAAGACATCATATTGATAGTAGCAAGTAATACAATAGAGCTCAAGTATGAACTAACTATCACATTCAATCTCAAGATAAGGCGAGTTCATCACGAGCATGTCAACAAAGCCCATCGATCAATTTGCAATGAACGATGAGCTCAACCGAAAGTAACCAATTAATAAAGAGATCATATTGACAAGAGTAAGTAATACAATAGAGCTCAAGTATGAACTAACTATCACATTCAATCTCAAGATAAGACATAGTTCATCACAGAGCATGTCAACAAAGCCCATCGATCAACAAAGCCGAATCGCCACAGAGGAGCAATACTAACAGAGAGGATGCCGCACAAGAACTCACGGTGCAAGGAGGAGGCCGACAGGGGAGGAGGACTACATGGGAGAAGGCAGGCAGAGGGAGAAGGCTTGGCAGAGGGAGGAGGACGGCGACGCTGGGCTTACGGCCAGGAGGTGAACGGGCGCTGGTGGTTGGGGGGCAGACCGAGGTCGGCGGCCGAGGTCTGGGCGGCACCGAGGTCTGGGCGCCGAGGTTGGGGCGGCACCGAGGTCGTGGTCATGCGGTGAAAACTACGGCGAGCCCTAAACCCTAGAGGAGGCGAACGAGCGCCAGAGCCTAAGGGGCGGGAGAGGAAGTGACAAGTGAGAGCAAAACCCTAGCGTTTCGCCTTATAAAAAGTATATCACAGACGGTTTATAACGAGAACCGCTCAGGATATATATATCACGAGCGGTTCTATAAAAGAACTGTCAGGATAATCATGCACGGTTTTAACTACAACCGCTCGTGATATGAACGTATCACGAGCGGTTTTAAATAGAACCGCTCGTGATTCCTTTTCACGCATTTGCTATACAACGGAACCGCTCTGTGATAACTCTCTTCATTTTCCCACGTGTCTCTTCGTCTTCATTTTCTGCGTGTGTCTCTTCGTCTCACGATCACACTGCGCGGCTTCATCTCTTCATTTTCCAACGCCGCCTGAGCCTCCCCAAATATCTCTTCGTCTCCGTTCCGCTTTTAGAAATTGTTCTATATATAGATGTATCCCTTCTACAATGTATTTCACACAACCTCCTTGATCCCCTTTCTCCACAAAAAAATGTAAATGGTCAGCCTCCTCTTCTCAGTACACGCCTTTGACGCGCAGACTCTCTCGCTATACGCCGAGTCGTCTTGCTTGAAGAACACTATTTCAACAATGTCTTCACTCCTCTGTCAGAGAATTTGCCGAGCGGGTGGCGACCACCTTCCGCCGCCTTGACATTCTCCTCCGCCGTGTCTTAGGGTGATCTCCCACTTTCGGCGAGTTTACGTGTCGCCGACGTGGTCCTCCAAAACGGTTGCACATCTCCAGAGGCTTGTCGCCACTTGATCATGATCGAGGCAAAGAAGCGATCGAGTCGACTGTGCCGAGACCCTCATAAGAGAAGAGAGCCTATGGGCTCTCTTCAACTTGGTTCAACAAATCGAGGGTCTTGGGACACACTCGAACGAGGCGTCGGTAGTGGACGATTTCAGATTCGCTCGATCTTAAACCGTCCGCCCAAGATGCCGCCGCCACGAAGTGTTGAAGAGCGGAGATAGCGACCTACCTCCACCACTAGATAGGTTTCTAGTTTTTAATCTTTTTGTAAGCTCATCGCCACGCACGTTGTTTGGCTATATATATATGAAAATTCCAAAATTTAAAAAAGTTTGGAGGAGAAGTTACAATATCTATTTGCCCATAGTAAGAGCTAGATCCTCATCCCATCGATCTTGAAGTGTGGAGGTATGTTGATCTCGAGCCAGTGGGGGGGACGGCCGGGTTGCTCCCTTTGCGGCAATGCAGAGAGGTGAAGGCCCATCGCCATGAACCGCGACGCGTGGCGGAGGATCTCACGAGCGGTTCTAAATAAGAACCGCTCAGGATAACAAAGTACCACGCATGCTTCTAAATAAGAACCGTTTATGATAATTCAGTATCACTGCAGGCGGTTCTAAATAAGAACCGCTCAGGATACTACACGAGCGGTTGTAACGTAAAACCGCTCGTGATTGAGAGATTATCTGCAGCGGTTTGTGAATAGAACCTGCTCAGGATAATTCATGCACGGCTCTATTTCTCAACCGCTCAGGATAGTCGACTATCACTGAGCGGTTCTAAAAAATACCGCCTATGATAGTTGTTCCGCCGCCACTTATGTTGGATCGACCCATCACGCAGCGGTTCCAAAGGAACCGCCTCGTGATGGGCGCCTACTATAGCCTGCTTTTGTAGTAGCGGATCTCCCTGGAGATCTAAGCCGCTCAGTCCTCCCTGGTAGATCCGACGATTCAGTCCCCCTTGCAGATCCGACTGCCTCAGTCCTCCTCCTTGAGATCCGACCACCGGATCTCCCTTTAGAGATCGACTGTTCAGTCCTCCTCCTTGAGATCTCGACCACGGATCTCCCTTTGAGATCATAGCCATTCAGGTCATCCCTCCTTTGAGATCTGACCGCTGGATCTCCCCTTTAGAGATCTAAGCCTTTCAGGTCCTCCCCCTTGTAGATCTGACCATTCAGGTTCTCCACCTTTGCAGATCTGACCGTTCCGGTCCTTCCTCCTTTGAGATCTGACCGCCGGATCTCCCCTTTGGAGATCTAAGCCGTTCAGGTCCTCCCCCTTTGTAGATCCGACTGCTCAGTCCCTCCTCTTTGCAGATCCGACTGCTCAGTCCTCCTCCTTGACATCGATCACTGGATCTCCCCTTTGGAGATCTAAGCCGTTCAGGTCCTCCCTCCTTTGAGATCTAACCGCTGGATCACCCCTTCAGAGATCTAAGCCTTCGAGTCCTCCCCTTGTAGATCCGACTGCCTGTTCTCCCCTGCAGATCCGCGATACCAGTCCTCCTCCTTGAGATATGACCGACGGATCTCCCCTTTGGAGATCTAAGCCATTTAGGCCCTCCCCCTTTGTAGATCTGACCGTCAGTCCCCCTTGCAGATCCGACTGCCTCAGTCCTCCTCCTTGAGATCTCGACCACGGATCTCCCTTTGAGATCTAAGCCTTTGAGTCCTCCCTGTACATCCGATCGTTCGGTGTTCTCCCCCTCTGCAGATCGGGACTGCTCAGTCCTCCTCCTTGAGATCCGACCACCGGATCTCCCTTTAGAGATCCGCCGCTCAGTCCTCCTCCTTGAGATCCGATCACGGATCTCCCTTTCGAGATCTAAGCTGCTCAGTCCTCCCTCATTTGAGATCGTCACTGGATCTCCCTTTAGAAATCTAAGCCTTCAGTCCTCCCCTGTAGATCCGACTGCCTGTGCCTCTCCCTTGCAGATCTGACCGTTCAAGTCCTCCCTCCTTTGAGATCTGAACGCCGGATCTCCCCTTTGGAGATCTAAGCCGTTCAGTCCTCCCCTTCTAGATCCGACTGCCTGTCCCCCTTGCAGATCCGACTGTTCGAGTCCTCCTCCTTGAGATCCGACCGCCAGATGTCCCTTTAGAGATCCGACTGCTCAGTCCTCCTCCTTGAGATCGACCACGGATCTCCCTTTGAGATCTAGCTGCTCAGTCCTCCTCCTTGAGATCCGACCACGGATCTCCCTTTAGATATCTAAGCCTTCGTGTCCTCCCTTGTAGATCTGAACGCTGTGTTCTCCCTGCAGATCGACTGCTCAGTCCTCCTCCTTGAGATCCGACCACGGATCTCCTTTGGAGATCTAAGCCGCTCAGTCCTCCTCCTTGAGATCGTGACCGGATCTCCCTTTAGATATCTAAGCCTTCCATTTCTCCCTTGTAGATCCGAACGCTCGTGTTCTCCCCTTGCAGATCGACTGCCTCAGTCCTCCTCCTTTGAGATCGTGACCACGAACTCCCCTTGGAGATCTAAGCCGCCTCAGTCCTCCCCTTGTAGATCCGGACTGATTCAGTCCCCCTCTTGCAGATCCGACTGCTCAGTCCTCCTCCTTTAGATCCGACCACGGATCTCCCTTTAGAGATCCGCCGCTCAGTCCTCCCGCTTGAGATCGATGGCCAGATCTCCCTTTGGAGATCTAAGCCGTTCAGTCCTCCTCCTTGAGAACTAAACCGGATCTCCCTTCAGAGATCTAAGCCTTTCACGCCCTCCCCTGTAGATCCGACTGCCTGCCCTCCTCCCCTGCAGATCTCGACTGCCTGTGTCCTCCTCCTTGAGATATGACCACGGATCTCCCCTTGAGATCTAAGCCATTCAGCCCTCCTTTGTAGATCCGACCGACAGTCCTCCCCTTGCAGATCCGACCATTCAGTCCTCCTCCTTGAGATCCGACCACGATCTCCCTTTAGAGATCCGACTGCTCAGTCCTCCTCCTTGAGATCCGACCACGAACTCCCTTTGGAGATCTAAGCCGCCTCAGTCCTCCCTTGTAGATCTAACTGCTCAGTCCCGCCTTTGCAACTGACCATCTCAGTCCTCCTCCTTTGACATCCGACCGCTCAGTCCTCCTCCTTGAGATCGACCACGGATCTCCCTTTGGAGATCTAAGCCGCTGAGTTCTCCTCCTTTGAGATCTAACCACCGGATCTCCCTTCAGAGATCTAAGCCTTCGTGTCCTCCCTTGTAGATCCGACCGCCAAGTTCTCCTTGCAGATCTGCCTGATTCGGCCTCCCTCCTTGAGATATGACCACGGATCTCCCTTTGAGATCTAAGCCATTCAGCCCTCCCTTGTAGATCCGACCGCTCAGTCCCCCATCGCAGATCCGACTGCTCAGTCCTCCTCCTTGAGATCCGACCACGGATCTCCCTTTAGAGATCCGACTGCTCAGTCCTCCTCCTTGAGATCGACCGCCAGATCTCCCTTTGAGATCTAAGCCGCTCAGTCCTCCCGCTTTGTAGATCCGACTGCTCAGTCCCTCCTTGCAACTGACTGCTCAGTCCTCCTCCTTGAGATCCGACTGCCTGTTCTCCCCTTGCAGATCCGACTGCTCAGTCCTCCTCCTTGAGATCCGACCACGGATCTCCCTTTAGAGATCCGACTGCCTCAAGTCCTCCTCCTTGAGATCGACCACGGATCTCCCTTTGAGATCTAAGCCGCTCAGTCCTCCTCCTTGAGATCCGACCACGGATCTCCCTTTAGAGATCTAAGCCTTCAGTCCTCCCTTGTAGATCCGACTGCTCAGTTCTCCCTTGCAGATCTGACCGTTCATGTCCTCCCTCCTTTGAGATCTGACCGCCGGATCTCACCTTTAGAGATCTGGCCGTTCAGGTCCACCCCCCTTTGAGATCTGATCGCCGGATCTCCCCTTTGGAGATCTAAGCCATTCAGGTCCTCCCTCCTTTGAGATCTGACAGCTGGATCTCCCCTTTACAAATCTAAGCCTTTTAGGTCCTCCCCCTTGTAGATTTGACTTCTGAGTTCTCCCTTGCAGATCCGACTGCTCAAGTCCTCCTCCTTGAGATCCGACCACGGAGCTCCCTTTGGAGATCTAAGCCGCTCAGTCCTCCCCTTGTAGATCCGACTGCTCAGTCCCCCTTGCAGATCTAACTGCTCAGTCCACCTCCTTATGATCCGACCGCTTGATCTCCCTTTAGAGATCTGACTGCTCAGTCCTCCTCCTTGAGATCCGATCACGGATCTCCCTTTGAGATCTAAGCCGCTCAGTCCTCCCTCCTTGAGATCCGATTCTTTGGATCTCCCTTTAGATATCTAAGCCTTCCTGTGTCCTCCCCTTGTAGATCCGACTGCCTGTGTTCTCCCTTGCCGATCCGACTGCTCAGTCCTCCTCCTTGAGATCCGACCGCTTGATCTCCCTTTGGTCATCTAAGCCGCTCAGTCCTCCCTTGTAGATTTGACTGCTCAGTCCCCCTCTTGCAGATCCGACTGCTCAGTCCTCCTCCTTGAGATCCGACCACGGATCTCCCTTTAGAGATCCGCCGCTCAGTCCTCCTCCTTGAGATCAGACCACGGATCTGCCCTTTGGAGATCTAAGCCATTCAGTCCTCCTCCTTGAGATCTACTTGCCGGATCTCCCTTCAGAGATCTAAGCCTTTCACGCCCTCCCTGTAGATCCGACTGCCTTCAAGTTCTCCCTTGCAGATCCGACTGCTCAGTCCTCCTCCTTGAGATATGACCACGGATCTCCCTTGAGATCTAAGCCATTCAGGCCCTCCCCCTTTGTAGATCTGACCGATCAGGTCCCCCTTGCAGATCCGACTGCTCAGTCCTCTCTCCGCTGAGATCCGACCGTCGGATCTCCCTTTAGAGATCCGACTGCTCAGTCCTCCTCCTTGAGATCTGATCACGGATCTCCCTTGAGATCTAAGCCGCTCAGTCCTCCCCTGTAGATCCGACTGCTCAGTCCCCCCGAGCAACTGACTGCTCAGTCCTCCTCCTTGAGATCCGACTGCTCAGTCCTCCTCCTTCAGAATCGACCACGGATCTCCCCTTTGGAGATCTAAGCCGATTCTGAGTTCTCCTCCTTGAGATCTAACCCCGGATCTCCCTTCAGAGATCTAAGCCTTTCAGTCCTCCTCTTGTAGATCCGACTGCCTGCCCTCCCCTGCAGATCCGACTGCCTGGCCTCCTCCTTTGAGATATGACCACGGATCTCCCTTGGAGATCTAAGCCATTCAGCCCTCCCTGTAGATCCGACTGCTCAGTCCACACCTTGCAGATCCGACTGCCTGTGTCCTCCCCTGTAGATTTGACTGCTCAGTCCCCCTCTTGCAGATCCGACTGCCTGTGTCCTCCTCCTTGAGATCCGACCACGGATCTCCCTTTAGAGATCCGCCTGCCTCAGTCCTCCCTACTTTGAGATCGATCACGGATCTCCCTTTGAGATCTAAGCCGCTCAGGTCCTCCCTCCTTTGAGATCTAACCGCTGGATCTCCCCTTCAGAGATCTAAGCCTTTCACGTCCTCCCCCTTGTAGATCTGACCGTCCAAGTTCTCCCCTGCAGATCCGACTGCTCAGTCCTCCTCCTTGAGATATGACCACGGATCTCCCTCGAGATCTAAGCCATTCAGCCCTCCCCTTGTAGATCCGACCGATCAGTCCCCCCTTGCAGATCCGACTGCTCAGTCCTCTCCTTGAGATCCGACCGCTTGATCTCCCTTTAGAGATCCGACTGCTCAGTCCTCCTCCTTGAGATCTGATCACGGATCTCCTTTGGAGATCTAAGCCGCTCAGTCCTCCCCTTGTAGATCCGACTGCTCAGTCCCCCCATTGCAACTGACTGCTCAGTCCTCCTCCTTGAGATCCGACCGCTCAGTCCTCCTCCTTCGAGATCGACCACGGATCTCCTTTTCGAGATCTAAGCCGCCGAGTTCTCCTCCTTGAGATCTAACCGCTGGATCTCCCCTTCAGAGATCTAAGCCTTTCAGGTCCTCCCCCTTGTAGATCCGACTGCCTGCTCTCCCTTGCAGATCTAACTGCTCAGCCTCCTCCTTGAGATATGACCGCCAGATCTCACCTTTGGAGATCTAAGCCATTCAGGCCCTCCCCCTTTGTAGATCTGACCGTTCAGGTCCACACCCTTTGCAGATCTGACCGTTCAGGTCCTCCCTCCATTGAGATCTGACCGCCGGATCTCCCCATTAGGGATCTAACCGTTCAGGTCCTCCCTCCTTTGAGATCTGACCGCCAGATCTCCCCTTTGGAGATCTAAGCCGTTCAGGTCCTCCCGCTTTGTAGATCCGACTGCTCAGTCCCTCCTTGAGATCGACCACAGATCTCCCTTTGAGATCTAAGCCGCTCAGTCCTCCCGCTTTGTAGATCCGACTGCTCAGTCCCCTTGCAAATCTAACTGCTCAGTCCTCCTCCTTGAGATCCGACTGCCTGTGTTCTCCCCTGCTGGTGATGTGGTATGCTCAGTCTTCCTCCTTTGAGATCCGACCACGGATCTCCCTTTAGAGATTTGACTGTTCAAGTCCTCCTCCTTGAGATCTCGACCACGGATCTCCCTTTGAGATCTAAGCCGCTCAGTCCTCCTCCTTGAGATCCTGACCACGGATCTCCCTTTAGAGATCTAAGCCTCACAGTCCTTCCCTTGTAGATCCGACTGCCTGTGTTCTCCCCTTGCAGATCCGACTGCTCAGTCCTCCTCCTTGAGATCGTGACCACGGATCTCCCTTTGAGATCTAAGCCTTCAGTCCTCCCCTGTAGATCCGATCGTTCGTGTTCTCCCCTTGCAGATCCGACTGCTCAGTCCTCCTCCTTGAGATCCGACCACGGATCTCCCTTTAGAGATCTGGCCGCCTCAGTCCTCCTCCTTGAGATCGACCACGGATCTCCCTTTGGGAGATCTGGCCGCTCAGTCCTCCTCCTTTGAGATCCGACCATTGGATCTCCCTTTAGAAATCTAAGCCTTCAGTCCCCCCTGTAGATCCGACTGCTCATGTTCTCCCCTTTGCAGATCCGACTGCTCAAGTCCTCCTCCTTGAGATCCGACCACTGGATATCCCTTGAGATCTAAGCCGCTCGAGTCCTCCCCTTGTAGATCCGACTGCTCAGTCCCCACCCCCTTTGCAGATCCGACTGCTCAGTCCTCCTCCTTGAGATCCGACCACGGATCTCCCTTAGAGATCCGACTGCTCAGTCCTCCTCCTTGAGATCCGATCACGGATCACCCTTTGAGATCTAAGCCGCTCAGTCCTCCTCCTTGAGATCCTGATATTTGGATCTCCCTTTAGATATCTAAGCCTTTCAGGTCCTCCCCCTTGTAGATCTGACCGGTGGAAAGTCGATTTTTCCGAGTTGGTTGAACCCAACCAAGTGACTCGGTCGGTTCGGTGTGAGCGTTGGATCAAGATCCAACGGTGCACAGTGGACCAATGTTTAAAACGTGTAACACCCTTATTTTCAGAGCATTTTTGAAAATATTGAAAAATAAAAAGAACCATTTGGTTTTGATGATAATTCAAGCTTAACTTGAGAATTTCAGAATTTGAAGAATTTAAAATGACTTAACTAAACTTCAACTAATCCAAAACTTAGTTCTTTTGGTGTTGCTCTAGCTCCCTCGAGCTCTCTCTCCTTCTCTTGATAAAGATTCCTTTCCTCTATCCTACATCCGACATTCTTATCCGTCTGCACTGTCCCTCTTGTTTGACTTCTATTGTGGGCATCTCCTCCATGTCTTTTCTGGTCTTTCCTCTCTTTTGGAAATCTCTCTGTTGAGACCTTTGTTAAGTTTATTCTCCGGTCCGGCCCATCCTTTGGGTCAGACCTCCCTTAATCTCAATTACAGCTCAAACCTCCTCTCGTGTTTAGATTCTTCCTTGTATCCGCACCTCCTTTGAAGATCGGACAATCCTTGCGGTTTTGACATTTTTCCCTTTTGCTTGGGCACCCCTAGGTCTAGACTTTCCTTGGGTTTAGACCCTTTGTATGCCCAAACTTCCTTACCACTTGGACCCTCCCGTGGTTTGGACCTCTTCTTTGTCTTGACCTCTTTGATGTCTCAGATTCTTTTGATCATGCACCTCATTCCTTGTTTGGGTATACTCTTATGCTAGACCTTCCTCAAGTCTTTTGCTTGAGTTTCCTCTTGCTCACTAGAACGCCCAAGAATTCACTTGAACCCACTCGTGTTCAATTAGACCTTCTTTGCATCCGATCGAACCATCCTTGTGCTCAAATTGACCTCCTCCGTCCGGATTTCCTTCTCGGCTTAAACCTCCTCGTGGTCTAGGTCTTCTTATACCACTTGAGTTCCTTCTATGCTCTTGTGAACCCCCTGATCACTTTGACTCCTTTTCACCTTGACCTTAGTAAACCTTCTCTTTGGAAAAGTCCTCCTAGTGCATCTGCATTACCGCCCCAACTCATGCAGATACTGCTTAGACCTCCTCCTTTGCCGATCGTGACCATTAGGATCTCCCTTGTGAGGTCCTAGCCATCGATCTCCACCTTTCGATTTGAGCTTGACCTTCGACCTCCCGTGAGTAGGTCGTTGGACTTCTGTCCAAAGGACCTCCTCCTGTTGTGTCTCTGGACCTCCTCACATTTGACCACATCCTAACCACCTGCACCTCCTCCGAGTAGGTCTAGACCGCTAAGATGTTCCTTGATCATCTCTCGAGCCACTCAGATCTCCTTTGCTTATTTTCTTGATCATCGGGACCTCTCGATTTTTGATCTTGACCGCCGACCTCCCCTTGTGAGATCTAACCGTCAGACTAGCCTTTTAGGGTCCTGTCCTCAGACCCTCTTGTGGGTGTGTCTTTTGACCTCCCGTCCATGAGACCTCCCCCTTGTGTGTCCTTTGACCTCCCTTTGCCTTGATCTTAATTGTTAAAGCTCTCTTGATTTCATCCCGGCTGCTGAGACCTTCCCTGAGTTGATCTCACTCGCTAAGGACCTCCTAGACCAAATCTTGACCGCAATTTCATTTCAATCCTTTTGAACCTCTTTTGTCCTTTGGGACCTCCTTCTTGTTTAACTGGATCTTCCCATGTCCTTTAGGACCTCTTCGTGTTCTCTAGGACCTCCCCTTTGTCTGGACCCCAACCGTCCAGACCTCCCTTGAAGACATCCTAACCGTCAGACCTCCTCCTGTTGATCCCGATCGTCGGGACCTCCCCATGTCCGCACTCTCCTTCAGATGTCTCGACCTCCTCAACCTTTAGACCTCCTTGTCCTTTGGGCCTAGGACCTCCTAAACCTCTCTGACCTCCTCAAAGACCTCCTCTCATGGGCAAGACCTCCCCTCTTGACCCAACTGCTTTAAGTTGATCGCCCCACTCGCCAAAGCTTAGTCATTCTCATTTCTCCGCCACGAAAATATCTTGGGCATTTAATGTATGTCTTGTCACATTAAATGCATCCATATACGTGGTGTTTACTTTGAATTTGGTCACTTAGCCGTACTCGACATCCTTCTTGTTCCTTCCCATAGCAACATACGTTGTCCTTCCTCGCACCTTTTACCTGTGGTGGTGGTGACACTTGTCCCGCCATTCACCTACCTTTGACCCATTTCTATACTTATCCTTGGTACGTATGCTTCTAGTTTTCTTCACCCACTTTGACTATAATCATTTCAGTGAACTTTGTCAGACACCTTCTTCACATTCACTAGCTTGACTCTTGTGCATGGCCTTCCAGGAAGACCTTGCTACTCACGACCTCCCTCCATCCATTGTTCCTTCTTGTCCTTGGTAAGTCCCTTGGTGACTGCTCCACTCTTATTTTTGCCATTGATTGAGCCGGTCGTGTCTTTCACAAGACCTCCTTGTGGGCTCCTTTAGGATGTCTATATGGCGCTTATTTGAGGAGCTCCTTCGGTCTCAGACAAGAACCATCTCTCAGACCTCCTGCTCTTCTTTGAAAACACTCTCTTGGGATCTTTTGCTAAAGACCACCTCCTCCCTGGTAAGCTTAGACCTCCTCCAAAAGAACCTATTCTAAGTACAAGATTTCTCTCTTTGTTGGTTGAGTTTTAAGGTTCCTCCGAGTTATTTTGATTCTTTATTTGGAGCTCTGGTTCTTTATTTGATCGTTATTTGAATCGCTTTTTGCCGTAGATCTTGACGCTTCCAGAGAGCCAGAGTGAGAAAATAGAATCTTAAGCTATCAAGCAAGAGGCAAGTTACACTTTTGACCATATTGCACCCAAGATCTTAAATTACTTATGCTCTGTTTCAAAGTATACTTGCATGCTTATTTCTATCAAGCTATTTCAATACCGCCTTCAAATCCATAGTTATGCCTATCTCTTTCATATGGTCAGTTTTGATGTTGTACCCAACTTATTGTCACCATTAGGCAAAATCTGTTGATACAATAGTGTGAACCAGAACAATTATAAAACCAAATGCTTAGTCATGCTTAGACCAAAAATATTGATTTGGGGAAATCTTTACCAACATGACCAAATATTGCTTAAAATGTTTTGACCATGACATTGGGGTGTCATGGAAATGTGAAAGTGTTGCTGGGGAAGCAAAGATAATGAAATTGGAATTAGACTGTGGCGAAATGGTTTGCTTGGTCGGTGCAATGTTTGTGCACCTGACTCTATCCTAGCAAAGGTGGAGGTCCAGGGTTTGTGGAAGTCGCCCTAGTCATTTGAGGACCGGTCTTTGAGCGACCAATGCCAAGCCTATAATGGGCTATGCCACAATCGTGCAACCACATGTCCCTGAATGGGCGTGGGACTGGCCGAGTAATTTGCAAAGTTCTACCATAGGTCGCTCCATTGGAAGTGTGGGAGGTCTTATATGGCCAATGGTCTTTATAACCCACTGCTCCCATCGGTGCAAGAGGGGCTTCATTTGGATTGTTTGTCCATAGGGGGTGAAACCTTAGCAAGGAAAGGCGTGGTGGAGCAATGCATTGTAAAGGCCTTGTCATGAGCTCTAGACCTCTTACCTTTGGTAGTGAGAGGTGGCATTGACGGATGCCTGATAAACTAGAGAAATCATGTCATGTGGGTAAAGTGTACAACCTCTCGCAGAGTTAAATCTATTCAATAGCCATGTCCGCGGTCATGGACGTACGCAAAGGCCACTCGGAGTTAGATGTTGGTTTTGGGTTTTTCGTAAATGTTTATCAAATCTGATTTTGGGATTGCTATCCCATGGGTTGGGCAGGAGCCTTGTGACAGAGGGTATCCTTCACCACTTGTGATGAATGAATATCCAACCGAAAGCAGATTTACTAAATGAATTTTATTTACTATATGATGCTTTGGAACTTAATATGGTAATTGAAATAAACATGGCTTTACTTAAATTAACCATAATAAGCCTTCCATTGTGATATCCATTTATGCATGTCATTTTGTTATCTCGACGGTGTAACTTTGCGAAGCACGGTTGTTGTGCTCACTCTTGCTTGATGTTTGTTTTTAGCGTGTTATGGAAGCTTTGGGTGACTAGCTTTGTGGACCAAGTGGTCCTGACGACTAGGATTGCGCCTCCAGGTTACTGTTCTGTGGTGTATCTGTGGCCCCCGTGTTTATTTTATTATGCTTTGCCTCACCGGCTTGTAAGATCCCTTGTAAACAACTCCTTTGGTTATTAATAAAGCTTGTGTTGTTGCTATTTTACCATTATTGTTCTTTGTGAAGAGCTAGCTATGATCCTGGGACTAGCTCTGCTCACAGGAACCTTGGAGCAAGCCTGCACCTCCATGTCCACTTCAGGAATGAACGTGAGGCTTTGGAGCGGTCTCAGACCTCCACGACCTCCTCTGGAGGGTCGCGGGTGGTCCTCGGGTGCCCTCCGACCTCCTCGTTTTTCCTTGACCTGGCCGTGGTAGATCTTGGTTGCTGTTCTCGGCTCCACGACCTCCTCGGGTCTGTCCTCCTGGACTTCCAGGTGGTCCTGTTGGACCTCCTGGGAGGTCTTGGTGGACTGTCCGAGAGGTCCTTTTTGGACCTCTTGGGAGGTCCTGATGGACTTTCCAGGAGATCTTGGAGGACCTCTCGGGTGCCCTAGAGTTGGGTTGTCACAAAACGCGTCGGGCTCGGGCTTTAAAAATAGGTTCGTCTAGGCTTTGCCCTCCACGCCCAAATCACGCCCAAATCGATTCTGGGGTTTGGCCTCCACGCCCAAATCGATTCTAGGGTTTGGCCTCCACTCCCCGAAACCGGCGACCTGAAGCATCGCTCCCGTGGTACGCCTCGATCGCCGCTCACCTGCGCATCGCCGCACCATGGACAAGCAGAAATGTCGCACGGAGACGGACTCCGAGTGGTCACCACAGTCCTAGCGGTGGGCTACCTCTCGTGCCGTGCCCAAAGTGCCAAGCCACGATGATCTGGGCCGTGTCCGGGAGCTCGAAGAATTGAGGAAAGGAGTACTACAAATGCCCTAGAAACGAAGGGGTCAGAAACTTCCTTTTCTGTTGAATTTGGTTTTTGGTTTTGCCGGGCAATTTATGGTTTTTGTTGCTCCAGATGTATTCGGGTGAGTGCGACACATTCATGTGGAAAGACCAATACCTGAGCCATTTGAGTGGGCTGCATCCTGTCGGACACCAGAGAAGAGATGGAAATGAAGAGCAACATTTTGCTCTGATGAAGAGCTCATTGGACCAGATCAAGACTTCATTGGATGAGATAAACAATTCACTCAGGAAAGCCACTTTTGGACATGAAAAGTTAAGAATGGTTGTAGTTGCATTTGTATTCTTGCTATTAGGAATTTGCATTGAGAAGATTGTCAACTGATTTCCTAATTTAGTTATCTTCAAGTCTTTTGTAATGTAATATCGCGTTTGTATAAACTCTGTCTGAAATGGGAAATGAAATCTGAAAAGATGTCTCAGTGCAATATCTTCAAGTCTTTTGTCAACTAATTTCCTAATGGAATGTTGGAATGCATTTTAGCATGGTTCATACAGTTGATAGTTGCATAAATGGTTCTCTTGTTGCAATTGTGACTCTAAAACTATGGCCAAATTAACATCAGAAAATACAACAAAGTGCCAGATTAACATCAATCTTACATATCTATGTCCACATTACAACAAACTAACAGATCACAAACTACTCCTCATTGCTATCTATCTCACGAATTCCGCGATCTTCATTATCACTACAAGATCAAGATAAGTTTAAATCGTCTTCATCAGACTCGCAATTGACATCATCCACTTGGTTGCGAGCATTTTCAACGACACTAGCAGGGACAGTATGACACTCTCCATCATCAGCATGTAAATTTTCAGGAATAGGTTCATTTTCTTGTACTGGACATTGTGTACAGTCATCATCTTGGTATGTAAGTTCCTTCTTAGTTTCTACTTCGGTGACACTTCACAAATGCCTATGCTCAAACTTTTGAACAACTCTCCAATCTCCACCAAACTTTGTGTCCTGCAAGTAAAATACCTTTGTTGATTGTGCGGCTAGAATAAATGGATCTCCTTTGTACCAGTAACTTACAGTGTTGATGCTTTTGAAATATCCATCATCTTTCAATCTTGTCTTCTTGCCATCAAGATCAAACCAGCCACAACAAAATAAAACAACTGTTCGACGGACGTCTTGGCTTGAGTTATACTGCAACTCGATAATGTCTTGCAGACAACCATAAAAATCAATATGCTCACCATTATGTGTACCCTGAACCATGACTCCACTGTTCTGAGTCTTTTTTTTTTTTCACGGTCAATCGTGTGATATCGAACACCATCAACAAGACATGCTGAATATAATCTCACTCGCATATCTGGTTGGCATGCCAATGAATATAGGTCATCACTGACCTCTACTCCTTCCACATAACGCAATCTTGCCATCTGAACAACAGAAAGGTCAGCATGATGATAACCTATACACCTGATCAAAGTTCCATCCAAAATTGCAAAGAAAACTCACATGCTTCTTAAACCATGTGGCAAATTCATGCTCTAGCCTTTTTTCCACATCATGAGTACCTTCTTTCTCTAACTCTTGTCTACATAACCTGCATAGTGGCTTTAGAAATTACAGATAAATAGTATATTATATCTGAAACAAAAGTCAAAAGTGTTAGAAGGGATCACATACTCCATAAATGGATGAACCTCAGGACAATTGTTGAGCACAAACCAAACCATCTTGTCATAACAACCTTCAAGATATGTCATCCTCGAGGCTCCAATTAAATGAACACCATGTTGAAAACAGAGAGGTCACCTTCTCTTTAAGTCAACACGCCTCTATTCCTCGCCTCTTGATTGAATCGTGTCTCCACATCATTCAAGTACCTTGAGCAAAAGTTAAACACTCATTAGCAACATATGCTTCGCAATGGATCCTTCAGTTCTAGCCCTATTCCTCACAAAACGCTTCAAAGGTACATAGCCTTCTTTCCACTGGGTACATCCACCATATTGCATTGGGCCTCTTAGGATTGCTTCATCGTAAATGAATGACCAAGTGCACCATAACATCAAAGAAAAGCTGGTGGAAAAATTTTCTCAAGCTTGCACAAAATGATTGGGATTTGAACTTTCAATTTATGCGTAACATCTAGCTTTAGAGTTTTGCAACATAACTCTTGAAAGAAATTTCCCGCCAAAGAATCGCTTCATATATTTCCTTACTCATGATTCCTCGTAGGGCAGCAGGTAAAATTCTTTGTAGAAGAATATGACAATCATGAGTTTTTAATCCTACCACCTTGCATCCATCCGCACTAATACATTTTGCTAAGTTAGAAGCATATCCATCTGGAAATTTCACCTCTCTTATAAATTCAAAAAATTTACGCTTTTGGTCTTTTTTCATTTCATACGGGGCTTTAGGGATACTGTATAAATCTCCTTCATACTCCAAGTGTAAAAAAGATCTTATGCCCATGTCTTCCAAATCTAGCCTAGCATTGACTGTGTCCTTTGTCTTCCCATCAATGTTGAGAAATGTACCAAGTAGGTTGTCACATATATTTTTTTCAATGTGCATTACATCAAGATTGTGCCGCAGCTTCAGACTCGACCAATATGGCAAGTCAAACAAACAAACTCTTCGAGTGTAAACTTGACCATCGGCTTGCCGCTTTCTCTTATTACCGCTTTGCAGATGCTTTCCTGGTCTAACATCTCTTACATTGTCCAGTTGTTGTAGCAGCTCCTCTGTACTAAGTTCCCAAGGCTTCGCACGGGTTTCATTCTCACCATTAAATTCTTTCCTTTTTCTCCACGGATGATCCCTTGGAAGGAAACGACGATGGCCAATGTAACATATCTTGTGCCTTAATTTCTTTGAGCAGGGATCTTTGTCACAACGCACACATGCATAATAACCTTTTGTGGTTCGTCCCGACAATGTGCCCAATGCTGGATAATCATGAATGCACCATAAAATTGCAGCATGTAGATCAAACATACTACCACTACATGCATCATAAGTACGGACACCCTTCCAAAGCTCCAGCAACTCTTCGATGAGAGGCTCCAAGAACACATCAAGATCCTATCCTGGACATTTTGGACCTGGGATTAGTAGGGCCATCATGAAGTTGGACTGTTCCATACATGTCCAGGGTGGCCCGTTGTAAGGCATGACAAATACTGGCCACATGCTATAGGAGGAGCTCATGTTGCCAAATGGATTGAAACCATCTGTAGCAAGGCCAAGCCTCATGTTCCTTGCATCTTTTGCAAAGCACCCATATTTTCTGTTGAAGTCTTTCCATGCCTCACCATCAGCAGGATGGCTGATTTCATTGTCCACAGGTTGCCGCTTCAACTTGTGCCATTGTGCCTCCTCCACTGTATTTTTGGAAGCAAACATCCTCTTCAGCCTTGGAATCAATCGAAAATGCCGCAATACCTTCACAGGAATCTGCTTCCTTCCTTCTACATCTTTCCATCTAGATTCACCACATATTGGGCACTCATCATTGTTGGCATACTTCTTTCGAAACAAGACACAATTATTCTTGCAAACATGGATTGAATCATATCCAAGTCCGAATGCACGGATAAAGTTCTTTCCTTCAAGTAAGATGTGGGAAGAAAGCAAAAGTCGAACGCGAAGACAACAATGCAAACAATACAAAGGAATGCAACATTATCGATTCGATAGAATGACTTGATATGAAGTAACTTCACAACAAATGTAAATCTTAAAAATTAGCACATCCGGATAAAGTCATACCGCAACTCGCTATTACACTTCCAAATATTGAATTCGTCCACCTTGTTCTTCAACTGTGTATAACTCCTCTACCATATCTGGAATTCTATCATCATCATCGTCGTCGTCGTCCTCGTTCAAACCAACATCCTCTTCAACATCATGTTCCATAGTATCGAATGGTTCATTCTCATGCGGTGCATTTTCATGAATTCCATCATCCAATGGTTCTCCATGATGGATCCACCTATTGTATGTGCTTGACATCCCATGAATATATATGTGATCCTCCACTTGAGGTCTATGAGCCCGATTCAAATATACACGACATGGGCAAAGTATTTCAGCATTATCATCAAATCGGGCACTAACAAATTGCATGAACTCTTTCACCCCATTCATATGTGCAGTGCTAAACTGTCTGGATTTAATCCAAGATCCGTCCATCCGTCGACACTCAAACAAGTACAAATTAATCAAAATTATTGCCCATCTATCACCATTCAAACAAGTAAACCTTAATCAAAGTTATTGTCCATCTTTGTTCACATCTTCATCTTGTTCAATTTCACAAAACATAAATATTTTGCAATGACCGAATGGCTTGTAAAATTAAGTGTATTCTAAACTCTCAAATTGGTAATTCAGTGGCATATACTCAAGTTAAACCATGGACCACTAAAACGCACAAAATCTACAATAGCACTATTATTCAACCAAACCGAGCCACTAAGAAGCAAGAAAAGGAGAATGGAGGGCATCCTTACCTTCAATTGAAGACTACAATTGAGAATGGCCTATGTCCGCCAGATCGGGTGTCGGCTGTGTGTGGCCGCCGGCCAGAGTAGCTGTGGCCGTGCCATATGTTTATGAGTGGATGCAAGAACGAGCATGGGACGAGCACTGCGTCGGCGGGAGGCGGAGCCGTCTGGCCATGAGTCGCAGCCGTCCCCTTTGCTCAGCCATTCAAACACAGTGGCCGCCACCGTGCTACTGGTTTTCCTATGTAAGTCCCTGCCTCGCATGTAATAGCTTATCTAGATATTCACATACGATTTCAACGAATTCCTCTCGATGGTGCAGTAGATCTTTTGTACGTCGTACGTAGATCTTTTGATCTTATGTACAACGTTTTCTTTAAATGGGTAGACTTCTCTCCTCATAGCTTTCTCTCTCACCCTTTGCTATTTTGCTTCTTCTCTAACAATCCATTGGACTTCCAACCTATCAAAGCACCAGGAACTTGAAGGGCGAATTGGTACTTCAAAACTTCGAATAACTCAAGACCTTAGATAAGAAGCCTCTCTCTATCTCTCAATTCATTTGTCCTTTGAGTCTTTGACCATCTTCTTTCTTTCTAGCCGCTCCGAATCTCGGGGACGAGATTCCTTTTAAAGGAGGTAGTTTGTAACAGCCCAAAAGTTCTGTTACCAAATTAAATTTAATAAAGTTATTATTTTATTGGATTTTCTGAAATTTGAAAGAGTTTGTTTGCATTATTTGAATTTCTGAAGTTTTACAAGTCAAAAATAAAAATTTAATTATTTTCTGGAATTTTAAAAGCTTTTCCCTAATTATTTTAAAGCCAAAATAATTTATTTGCAAAATTAAAAGCCAACTTTAAGTTGGAAATAATTTTATTAGGTCCAAAATAATTCTAGGAATTTTTGTGAATTTTTCTAGAATTTTTGGACTCTATTTGCTATCTTGTAAAAACTATATTCAACTTATTGTTATCGCTACAGTCAATCGGAAAAAATATATTAAAAACAAAATCTTTTCTACCGCACGGGGCGCCACTTCCCGTGCGATCACCCATCTTTTCGCTGCCCCAAGGCCAGCACGCTCCACTTCAAATGCCATTCCATGCACTACCAACTTCCCCTTTTGTCTTTCAATTAGTATATAGCTTCCATCTATTCTTTTATTCCTTTCTTCCTTTCCTTTCTTCCCCAAACGGTTTCTTCTCGAGCCATGGCAAGCGGCGCCTCCATTAAAGCTACCATGAAGCTTTGAAAACCCGAGATTTCTCCCATTTCTCCTGAAAACCGTGGCATTCAAACCGCCACTCCCACCTCCCCATTCCTTTGTTTCCCCCTCAATCACGCAAGACGTCACGGATTTTCACCATAACCGCCACGATCCGCGCACAAGACGATCTCCCCCCGGCCTCCCTCGCCCTATAAAAGGAGCACCGGGTGCACCTCCTCCATCTCATCCAAACCCTCAAACCACTCCTCCTCCCTCCTTTTCCTCCCCACGGTTGAAGTTTTTCTACCACGCCGATCGCCGTCTTTCGCCTCTAGCGCCACCTCCGGTGGGTCTCGCCACCCTCGTCACCACCGCCGGCCATAGAACGTCTTGATCTACCTCAGCTCTCCTTCCCATTGTCGTTGCCACCGAGCGCCGTCACCCGTGCACCACCATGCGCATTTGAGGTCGTCGCCGCCACCACCGCCGACTCGCTGGTGCCGCCACCTCCTACTACCTCATCTCAAGGTGAGCAACCCATATTGCCATTTGTCGCCACCCCTTCCTTCCTCGGCGGGCTACCTTTTCCTTTCTTCTGCATGCTTGTTGTTCGTTGGAGAAGAAAGTGAGCGATGAGGGCAATTATCTAGTCTACTTCAAGTTTGTACATACACATTTTAATCCTTCCAAAATTCGTTCTCTCTCATGCAAGCTCCAAATCCGTTGTTTCCTTCACCTAAATTCATCTAAATTCATGTACTATTTATAGTAATTATGTCATAATTTTTAGATTTTATTTAATTTCTGTTAATTATTCGGTTCATTTTGCTGCGTCGTCACGACTTACCGACCTTTGCGATTTCACAACAACCGGGGTGAGCGTTGTGTTCCCCGCGGTTCCATCTTCAAATCGCCGTCAACCTCACTCACTAAATACTCTTCGTTTGCTCGGAACGTCGATGTTCGCCCGTCGAAGGTCTTCTCCATCGAACTGTGTCACCATCGAAGGTCATCTCGCCGAGCCGTCAACACCGTTGAGTTCGCCTTGACACGTTCTACGTCGTACTTCCTCTCCATGGCCATAAAGCTCTTTCTTTGTTTCCAGTTATCCGAAACCGCAATTTCCGATGAATAGTACAATTTTCGGAATTATATCATTTCATGTGAGTTGTAAACTTCCCGGGGTTCGCTCTCCTTCATACGAACTCCGATTTCGCCAATTCAAATTTATAAATTCATATAAATTCAAGATCTAGCTATCTAAACTCAAATTATTTAATTTGGAGTTCATTTGAATCTTTATTTGAATTTTCTTTGAATTTGTCGTACTTTCGCGTATAGACTATGACGATTTTGGAGAAGTAGATCCTTCAGAGGAATTAGAGTTTCAAGACTTCAACGAAGGCAAGTTACACTTTGACCATGTTGCACCTACTATTTTAAAGTTATTTAAATTCAGTTTTAAAATTATTATTGCATGCATATTTTTAGTCAATTATTTTAATGCCCTGTTTAAATGCTTAGTTATTCCAATTGTTATTGTATGGCCAATTTCGAATATTGAAAAGTCACCCCTTTGTCACCATAGATAAATTGTTTGGAAATGCTTAGCAAATGCTTAGACCATGATTTTGATTTTGGGAGGATTTAGCCAAACCATTACAAAATTGTTTAAAATTAAATCTATGGTATTGTTTTACCATGGAGAATTTGTAAAGGTGGTTTTTACTTAAATAAAATCAAAATGGTTTGGACTTGGGCGAAACGGATGAATGGTGGGTGCAGGTTTATGCACGGGTTTAATCTGGTTAGGATTAAAAACCCAGGGTTTGTTTTGAAAGACGCCCAAGTCGATTAAGGACCGGCCTTTGAGCGTTCCTTTGCTATGCCTTACCGTACCACCACATGTCCCGTATGGGCAGGACCTGGCTTATTAATTTGGGATACCTCTTAGATATTCGTGCGATGTTGTATGAGTGGGTGTTGGTTAGACAGTAGTCCCACATGGCGCAAGAGGGGGCTCCCGGAGGATGGTTAGTCCAACGGAAGCGAAACCTTAGCGGGCATGAGTACTTTGAGGTAGATCATTGTAAAGGCCTTGTCACGTGCTCTAGGCCTGCTTACCTAAGGTAGTGGCGGTGGCATAGATATATCTTGGGATAAACTAGAGAACTTCGTGTCTTGTGGGTAAAGCCGTACAAACTCTGCAGAGTAGAAACTATTGAATAACGCATCATGATCATGGACATGCTAGCAAAGCCACTTTGAGTTAGACTTGTTTTTGGTTTTAAAATGATTTCAACAGATGTTTTCAGGATGGTTAGTCCTGCGGGAAAATTGGGCGGTTAGCCATTGTGATTGGAGGATATCCATCACCTTTCTTGGAGGTTATCCACATTATACATTTGTCATTTAAATTATGATTTTAAATACTGTATGAAAATGGCCTTGAAATCTAATATGTTTATTTAAACTAAAACTGCTGCTTTATGCAAAATAACCCTACCAATGTCCTTTGTTTACCTTATGCATGCATTACAATTCCATATTGGGTGTAACTTGCGAGCACGGTAGTTGTGCTCATATTTGCTTTATGCAAACAAATTTCAGAGGAGAAGGACTTCACCATCGGTGTGGATCTCGACGACTAGGCCGCTACCCCAGTCGATTGCCTGTGGCAGATCAGCTGGACTCCACTACTTCTTCGTCTTCCGCTATGTTATTTACTGTTGGCTTGTAAGCCTCTTTTGTAATAAACTCTGAATAATTATTAATAAAGTGCGTGATATATTTTGATTATCACTTTTGTTGACTGTGTACACTAGAAATCCTGGACTAGTGTATGAATACAGAGAATTCGGGATCCTTCGCTCCCGGGTTCGACATAGTTCAGCAGATTTCTTGTAGTGTCCACGCCGTAGTATACGAGTACGAGCGTGAGGAAGGGGTGAGCGGGCAGTCGGAGACCGCACTCACAAAACGCTTGAAAGACGAGGATTTGCCCCATCTTACCTGATAGCCGTTGCTGCCCAGCGGCCTCGAACCACTTCACGAACTCCTCCTTCGGGATCTTCTCGGAGTCGACCAAAGCTTGGATTTTGGCCGCATCCATCTCCGATTCGATCCACTGGGAAGCGGCTCCGGCCATTTCTCCCGGAAAAAGAAGGTCGAGATTTGGGAAGATCAAAGAAGAAGGGCTCGATTTGGTTGGCGATGGAGAACTCGAAAGTACGAACGGCAAAGAGTGATTTGGGGGAAGATAAAAGACCTTATGCTCACCCGCGGTGAATATTTATAACCGCTCGCCTGGAGATGAAGAGACATGGCTACTCAACGGTTGCTGATGCCTCGGGAACTGCTCCAATAGGCAGATCTGTAAGAGTCGATTCGCATTCTTAAATTTGTCTGTTCGAGGAAGCCGGGTCAGTTTTTACACCTCAAGCGAAATTACCTCCTTGACCAAGTCTTTTCTGGTCAAACGCAATGGACAATCGGAAAGATTTTACTTCCGACCTTGGTTCTGCGACAACTTGGTGATCATAAGATCTTCTACAATTACCTTGCAAGTCGTAAGATTATATTTTAACCTTCTTGACCAAGTTATTTTCTGGTCAAATGAAACACCAGTCGAAGAGTCTTTCCTTCGACCATCTTTCTACGACCGCCTACTGGTTGTAAGACCATCTACAGCTCCTTTCCAAGGAAGTTACTTTCGCTTAAGCTGGGGGGCTAGATGACGAGGATATAACAATCCTTATTTTTATCATATATTTGTAATTCATATTATAGGTATTAACGACATCATATAACTCTTGTGTATACCCCTTAAACATTCTTAAGGGAGAAGCTAGAGGTCGTATGTCCTCCTACGACCACCCTGTAGTCGTGGGCCTTCCTGCGACTAACTTATAGTCGTAAGCCCTCCTACGACTATCCCATAATCGTAAGCTTTACTACGATTGGTCCATGGTCGTAGGCCCTCCTATGACCACCAACTGGTCGTAAAATTTTCTACGACCAGTCCTTAGTCGACAGAGCTTACAGACATGTGGGCCTAGTCGATAAAGGAATCTTCTACACCGTATTCAAAATACGGGCAGTAAACTACGCCATTATTTCCTAAGATAATGGCACGATTTTAACTCCCTTTTATGATGATAATTGCCTAGCGACGTGGGAATGTTTTAACTCCTACAGTAACCTCCATAAACGGCGCCATGATCAGGAGGGTTAAGGGATCTTTTATTAGAGGTCCAACGGTGCGCATTCTGGGACGGTATAAAAGGCAAGGATCATCAGAGCAAAGGGGAGGGGCATTTGGCTAACAGCACAATACTCTAGTTTTTTGGCTTGATCTTATAATCTAGTATACTCAATACATACACACAGGAGTAGGGTTGTTATTCTCCTAGGAGAAGGCCCGAACCTGTATAAAAATCCCCGTGTCTCCATCTCTGTGTGATTTCGAGCCTAGAGGAACCCCCAAATCAAACAATCTTTACGTAAGTTCGATTCTAAAACACCGACAACAAGTTACGCAGGCGAGTCTACCACAAACCCAAACCGTGCTAAACCCACACACTCAATCTTATCCACAAACCACTCGCCCGAGTGAAAACCGTTTTGTTTTACTAAGACCAATAACACACCCTGTCATGGTACACAAATTTTAATAAGAGTGGCTCACCACCACGATTCCATATTTCATTAAGTCAAGATTAATCATTATGACACATGTGATGATAAACCCATCGTAACTAAGCCAAACTAAGCATTTATACGATACCCATATTTGTGATACAAGTATGTCCAACTAAAATTATCCATGCTAGGGTGACAAATGATTCATGTCATTCAAATAATCAATGGAGGCATAATGACAACAGGTAATAACTAATCCCAAAACAATTTGTATAAATATAGCATGCAATTGTATAAAACAATATACTTTTGAAATCATAGGTTCAATATGATAAAATGACTACGGCTTGCCTTGAAATAAATATTGAGATTGATCTTGATCTTGGTGTACTCCTCCTTGCTCAAAGCTTCCCGAAGTATCAACGTCTACTCGCAAACAAGCAAATAAACTAAATAAATAAATAATAGAGAAAAAACAAACTCTGAAAATTAAATAAAAATCTCAAATAAATAGATCTTGAATTTAGATGAATTTAGGAATTTGAATGGACTCAATCGGAGTTTGGATGAAGAAGATATGAGCTTTGGAAGATTCACATGAAATGATAGAATCAGAATTTCAAGATTAAAGGAATTGTTTCTTTGAAGGAAAAACAATTAATTGGGTCATACAGGCATCATTAATGATTTTCAGCTGAAAGATAACTAGGAAAATGAATTTGACAAGTGGGGCCCACTGTCAACGGCTTGGTGCATGGTGGACTAGATCCATGGACCTTTGGCTCTAGTGTAGGTTTGGTGTGCCACATGGCTGCCGACCAAACAATGAAGAGAATGCTACATGGGCCAAACTGCTGAGGTGGACATGATGTGGAGGGGTGACGTGGCTCAAGACAAGAAAAAAGGAGTAGGGAGGTACTGCCATGGCCGGTGACAAAGCTTCGGTCCTCGGTAGCTTCAGCGATTGAACGGCGCCCTGCAGAAATGAAGACAAGCACCGAGACCGCGAGATCACAAGGAACACCAAGGGAGGTTTTGTATGGCTGGAGAATGCTTAGGATGTCGGCGAGGAGGTGTTAACCAGCGACAGGGAAGAACCATGGTGGCTGCGACTCGGTGGCAAATAAACCAAATAGGAGATAGGGATTCGATGAGAAAGACAAGAGGCTCAAGGTGACACGCAAAGGAGGCTAGGGGCTTACCAAGAAAATAGATCGGCAATGGAGGGGTGGTGGCCGGACTTGAGAGGGTGGTGCAACGGTGACTCGATGACGCTCCCAGGGAGATGAAGCAAGCACTTCGAAGAGCATCCCGAGGCAAGTTCAACGGCGGAGACAACCCGGCCGGAGAGGGACCAACGGCGGCGAACAGCGATGAAGACTAACTCGGCGGTGAATCTGTTCTTCAATAGATTACTGCGCACTAAAACCGAAATCAGGAAAATTGATTTAGGGCTTGAGAAGAGGAGCTCCGGGCGAACAAATTGATGCGGAGGGATTGGTTTATAAAGGCTGGACGAGGAGTCCACGAGGAGCACGGGCAGCTTCGGCGTGTCAGACAAGGAGACAGGAGTCTCGATTGGGAACGATTGAAGAAGACGATGCACTGTGGCGCAAATTCACTCGGTCCCACCGGCAATGAAAAAAAAGGCAAGGAAAGAGCGACTGGTTTTTGGTGAAATACCGAGCGAAAAAGAAGGAAGAACAATTTGGGCTTATCTGCGCGGAAGGAAAACGGGACGGTGACTTAATTGCGCTTCTGGCGTAAGGAAGGGAATCTTGGTGGTGCGAAGGAAAAACGGGAGAAGCGGGCTGAAAGAAAAGAAGTGGGCCAAATGAAAGGAAATTCGGCCCAAAAGAGTTAACTGAGATTTTAATAGTTTTCCCTTTTAGAAAATAGTTGAAAATAGCAAATGCACTCAGAAAAGTTCTAGATAAATATAGAAAATCTATCCAAGCACATAGAATCCAAATAAAATAATTTTGATAATAGTTGATGTTGAGATTAATCATATTAAATTGTTTTTGAACTCTGAAAATTCCAATTAAACTTTAGCTTTAACAAGAAAATCCAAATGGTTTTTTTTTCTTTTAAAACTTCGAAACAGACCAAATTTTGGGATGTTACAATGCATCCCCTTATAAAGAGCCCACAACAGATCCTATCCGAACTTGTTTGCTCCAACCTGTTAAGTGTGTGACCCTGTAGGTTCATGTGTAATCAGTTGTAACTCGAAAACTTCTTTCTGACCAAGAATCATTAGCGGTTCCTAGCAGAACATAACGATTACCGAATATACACAAATATTATATCGGACGAACCTTATATAATATGATCTACGACCAGGTCTTTATCACTTACGACCAACTCGTATCTCCATATGACCAGTTCATATTTAGTTACGACTAGTTTGTAACTCCTTACGACCAGTTAGTGACCATGTCCGACCAGTTTAAGACCAGTCCGTATCTCCATACAACCAATTCCTATCTGGTCGGACTAAATGACATGCTTGCGTATTCTCCCTTTGCCTCACGATATCTTGTTGAACTCTAGGTGAGATATTTTGTCATCCATGGATTATTCAATACTTTCTCGATCAAGTGACAGATAACTTCATGTGGTCGACTCTTTGACCACTAGTGGCACGACCATGCACTTTGTTTATCCAACCACATCGAGGGGCCCAGAGATATATTTCATGATGTTATGTTAGGAGGGGCAAATCACATATCTGACTAGTCATGTCCCTCCGTATATTTCATAGCATACCCGAAAGCTACCTTTATAACTACCCAGTTATGGATTAGCATTTGGCAACCCCTAAGTGTACTATTACACATGTAGGTAACCATACTGATCTCAAGTCTAAGGATTATACATCATCATTGCTTGAGACCAATTGATGACACATAAAATCATAAAAATCTCAATAGCGTCTCAAGGTGGGTTAATCCAACACCATGTTCTCTAACATGTGTTCATATTATTAATTCAATATCCCCATATCCATGACCGGTGAAATATGGTCATCAATCAATACATGTGTTGGTCGATAAGTCACTAGTGTTCTGACCCGTGACATCCTAATAGGGATACATTTAGAATGACATCATATAAGTTAAAGAGCTTCACCAACAAGTCACATACTTGGTAATATTTATAAATGATAATTCATCCAAGGAACATAATAACATTTATTCTATAACTCATAAACATAGACGTGATACAATCATCTCTATAATTGCCTCTAGGGCATATCACTAACAGTCTTCCACTTGCACTAAAGTCAATCATACAAGTATCTAATACACATAGTTCTTGTGTGTATCTCATGCTTAGGTTGCAGGAGAGGCTTTGTCAATAGATCAGCAGTATTTAAATCCGTGTGCACTTTGCATATCTTCACATCACCTCTTTCAATAATCTCACAAATAATGTGATATCGTCGAAGTATGTTTTTGGACTTTTGATGCGATCTAGGATCCTTAGCTTCTGCAATGGCTCCACTATTATCACAGTAGAGATCCATTGAACTAGAAGCACTAGAAACCACAACCAGTTCATTAATCAACTTCTCAATCCATACGACTTCTTTTGCATCTTTGGAAGCCGCAATGTGCTCAGCCTTTGTTGTAGAATTAGCAACTGTTTTTGCTTGGAATTTTTCCAGCTCACTGCTCCTCCATTAAGGCAAAACACAAACCCAAACTCCGATCTGAAATCATCCTTGTTGGTTTAGAAGCTAGCATCGGTGTCACCGTTTACGACCAACTCTTCCTTACCATCATAAACAAAGAATGCATCATTAATCCTTCTTACGTACGTTAGGATATTCTTGACTACTATCCTGTGACCTTCACCTGGACCTGATTGATATATGCTCATAACACTTATATCATATGACACATTTGGCCGTGTACAAAGCATGGCATACATGACAGATCCAATAGCCGAAGCATATGGAATTCTACTCATTTTGTCTCGCTCATCAAGTGTCGAAGGACACTGACTCTTGCTAAGACTAATTCCATGTGACATGGGCAAGAAACCCCTTTTGGAATCTTGCATGTCGAACCGCTTCAACACCTTGTCAATGTACATATAGATCTATCCCTATAGATCCAATTAGCCTTTTAGATCTATCCCTATAGATCCTTATGCCTAAAATATATGTTGTATCTCCTAAATCTTTCATAGAGAAACTATTTTTAATGAAGTTTTAACAGATTCAAGCATAGGAATATCATTTCCGACCAGTAATATGTCATCCACATATAAGATAAAAAAACAAGTTTGCTCCCTCTAACATTCTTGTAAACACAAGGTTCTTCTTCATTCTTAATGAAGTCAAACCCTTTGACCACTTCATCAAAACGAATATTCTAACTCCAAGATGCTTACTTTAATCCATAGATGGATTTATGAAGCTTGCATATCTTTCTAACTTCCAGTGGATCGACAAAACCCTCAGGTTGTGTCATATACACATCCTCACTTATATTTCCATTTAGGAAAGTCGTTTTGATATCCATTTGCCATATCTCATAATCGAAATATGCAGCAATAGCTAGAATAATCTAGGTAGACTTGAGCGTAGCAATAGGCGAGAAATTATCATCATAATCAATACCTTGAATTTGTTTGAAACCCTTTGTTACCTATCGTGCCTTATGAATGTGAACATTTCCATCCATATCTATCTTTTTCTTAGAAACCCATTTACACTCAATGATTTTAACACCATCAGGTGGATCAACCAAATTCCAAACTTGATTGTCATGCATGGATTTTATCTCGGATCTCATGGCTTCAAGCCATCACTCAGAGTCTGGGCTCATCATCGCTTCCTCATAATCTTTAGGATCATCATTATTCAATAATAAAACGTTATACTCATACCTTATAGGCAATTGATGTAGCCTTTTAGATCTACATGGGCCTGATTCCTCATCTACAGGTTCTGCAATATTTTGTTCATCCTGTAGAGGTTCAGTAGGAGTTAAAATATTTGTAGATGTTTTCTGAATTTCTTCAAGTTGCACCTTACTCCCACTGACACCTTTGCAAAGAAACTCTTTCCAAAGAAGACACCATTTTGGGCAAGAAACACTTTGTCATCATCCCGCTTATAAAAGTAATATCCTTTAGTTTCCTTAGGATACCCCACAAAGAAGCAGTTATCCGATTTGGGTGTGAGTATATCAGATGTCAAACATTTTACATATACCTCACAACCCCATATCTTGAGAAAAGACAACCTCATAACCTTCTGCTCCTAAACATGAAGCAGAAATAATATTTTTGCTTAAGACAGGAACATAATAATAATTATTTAGTTCCATAACTAATCCTGAGGGTAAAACTAATGGTAAATTGTCAATAGTTAATGTAGCAACTCTTGTTCCATTGCCCACGTGAAGATCAACCTCGCCTCTTGCCAAACTTCTACTCCCTATCAGTCCCTACATCGAATTGCACACATGAGCAACCGATCTGGTATCAAATACCCAAGAACATGTAGGAGAAGTGGCAAGATTAATTTCTATAACATTTATACCTAAACTAGAACTCTTACTTCCTTTATTCTTTTTCATCTCTACTAAGTACTTCTTACAATTCCTTTTTCAATGCCTAGTCTCATGACAATGGTAGCATTCTGTATCAGGCTTAGAACCTAGCTTGAGCTTCTTAAGTTTAGCCTTGAGACTCTCGATCTCATCTTGAGTCTTTCCTTTGCCTTTTCCCTTTCCCCAAGACTTACCATTTTTTTAAGCTAGTAATCTTTTGAACCATCATCACATGATTAGAACTTTTCTTGATGATCTCCTCAGCACCTTTAAGCATTCCATGAAACTTGGTCATTGACTTCTCCATACCATTCATATGAAAATTCAATATGACGGGCTCAAAACTCGCAGGGAGCGATTGGAGAATCACATCAATGGCCAACTCTTGGCTAAGGGGAAAACCAAGCTTTTCCAAGCTCTCAATGTGACCAATCATCTTGATCACATGAGGACCGATTAGGCTACCTTCTAACAGCCTACAAGAAAACAATGTCTTGGAGGTATTGTACCTCTCTACCCTTGCTTAGTCCTCAAACATGCCTTTCAGACCCACAATCATATTGTAGGCATCCGTAGTCTCATATTGCTTCTGAAGCTTAGAGTTCATGGTGGCAAGCATAAGGTAGTGTACATCAACTGCATCATTGCAATGCTTCCCATATGCACTCTTTTCAGTACGAGTAGCATCTGCATTCGGTTCCTCGGGATAAGGACCCTCTAGAATATATTCCTTTTTGTCTTGTTGGAGAACAATTATTAGATTACGAACCAGCCAATGATGTTTGTTCCATTCTTTTTTTCTTCTCAATAATAGATCACAACTAAACGTTAGGTGTGGAGGAAGTACTGGGTGCCATGATCTACAACAGAAAATATGTATATGCAAAAACTCAGCATTATGTTTGTGTAAGATCTTCTATTAAACACTTTAACAAAAGATACTCCCACTATATGTTCTAAAGCAAGTTTCCCTCTAACTTCATGTAGTGGGTTCAAGATCTCTCTCTCTCTCTCTCTCTCTCTCTCTATATATATATATATATATATATATATATATCATTAAGTCCTAGTGAGCTTTGTCGTCTTTGCTAGAAACCTAGTGATTTAGGTAAGCAACTCCTTGCCAATCATATCTCAGATGACTCTGGTTTGTTGGGTGGCATCACTATGCACAGACGCCTAACACTGTGCCCCAAGGCCCAAAACCATTTTAATAACCTTGTTAAGTTAAACCAATATTATGCATGTGGGTGTCTGACACCCACCCTATCTTATTAAGATAGTTAATGGCACCCTACTTTGGTAGACCTACCAATTAATGATCAAAATCGTGATAGGTACAGCAATTGGAAAGACATCAAATTTACTTAATTTTTCTTGAGAGATACTATTCTACCATGTTAAAACATCTCATGATAAAAACATGATTAAGAGCATAACAGGAACAAAATAAATATTTATAGATAATCATATTAAACCGTGAAATAGTATTGCCCTTAACATGGCAATCTCCATCACCACGCTTCCTATCCACCGAGCTATCATGCTTGAAATCACCATATTCATCTACTAAGGAATTACTCCTAAAAGCTAGTAATGAATTACATATGATAATATCAAGCATCACATGTTGGCACGCGGACCATTATACAATAATATGTAGCTCGATGGCTATAACACAGCATGACATGCAGGCCATGAAAAAATAACCATACATGCATCACATACACAATGGGCCAAACTATTCAGATCAATCCCTGTAAAAGGTGTTATGCATAGAATCCAATTCTATCGGGTGACATGAACACATCATACTTATATAACGTGACAATGATCATCTAGCACAGCAGGGTTCGAAGGGGCAGTGCCCCTCGTGAGTTGAGTGCCTTGAAAAACATTTCCGGGACATGAATCTTATTCACGTAATCGAGCCTTGGAAATTCATTAGATTAATCATATTAACCGAATTCCAAACCAATCTGATCATCACTTCCATATGACTACGCATCGTGGCATACCCCGATGGTAGAATTCCGACCGGTAGAAGTATCATGCAATGTGACTGTGAACAATCGTAGTTAATCATCTGGTGCTATAAACTCATAACTCCCGAACCGATCTACTATCGCCAAAACCGATTGATCTTATCAACCAATGCCGAAACCGCTCCATCCATATGAACCGATCTAGGTTAGCAAATCAAATAGTAATAGATCCAATCTATTAGTGCCACATATCAGGTATATGCGACCGATCTAGATAAAAAATTACACAAGATGGCTCTGATACCACCGCAGGAATACGGGTAGGCTACACTAGCTAGTAATTTAAAAAATTATACCACATAAATCAGGAAGCCATGCAAGCAAGAAATCATACATCGTTACCATTAGACGCATGGTGAAGTGGAAGAAGAGTTGGAGCAACTTAATCTAACGTCGAGCGTGTCGATGTAGTGGTCCAATGTCCTCAGCACCGATCGTCTCCTCCAACAACCTGTCACGTTCCTTGCGTAGGTCGTGGATCGTCTTCAGTTAGCGCAGCAGCAACCGCAGCAGTGCCTCTACGGTATCTACACGTCCAGGGGTGGAACGCTGTACGCCGGTGTGCTAGCACCAACACGCATAGTAGGGCCTTCGAGAAGATGGCGGCTAGGGTTTTGGTGTAGCAACTCACGTACGTCCCAACAACCCCATGCATCCCCTTATAAAGAGCCCATAATAGATCCCATCTGAACTCATTTGTTCTAGCCCATTAAGTGTGGGACTCTATAGGTTCATGCATAATCGGTTATGACTCGGAAACTCCATTCCGACCATGAGTCGTTAGCGGTTCCTAGCAGGACATAACGATTACCGAATACACATAAATATTATCTTTGATGAACTTTTTGCGATATGATCTGCAACTAGGTGCTTATCACTTACGACCAGCTCGTATCTCCACACGGCCAGTTCATATTTATTTACAACCAGTTCGTAACTCCTTACGACTAGTTAGTGATCATGTTCAACCAGTTTATGACCAGTCTATATCTCCATACGACCAGTTCATATCTGGTCGGACTGAACGACCTGCTTGTGTATTCTCCCTTTGCCTCACGACATGTGGTTGAACACCAGGTGAGATATTTTGTCATCCATAGACTGTTCAATACTTTCTCGATCAAGTGATGGATAACTTCATGTGGTCGACTATACGGCCACTAGTGGCACAACCATGCTCTTTGTTTATCCGACCACATTGAGAGGCCTAGAGATATCTCTCCTGTAATGTTAGGAGGGGCAAATCCTATATTCGACTAGTCACATCCATCCGTATGTTTCATAGCATACCCGAAAGCTACCTTTATAACCACCTAGTTACGGAGTAGCGTTTGGCAACCCCTATGTGTACTTTTACACATGTAGAAAACCATGTTGATCTCAGGTCTGAGCATTATATATCATCATTGCCTAAGACCAACTGATGACACATAAAATCATAACCATCTCAACAGTGTCTCAAGGTGGGTCAATCCAACACCATGTTCTCTAACATGTGTACACATTATTGATTTGATAACCCCATATCCATGACCGGTAAAACATAGTCATCAATCAATACATGTGTTGGTCGATAAGTCATTAGTGTTCCGACCAGTGACATCCAACCAGGGATACCTTTGGAATGACATCATATAAGTTAAAAAGCTTCACCAATAAGTCACAAACTTGTTAATCTTTATAGATGATAATTCATCCTATGAACATAATAACATTTACTCTATAACTCCTAAACATAGACATGATACAATCATCTCTATGATTGCCTCTAGGGCATATTACCAACACCTTTCTAGCTCAGGAAGACCCCTTTGTTTTCCTGACACAAAAGACTAATTATTCTTTCATTAAGTATTCCAAAAGCTACCTAATCTCTAGATCTCATGTAATGATGAAGATCTAACACCAAGAGACATTGCGATATTAGTATATATCACATCCACCATCTCTTGTCTCTTGATCGGCACTACTTTTGAAAATCTGGAGTTAGGGGTAATTTACCCCTATGGGTTGTGTCAGTGTTTTAAGACCGAACTTACGTAAAGATTATTTGATTCGGGGGGTTCCTCTAGGCTCAAAATCACACAGAGATGGAGACACAGGGATTTTTATACAGGTTCGGGCCTTCTCCCGGGAGAATAACAACCCTACTCCTGTGTGTATGTATTGAGTATGCTGGATTACAAGATCAAGCCAGAAAACTAGAGTATTGTGCTTCTAAATGGCTCTGTCCCCCCTTTGCCCTGATGATCCTTGCCTTTTATACTGTCCCTAGGGTGCGCCGTTGGATCTTCAGTATAAAGGTCACTTAACGCTCCAGATCGTGCAACCATTACTGGGGGTTATTGCTGGAGTTATAATGTTACCCACATCACCAGGCCATTATCATCATAATAGGGAGTTAAAATCGTGTCATTATCTCAGGGAATAATGGCATAGTTTACTGCCTATATCTTGAATACAGTGCGGAAGATTCCCTTATCGACTAACATGTCGGTAAGCCTTGTCGACTAGGGACTGGTCGTAGAAGGTCTTACGACCAGGTGGTGGTCGCAGGAAGGCTTACGACCACATACTGACTGTAGTAGAGCTTACGATCATGGGATAGTCGTAGAAGGACTTACGACTATGGGGTAGTCGTAGGAAGACCCACGACTACAGGCTGGTCGTAGAAGAACTTACGACCTCCAGCTTCTCCCTTATTAACATATAAGGGGTATACTCAAGAGTTATGTGATGTCATTATTACCCATAATATGAATTATAGATAAATGATTAAATGAGGATTGTTATATCCTCGTCATCTAGCCCCCCAGCTTAAGCGAAAATAGCTTACTTGAGGAAGGAGCAGTAGATGGTCTTACGACCAGTAGATGGTCGTAGAGAGGTGGTCAAAGGAAAGACTCTTCGACTAATGTTTCATTTGACTAGAATTTACTTAGTCAAGAAAGTTGTGGGATATCCTTGCGGCTTACAAGGTGGTCGTAGGAGATCTAACGATCACCGAGTGGTCGCAGTACTGTGGTTGGAAGTAGAAACTTTCCAACCGTTGTTGCGTTTGACCAGAAAAGACTTGGTCAAGAAGGTAATTTCGCTTGAGGTGTAAAAACAGACTTGACTTCCTCGAGCAGACAAATTTAAGAATCCCAATCGACTCCCTCACCTTTGTCTATTGGAGCAGTTCCCGAAGCGTTGGCAACCGTTGGGCAGCCACGTCTTTTCAACTTCGGGTCCGCGGTTATAAAGATTCACCACGGGTGAGGATAAGGTCTTTTACCTTCCCCCAAATTGCTCTTGCTATTCAAAACTTTCGAGTTCTCTACCGCCGATCAAATCGAGCTTTCCTCTCTAATCCTTCCACATCCAAACCTTTAGCTTTTGGGAGAAATGGCCGGAGCTGCTTCCCAGTGGGCTAAATCGGAGATGGACGCGGCCAAGATTCAAGCTTTGGTCGACTCCGAGAAGATCCCAAAGGCAGAATTCGTGAGATGGATCGAGGCCGCCGGCAGCATTAGCCATCAGAGGAGATGGGGCAAATCCCTGTCTTCCAAGCACTCTGTAAGTGTGGTCTTCGACTACCCGCTCATCCTTTCCTTACATTGGTACTCGAATACTTCCAAGAAGAGTTGGTGAATCTTGTTCCCAATTCAATTACAATGTTGGGGGTGTTCGTGTACCTTTGCGAGGCCTACTTGGGGTTTCTGGCTGACCTGGAGTTGTTCCGGTATTACTACGGAATGACTCGGTTAGGCGGAATAGCTGGTGGCTGTAGTCTGAAGCTCCACGACGGTAAGTCGAGGGAGTACATTCTGATGTTTACCCGGTCGTCATGGCCGGGGTGGAAAAAGAGGTGGTTCTATTAGGAGATCACCAACGAGGACAGCCTCTCCATTGCCGGAAGCGGTAGAAGGTCCTTCTTCGGGATTGAGTCCCAGGACCTTGGCCGGATTGCCCCTTTTATTCGAGCTATTGCAGACTTGAAGGAAGAGGGGCTTACCGGATGGCATGTGGTAAAGGATTTCATCACATGCCATATCAGCCCTCTGAAGAAGAGGGCCTATCCAATGTGGAAGTAATGCAGGTGAAAGACCCACCTGAGACTTCGAGGAGGGTAAGTTAACTTCAACTTTAGCTTTCTTTTTGTTGATTTCAAAATTGGCTTTATTGAAGGTTCTCTTATCCTCGCAGACCTTTCGCAAGAAGATATTGATGCTCAGGTCAAGCTCATCTGTGAGAAGCCCCAGCCATCGAACGTGGCTCCTCCTCCAATTTTGGCGGTCCTGTCCTCGAAAGAGAAGGTGGAGCGCCTAAAGGTAATTGAGAATTGATTTCATCTTTAGGACTTTGTAGTCATAGAAGAACTTATGACGGGGTACTGATCGTAGAAAAACTTACGATCAGATTCTGGTCGTAGAAGAACTTACAACCAGGGGGTTGTCGTAAAAAAGCTTACAACATGGTGATAGTCATAGAAGAACTTACGACCACTTTATAATATCTCTCTTTCTGATTTCTGCAGAAAGTAGGCCTGGAGAACCGTCGGGACGACGAGGAAGTCAAACTAATGGTCGTTGGTGCGGCTGCAGTAGAGCAGCTTGTTTCTCCCCCTACCAAGAAGCATCGGCTCGTTAAAGCCGTGGACAAGGGAGGTTCAAGCTTGAGCTCCCTTGACCCGGTTAAACCTTTCGCGAAGTTTTCCGCGGATATGGCAGTAACACAGGCTGCGGCGGTAGATGTGCACGAACCTCTCAAACGCAAAGCCCGTAAGACCAAGGTACCCTTCTATTAAGACTTTCACAGTTTCTGCTTCCTGTGGCTTTGTCCAGTGACTAGAGAAGGAGAATTGAAAAAGTTTCATGTCTTTTGTGAAGGAGACTATTGCACCAGCAGTGCCCATGGTCGAGGGCAGTGCTGCCATTGAGGCGGTCGAGACTGGTCTCGACCACCCGGAGAGCCAAGAGGCTCAAAGAGAGATGGCGCTCGATCAAGGCCCACGATCAGACGTGGTTGTGGATGTTCCTCAACTTGATTCTCAACCAGACGTGGTTGAGAAAAAGTCGAAGAAATCTTATTTAGGGAGGGTTGTTTCCAAACTCAAAATTACGTCTAACACCCGGAGGTACGTAAAAGAGACAAAAGTGTAGGGACAGTATTTTACCTTTTGCTTTTTACCACCTGATCGTGCTTTCCTTTTTATGGTTTTAGCGTGGCTCCTCTCGTCATTAAGGACGTTCCTGCCAAGGAACCCACCGCAGTTTCTTCGTCATGCGAAGGAACAACAGTGGCGGTGGTTGAAGAGTCAACCACCATCCAAATGGTGGAGGGTGCCGTTGTAGCCGACGTGGCTATGACCAGCGGAGCGGTCGTAGAGTCGGAAGCAGTTACGACCACAGGGGTGGTCGTAGATTCAGCAACAGCTAGGACCGCAGGAGTGGTTGTAGAGACTGACACGAAGGTGGTTTCTGATGCCGCGGAGGTATCAGAGCGTCACGCTGGAGAGGAGGTTGTCGCAGACGTTCCTCCAGGCCCTCATTGAGGAGCTAGCGTTACCGAATCTGAGGAGGAGGAATATGCCAACTTCACCTCCGAATTCTTTGGGCCGCCTTCCATCGTGGGATCTTCGGCTTTGAGACCTCGTGCTCGTGTCCACCCTAAAAACATTCCTGTAGAGGGGATGTCTTCGATGACGCGCGTCTCGAAGAGGTGTGGTGGGACCGGGTCCGAGAGGTTGATGAACTGAGGAATCCCACAAGGGTCGTGTCTTTGTTTGCACGAAGGGCAATGAATGTAAGTACCTGCTATTCGGTATTTGCACTCGTACCTTTTCTTGTTTCTAACTATCTTTCTTTACGCAGAGAGCATTGGAGCAAATTGTCACTGTTGTTGAATACAACAGGCAACTTGTCCAATTGCGACAGGAGAAAGCGGAACTCTGTGAACAGGTAGAGAAATGGTAAGTAACCGCTTTTCGTAGCCTTTTATGTTTCGATTACTTACGCAGTACTTGTAGGGTTTGTCGTAGAAGATCTTACGACTAGGTACTGGTCGTAGGAGGACTTATGACCAGAGTATTTGTCGTAGAAGATCTTACGACAAGAACTTGGTCGTAGAAAAACTTACGACCAGGTTCTTTGCTGACGTCTACCCTTTTCCTTTTGCAGGCTTAAGAGTGACGAGAAGACCCTAGCTGATTCTCTCGACTATGAAAGAGCCGAGTCGAAGAAGCTAAGGGAGGAGCTTGAAGACCTCCGGAAGAAGTTTCAGGAGGTAAACTCTGCAAACCAAAAGTTGCAGGGATGACTAGTCGGTAAGTGCTGAACTTAAGACCGCTTTCGACCTTCTTTTCTTTCTCTAAATCTCTTTCTCTTTCAGACAAAGACCAAGAGGTCGAGAAGTGGTAGCAGCGTTACCTTAAGGACACTGCAGCCCATGCTGAAGAAGTTAAGAAGTTGGATTCTCAACTCGTTGGTAAGCAAATCTTTACCTGTAATTGGTTGTGTTTTCCTCTCAAGGTCATTTGACTAGCCTTATTCTTTTCAGAACAAGTAGCACAAGTGAAACGACTTCACAAGGCTTCGACTCGCAATCAGGAGAAAATGAAGGCTTTGAAGATTAATCTTCAAGACAACGTTTCACTTCTGAACAATGTACTCGGTGGGCTTCATGCTGAGGGGATTACTCCTCGTGATGACACCTTGCCTGCCCACTCGAGTGCTATTGGCGAACAAGTCGAAACTTTGCAGGAGCTGGTGACTACTCTGAGGGCTAACTAGTTTGACTCGGTAAAGGAAGCGGCTCAAGAGGGAGTAAGATTTGTCCTAGCAAAACTTAAATCTCATGACCCCAACCTAAATCTGCAGCCAGTCGTAGACAACTTCGCCTGCTCTAAAGTAGAAGCGGAGTGGTTAATAGCAGCAATGCATCCAATCGCCGAGTTAGTCACGGAGGGTATGCAAATAAGACCCTCTTCGCCAGAGTAGTTTGTACTGAAGTCCTGTAAAGACAAGTTTTTTTTGTTGATGTTGATATATAATCCTTCCTTTTTCTGAAAAATCATCTTGTCGAGTAGTTAGTAACTCATAAGATAATGGATGAAAAAAAGAGCAAGACTAAGAATTGAAGTCAAGTTAATAACTTTATCCTAGCCCCTGACTATTTGCTTGGTTTATTTAGATAAACCGAGTAAATAGTGCTAAATGGGTTTTCTGAAAAAGAGAGCGGTTTAACTAACTTGTGGTTTTTCGATCACGATAATCTTGCACTGGTCGAAAGAGTAGGAACAGGTCGACACTAGGAAGTTCCTTCTAGTGGGTAGGACCACATGCAGAGAGGAAAGGCTTCGACTAGGTGATGTTACCATCTCTGATCAGATTAATCAAATCAAGAATGGTCAACTTGAGTTAGATAAACGTCTAGAGTTCCTTAAAAAAATTTGTCCAACTTATTTCAATGTACTTAATATGTTCGCTCTGGTAGCAAGAGTTAGAAACAGAGCGACGCTAGGAAGTTCCTTCTATTTGGCAAGACCATGTGCAGAGAGGAAAGTCTTCGACTAGGTGTTGCAACTTCCTCCGACCAGTGAAAACAAGCCAATTTTATCGAGAGTAGTTGAGCAAATTTGAAAAGTGTACTCAGCTTAATTTATTTTTTAAAAAGATGAATGAAGAAATAAACTAAGGTACTAAGAGTTGGCTTGACATTGTTTCAACCATATTTTGAACCAAAGCTCTTTGTGTTGGTAAAAAAGGGAGGAACGAGTCGACTCTAGGAAGTTCCTTCTAGTGGGCGGGATCACGTGCAGAGAGGAAAGGCTTCGACTAGGTGATGTTACCATCCTTTTGACCAGTGTAAAGATGAACTGTGTACTGGTTGTAGGATATCTTACGACCAGTGTATTGTCGTGAGAAAGCTCACGACTAGGAACTGGTCGAGGGCGGACCTTCGACCATGGTATGGTTGAAAGAATTATCAAAGCGCTACTCAAAGTAAAACAATAAAGATAGAAAGAACATGATGCTTTATTGAGTGGTTGGTCGTTTACACGTAGAATTTGCGTAACTGGTCGATATTCCAAGAATTGGAGAGAACCTAGCCGTCTTCCATTGCCAGTCGTACCGAACCTGGATGCATAACTTTGACCACCGTGTAAGGACCTTCCCACTTAGGAGAAAGTTTGTTCCGATTAGACTGGGATTGAATCTTCCTCAATACCAAGTCACCTACAGCAAGGCTGCGAGGTTGGACCTTAGGATCGTAGTATTTGCGCAAGGCTTGTTGGTAGACTGCTGAACGGATTAAGGACTAATTTCTCTTCTCTTCGAGCAGGTTAATATCATCCAGTCGAAGTTGTTCTTGGGCTGAGTCATTGAAACTCTCGACCCTTGCAGATCTGATTTTTAGTTCTGGCGGAAGCATGGCTTCGGTACCAAAAACAAGGAAAAAAGGTGTTTCTCCTATTGCGGAGCTAGCGGTCGTCTCGCCCATATCTTGAGGGTAATTCTTGTACCCAAGCCCCGGCGCTTAATGTCTGGTCGAAGACTCGAGTTTTAATTCCTGTAATATTTGGCCATTAAGCTCGTTCGATTGCCCCATTACTTTGGGGATGGGGACGAGGCGTAATGAGCTTGTTACCCAACTCGTCATAAAATTCCTGAAATTTTGCGCTCGAAAAATTGTTTACCATTATGCGTGATTATTATTTGGGGACTCCAAATCGAGTAATTCGCTTCTCATCATGAACCGTTTTGCGGCTTCCATTGTTATCGATCCTGAGTTCGCCGATCCATTTTGTGAACGTATCAATAGCCACAAAAAAAACTCGAAACCTCTTTGGAGCCCTTGGGAGCGGTCCTAGGATATCGAGAACCTATGTGCAAAAAGGCCAAGATAGATGAATTGTTTGTAATGCGAATTTGGTTGATGTATTTGCCCGTTATAGGCGGCATTGTACACATTTCTTAACCAATTCTTTGGCATCATAGAGGGTTGTTGGCCAGTAAAATCCTTGTTGAAAGGCCTTACCAACCAACGTTCTGTAGGAAGCATGAGTTCCACAGATGCCCCCGTGTATGTCGTGAAGGAGGTTTAGTCCTTCTCTCTGTGGTATGCATCGCATGAGTACCCCTTGAGTAACTCATTTATAGAGGACTCCTTCGACCAAAGTATACATTTTGGCCTTTCGGGATAAACGATCTGCTTCGAGATCGTCATCGGGTACGAAACCCGTCTGAAGATACTTGTAAATGGGATCCATCCAAGTATCCTTGTATTCTAGAGTGGTTGTCTCAATAGGAGATGTCTCGGTGTTTCCACTAGAGGCGGCTTGAGATTGCTCAAGAAGACTCCTTTTGGTACTTGTGATCGGGAAGAAGCTATCCGAGCAAGTGGTTCATGAGGAAATTATCCTTCGAGGATGAATTGTACCTCGAAACCGAAAAATGTTTTTCAAGCTTTCGAGCCTCCGATAAATCTTGAGACATGGTCGGGTTAGAAACCTTTGGTACTCTTTTTCGACTGATTCACAACTAGTTGAGAGTCTCTCTCACAGTAGTCATCGAATCGCGAGTGCTTTCACGGCTTCGTATCTTGGCTAGTAAACCTCGTGATACGCCACGTTGTTAGTGACCTGAAAGTTTAACTGTATGGCATACTTTAAGGTCTCTCCGTTAGGAGATTCCAGGACCACCCCAGCCCCCGAGCCACTTAAAGTAAGTGACCCATCAAAGTACATCGTCCACTTGTCGTGGGTATCGTACTGGGGATCCTAAACAGGTTCAGGATTTGTCCATTCGGCAACAAAGTCTGCCAAGATCTAGGATTTAATGGCCATTTGGAACACAAAATGGAGGTCGAACTCCCTAAGTTCTACTGACCATTTAGACATGCGTCCCGCTGCTTCTCTATTCTGGAGGATCACTCCCAAGGGAAACTCAGACGACACAATTATCTTATGCACCTGAAAATAATGCCACAGTTTCCTCGAAGACATGAGGAAGGCATAGAGAAGCTTTTTGACCTGAGGGTAACGCTCCTTAGGTCCGTGCAAAACTTCACTTACGTAGTACACTGGTCGTTGAACGTTTTCACGTTCTACGACTAGTACTGCGCTCACTACCTATGGCGTGGTAGCTAGATAAATTAAGAGCGTCTCTTCTTGTTTCGGGGAAACCAGAACAGGAGCACTCGTAAGATATCTCTTGACATCCTCGAAGGTAGCATTTGCCTCTTCCGACCACTCGAAACCCTCGTGTTTCCTTAAAAGTTTGAAGAAAGGTAGTCCTTTTTCTCCCAGTCGTGCTATGAAATGACTTAAAGTCGCCATACACCCTGTGAGTTTTTGGACTTCTTTCTTTGTGGTTGGAGTGTGCATTTGAACAATGGCTTTTATCTGTTCGGTATTTGCTTCGATCCCTCGTATAAAGACCAGGAATCTAAGCAACTTTCCCGAAGAGACTCCAAACACACACTTCTCAGGATTGAGTTTCAAGCGGTGTTTTCTGAGGTTGTCGAACGTTTCCTGCAAGTCTGAAACATGATCAAGCCGTTTGATGCTTTTTACGACTAGATCATCAATATAGGCTTCTAAATTTTGGCCTAGCTGAGGTGAAAAAGTCGATTGCATCAAACGTTGAAAAGAAGCGCCAGTATTTTTTAGACCAAATGGCATTTTGACATAGCAAAATATACCAAATGGAGTAATAAACACGGTCTTTTCTTCATCTTCTAGACACATATTAATCTGATGGTAGCCAGAATATGCATCTAAAAAAACTTAATGTTTCGCAACCGGTGATAGAGTCAACCAAGCGATCGTCTGAGGTAAAGGGAAATCATCTTTTGGACAAGCTTTATTAAGATCAGTGAAGTCAACGCACATTCGCCACTTGCCGTTAGACTTCCTAACCATTATAGGGTTGGCCAACCACTCTGGGTGGTCGACTTCTCTTATAAAGCCTGCTTTAAGTAGCTTGTCCAATTCTGACCTTATAGCATCTCGTCGATCAGGGGCAAATCTCCGTAATTTTTTTTACGGGTACTTTGTGAGGCCGTAGAGCTAGCCTATGCTCAATCACTTCCACAGGGACTCGGTATGTCGGATGCTTGCCCGCGAACATCTGTATTTGCTCGAAGGAAAGTGATGAGGCGTCTTCCTACTTGAGGTCGGAAGTATCCCGATCTGAGCGATCTTGAAGCTTCCTCGATCGGAGGAACCTCTTTGACTTAGTCGTTTGGCTTGGCGCGACTTTTTAGGCTTCGAGCACTTGGTGAAGGCGCCCTTTTCTTCATTTGGTATCGACCTACCATCTCGAGGATCGGCGGTCCTGCGTGTGCGCCATCTTCTTATCACAATGAAATGTGATTACTCCTTTGGGACCTGGCATCTTAAGACATTGATACCCATAATGAGTTGCCATTAAGAATTTTGCCAAAGCTAGTCGTCCGAGTATGGCGTTATATGCCGTATCGAAATCGACCACATCAAAGAAGATCTTCTCCGTCCTGAAATTACTTGGTGAACCAAATGTTACAGGAAAGGAAACTTGACCAATAGGTTTGGCCGAAGATCCTGGTATAATACCAGGAAATGAATATCTTACCGGTCTTACCTTGGTCCTGGGTACTTGCATCTCATCCAGGCTGTTCGTCAACAAAATATTTAACAAACTCCCACCATCAATCAACACTCGATTTACTCGACAGTTGTTGATGGTGGGCTCGATTCTGACCGGTAACGACACGGTCGAGTCGAAGGATCGGCGATCACCCTTCTCGAAAGAGATGGTGACTTCCGACCACTTCGACACTTTATTGACAAGAGGGGAGTCAATGGAGTTTACCTCGCGTTCGACTGCCTTAAGCTGTCGTCTTGACTCGTACGCCGATGATCCCCCAAAGATGTACTCGATGGTGTGCTTAGGATCCTGAAACGACATATCCTCGTTGTCATCCGACTGTGTACGACCATTAGCTTGCCCTACCTCTTCGAGGGTAGGAAGCGGCCCTTTGCCGTTGTAGTAGTCCTCGAGTTTTCGTTGGAAAACTCGGCAATTGCAGAGGTCATGCCCTTCCTTTTTATGAAAAGGGCACCACCTAGGCTTGTCGTTCTTCCGTTCGGGGCGCTTACCTTTGCCTCAATCGGGGTATTGTTTGGTAGTTCGTGGCTCCTTATCACTTACGGCCAAAACCTCTTTGGAAGCATTGCCTTGAGGCTTTTGGCCCTTTGCCTTGTTCTTAGATTTCGTGGCCTTCTTATCCCTCTTTTTGCTACCTTCGCCAGTCTCCTAAGGATGCTGGTCATCTCAATCGATGATTTTGGTCCACTCAACTGCTTCATCAGCAGTAGCGTATCGATCAGCCATCTCGAAGAGTTCAGCCACAGTAGCAGGAGGGTTCAAAGCAATGTCCTCCGTAATCCTTCTGCTGCGGACTCCTCGCAGAAGGCTCGATATGAGATGGTCGAAACCTCGAGAATCGAATTGTGAACTGGTAAAGCGCTGATGAATTGGCGTAGTGTTTTGTCGTCGTTTTGTCGCATCCGGTGTAGGTCGTCCTCCTTTCCAGGGTGATGGTAGGTGCCCTGAAAATTGGCCAGCAATAGATCGCAGAGATGTTGCCACGAGTAAATCGACTCGACTGGTTGGTTTAATAACCATGATCGAGCAGACCCTTCGAGCACAGTCGGAGGTAATTTGTCATGACACGCTCTCCTCCTCCTACTGCTCGAACATCGGTTGTGTAGATCTGAAGGAATTCGATGGGATTTTGAGACCCATCAAATTTCTCCATGTTCCCTGGTCGAAACCGTGGCGGCCAGTGAACTGCTCGGAGGTTAGGCGAGAATGCCCGACATCCGGTAATCACGTTGTAATGCCTCCTTTCCATAAAAGAGGGGTTGACGTCGCCAGGTGGTCATACTCGATGATACCCAGCAATTGGTGAATCTGACTTATGGTAAGTCTCGATTCTACGAGGGTAATACTCCTCGTATTTTGTCTACTGTTGCAAACATCTGGGTCGAAGCGGTGAATGATCACCTCTCCTTGGAGCTTTATGTTCTTCAGGCGTTCGAGGAACTCTTTTCTGGATTGGGGAGCAATGCACCTTGCGGCGATCTCCATGCGGTGAGTTATTTGAACGATTGGAAGCTGATGGAGTCGTACTGCCACGACTTCCAGAATGATGTTGGCGGGGTCGTTCGAGCTTGCTCATCGTACTCTGCAGCCTTCGTGCGATCTCTTGGTGAAGAGGTCGAGTGGCCGAATCTTTCGGGCAAGTTCTCGAGAGGGTTCTCGGCGGTCGTTGATGTCTTTGAAGTTCTGAGCTTCCTCCGACTGGTATTGAGCGCGCCTAGGCAATTTTCTCTGAGTTGCGACTCGTTTCCGTCGGACTGTTTCAAAATCATCCATACCTGACCTTTGGGCTTGCTTTAGCGGAGTGTGATGATCTCGAGAATTTTCGGCACGTTCATCAGAGTGTTGACTCTGTTCATCGCCGGAGGTGTCCTCGTCATCGCCATAAGCGGTCGTAGGGTGTGATCTTCGGGGAGCATCCTCAGCCCTGTTTTCAGGAGAGTTATTGCTACCTGAGGGCAGGACGAAGACCTCCCGTTGATGATATCCACTTGCGCTAGAGGCCTCCTCGCTTGAGGAGTCGTCGAATGACACCATCTGGCGACTTGGAGCAAACCCCTCCAGGAAGGAGAATTCCGGGTTATAACCGTCTCCGTTGGCAAGTGAGTCCTGCGTTAGGACGGTCGAACTCGTAGGAAGAGCATGTTCGATCGCATCCTTGGCTGGGCTAGCCGGAGAGAGAATCACCAGATGCTGATGAAGATCTGCAATTACGGCTTCCAAGAGTTGTCGCGCCAGGTCAGACTGTCTTAGGGGGGCTTGGACATTTGGAGAGGGAACCCTCACCATGCCCCGAGTCTGCCTTGAGACAGCCCTCATTGTGGTCGGATTGACCCTTGCCCTCCGAGGAAGCTGGGTTCCCATCTGGACGTATAGTTGTGGGGGATAAGTATCCCTCCTCAACTCCATCGGTGGTAAAGTCTCCTAGAGAAAGATCTCCGGGGGCGACATCACCATCGGAGGATGCATCACTCGGCTCATAGTCGAAACCGGCATCCATGTCAATATCTGTGTAATCGGCCAAGTCGAACTAGTTCTCCTCGTTCCATTCTCCTACCACGAGAGCATGAGAATTTGAAGGACGAAGGAAAAACTGATGACTCGAAGATCCTCACAGTCAGCGCCAATTGTTGGTGTTTTAGGATCAAACTTACGTAAAGATTGTTTGATTCGGGGGTTCCACTAGGCTCAAAATCACACAGAGATGGAGATACGGGGATTTTTATACAGGTTCGGGCCTTCTCCTGGGAGAATAACAAACCTACTCCTATGTGTATGTATTGAGTATGCTGGATTACAAGATCAAGCCAGAAAACTAGAGTATTGTGCTTCTAAATGGCTCTGTCCCCCCTTTGCCCTGATGATCCTTGCCTTTTATACTGTCCCCAGGGTGCGCCATTGGATCTTCCGTATAAAGGTCAATTAACGCTCCAGATTGTGGAGCCGTTACTGGGGGTTATTGCGGGAGTTATAATGTTACCCACGTTGCCAGGCCATTATCATCATAATAGGGAGTTAAAATCGTGCCATTATCTCAAGGAATAATGGCGTAGTTTACTGCCTGTATCTTGAATACGATGTGGAAGATTCCCTAATCGACTAACATGTTTGTAAGCCTTGTCGACTAGGTACTGGTCGTAGAAGGTCTTACGACTAGGTGGTGGTCACAGGAAGGCTTACGACCACATACTGACCGTAGTAGAGCTTACGATCATGAGATAGTCGTAGAAGGACTTACGACTATGGGGTAGTTGTAGGAAGACCCACAACTACAGGGTGGTCGTAGAACAACTTACGACCTCCAGCTTCTCCCTTATTAACATATAAGGGGTATACTCAAGAGTTATGTGATGTCATTATTATCCGTAATATGAATTATAGATAAATGATTAAATGAGGATTGTTATATCCTCGCCAGGTTGGTTTATGGGGGAGTTGGTTCTCTTCTGAGCTTTCCTTATTCATCTGATCTTTCCTTGATCTTCTTCTGAACTTTCTAATCATTTTTATCTTTTTAGGCTTTTAAGCTTTTGTTGCATCTCACTGTGCCATATTGCATTCATATGAAAATCATAAAAAGATGCATTGTAATATAAGCTTTTCTGCTTGCCATTTAAATTGATGAAGCTTTGTTCATTACCCTCTTGAGCTTTAGTATTTCTATTCTTGCTCAATTCCATGTCTAGTTTATTGACTTGCTAGAATTATCATGCTTTCACATGTGTAGCTTAGTGTTTGCATGGTGAGCTAGAACTTTAAGACAATCTAAATTAAAATTTGCAATTTATGGATCTTTTAGTTAGTTGCATAATTAGTGATCTTCTTGTGACACTGGTCATGTCAAAATTGCTTTGTTAGCTCTTGAATTTAGGATTGAATATCATTCGAGCTTCTTATCCCTTTGTGAATCTAAAATTGCTCTTACGCAAATTAAAAAAAATCCAGTTTTAATGTTCTCAGGTGGTTAAATTGTGCTAAACTATTCTTATGAGACAGCATGTCAAAGACATAAAATTAGAGATAGTTTGATGATCCAGACGATCTCATGAGGACTGTTTGTCAAAATTGACGTGAACCCCAAGATCTGTTGTCCCGGTTGAAGCTAAGAAAGAGTTTGTGTAACACCCCCAATGTTCTGAGCCTTTTTAAAAAATTTCAAAATAAAAAGAACCATTTGGTTTTGATGAGAGTTCAAAGCTTAACTCGAGGTTTTCGGAATTCGAGAGTTTAAAATGACTAAATCAAACTTCAACTAATCCTAAAGCTTGGCTTATTTGGAGTTGTTTGAGCTCTGGAGTAGTCTCTCCCTTTTCTCTGTTAGTTCTGTTCTCCTCTTAGCCTAGCTCTTTCTGTCCAGACCTCCCTCTTGTTTGGGCATTCCTTAATGCCCAGACCTCCCTCTTGTTTGGACATCTCCTTGGGTCTAGATCTCCTGGTGTCTACAACTCTCCTGTGTGTCTAGACCTCTTTCGTGTCTAGACTACCCTTGTATTTAGACATCTTTGTTGGTTTGAATCTCTTTGTGGTTCAGACCTCCTCTTTGTTGGTTTGAATCTCTTTGTGATTCAAACCTCCCTCCTTGTCTAAGACCTCCCCTCGTGTCTTTTGTTTGGATTTCCTTTAGTCCAGACCTCTTTGTTGGTTTGAATCTCTTTGAGGTTCAGACCTCCTCTTTGTTGGTTTGGATCTCTCTGTGGGTTAGATCCCCTTTCGGTCCAAATATCCTTCTTCACTTGAACCTCCTTGTGTTCATTTGGACCTCCCTGTGTTCATCTGAACCTCTCTGTGTTCATTTGGACCCCCCTTGTGTTCATTTGAACCTCTTTGTGTTCAATTGGACCTTCCTTGTGTTTATTTAGACTTCCATGTGTTCATCTGAACCTCTCTGTGTTCATTTGGATCCCCCTTATGTTCATTTGAACCTCTCCGTTTTCAATTGGACCTTCCTTGTGTTCATTTGGACCTCCCTGTGTCCCTTTAGACCTCCCTGTGTTCTTTTGGACCTCCCCGGGTCCGTTAGGACCTCCTTGGCCCTTCATCTTGGTCGTCAGGACCTCCTCCGGGTTCAGCCTGACCGTCAAGACCTCCCTTGATTCCCTTTTGGCCGCCAGGACCTTCCTCGGGTTCATCCTGACCGCCAAGACCTCCTTTGATCTCATCTTGACCGTCGAAGATCTCCTTTGGTCCATCTTGACCGTTGAGACCTCCCCTGTCTTGGTCTTGACCGTCAAGATCTCCTTTGATCCATCTTGACCGTTGAGACCTCCCCTGTGTTGGTCTTGACCGTCGAGATCTCCTTTGGTTCCATCTTGACCGTTGAGACCTCCTCTGTGTTGGTCTTGACCGTTGAGATCTCCTTTGGTTCCATCTTGACCGTTGAGACCTCCCCTATGTTGGTCTTGACCGTCGAGACCTCCCCTATGTTGGTCTTGACCGTCGAGATCTCCTTTGGTTCCATCTTGACCGTTGAGACCTCCCCTGTGTTAGTCTTGACCGTCGAGATCTCTTTTGGTTCCATCTTGACCGTTGAGACCCCCCCCCTGTGTTGGTCTTGGTCGTCGAGATCTCCCCTTGTTCCATCTTGACCGTCAGGACCTCCCTCGGGTTCATCCTGATCGTCGAGACCTCCATTGATCTCCCCTTTGCAGCCAGGAACTCCTTCGAGTCCATCCTGACCGTCAAGACCTCCTTCGTTTTTCATCTAGACCGTCGAGACCTCCCTTTGATCTTATCTCAACCGTCTAGATCTCCTCCATTGGATCTTTTTCCTTTGAATCCTTCCCTTCATTTGGATCTGAGGATCCAGACCTCTCTTTGAGTTGATCTGACCGTCAGGACCTCTCTTTTTGTTGATCTGACTGTCATGACCTCTCTTTGAGTTGATCTGACCATCAGGACCTCCCTTGAGTTGACCTTGACCATTAGGACCTCTCCTAGTCTTTTGCAAAGACCACCTTTGCGGGATTTCCCCAGGACCTCTTTGTCCTCCGGATCTCCTGGTTTAGGACCTCCTTGTCCTCCCGACCTCTAGTCTTTTTGCAAAGACCACCCCTTAGTCTTTTTGCAAAGACCACCCTTGTGGTCTTTTTGTGAAGACCACACTTCTGGTCATGACCACCCCTTGTGGCTAGGACCTCCCCTTGGAGTCGCGACCTCCCCTTTTTGTCGTTTAGTCGCGACCTCCCCTTTCGCCGTGACATCCCTTGGGTTAAGACCACCTCCTGTGGTTAAGACCACCCCTTTGGTCAGGACCACCCCTTGTGGTCACGACCCTTGGTCTTTTTGCAAAGACCACCTCTTCGGGACCTCCTCAGGGCCTCCGCAAGACCTCTTTGTCCTTGGACCTCCTGGTCCGCAGGACCTCCTCATCCTTTGGACCTTCCTGCCCCTTGGACCTTCTTGTCCGCAGGACCTCCTGGTATTTTGCAAAGACCACCCCCTTTCCTGGTCACGACCACCTATGTGGTCATGACCTCCCTTGTTGGTCTTTTGCAAAGACCACCCTTACGGTCAAGACCACCCTATTGGTTTGACCACCTCACCCATATAGTTGATTGGTCCCACCTATCAGCTCAGCTCGTTTCCTCCTTCTCCCCACCATAGAAGTCTGTGCGTATTGAATGATGTCACTTCAGTGGTACTTTGTGTTCCCCTTTTTTTTATCTTTTCCTTTACCTGCCCCATCTTTTCCTTCTTTTCAGGCCATACCGTGTCTTGTCCTTCACCTGCCTTTGACTTGGGGGTCACTAAGTCTCTCAGCAACTCTCTTTCCTTCTTCCTTGGCTATAAATAGCATGAGCAGCCCTCCTTTCCTCACCTTTGGCCACTTAGCTCTCCAGCTCTTTTCCATCTTGCGCAGTGCTTAAAGCTTCGTCAAGGAGTCCGTTGAGGCGGTGCCGTCGCCTCCTCGTCGACAAGGAGTTTGTCAGAGTTTGCGCCGCCACTTCGCCGCCGAAGGAGTTTGCCAGAGCGCTGCGTCGTCCTCGACCGTCGCCGCCGAGCCCTCGACCTCCCCCTCCTTTCCTACCTCCCTCTCGGGCTTGGTGAGTATCCCTGTGCCTTGTCCCTTTTCCCTTGATTCCTTGTACGACCACCTCGCGTAGTCGTAGCCTTGCTGGACCTCCCCTTTTTGATCTCCCGAGGGTCTCCTCTTTGCAAAGATGACTGTCTCGGTCTTTTTGCAAAGACGACCCTCTTGGTCGTTTTGCGAAGACGACTCTCTAAGGACCTCCTTAGGATCTCTTCCTCAAGACCTCCTCAAATACCTCCTTGTCCTCCTCGGGACATCCTCCTCAGGACGTCCCTTGAGCTCCTTTAAGACCTCTCTTGGCGAAGACCACCCCCTCAGTCTTTGCTAGTCTTTTTGTAAAGACCACCCTCTTCGGTCTTTTGCAAAGACCACCCTCCTCCTTTCCGTTGGACCTCCTCCTTTAGCCTGTTTCTAGTTCTTTTAGTTCTGTCTTGTGTTGCTTGATTCTTGTTCGGTTTGTTTGGAGTTCATTTGGCTGTTATTTGATTTTGCTTTGCTTTGTTCTCGTGTAGATTGCGACTCTTTGGGGAGCCCGAGTTCTCCCAATTAGTTCCTCAAGCTTTCGAGTCAGGCGAGTTACACTCTTGATCATGTTGCACCCAGTATCTCCAATTACCTAAGTTCTATTTCAAAGTTATTGCATGCTTATTTCTAGTCAAGTAATTTAAATCCCTGTTTTAACTCTTTAGCTATTCCTAATTCCTTTGTATAACCAATTTGATTATTGAATTGATCACCCCTTGTCACCTTAGTAAAGAGCTAGTTGGTACATTAGTATGAACTGGCAAGTATTGCAAAATTTGATGCTTAGTCATGCTTAGGCCAAAATCTTGTTTCGGGAGCTTTTCTGCCAAAAGACCTTGGTTGTCTAAAATGTTTTAAAAGCTGAGCCATGGCATTGGGTTGTCATGGAGGTTTTGTAAATGATTGCTTAAAGCTGAAAAGGAAAATAGATTTGGACTTGGGCAGCACTGGTTGTTTGGTTGGTGCATGTCTATGCACGGGAATCGTGTGATCCGATGCCCAGGGTTTGTGGTAACCGCCTAAGTCATTTAAGGACCGGTCTGCGAGTGTATTTTGTCATGCCTCACCGTGCAACCACATGTCCTGTGTACGGGTAGGGGACCTGGCTGACTAATTTGCAAAGTTACCATCGCGGTGGACCCCGTAGTAGCGTGGGTAGTCTTTTATGGCTGGTCATGTTAGGATCTTGTTATTCCCACCTGGCGCAAGAGGGGACCCCTATGAACTATGTTGGGTTTCTATCCACAAGGGGGAGCGAAACCTTAGCGAGGGTAAACTGCGGTGGAATGATGCATTGTAAAGGCTTTATCATGAGCTCTAGACCACTTACCTTCGGAAGTGAGTGGTGGCATCAACGGTTGTCAAACAAACTAGAGAAATCATGTCATGTGGGTAAAGTGTACAACCTCTACAGAGTGAAAACTATTCGAATAGCTGTGTCCGCGATTATGGACATGCTGGCAAAGCTGCTCAAAGTTAGATCTCAATTTTGGTTTTCAAAAGACTTGTGAAATTGGTTTTGGATTTCTATCCAAATGGGTTTGGGTAGGGAGCCTTGTGACAGGAGGGTATCCTTCACCACTTGTAATGAATTTTATACAACTGAAAACTGACATTTAGAAAATGAATTTTAATTATTGTTATTTGCCTTGGAACTTAGTAGTTATATTTAAATGAAACATGGCTTTATGTAAATCAACCATATTAAGTCTTCCTTTGAGATATCCATTTATGCATGTTATTTTGTTATTTGATGGTTGTAACTTGCGAGCATGGTTGTGGTGCTCACTCTTGCTTGATATTCTTATTGAGCAGGAAAAGAAAGCTTGAGGAGGCCTTCGCAGTGGACCTAGAGGTCCTGGCCGACTAAGATGCGCCCTCCAGCCGATTGCCTGTGGTGTATCGGGTGGTCTACTTATTTATCTTCCGCTGTATTTTGGTTGCTGGCTTGTAAGCCTCCCCTTTGTAATCAACTCTGTTGTTAATAAAGCTTGCGTTTGATGTATGTTACCACTGTTGTATGCTGTGAAGAGCTAGTCGTTGATCCTTGGGACTAGCTTAGTTCACACAGAGGACCATGAGGTGATCCCCGTTCTCTACGACCACCCTCGGGTCAGGTCGTAGGAGGTCTTTGGGGTGATCCCAGCCCTCCATGACCACCCTCAGGCTTGGTCGTGGGAGGTCTTCGGGTCCCATTTGGTTCCACGACCTCCTCGGGCTTGGTCTCTCGACCACCCCTAGGTCAGGCCGTGGCACTTGGGGTCATCTCGTGGCTGTCTCGAGCCCACCTTGGGGAAACATCCGGGTGGTCTTGAAGGACCTTCCGAGAGGTCTTGGAGGACCTCTGGGTGGTCTTAAGGGATCTCTCAGGTGACCCTAGGTTAGGTGTTACAGTTTGTGAATGGCTCCTAGTCCAGGATCTTCTTCACTAAGATAGACCTTTAATCAATGTCAACATTTATTGCAAATGAAAACTGTTGCAAAAAATTAGGTGATTGAGGTACCTTGAGTAAAATGATTCACTTTAGGACTTTGTATCCCTCGAATGGTCTTTGTTAGCTTCTTGATCTCACACTGGCATTCTGACATGGCTACTATCACTTTAGGATCCCTTTTGATCAACTTTCTAATTTGGAAGCTTTGCTTAACTTGTGAAAAATTCATCGCTTCATTTTGAGCTTTCTAGCTTATCTTTAATATATATGTCTTACCATGATCTTGATGGCACCTTCATACTTGATGTGTTTTGAGTAATAATAGAAATGCTAGCTTATTCTTTTAGGTAATCTCTAAAGCTTCTTGTGCTAAAAATTGAAAAATATATACTAAAATGAAGCCACTCCATTGCTGCATGCTGTTTCTTATGCTTCTTCCTTACTTCTACATTTGTCATCTCTGGATGAAAGGAATGCGTGATTCCTTGACGACTCTATTGTCAAAGGGGGACAAGATTAGCAAAAATGTTAAAAGGGGAACTATTTAGAGGAAACGGGAGAAAATGAAATTCTTTTGAAAAATGATGATCATGGTGAGGGGAAGTATCTAATTTCCATTGTTGTGATTTTATTACCATTTCTGAACTTGAATTGCAATTCTTGGAGCGTCACAATGATCAAAGGTGAAATTGAACGATTGTTCTTTCGTATGGACCTTAAGTGAGATTTTTGACTCTTCTCTGAAAATTAAAGCTTTTTTGCTCTCTTTTGGCTTATCTCATTTGCCTCTACTAATCTGAAGCCAACTTAGTCATTTCCATTGCTTTTTCTTGCTTTTGGACTAAGTTGTGTCTTTGTGTCAAAACGTTGCGTTTATTCATTTTCAAACCTCAAACTTAAATTTTTTGATAATTGCCAATGTGTTTATCAAGAGGGAGATTATGGATATCATAGGGATATGCTCACGATCTTAGGATGATGATACAATTGGTAATGGTAGAGAGGGTTTGTCGAAACACACGTTTTCAGCATATTTCAAATGCTGTCAGACAATAGGTGGTCAGACCGGCTAGAGCGACGGTTAGACCGGCCTTGATAGCAGTTTAACCGGCCACCTTTGACGGTCTGATAGGCCGTTTGGATCTAACACCAGTAGACATTGCGATATTAGTATATATCACATCCATGTCTCTCGATCGGCACTGCTTTTGAAAATCGAGAGTATCACAATATGTACGAAAGGAACACTTTGTTCTCGACAAAAGAAAGCCAGGAACTAACAGTATATGGTTGGAGTTACCTTTCTCTGCTTATTTTGCACATCTAACTTGAATAAACTGCGTCAAATTTGGGGCGGGTTTGATGGTGAAACGAGCACTGAGATGTCAGAAGTCTGTAAATGGCATCTGATAATTGATTGGCCTCCTCCTGCCGACCTGCCCTGGTATTTAGGGCAACGTACAGCAATGGGCAGATCAGACCTGGCGGTCCATGTAGTAATGTAGTAATGGACCTCTTGTTAGGTACCAATTCAACAGCTCTCTCTCTCTCCCCGCCGTCTCATTCTCAAAAGTTTGACACATGTAGTAATATAATGGTATGTGGTCATTATATAGGTTTATACACACATCGCAAACGTACTAACTGAAAGGAACAATCCCATATTGGCCATTTCAATTGAAAAGCACGCCGCATGCACGATGCAACGTACTTGGATGCCTACACCGGTTAGGCTAGCTACGGGAGGTTAGAGGTTGCTGACATCGATTTGTGCTAATGGCCGCGCGCGCGCAATGATCCTACGAGGTACGTGCGTGCTCACGTTAGTTCAGTGAAAATTCTATCTGTAACAAATTTTTATTGGAGGGTACCGGTAATACCGGTTTTCGCCGGTAACCGAAAAATTTAGCGTAATTTCGGACAAAATTATTTAATTAAAAATTTAAATTTTTAGATGTAAAGACAAAATATATCTTAAATTTGAATTTAGATTTTATTTTGGATGAAAATTAAATAAATCCAAAAAATTTTACCCGATACAAAAAATTATCGGACCCACTAATAACACCGGTAACAAATTTCGACGACAGAATTTTAGTCCCATCATGCATATTATTATTATGTTTACTTGGACGATCGAGCAGATCGGGACGAGAGCACGCATGCGCATAGATTAATCAAGCTAGTGATGGTAGATAATGGGTTTATATCTTCCACGTGTGGATGTGTCCTGTAGCGAATGGGAGGATCATACAAAAAATTGTGAATCAGGCGTATGGGCCAAATTATATCGCTGAAAGTATCTTTTAGCTGCCTGATCTGCATCGCGTTTCTAACGTCTGACGTCTATCCTCCGATTTTTAACGGTGTGGATTTTCGTCGGGATTGGATCTGGGGTCCTTCTCCGTTGGCTTGTCTTCGGGCGTGTCGATTCGGGGCCCTTCTCCGCCGGCTTCTTTCGGGGGCACGGCTTCGTCGATGGCATGACGACGGAGGTGGCGCGGTGCAGATCCAGATTTGACGCAGTTGGTAGAGATCGCGATGGCTTGGTGGCGGTGGCTTGTGCGGCGCTCGACTCCTCCCCGGTGGACAGCTTTTAACCGGCCAACGCGTGGGCTACGATAGACGTCTCCTTCCTTTGGTGCAGGCGGCAGTTAGCCGTTGGGGATGTTACGGACGTCGTCTTGGCGGTCTGGCCTTCATTGGTTGGATCTAGCGACGAGGTCGTGCTGTGGCGTGGTCTTGGAGCACTTGTACCTTCGATCCGGGGTAAAAACTCTTGATCTGGCCTTCGCTAGTTAGATCCGGCAACGACGTCGACCTGAGCGACATTACCTTCTTGAAGGCGTTGCTTTGGAGAACTAGTACCTGAGCTTCGGAGTGAAAACTCCTGATCTGACCTTCACTGGTTGGATCCGGCGACGACGACGTGAGTTGTATCCCTTCTTAGAGGTGTCGCTACGGAGACTGGCCTATCATCACCTCTTTGCTACGCAGCTACTGTTCGCGTGTAGATGATCTTCTGGTTGGTCCCAGAGGCGGGGCTAGGTGATATTTTTTTAGGCTAGCCTTTGCATGACAATTTGTTTGTCATTGTTGGCTTTTGGCCGTTTTTTATTTTAAGCTTTTAGCTGATAGTGGTGTAATGGTTGTGTGCATCCCTAGTTGGTGCAGAGGCAGGGAGTTGTACTTCCATTATCTAAAAAAAAGCTGCCAAACATGCCAAAGAAGCAAGTCTGATGTTTCATTAATTTGATAGCTCAACAGTTAATTGTTGTGCGAGAGACCATGTATACGCCGCGGGTTCTAACCTGGTTTGCCAGGTTAGGACACGGTTTAGGAAACCGAAACCAACCACAAAACCGAACAGGGCACGGTTAATTATCATGATCAACTTGTGATTTAGATCACAATCCACCGGTCGCACACGTGGCCTCATCGTTAATTCAGGGCCCTCTCCCATGGAATTTTCCGATTTTCGGCCTTACCGTCCCACCCCTAAAAAAATTTTCCGATTTGAAAAACCTTGGGCACAACTACTTGATCGACCACCTGGGATAGCCTGCGTTAGATTTGAACCGTTAATTGTAGACACCATAGTCGTGCGTGACAACTCCTAGTCATCATGTGCTGATCTGCTCTGCTTGCAGATACTGTTGGTGATGATCGTGTAAACAACACGACACGTGATCGAAGAACGTGAAGTCAACTGAGTAGCAGTATCTCGTCACGCACTGCTTGAAATGAGAACAAGTCGAAGACGATGCCCAGAGAAACATGCTGCCAGCGATGACTATTTTGAATAGATATGAGCTTTATTTCTGAATCATATTCTATGGCTACAAAGTGCTCTGATGGCACCCCTCAAACTATAGCACAAAAACTCCAAAAACTTTTTCCCAAAAGCCTTCCTCGACAATCCCCCGAAAAGCCACAGGGAACTCTTAACCTCTGCCTCCTTTTATAGGCTAGAGTCCTAAACTGTGTCCTCAACAACATATACACGAAATCCTATCTATTCCATAAATCAAGGGACTCGAAACCCTTCCAAACACTGGTTTTCCAATATCTCTAAACCTTCTAGATATGAAACGCCTTCCATATCTCCTCACGCGTCGTAAGACTTCAGGATCGCACCTCCCGAAGCTTATCCACGTATCATGCATCCACCTTTGATCTCCATGTGCCCCAGCGTAAGCCCGACCACGTCGTGACATACTCGACCGCTGAACCTTGGATTCCCCATCCTAGTCCCGGTCCTCCTTGTCATCGACCATGACCGTCTTCACGCCCAGCCTGCAGATGCAAAGACCAAAGAATGTTTTCCTGGCACAAGTTCTCCAACTTGACCAATATCAGTCTATACATGCATAACACACCCTTATCCATCAATAAACACTAACTAGATCATCCACGACGAGTTCCACCAATTCTACGACCAGTTCCTGTAGGACTACGACTAGTTCTACCGGGTCTATGACCAGACACTTCAGCTTTCGACCAAAACCACTTTCTACGACCACGAGCAGTCGAAGCCCTCTACGACCACATTCAACTATGACCATGAGCAGTAGAAAACCCTCTATGACCACTCAGTCGAAGTCTTCCACGACCACGCACTGTAGCTTCGACCACTTGTGGTCGAAGCCTTCCATGACCACGTAGTCGAAACCATTCTACGACCACGAGCAGTCGAAGCCACCTTTCTACGACCACGTTTAGCTGCGACCACGTAGCACTCGACAAAAAATACTCAATGATGAATAGTACTTGATATGAATAGTGCTTAGAGCTACAACACTCGAAATGAATAGTACTCATAGAAACATCACTCGGAACTCCGAGCTACAGCACTCGGAATGAACTGTACTCGGAACTCGGAAGTAGATCGAAGGCAAGCGGAACGACCAAAACTTTCATAACTGCAAATTTCAATGCAACCCAAATGTCAATTATTCATCAGCAAAAACCACGACCTATCTCCATGGTCTAACAATCTCCCCCTTGATGAATACATTGACAATACTTCAAAATCGAGAGATGAGTTTCGAAGGAAAAGAAAAATTTACGAAAAAGAAAGTTTCAAAACTGCAAGGGAAAGAATTTTGACAAACCACAGCAGCAATTGAGAAACTTCCCCTCAACACAATGTCTACAATTTTCCCATTTTTCTCCCCCTTTGGCAATGTAATCAGCAAGAACTTCAGAGAAAGAAAAATTCAAAACAAAAGAGCAAGGAGAGTAAAAATCAAGAAACTTTGTAGATTATCCAAGTCACTTCACATTGATTTAATAAAGTAACCAAGCCATCTTTTTGAGTAGAGCTATCTAGATCATATAAAGTCATATATCATGTGGCAATGACAAAAACAAGTTTTTAGAATGATTAAGCAATTTAAATTAATGATAGACATCTCAACAATGACTAAATCGAGTATAAGGAGTACAATGAGATATCACAAAGAAGAGTTAAAGCCTAAAAGTGAAGCAAACTTTAAATCTAGACGAGCTACCAGTCTCATATAACAACCCATTTCTCCACATTCAATTCTTAAGCATGTGGCATGCATGCAGCATACTTCTTTTCAATGGTGGCATGCTTGTAGCATACTTCTTTTCAATGGTGGCATGCTTGAAGCATACTTCTTTTCATTTGTGCACCTTTTGAGTGCAGAAATTTTTTCTTGGAATATACATAGACATGTATGGCATGCTTGAAGCATACATCTTTTCTATTGCCTCTGTCTCATCTTTTAAAAAAAATTAAACATGCCAGATTGAGTGAGCATAAGAGGATTGCAATAAGAACCATACGAGCCTCAGCCAAGATTTCAAATAAGACTCACACTCAGGCTAATCCTTTTCAATGAAGATTGCAAAGTAATAACTATAATCAATCTAGTCAATGAATTCCGCCATGTCATGCTTTAGTTCAAGTGTGGCAAACTAATTATAACTAGTCATGATCAAAGCTACATAGCACATGAATAAATATGATAATGAGAGCTCTACACCTCATTTGATTTCAATGGCTTGGACTTGATGAATTGTTAGACAAATATAATAAACAAGGCTTCTGAAATTTTAAACATAAGCTCCCCGTCAAAATAAACTCGTAGGATGCAATACACCCAACTCATTTCGCAAAAGAGCAAACTGTGCAGAATCAAGCAGTTTCATGAAAATATGAGCAATCTATAATTCAAACTGTAGAGCAACATCACCCTTTCCACATGGTCTCTCAGAAAGTGAAATCTCTTGGAAGCCAACAAGGAAAGTGAAGAACCATCAAGTGTTCCAATCAAGCAATGACGTAAAAGACTGGAACCAAATCAAGCTCATGTTCTCTAACCTCATCAGTTGTTCTTACATCACAGGAAACATCGGTCTCATAGTACTGGGGTTAGTGAAATAAGATTTAGGAATTCAGTACTGAGATACATGATGAACAGGAGCAGCTAAACTAGAACCAGAAACATGTGTGCGTGAGCGATCAGAACGCCAAAAAGAAGCTTGTCTAACTGCCCCTTGAAATGCAGGCAATGCTGAACGAGAATTATTCGAATTATAACCCAAACCAGCACGTGAAATAGATTTAAAATCATCATAAAAGTCCTCTAAAAACCTAGCTTTCGTATTAGTTCTAGGAACAACAAAAGTGGATGCATGTTTTTGTTTTAATGCATTCAATCTTTTATTTTTCTCTTTCTTACCACGCCTAAAACAAAATTCATGCAAGTGGCCATCTCTTCTACAATAGGTGCAATGAAATCTAATATAATTAGAATTCTTTTGAGATGATGAGCTAGCACCTGCAGCATTAGCAACTGAACTTTACACAAAACCAGCAGATTTAAACACAGTTTGTTTTGGTTTAGGATTTACTCCAATTTTTCCTGGTTCAAGAAGCTTAACAACCTTAGGATGATTATTCTTGGCATGCTCAACAAAATCAAAGCCTAGACCACGATTTTTCACACTCACTTTTGATTGATCTAGAATCATGTTTAAATTTTTCTTGCCAAAAGAAAATATCTCGAAAGTATTCTTAAGGTACTCATTTTCTTTAGCTAAAGCGGGATAGATTGTGCATTTAACAGGTTCATTCACAAGTTTCTTAGAAGCACTAGACCGAGTCAATCTACCTTTTTCAGTAAAATCATTAAGTTGTCTAGTCAATGCTTCTATTTCAATGTTAAGCTTAGGAAAGATAGAGCAAGAAAGTGTCCCATCATAAAGCATTTGTTGAATTGATTCCTATGATGAATTAAGTCTAGCTTCTAGCAATTTACAATTAGAGAAAGCTTTAAATTGAGTATTTGAAATACTTGGCTCTAAACATGTAGGAGCACAAAACTTGAGCTTTTCAATTTCATCATTTGCAAGTTTTAACTTTTCATCACAAGAGTCATGTGCTAGTCTTAAATCATCAAATTTAGAATTTATTGACCTAGCAATCTCTAACTTAGAATGTAAAACTTGACAAAAACTCACAAGATTCATTATCGGGAATAGAAGCTCTAAGTCTATTAATTTCAGAGGTTAAGCTTTCAACAAGACAATTATTTTCTTTCAGTTTCTTTTTTGTCTTTTTCAATTCAATAGCAAGTTTAATCAAATCATCCTCAAGCTCATCATATGATGGTCTTACCTCATCGGGATCACTGTCATCGTCGGCGTCGTTGCTTGCCATGAAGCACATGCCCGTGAAGTCGTCGTTCTTCTTTCTACCTTTAGAATCATCATCATCATCGTCGATGTCACAACTCTCATATTCCATATCACTCAAATCAAGATGCTCGATAGCCGATATGATCTTTTCAGCAAATTTTCAACAAAAATTACCACCCTTGATGTTGTTGTTCTTGGATGGCCGACGATAGTAATTATTGTCTTCCTTGATGATTTTCCCTTAGAGCTTGGGACACTCCACCTTAATGTGGCCTTGCTCGCCACACTCATAACACTTGATCGAACTTGACACTCCACCTCGCTTTCTCATCCTCAAGTTGTTGACTGCCTTGTATGCCGTGAAGACATCAATACCAAATCCTCTTCAAGAAGCTGTTCGAGCTGTTCCTTTGAAAAAGAAGACAAGACAGATAAAAGAAAAGAACTCGACGAAGCAGCCTGCACGGGGTTAGTCACAAGTGCTAACGATGAAGGTTTATCAGTCTTAGATGGCAAAGCTTCCATCTCACAGGTTTTCAATCTAGAGAAAAGATCATCCATAGTTAATGTATCTAGATCAACAGTTTGATTAATAGTTGTGACAACCATCAACCACTCAAAACCTAAAGGTCTTAAAATTTTAGTCGCATTATCTTCATCAGTAGGAATAACATTAACACCGCGCAAATTACTCAATATTTTTTCAAACCGAGCAAAAAGATCATCAATAGCTTCACCAGGCTTCATAACAAAATCATAATACTCTTTTTGATAAAGATTTTTACGCACTTTCTTAATTTTAGTAGTTCCTTCATGATAATCGCAAAGAGTTTTCTATATTAAGTGGACATAATTAATATGAGCAACACGATCAAATTCTTTGCGAGAAATCCGTTGAAACAACAAGTCACGAGCTTGAGCATTTAAATCAACATCTATTTTATTTAGATTAGTAACAAGAACAGGAACCTCATAAGAGCTAGAAACCTTGTTCCAAACATCATTACCTTGAGCCTCAATATAAGCTTGCAAACGACACTTCCAAAAAGCAAAATCAGTACCATCTACCAAGGGGGGACGATTCACATACCTCTCTGATGCCATAGCAACCCGCTCTGATATCACTTGTAGGATCGAGTACAGCAATCAGGGGGGGGTGAATGATTGTAGCGTTCTCTTTCTGAATTACCTGGTCGTAGGAGGTTACGACCACCTGGGATAGCCTGCGTTGGATTTGAACTGACAACTGAAGACATTGTAGTCGTGCGTGACAACTCCTAGTCGCCGTGCACTGATCTGCTCTGATCTGCTTTGCTTGCAGATGCTGTTGGCGACAATCAGGTAAACAACACGACACGTGATCGAAGAACATGAAGTCGACGGAGTAGCGCTATCTTGTCACACACTGCTTGGAATGAGAACAAGTCGAAGACGATGCCCAGAGAAACATGCTGCCGGCGATGACTATTTGGAATAGATATGAGCTTTATTTCTCAATCATATTCTGTGGCTACAAAGTGCTCCGATGGCCCCTCCTCAAACCCTAGCACGAAAACTCTAAAAGCTTTTTCCCAAAAGCCTTCCTCGACAATCCCCCGAAAAGCCACATGGAACTCTTAACCTCTGCCTCCTTTTATAGGCTAGAGTCCTAAATCGTGTCCTCAACAACATGGACACGAAATCCTATCTATTCCGTAAATCAAGGGACCCGAAACCCCTCTAAACACGAGTTTTCCAATATCTCTAAACCTTTCAGATAAGAAACACCTTCCATATCTCCTCACGCATCGTAAGCCTTCAGGACCGCACCTCCCGAAGCTTCTCCGCGCATCATGCATCCACCTTTGATCTCCACGGGCCCCAGCGTAAACCCGACCACCTCGTGACATTCTCGACCGCTGAACCTTGGATTTCCCCATCCTAGTCCCAGTCCTCCTTGTCATCGACCATGACCGTCTTCACACCCAACCTACAGATGTAAAGACCTAAGAACGTTTTCTTGGCATAAGTTCTCCAACTTGACCAATATCAGTCCACACACGCATAACACACCCTTATCCATCAATAAACACTAACTAGATCATCCACGACGAGTTCCACTAGGTCTACGACCAGTTCCTGTAGGTCTACGACCAGTTCTACCGGGTCTACGACCAGACACTTCAGCTTTTGACCAAAACCACTTTCTACAACCACGAGCAGTCGAAGCCCTCTATGACCACGTTCAGCTATGACCACTCAGTCGAAGTCTTCCATGACCACGCATTGTAGATTCGACCACTTGTGGTCGAAGCCTTCCACGACCACGTAGTCGAAACCTTTCTACAACCACGAGCAGTCGAAGCCACCTTTCTACGACCACATAGTCGAAGCCTTCTACGACCACGTTCAGTTGCGACCACGCAGCACTCGATAAACACTACTCGAGATGAACAGTGCTCGGAGCTACAGTACTCGAAACGATCTGTACTCGTAGAAACATCACTCGGAACTCTGAGCTACAGTACTCAGAATGAACAATACTCGGAACGCGGAAGCAGGTCAAAGCCAAGCGGAACGACCGAAACTTTTACAACTGTAAATTTCAATGCAACCTAAATGTCAATTATTCATGAGGAAAAACCACGACCTATCTCCATGGTCTAACAAAATGCCAAAGAAGCAAGTCCAACGTTTCACACTCTATGTGTACTAATTTGATAGCTCAACAGTTAATTGTTGTGCGAGAGACCATGTATACACAACGGGTTCTAACCTGGTTTGCCATGTTAGGACATAGTTTAGGAAACCGGACCCAACCACAAAACCGGAGAGGGCACGGTTAATTACCATGATCAACCCATGATTTAGATCACAATCCACCGGTCACACACATGGCCTCATCGTTAATTCAGGGCCCTCCCATGGAATTTGCCTACGAGGCACTACCAGTGTTTCGAATTTTGGCCAAAAATCGGCAATTTTAAATTTACTGGTGGAGCCGGTAGGAATACAAACCGATCCCAAAAACCGGTTTGTATAAATTTTGTCAAAAAAATTTGAATTTGCTTGAATTCTGTTCGAATTTTATTTTTTTAAATTCAAAATCCAAAAAATTGAACAGCGCGGAAACGAAACGGCTGGACTTGCTGTCTTGGACCCAACCGGTTTTCCCCTGTTAGGTTGGTGTCCCCAAAGCAACAGCACCAGCGCCCCGCGCTCTCATTACTCCACACCACAGCAGCTGATCCCCTTTGAGCACCGCGCACGCCGTTGGCAAGCACTGAATGATGACATCCTCGATCATGGGAACGATGATGGGATGCTGCAAGCTTTAATTTCCATGTAACCAACAGTCTGCCTCCATGCTCAGTCATGGTGCAAGGTGGTTGCTTGCTAAGGATGCTTTGCTTGCTGATGCTGTTGTTGGGTTCCCAAATACTAGGGTTGCAATTCTAGTGTTACGTGAGTTCGACACATGAATCAACTTACGTAAATATGAACGACCGGTGAGATCAGAGGCATGTACGTCCTTAGCTTCGAGAACTCGAAATTCCCACAATAATCTGTAAAAAAGAAAAAAATCCAATGAATTCTATCGTTAATTGAGAGAAAGAGAATGACCTATATTATTATTTTGATGGATCAGATTATAACAGTGTAGATTAATTAGATACTAGCCAACTGCCCATGCGTTGTAACGGAAACACATATTATGTGCCAAACAATCTTCATGTTTTTTCATTACATTCATCGTGGAAGCATACAACTAAATATCAATGAACATCTTGTCATGTAATATATTTCGCAACTACAATTCATAAATCTTTCTAAATGGGCACATCTAGAAGAATTTCTATTGAAAATTTTCATTAGAGTCAGAAGACCAATATCTATGTTGGTGTAATGTAAAATAGATGAACACAAAAGAGGTATGTGTTTCACTCCACATCTCAATATTATGTAGTTGGTTCAATTGAAATATTGACAGTGAACTCTCAACTAATGATTTGTTTCAAAGTGTTAGATTAGACAAAGCAAGATTTTGTAAAGCTCAAGGCCTAATTTATTTCAGAGTAATTGTCGTATTTAATTTGTGATAGAATTTTGACCCAAGTGGCGAGGATGCCAAGCATACATCTTGAGTAGCCCGACATATGAGAGCAATAAACAACAACCTAAATATGAGCATTATGCTGATTTATTTTGTTGTGAAGTTGTATCTTTTGAGCATTTTATCCTGATTGATGCTGTACTGATTTGTTGATCTTGTAGTAATATCATTTATTGATGTAGTACTGATTTGTTAATCTTGAAGTAATATCATTGATTACTGAAGTACTGATTTGTTGATTTGTTAATCTTGCAGTGATACCATTAAGTTAATCTTATAGTGATGCCATTGAGTCACTTACCTTATGCTAACTATGTTGAGTTGCATTATATTCCTAGTTTTAGAAAAAAAATCAATCAAGATTTTTTTTTGTCTTTTGCTGAAAAGTTTCCATAGATAGCAAGTAAGCGAGATGGCGTCCGCAGCATCTTCGCCGCTGTCATCGACGTCGCCGAATGCGTCTAAATCTCCGAGGAAAGTGGTACATAAGCGAGATGGCAGAGGAATATCGAAAATGCCTGAGGGCTGAATGACCATCACGACCGTTAGTACTGCTGGGGTCCCTTTGCTTCCCAAGAAAGCAGCGGTAGCATTTCGGACCACCTGCGATATACTTGAAAGGGAATGGGTCCCCATCACCACACAGAGATGGAAGTCTCTAACGGATGTAGAGAAAGCGCAGCTATGAACTGAAATAACAACGTCATTTGATATCCCAGCAGAAGTCTAGGGACCAGTGCGACGGTAGGTGTTCCTCGCGATGGGAAAAGCGTGGAAAACCTTCAAGACCAAGCTTGTCACGGAGTATATGAACGAGGATCAGACGTCCTGCATGATGTATCATTTTGTGTCGTCGGATACATGGGACGCCTTTGTATGGATGAAGACAACGGCCGAATTTCAGCAGCAAAGTGCGGCGCACAAGGCTATCCAGGCACAAAACACTTACCCCCACAGACTTGACACCGCTGGGTACGTGGGTAAAATTCAACAATAGATGAGTGAGGACGATGAGGAGATCCGGTCGGAGGTCTCCCCGCCATTTGCCAGGATCACTGACGAGCATGCCCGAAACTGGTTAAGAGCGAGGGCCTCAACCATGTCGTCGGGAGCCATCTCTTTGACAAACCCAACAGACGAGGGAGTGTCCCAACGCCTAGTAAGATATGTCGAACTACCTAGTTGTTAATAAGTCCATAACTTCATAGGGTCTAAAATAACATGATGACCTCTTGCAGCAAACATTGAGTACCTAATCTTCCCAAGGTTCGTTCGAAGTAGCCAGGGAGAAGAATATACTATCCACGACCATGGGAAACAAGGAGCACCCGGGTCGCACGCGAGGCCTTAGGGTTTACATACCATGGAGGCAGGGATTCCCAAACGACCCCGAGGCATATAGGAGTCGGAAGAGATCCAAGGCCGAGCCCGAGGAACAGTTGAAAGAGGAGATTAGTGCACAATTGTAAGGACAGATAACATCTTTGCAGGAACAAATAAATCAACTCATCAACCAGTCGCAAGCCGCCCCCGTGATTTTAGGAGCCAGTTCCCCTCAACGTCGGAGTAGCGTCGCATCCACTCCTGCACTTTTTGAACTTGGTGACGTCCAATTACCTATCGACGTTATCCAGGTAATGTACATCTCTAGAATGCTCAAAAGATAGACCTGTAGGATGCCTTAGCTAATTGTGTATCGTTTTGTAGGAGTCCATGCCCTACAGGATTCAAGTGAGGCTGGTTAGATCCATTTCTGTTGAGGTTGGGTGGGGGTGGTGTATCCATGTTAGGAATGGACAATGATGCACGGTGTCCAACTAGCGCAGGGTTACGCCAAGGTTTAGGTGGACATGTTACATGATAATTGCATGGCCGACCCGCTAGAGAAGCGCCCGAACGAAGACATCATAACATTAGGGAATGCATTATACACTTATGTCCAATAGCCCAAGAGGGACATCGCTCTTGACCCTGCAGTGTTGCGATCTCCACACGACGACCATGCCTCTCCAACAGTACCCTCGATGACTCCACCTCAACCCTCGCTTCAGAAGGCCTCCGTATCGTCTCCCATGGAGACGATGCCAAAGAAACAAGAAAAGTATGACGAGTCGCCCCCCCCCCAAAGACGTATATCACGCGAGGCGCTAAGGCCAATTGAAGAATATTAACGCTCCTGTAGTGCCGTGATCTCCACACGACTATGCCTCTCCAACAGAACTATCAATGACTCCACGTCAACCCCCGCTTCAGAAGGCCTCCGTATTGGCCAAATCAAAGAAGATTAAGGAGCCTCACAAGCCCAGAACATTCTCCCTTAGACTGTCGTTGGTCTCCAACACAATGTTACACCACATTGGTTTGGCTTATGGGACTTTGCATACCTGGTATACGCAGCACATCGACAAGGCGAGGGAAGACCAGCCTACTGGATTCACCGTCAGCTACACAGAAAACCATTTCTTCCACAAGCCGAGCTACTTCCCTATGGGCTTTGAAGACTTATTTGATCTATTCAACCTCGGTGCCCTCGACGTCTCACTTCTACGATGCTAGACACTGTAAGTGTGTACAATTAAGTTCTACATTCACGCAATAACGATAAATATCATAACTCATTGCTTATGTATAGATACATGATGCAAGAAGCCCGGCGATCGCGAGAACCAATGAGTTTCCTCGACCCACATTTGATCTCTGAGCAATGCATCAACCTAGACGCATCCTACGTCGAGAAATACATAATGAAGGGGTTGCTTGCTCACCGCGACAAGGGCTATATACTGGTGCCCTACAACCAGGGGTAAGTGCTTCACTACTTGATATACAAATTTCATTTGTACTTTATACACAACACGAACTTAGGTTTAATGACTATAGCGACATACTTAGGTGGCACTGGATCCCTTTAGTAATTGTACCAAAGTGGAACAAGGTAATATACTTTGATTCCCTAGTTGAAAAAAACGACTTCACCCTTGTGCAAAAAAGTACTCAACAGGTATGTTCATTTCCTTCATACATAACTCTATTGTAGTATTCCTTCGTTTGAAATAGCCAGGGATAACTTTTTGGAATCATATAGGTCGTTCAGCACTTATGTTGCCGGGGGGGGGGGATACAAAATGAACCAAGCGCCACACTGTGACACAAGACGTGATTTTTTGGTACCCGCTACAGCACAATAATCCTATGTCACACTTCGTAACCTAGCCTCTCGAGCTGACTATACCTATATATGTTAGGTATATGTAATTCTATTTTTACAATGGTACCAGTAAGTACAAGGCAATGTATGTGCATTTTATGTTTGTCATCATATGCAGGAAATCATGAGTGCTAAGACGAAGGATCCAGAGGTTTGTCAGTCAAACTCACAATAATTATTTCCTAATTATGAATTTAAGTATATATGCTTACTAATTTACTCATAGCGACAGTGCATGACAATCGAAGTAAGTGCCTTCGATCTGGAAAAACTCTCGGACGTTTGAGGATAGCTCACCTTCTTCATCACGGGGGAGATCATTAACCGGAATAGAGAGTTTCACCTCGGCGACACCGATTTATTGTAATCCACTTTGAGCTATAATTCAATTGTAACTCTAGCGACAATACATGAACTTTCTTTTGTAATTGATTTTGAGCTATGAATCACTTAGTTGTATATATGTGATTTATCTGTTTTCTGCTTGCTTGTTTTCAGATGGCATGGCTAGTATTTTCTGAGGCTAGCCAAAAAACCGAATGTTTTTTTAGCTATAAAAGAATCTATCATAGGCGGTTTTGTAGTATAAACCATCTGTGAAGGCCTACTATCACAAATATTTTTGTGGCACAAACCGTCCGTGAAGGCGTACTATCACAGACGATTTTAAACCGTCTGTGATAGTAAGCCTTCACAAACGGTTTATACACAAAAATGCCTGTGATAATAGGCCTTCACTGACAGCTATAACCAACAACCATATGTGATGAGGATCCACCTAGTTGATTAGATGAATCCCGATTGTTGGCCCAATTTTTCACGGTACACTTCAAGATCAGTAGCTTGTTGTCTCCTTCTCTTTACTTCGGGTGAACAGTAACCACACGTGTGAACAGTATCATGTGGTGAATAGTGCCCAAACCCTAGATAGCAAATCTTCAATCTCTAGTTGTGCTAAACCTTGATGATTAGAAACAACTGAGAATAACTTCACAAACCGATCTGATTTGATCGAATTGCAAAGACGTAGTAGATGAATCTTCTTGGTTGTAGACAAGAACAAGGTGTTCTTGCTTTGCGCCCAAGCCGAAACACCAGATGATAACTTCCTCTTGCTTCCTCCTCTCTCCAACCCTCCCTCTTAATTCCTCTCAAGAACACACAATATGCACCAAAACAGCTTTTCTGATTTTTATTATCTAAATTATAACTTGTCTACCTATATGGTGCGGCCATGGGGGGTTTATATAGCCTCCCACGCAAGCACACAACTCGGATGAATAGTAACCGAGTTGCTACAGTAATCCTAGTCCGATTACTGTTTGCGTGAACAGTATCCGAGTCGGTTACTGTTCACGTGAACAGTAAACCGAACCAAAAACACTACTTCAATTGGAAATTTAAACTACTCTATTTTTGGAAAAACATATTAAACACCAATTTGCTGTCCGAATTGGATCTAAACTGAACCAACCCACATGCCATGTTCCCGGCGTCCTTCCCATGCATGGCCAAGTCTCCCTCTTGGTTTCCCTTGTGTTATGGGCTTTCCTTCTCTTAGCTTCTTGCGCGAACTTGTTCCATGCACTTGATGCTTCTTTTGACGCCAATGCAACCCTTGCTTCCATGTCACCCTATCGGACTACACAACGTTTTGTTTTACCTTTTGTTGCAAAACAACACCAATGGCGCCAATTTGAGTTCTAGCATTAGTTTGCAATTTAGGGACGCAAACCAATGCTTTGGTAGTAGTTATGGTCGTATCATCCTCCCTTTCTTCAAAAAAAAAAAGACGTCCTCGTCTTTTGTGTAACCTCAGGAATCTCCATCAGGGTAGTCTTCACGATCGCCTTTTTAGCGATGATCTCCTCAGCATGAATAGAATTCTCTGGCATAGGACACATGGTATATGATCTTCCCTGATGCACCAAAGAGTACTTGTTGGACCTCCCGTGGTGCGTAGCATTGCGATCATACTGCCACGGACGCCCCAACAGCAAGTGACATGCATGCATAGGCACGACGTCACACTCCACCTTGTCGTGATAGTCTCCCACTGAAAACCAAACTTTGACACGATGAGTAATTTTCAGTTTACCGATATTATGCAACCATTGTGCATAATACGGTTCTGGATGTCGCCATGTTGTCAACCCCAAAGCTTGCACCAAATCATTGCTAATGATATTATTGTAGCTTCCACCATCAACGATAAGCTTGCAAACTTTGCCATTGATTTTGCACTCAGATTTGAAAACGTTGGTTCGCTGCCCCGTTGCGAGAATGGAAGTGTTGTCAACTCGAACCGTCTTGGTCAGCATACAGAGACCATCTTGTGGTGCCTCACTAGTAGTTTTGTCATCATGAAACGACACCTCTTGCTGTTTTTGGGTAGAAAAAAGGGTCACCAATTCTAACTTCTTCTGTTCTTCCTCGGCCAACTGTTCTTCTTCACGTTTCTTGGCCTTTAGCCTTTGCCGCTGCTCTTTAATATCTTCTTGGGCCTTGTCTCGTCGCTGTCTATCTTCAAAGTACCTTGACGAGGACCAAGATGTAATGTCCTTTCGTGTTCCTCTCCATGGAAAGGAGTAATGCATGACGGGACGAGATGCAACTCGATGTATGTTCTGTTCTTTCAACCAATATGCACCAATCACCAACGAACATGCTCTCATATGCATAGGAATCACATCACAAGTAACAACAGCAGTATACCCATCCAAAGAAAATTTTACCTCCACTTGTTTTGTGATCGGAATGTGAACCTCCAAAGCAATAGATATGGCTCCGGATGTGGCTTTGTGACCAACCCCAATCTGTCCACAAGTGTTTGGCTTGCAGCGTTTGTCAAGCTTCCCACATCGATCATCATAGCACAATCTGTGTTCCCCACTCGACACCGATTGAAGAATATGTAGCTCGGATCATGGAGTGGATCCTCCTCACATTGATCTATAGTGTAGCTGAATTGCATGACCAGCTTCATCTCCTTCATGTTAGCCATGTCGATCCTTGATCTTCGCAGCAATAGAGTACCGTGAGCAACTAAAGCTCTGATACCACCTGATAAGGATCCACCTAGTTGATTAGATGAATCCCGATTGTTGGCCCAATTTTTCACGGTACACTTCAAGATCAGTAGCTTGTTGTCTCCTTCTCTTTACTTCGGGTCAACAGTAACCACACGTGTGAACAGTATCATGTGGTGAATAGTGCCCAAACCCTAGATAGCAAATCTTCAATCTCTAGTTGTGCTAAACCTTGACGATTAGAAACAACTGAGAATAACTTCACAAACCGATCTGATTTGATCGAATTGCAAAGACGTAGTAGATGGATCTTCTTGGTTGTAGACAAGAACAAGGTGTTCTTGCTTTGCGCCCAAGCCGAAACACCAGATGATAACTTCCTCTTGCTTCCTCCTCTCTCCAACCCTCCCTCTTAATTCCTCTCAAGAACACATCTCAACTCAAGAACACACGATATGCGCCAAAACGGCTTTTCTGATTTTTATTATCTAAATCATAACTTGTCCACCTATATGGTGCGGCCATGGGGGGTTTATATAGCCTCCCACGCAAGCACACAACTCGGATGAACAGTAACCGAGTTGCTACAGTAATCCTAGTCCGATTACTGTTCACACGACCAGTATCCGAGTCGGTTACTGTTCACGTAAATAGTAAGCCGAACCAAAAACACTACTTCAATTGGAAATTTAAACTACTCTATTTTTGGAAAAACATATTAAACACCAATTTGCTGTCCGAATTGGATCCAAACTGAACCAACCCACATGCCATGTTCCCGGCGTCCTTCCCATGCATGGCCAGTCTCCCTCTCGGTTTCCCTTGTGTTATGGGCTTTCCTTCTCTTAGCTTCTTGCGCGAATTTGTTCCATACACTTAATGCTTCTTTTGACGCCAATGCAACCCTTGCTTCCATGTCACCCTATCGGACTTCACAACGTTTTGTTTTACCTTTTGTTGCAAAACAACACCAATGGCACAAATTTGAGTTCTAGCATTAGTTTGCAATTTAGGGACGCAAACCAATGCTTTGGTAGTAGTTATGGTCGTATCAATATGTGATAAGTCGGATATCACATATGGTTCTTTTTACTAACCGTCTATGATATGTCTGATATCACAGACAATTATATTTACTAATCGTCTGTGATATGTATTCAATCACAGATGGTTGGTACATAAAATTGTCTGTGATGGTCGATGTATCACAGACGGTTCTTTTTACTAACCATCTGTGATATATAGAATATCATAGACACCGTCTATGATATATCACCAATCACAGATGGTTGGTGCATATAACCATCTATGATGGCATAAGGATCACATAAGTTTTTGGTAGAAGCCGTCTGTAATAGTCGGCCTTCACAGACGTCTTCGACCAAAAACCGTATGTGTTGTGACTTATCACAGACGGCTCACAAATTGTCTGTGATAACCGCCTATTATTGCAGACACATAAAATCAGATGGTTCAGAAACCGTGTGTGATGACGGTTTAGAACCATATGTGATGATCCTTTGTGTAGTAGTGATTTATTCTTTAACTCATAAACATAGACGTAATACAATCATCTCTATAAATGCCTCTAGGGCATATCACCAACACCTTTTTAGCTCAGGAAGATCTCTTTCTTTAAGTATGCCAAAAGCTGCCTAATCTCCAGATCTCATGTAATGATGAAGATCTAACACCAAGAGACATTGCGATATTAGTATACATCATATATCAAATCCACCATCTCCTGTCTCTCGATCGGCACTACTTTTGAAAATCTGGAGTATCACAATATGTACGAGAGGAGCACTTTGTTCTCGACAAAAGTAAGCCAGGAACTAACTGAGTTACCTGTCTGCTTATTTTGCACATCTAACTTGAAGAAGAAACGGCGTCAAGTTTGGTGCGGATTTGATGGTGAAACGAGCACTGAGATGTCAGATATGTGTAAATGGCATCTGATAATTGACTGGCCTCCTCCAGCCCTGGTATTTAGGGCAACATACAGCAATGGGCAGATCAGACCTGGCGGTCCATGTAGTAGCAGTCATGAACCTGTTGTTAGGTACCAATTCAACAGCTCTCTCTCTCTCTCTATCTCTCTCTCTCCGCCGTCTCATAATTGTATATGGTCATTATATAGGTTTATGCACACATCGCAAACGTACTAACTGAAAGGAACAATCCCATATTGGCCATTTCAATTGAAAAGCACGCCGCATGCGCGATGCAACGTACTTGGATGCTACACCGGCTAGGCTAGCTACGGGAGATTAGAGGTTGCCGACATCGATTTGTGCTATTGGCCGCGCGCGCGCAATGATCCTACGAGGTACGTGCGTGCTCACGTTAGTCCCATCATGCATATTATTATTATGTTTACTTGAACGATCGAGCAGATCGGGACGAGAGCACGCATGCGCGTAGACTAATCAAGCTAGTGATGGTAGACAATGGGTTTATATATTCCACGTGTGGATGTGTCCTGTAGCGAATGGGAGGATCATACAAAAAATTGTGAATCAGGCGTATGGTCCAAATTATATCGCCGAAAGCATCTTTTAGCTGCCGGACATGCCAAAGAAGCAAGTTCAACGTTTTCACTAATTTGATAGCTCAACGGTTAATTGTTGCGCGAGAGACTATGTATACGCCGCGGGTTCTAACCTGGTTTGCCAGGTTAGGACACGGTTTAGGAAACCGGAACCAACCACAAAACCGGAGAGGGCATGGTTAATTATCATAATCAACCTGTGATTTAGATCACAATCCACCGGTCGCACACGTGGCCTCATCGTTAATTCAGGGCCCTCTCCCATGGAATTTGCTTGCGATGAATTTAGATCTGGTATTCTGGTGGCAGTGAACGAAACGGCTGGACACGCTGTCCTGGACCCAACCGGTTTTCCGCTGTTAGGTTGCTGTCCCCAAACCAACAGCACCAGCGCCTCCCGCTCTCATTACTCCTCACCACAGCAGCTGATCCCCTTTGAGCACCGCGCACGCCACTAGCATGCACTGAATGATGACATCCTCATTAGATACAGCCAAGTGCCCGTGCATTGTAATGGAAACATATATTATGTGTCATACAACTTTCATATTTTTTTATTACATTCATCGTGAAAGCATACAAATAAATACCAAGCGAACATCTCGTCATTGTAATATATGTAACATCCCAAAATTTAGGCTTATTTTTAAAAATATGAAAATGTGATCTTTTAAAAACTTTTGATGAATTTTTTAGAATTGCTTTTCTGGATTTTATTTTGAAGACTTTTTGTCTAAATAAAGAAATTGAGAATCAAATTATGGAAATCCAAATCTCTTTAAGTAATTAAAATGAATTGAATCAAAGGATAATAAATAAACAATCCAAACCTAGTTGATAATTAAAATAACCTAAAACAAAATATGATAATAAAAACTTGGTATAGCTATACTATCAATAATATAATTAATTAATTAAAGCATGATTTGAAACTCTCTTCACATCAAATAATAAAAATATGTATAAAGAGAAGCTTAACAGAATTTTAGAGAAATATACAAAGAACATAAAATTCTAAAACAATTACATAAAATTCTACATTGGATTAGAAGCCCTCCATAAAATTTTCATAATTTTTCAAGCTATATTTATACATCAAATAAATACCTAACCACTCTCAGCATTTCTAAAAATTGAAAACCCAAAATACTTTATCTTCTCTCACCGACCGGTCAGACCCCCTTGTAGGCTTCATATTCCACGAAGCCAGCGCCTGCTCATGCCAGCGCTATGTCCACGTGGTCCGGCTCCTTGCGCCAGCGCGACTTCCCCACCCACCGGAATTGGCACCGCCCATGGTTTCACCTTCGATGCCCATGTCGGCTTGGTTGCATCACACGTCCTTGCCATGCCTTGCTGCCGCTCCCTCATTTCATCACCAGCTCGGCGCATGCCCTCACACCGACTGCGTCGCCAGCCGCCTTGAGCTCTCCGCCTCCCCTCTCACCTATAAAGGGCAGTCTCAGGGTCCCTTGATCCCTTCGCTACTCTCCTCCACCTCCCATTTCCGTTCCTCTCCTCTTCGGGTTCAACCCGAGCTCCAAGCGCCGCCCGCTCGGCCGCCACACCATCCACATTGTTCCGGCCACGCCAGTGGTCCTCGTGCTTCACCTATCGTGTCACCGCGAGGAGGCATTCCCCCAAGCTAATTTCAAGATTGAAGCTACTGGAGTTGCGCATGGGTGTTCTTCCTCGGTTTCGGCCAGCACCGCTTCCACCACCACCGCTCCTTCTCCGGCAACCCTCTCTCCAATTCCCCTCTCCGTGAGCATCTCCTATGCTCACCCTACCTCCCCCTTACCACTCACTTGTTCTCTTGTCTTCTCCAGGGCCGCTGCCACGGTGACCTCCCTTCGCCGCCCATGGCTTATGCCGTCAGCCCACCTCGGCGCTTCCTCATCATCACCGACCGCCCTACGTGCTCCAGGTACCCCCCCCCTAGCTCATGCACACTCTATTTCTCCCCCTCACCCTCTCCAACGTGTCGCCATCTTTTCACTCCAATGGCCGGCCGCCGCTCGCATCCTCCCAGCCACTACAGTGCCACTAGAGTCGTGCCAAGACCACCCTCATGGTCACCTATCCACCCTAATTCCATTTTGCTTAACCCCAGCCACGGCCATTGCCTCCATCGCCGGCGATGGCCGCTGCTCCAAACCAACTACCACCTCCTTTGTCTTTGTCCCTTTTGCTCTCTGCTTGTGGCCTCTCTCTGTCACTGATAATAGGAACCACTTGTAAAGTATTAAGAGCAAGCTTGTAGTTATCATTTGAATCTCTCAATAGAGTTGACAAACATTGAATTTGAATTTGTAAGATTTAGTTAGTAGCAATTCAGACCAAAAAGGGGCTCCTTGTTAAATGTTGTATGAACAAAGAATGTAACCTGAAGGTGATTAGAATTGACAGTAGGCTAAAAAAAACTATTGAATGACTAATTGATCACTCAAATCATTTAACAAATTGGAAGTTGTGATGTGTAGGAAGTTTAGCTAGTTTCATCTCTGTCTAGAAGGATTTTTCTGCTGTTTTTTGAATGAATAGGGAGGATGAACTAAGGATGATTGGAAATTACAGTGAGTTAGTCCATTAGGTGTTTAAAGTCCTCCTCTCTCTGTTATGTAGGACCTACCTGTAGGAGACCTAATTCAAATGCTAATAAAACTTTTGAATGTCTTTTGAATCCTTGAGTGAGTTAACAAAAGTTAAATTTAAACTTGTAAAGAAGCTAGTTAACAACAATTTAACTTAGGCAATTTCCTGTAGAAAGATGTTGAGCAAAGAAGGTGTTAGATGATAAGTAGTTTTGTCAGTGGGTTAATAGCGTGACTCACTCCAGTAGTTAGAGTTTTCCTTGGTTCATTTAGTCTTTGGAAGTTTGTTTGACTATAGGGCTCTTTAGTCAAGCACACCAGCAGCTGCTATCAAACCTGATGAAGGTCAATTGAGTCTCTCTTTTGAGTTAGCAAATTGGACATTTGAGTTGAAAGGAGTCCAGTTGTAGTATTGATGTCCAGAGTAAAGCTTGCTGTTGTAGGTTGCAGGAATAGGAATCTAAATAATTTCAGGATTTGTTAGAAGGCTAAAGACATGACTAATTTTAGTAGTAAGATGTTGTTTTCTTGTTTTCTTTGGCCAGTTGTACATTGAGCTATCAATGGCAACCAACTCTGAAAACCAAGATGGATGTGAGCTTTAGATAAACCAACAAAGAAGACCAAACTCACCTTGATGAAGTGTTATACAGTAAAGGGAGATTAGTGCTTAATAACCATTCATGCCAAAGTAACAGGAGAAGCCAAAAATCATGAATTTCATAAAGATCTCAGTAACAGTAGGCCTTATGCCATGGCTTTGACAATAGTAATAGTGGTACTAGGTCTTTGAGATGATTGATAGAAATTAGTAAAGCAATCAGATATTTAAAAATCATTAGTATATAATTTAGTTAGAAGTTAACCTAGTGTAATAGTTGTACCTTAGTATAAGCCTAGTCATGATAATGACCATGAAAAGGATACACTTAAAACATGGAACTTCCTCGATAAATAGGAAATACTAACAAAATGAATTATTAAAATGAGATAGACCTCCTATGCAAGTCATGGTAAGAAACTCTCAATAAACTGGTATCAAGTCAACCTCAAAATCAAAACATTAATAACTTTCACATACGAACTCAGAATTAAATAAATCTTTTTGCTAAATTCATCTAATATGCAATAATATTTGGATTTGCTTTTTGTTGGATTTACTTCTCCATTTGTGCTTTGTTTCTGGTTCTTTCGAATAGACACTGGAATACGTGAGCAAGATCATCGACAATCAAGCGACCTCACTCTCTGAGCAACATAAGCAAGAGCAAGGCCCTTTGATCATATTGATTCCAGTATTTTACTTAATGTATTTTGTTTTGCAACTGTATGTATGCATGCTATTTTGAAAATTATGTTTGTGTGTAGAAGTAATTAAATTCCTAATTGTTGCATTACCTTCCTTGAATGTTGATATCCCATTATTCCTTTGTTACTTAGGATATATGTATGTATGGGAGATTTTCTATTGTAGGATAGATCGATGCTTAGCCATACTAGTAGTTGTAGTCGAAAGCGGTTGATGGAGCTAGTCCATCGGCCGAAGAGAATTGAATTTTGTTGAAACTTGAGGAATGTGTTAAATCGAATTTGGTTAAACTTGAGGATTGTGTTCAGATCTTGAATCTGGTTGTTGTGAACTTGTTGGGTTGCAGGTATTGTGGGTTAGACTTGGATGGGTGACAGGTTGATGAAGGGAGACTGTCTCGGATTCGTGTAGCCCCGTCGGGGTAATTAAGGACCAGTCTGTGATGTGATGAACCAAGTCTTACGTGCAACCACACGCTGGGACTTATGGCGGAGGCTTGGCTAAATAATTTGTTGTGTTTTGTAGGACCGGAAAGGCGACTAGACGGGGGGTGAATAGGAGCTCGATCAATTTTTCCCTTAGATTGGATTCAACACATATTTCACTCCAATAGCCATGAGAGCTATAAAAATCAATAAATAAGCATAGCAGATGACTTAAGTTGAATCTACTCCTAACCCCCAAGCAAAGCAATCAACAGACACAAAGATGTGCTGAAGAACCTGGAATCGGAACTACCACCGTTCTATGCGCGGTACTACCGCAGTGCATGGAGCGATACTACCAATTTTCCTGGAACAGCCTGAAATCCAAATCAAAATTGGCACAACTTTTGATTTACTAGGCCAAACTCTACGAAACTTGAAACATATCTTCTCTGGGAGGTTAGGAACCTATTCCAATCAACGATTGAGTAGATCCATGTCAAAGTTCCAACCTTTTTCGATTTGAGTGAAGATGGTTTCAAAACCGAGTCAAAAACCAAAACATGATCTAAACCTTGCTCATAGGTAAAGAATAAACAAGATGATCTTAGATGCACTCCCACATGTCACAGCAAGCTAGATCAACACAAGAACTTGAGGGAAGATCAACAAATCAACAGAGGACTCAAAATCATAAAAGAGAGAGAGCAAGAACATGAACAAACTCATATTAAGGAACCTTACTAGGATTGATTCGAGGTAGATAGATTTTTACAGCTACTCCATCCTGGAGGACAAAACTCAATCTATGAGCATACAATCAACTCACTCCCTCTAGAACCCTAGAACCCCATTTTCCTCTCCAAGCCCTAACAACACATATTAGGGTTTTTCAACTCTTGACTTAAGGGGTGCTGGACAGCACCCTCTCCTATTTATAGTGGATGCTAGTATCTAGAGGTATATTCCAAACGGGCACCTGTTAAGCCCACACACAAACGGGTTTAACACACGCACGTATTTTAAAGCGTCGTCTTCATCTTCTGTTGACCTAAACCGCTTCTCCTTACGTCGTCTTGCGCCACAGTTTAGCCAAAAGGTCACCAAGGCGGTATTTAGATGAAATACCCAAAATACCCCTTCTCGATCTTTCTCCGAAGACCAACTCCAATCTTGGTGAAGCAATCGCCTGCTTCTCCATGTGTAGGTTGATCAATGGCTCTCATCATATCGGCAAGTCTCTCTTGTTTGGCTCCCACCGAAACCACTAAGGCACTTGCACCGACCCCTGCGCCGTTTGATCCAACCCGTCACACCGAATTACCCGTTCGGTCATCCTTGTCCATTCTGCGCCATGCTTGAGTCCATTGACCTCACCCGACATCCTCGATCGTTCTAAACCTCAGCTCTCCAAGCTTAGTCCCGGTCATGCTCGCCGTTGACCGTCGTTGACCTCCAAGCAACCTGCACAGCAATGGACCAAGAAATCGTTTCCGGGAACAAGTTCTTCACAACTTGACCCACGTTAGTCAAAACATGCGTCATGCAACACATATGCACTGAAGCCCATGAACTTGACCTAACCCAAAACCAAATCTCCAAAAAGGCTGACAATCAGAATACAAATGGTACTACCGTCATGTTACCAGCAGTACTACCGCACTACGGTCGTACTGCTCCAATAACTATGGTCGTACCGCGTTCCAATGAACGCCAAACAGTCCAAAACAACTTCTCTGAAAATTTCATACCGCCAAGTAATAAACGGTATTACCACACTGCAGTACTACCGCCCAAGAGCTGCGGTACTACAGTTTCACCCGAGAGCTCAAAACTTCCAAAAACACCTTCTCTGGAATTTTCATACCGCCAAGTAATAAACGGTACTACCATCCAGCAGTACTACCGTTCCAGAGAAACTTTCAAGACCCTTGACACGTGGACAGCTCAGATTGAGTGAAACGTTCGGACCACTCGACTTAGCCGTCAGATCTGGGCATCGTTCGGACAGTCCGAACGTCCCACTGGATCCGGACCGTTCGATCCGGATGTGCCGTTCGGACCACTGTTTCGACCGTCTCATCTGGCCCACCCGATCGGACCAGATGCCTTGTGGTACTACTGCTCCCTCTTGCGGTCGTACTGCCCTGCGATAGTACCGCCCAGAACATGCCGGTACTACAAATAATCCTGTCACTTGCTGAAAACCACAATTTCAACAAAACTTCAAAGCTATTGCCAATTGTCTCATCATCCTAAGATCATGAAAATATCTCCATGATATCCACAGTCTCCCCCCTTGATGAACACATTGGTAATTTCCTAAAAATGTAAGTTTTGAGTTTTGAAAATAAAAACTCGACGTTTTCGCACGAAGGCACAACTTGGTTTAAAGATAAAAGAATGCAATGGAAGTGAGGCTTCAGAATAGTATCAGCCAGTGAGATAAGGCATAAGAAAGCAAGGAAGTTTCAATTTCCAGAGAAGAGTAAAAAAACTCACTTATGGTCCAAAAGAAAGAACAATTGTTTAATATGACTTTTGATGCTCTAAAACAACATTTTTTACCAATCTTTCTCCCCCCTTTGACAATGGAGTCATCAAGGTGCATGGAAGAAGATAGAGCAAGAATGAAATGGAATGATTGTAATTAATTCATTTTAACAAAAAGGAGCCATGAAAATTATCCAAAAGGACTTTCCAAGTATTACACTAAGCCATATTTTGTGAAGTGGCTATTTTATATCATGGCAAATCATATATAACAAGGCTAAGACCAAATGAGCAATAATCTGAGATTAAATGAACTTTTAACATGACAAGGTGCTCAAGATCATAGTTTAGTCAAAGGTATCTAAAAATGAGTCAAGCCATGTCAATAAACTAAATGGAACAAAGAAGCTATAAAAGAGTCAATTTAGAGCGCTATGAGTTCAATGTTGAATCAATTTGTTCAAGCACTTGAAAATTAACACATTTAGCACTTGCTAAAATTTATTTTTGGTTTTATCTTAGCAAAGCAAGTCCTGGACTAGGAGCCATCCACAACTGCCTCCTAAGCTTCAACCAATTTTCACAATTTGTTTTCTTAGCCATGTGCTAGATCTCAAGCCTTGCCGCGACCATCCCAAGCAAGAAGCTTAAAAGAGTGGTCTAGGTCATCCAAAACTCCCCTTGAGTTCATTCCTAGTGCAATGGCAAGCCGTCTCATGAGAAAGAATTGGTGAGATCAGTTTTTTCGCACAAAGGAAATCATTTTTCATTCGCTTGACTTATGAACTAGCATAGCTCAATCTAAAACTCAAATTAGGTTCAAGACTCAACTTAGCCTATTTGACATGGCATGAATCATAAGAGGATCACTATAACAAAACTAGTCACAAGATCTAACAAGTCATGTTTTAATTCAAGTTTTCTCACAATTAAAAGAGCTAGCATGGCAAAAGCTAAGCTACACATGAGAAGCTATGATAAATCTAGCAAACTAGCACAAGACATGGCAATATATAAGGCATGAAAGTATGTCACACAAGGATAATAATCAAGGCTCCGTGAACTTATATTACAATGCAAGTTGCTGATTTTAAAATGCAATATGGTACAATGGATGCAAAAGAGCCAACTCCCCCTCAAAACAGGCCAAGAGGACTAAAAACCCTCAACTCTCCCCGCAACGAAGCAAAACAAAAAGAATCAAGAGCCTTAGTAAAAATATCCGCAACCTGCTGCTCGGATTCTACAAAGAGAAGCACAACATCACCATTCTCTACATGGTCTCTAAGGAAATGATATCTAATGTCAATATGCTTGGTCCTAGAGTGTTGCACTGGGTTTTTGGCAATGTTTATAGCACTAGTGTTATCATAGAAGAGAGGAATACTATCCAAAGACAACCCATAATCCTGCAGAGTAGACAAGATCCAGAGAACCTGAGAGCAACCATCGTCATAGACTACATACTCTGCCTCTAAGATGGATTGTGCAACAGAGGACTGCTTCCTAGATGACCAAGAGATGAGAGATGTGCCTAAGAAATGACAAGTGCCAGAAGTACTCTTCCTATCCACTCTACAACCCGCAAAATCAGCATCAGAAAAAGCCCAAATGGAGAGAGCAGAATCAGAAGAATACCAAAGTCCAAAATCAAGAGTGTCCTGGAGGTACCTGAAGATGCGACGCACTTCTTGACGATGTGAGGCACGAGGGGAAGCCTGAAATTGAGCGCACAGACACACAGAAAATTGTATGTCCGGCCTTGACGCTGTGAGGTAGAGGAGAGAGCCAATCATACTGCGGTACTCCTTCTGGTCCACGGGCTCTCCATCCTCATCAGAATCCAGCACGGTAGAAGTGGCAATGAGAGTAGACATTGGCTTGCTGCTTCCCATGTCGAAGCACCGAAGAAGGTCCTTTGTGTACTTGCTTTGATGAATGAAGGTACCTTTTTTTGAGTTGCTTGACTTGAAGACCAAGGAAGAAAGCCAGCTCACCCATCATACTCATTTCGAATTCTCTGCTCATAGAATCTGAAAATTTGTATACCAAAGCATGAGAAGAACCACCGAATATGATGTCATCCACATAAATCTGAACCAGTAAAAAATCACTACCATGCCTGAGAGTGAACAAGGTTTTATCGACCATTCCCATTTTGAACTCATTTTTAAGTAAGAAACTCTTAAGCCTATCATACCAAGCTCTAGGAGCTTGCTTCAATCCATACAAGGCTTTGGAGAGTTTAAACACATGGTTTGGGAATTTGTAATTTTCAAAACCAAAGGGTTGCTTAACATAGACCTCTTCTTCTAAGAAACCATTAAGGAAAGCACTCTTGACATCCATTTGAAAAAGCTTAAAGCCCTTAGATGCCGCAAAAGCTAGCAAAATGCGAATGGCTTCTAATCTAGCTACAGGAGCAAAGGTCTCTTCAAAGTCTAAGCCTTCTACCTGGGAATAACCTTGAGCTACAAGCCTAGCCTTGTTGCGAACTACCAACCCATCCTCACTTTGCTTATTCTTGAAAATCCATTTTGTTCCAATTACATTGTGATTAGGTAGATGTTCAACTAAGGTCCAGACTTGGTTTCTTTCAAAATTTTCAAGCTCTTCATGCATGGTATTGACCCAAGAGGAATCAGATAAAGCATGTGTGACATCTTGGGGTTCAAAGGACGCAACAAAAGCAAAATGTGCATGAGAATCGGGAGAGATAAATCTGGAGCGAGTAACTCGCTCATGCAGATCCCCAATCATCTACTCTGGTGGGTGTTGTTGTTGAATATGAAGAGGATGTCCTGGTATAGATGTGGCCTCTACCTCATGAGCTGTGGAGGTAGGAGCAGAGCCACTCGAAGTGCCAGTGAAGGTGGGAAGAGGTTGCTCTCCTGAAGCTGGAGAAGTAGAAGCAGGCTCTCCAATCATCTCAGGAGTGCCTAGAGGATGGATTGGGTCCTCATCCTCAGAGTCGTTGTCGACGAAGATACTCTCTCAATCACCAAGGACCTGTGTACTTGCACCATCGGGTCTAGTACCAAGACTAGCCTCATCAAAAGTGACTTCACAAGTCTCAATAATTTTGTTAGTATCCAAATTAAATACATGATAGCCACGAGAATGAGCAGGATATCCAAGGAAGATGCCATCATAACATCTAGATTAAAATTTATCCAAGTTGCCATATTTAAGAATGAAGCATTTGCAACAAAAAATCTTGAAATGAGAGACTCTAGGCCTATGACCAAATCTAAGCTCAAAGGAAGTCTTGCCTATGACAGATCTCAAGAACACCCTATTGCACACATAGCAAGCAGTAGAGATCACCTCAGCCCAAAACCTCCTAGGTGTGCTATGCTCATCTAGCATGGTCCTAGTCATCTCTACAAGGGTTATGTTCTTCCTTTCTACAACCCCATTCTGCTGGGGAACTCTAGGTGAAGAGAACTGGTGCTCCAAACCCCTCTCAGAGCAGAAAGAAGCAAAAAGAAGAGTTCTTGAATTCTGTGTCATTGTCACTCCTAATGGTCCTCAAAGCTCTAGGGAGGTCAACAGCTAGTCTAAGAGCCAATTCTCTAAAACAGCCAAAAGCCTCATCCTTAGAAACTAGAAAATATACCCAAGAATACCTAGAGAAATCATCCACAATGACAAGCACATACCACTTCCCTCCTGTAGACTGGACTCTAGAAGGGCCAACCGTGTCTAAGTGCAAGAGCTGACCAGGTCCATCAGTCATCACTAAAGTAAGAGGTGGATGAGAAGCAGAAACCATCTTACCATGTCTATAGGGTGTGCACATTAGGTCTCTAACATTCTTAAGCCTAGGAAAGCCTCTAATCAAGTCCTTGCTACTGATTCTAGTCAGAAGGTCAAAGCCTATATGTCCAAGCCTACGATGCCACAACACTAAGTCAAGAGAATCAGAAGTCACAAGACACCTAGGGCTAGAAACAGAAGAGATACTGAAATTGGCACTAAAGATTCTCTCAAACCTAGAGATCACAAAGACATGCTCACCCGAGGAGTCTAGAACTCTACACTCACCACTCTTGAACCTCACTTCTAGACCCTCATCAAGAAGCTGAGAGACAGATAGCAGATTATACCTCAGCTTACTTACCAAAGCGACGTCCTTAAGCATGAAGTTGTTGTTGACACGCACTGTGCCCTTGGCTGTCACGGTACCGGTAGAAGCATCCCCAAACGTGATCAACTCATTGCCGGATGCTCGTGTGAGGGAGGAGAACCATCTAGAATCTCCAGTCATGTGTCCAGAACACCCAGAGTCAACAAGCCATATATCCTCCTTCCTCTCACGACGGACCTACAGGGCATAAGCAGGGAACATCTATGCCTCAGTACTAGGGTTAGTGATAAAAGACTTGGGAATCCAATACTAAGCCACACGATGCTTAGGAACAGTAGTAGAAGCAGCAATAAAATGGTTAGTGGGATAATCATAAGAATGCACACGAGAAACACCTAGACCTCTCCGAATCGACCTACCAAAAGGTCGGTACTCTCCCTGTCTAGGTGCTACCTGTGGTCTCTTCTCACGATATCCTAACCCAAAATGCTGCCTAGAGCCACCAAAAGAGTTAAAGAAGTCATCTACAAATCTAGGCCTATGTCTAGTAGGAAAGACAGGCTGTCTGGCTCTAGAGACAGTAGAAGGTGAAGGAACTCCTCTAATGGACCTCAAAGCACGCACTCTCTGTTTCCTCTCACTCTTAGCTCTACAGAAGCAGAACTCAACTATGTGGTCATCCTTCTTGCAGAAGATGCAATGATACTTGACCTTTGAGAGGTCTGATGTACTGAGTTAGAAGCATTTGTCTTGCTAGAAGGAGTTTGGGCAAAACCTGCAGATCTAAAGACTAACTTAGATGTCTCAGGGGGTTCTACCTCAAACTTGCCACTCTCAACATCTCTCACAACCTTAGATAGGTGGTTCTTAAAATACTCTAGGGAATTAAATCATAGGCCACTCTTCTTTACACTCACCTTAGATTGATCGAGGATCATGTTAAGGTTCTTCTTCCCACTAGAGAATCTCTCAAGAGTCTTTTTGAGGTAGTCATTTTTTTTTGGCTAGGTCCTTACATGAGGCCCACTTATTTGACTTGGTTGCCCTATCATACCTTTCCTTATAAAGAGCTGTCTCAACCTTCAAGGCCTCACAAGACACACAAGAGGCATTCCTAATCCTACCCAACTGATCTTTGAACTTGACTCTAAATGCCTCTTGTATCTCATCTAAATTATGCCCAAACTTCAGTACAAAAGGCACAAGAATTAGAATCAACAACTTCCTTGGATGCAGTCATGGACATGGATTGTTCAATTTTAAATTTCTCCTCTAGAGTCTTGTTTAGAGCATCATTCTCAATTGTGAGTTTATGACAGTTTTCACAAGAAGCAGTTTCAGAATGAAGGACCATTTTAGTCATTTTCTTCATTTTAATCTTACTGTCCTCACAATGAGAGCAAGTGTGACTGTCATTAAATTTCAGCAATTTCTTAGTAGCACTATCCAATTTCAATTCGAGCAATGCACAATTTGAGCAAGGTGAAGGAATAGCATGTACTGAAGTCACATCTAAAGCAATAGCATCCAAACAAACATGACTAGGACTAGATTTGAGAAATTCTAGTTCATCTAGAGCATCTTTAAGTTGATTCACAATAGTGCAATGAGCAGATTTCAGATTTGCTAATTCATCATGCAAGCTAGAGCAAGAATCACAAACATCAGCAGGATTAATGGATTTGAGCCTAACCACTTCTAGGTTCAAGTTGTCAATCATGATATCATGTCTCCTAATCATTTTAGCTTGTTTTTTCCGATTTCGTTTAGCAGCAATGAAAGCATGTTTCATATCATTGAGTTAGGGGCATACCTCGTCTGGATCACTGTAGGGTTCGTCGTCGTTGGAGGAATCGACGTCGTGGCTGTCCTTGGCCATGAAGCACATGACGGTGAAGTCCCAGGCCTTCTTCTTGCCATGGGAATCATCCTCATCGTCCTCTGTCCTTGAGTCCACATCGCTCATATCAACATTCTCAAGAGCGGCAAGGGCCCAGTTGACGAACTTCCAGTAGTTGGGCTTCTTGGCTTTTGCATCTCGAGCTTGAGGACGCCTCCGGAAGTCATTTTCCTCCTTGCCCTTCAGCTTGGGGCACTTAGCCCGAATGTGGTTTGGCTCTCCACACTCAAAGCAAGTAACAGGGTCACTTCTCCTCTTGTTCCTCACTTTGTTGTAGCCTCTCGTGAATTTTGTGGATAGGAGGGCTAAGTCATCCTCAGGTAGCTTCTCTAGCTGCTCAACGCTCAAGGAGTGCAAGGCGGACAATGAAAAACTAGATGAGCCAAAATCCAAGGAATCAGAAGAGCTACCCTTAGATGGGTCAACCACTAGAGCCATCGACTCTGTCTTGGGGAGACGCGAGATGAAGTCAATCTCATGCGTCTTCAACCTCGAGTAGAGCTTATCCATGGTAAGCTCACTCATGACAGTGTTGTCATTGATGGAAGTGATCTTCATCCCCCAAACTCTCACGCCAAGTGCACCCAAAAGCTAACGTGCATTCTCATACTCAATAAACACAAGATCCACAGCATGCAACTCATCCAAAGATTCACCAGGCCTTTGTTCGATTTTTGAATATTCTTTCTTAAGTTGGTTTTGTCTCACTTCCTTGATCACGGTAGAGCCCTCATGGTAGTCAAAGAGGGTCTTCCAGATCTCGTGAGCAGACCTCAAGTGAGCGACACACTCAAACTCAAATCGACTAAGCCCTTGAATCAAGAAGTTTTGAGCCCTGCTATTTGCCTCCACATCAAGTGTGATCACATCGTCATTGGCTGGCACTATATAAGGATTCTTGACCTTAAGCCAAATTGAGTGCCCTTGAGCCTCGATGTAGGCATGCATGCGAGCCTTCTAGTAAGAAAAATCAACTCCATCAAATACAGGTGGTTTGGTGGAATACTTGTCAGACGCCATGGCTCCTAAGACCGATTAAGATCTATGACAAGAGCTAACCGGGCTCTTATACCACTTGTAGGACCAGAAAGGCGACTAGAGGGGGGGCGTGAATAGGAGCACGATCAATTTTTCCCTTAGATTGGATTCAACACATATTTCACTCCAATAGCCATGAGAGTTATGAAGATCAATAAATAAGCATAGCGAAAGACTTAAGTTGAATCCACTCCTAACTCCCAAGCAAAGCAATCAACAGACACAAAGATGTGCTGAAGAACCTGGAATCGGAACTACCGCCGTTCTATGCGTAGTACTACCGCAGTGCATGGAGCGGTACTACCGATTTTCCTGGAACAGCCTGAAATCCAAATCAAAATTGGCACAACTTTTGATTTACTCGGCCAAATTGTACGAAACTTGAAACATATCTTCTTTGGGGGGTTAGGAACCTATTCCAATCAACGATTGAGTAGATCCACGTCAAAGTTCCAACCATTTTCGATTTGAGTGAAGATGGTTTCAAAACTGAGTCAAAAACCAAAACATGATCTAAACCTTGCTCGTGGGTAAAGAATAATCAAGATGATCTTAGATGCACTCCCACATGTCACAGCAAGCTAGATCAACACAAGAACTTGAGGGAAGATCAACGAATCAACAAAAGACTCAAAATCATAAAAGAGAGAGAGAGCAAGAACATGAACAAACTCATATTAAGGAACCTTACTAGGATTGATTCAAGGTAGATAGATGTTTACAACCACTCCATCTTGGAGGACAAAATTCAATCCATAAGCACACAATCAACTCACTCCCTCTAGAACCCTAGAACCCCACTTTCCTCTCCTAGCCCTAACAACACATATTAGGGTTTTTCAACTCTTGACTTAAGGGGTGCTGGACAACACCCTCTCCTATTTATAGTGGACGCTAGCATCTAGAGGTATATTCCAAACGGGCACCCGTTAAGCCCACACACAAATGGGTTTAACACACACACGTATTTTAAAGCGCTGTCTTCATCTTCTCTTGACCTAAACCGCTTCTCCTTGCGTCGTCTTGTGCCGCGGTTTAGCCGAAAGGTCACCAAGGCAGTATTTAGGTGAAATACCCAAAATACCCCTTCTCGATCTTTCTCCAAAGACCAAGTCCAATCTTGGTGAAGCAATCGCCTGCTTCACCACGTGTAGGTTGATCAACGGCTCTCATCATGTCGGCAAGTCTCTGCCGTCTGGCTCCCACCGAAACCACCAAGGCACTTGCACCGACCCCTGTGCCGCTTGATCCAACCCGTCGCACCGAACTGCCCGTTCGGTCATCCTTGTCCATTCCGCACCATGCTTGAGTCCATTGACCTCACCCAGCATCCTCGATCATTCTGAACCTCAGCTTTCCAAGCTTAGTCCCGATCATCCTCGCCATTGACCGTCATTGACCTCCAAGCAACCTGCACAACAATAGACCAAAAAATCTTTTCCGGGAACAACTTCTTTACAACTTGACCCACGCTATTCAAAACATTCATCATGCAACACATATGCACTGAAGCCCATGAGCTTGACCTAACCCAAAACCAAATCTCCAAAAAGGTTGATAATCAGAACACAAACGGTACTACCGCCATGTTACCAGCGGTACCACCGCACTGCGGTCATACCGCTCCAATAACTACGGTCGTACCGTGTTCCAATGAAGACCAAACACTCGAAAACAACGTCTTTGGAAATTTCATACCGCCAAGTAATAAACGGTATTACCTCACTGCGGTACTACCGCCCAAGAGCTACGGTACTACCGTTTCACCCGAGAGTCCAAAACTTCCAAAAACACCTTCTCTGGAATTTCCATACTGCCAAGTAATAAATGGTACTACTGTCCAGCGGTACTACCGTTCCATACTGCGGTACTACCGTTCCAGAGAAACTTTCAAGACCCTTGACACGTGGACGGCTCAGATTGAGTGAAATGTTCGGACCACTCGATTTAGCCGTCAGATATGGGCATCGTTTGGATGGTCTGAACGTCCCATTGGATCTAGACCGTCCGATCCGGATGTGCCATTCGGACCACTGTTTCGACTGTCCGATCTGGCCCACCCGATCGAACCAGATGCCTTGTGGTGCTACCGCTCCCTCTTGCGGTCATACCGCCCTACGGTAGTACCACCCAGAACATGCCGGTACTACCGAAAATCCTGTCACTTGCTGAAAACCACAATTTCAGTGAAACTTCAAAGCTATTGCCAATTTTCTCGTAATCCTAAGATCATGAAAATATCCCCATGATATCCATATGTTCTTTCTACCAAACGACTAAACAACAAGGGTAACCCGTGGTTTAGTTGCGAACGATAGCATGCCACGTGGTGTTTCCCAGGGTCACCCATGGTTCAGTTGTGAACGATAGCCTGCCATGTGGTGTTTCCCATTTCTGTGTTGCGAGGATCACCCGTGGTTCAGTTGCGAACGATAGCCTACCATGGGGTGTCTCCTTGCGTGGTTTGATAGTTAGGACATGGCATTGTAAATGCATCGTTATGATATCTTAGTCACACTCCTACAGAAGAGTGAATGGCGACATTATAAGGTATTCATATCGTGTGGGTAAAGCTGTACAAACTCTGCAGAGTCATTAATCTATTCGAATAGCCGTGTCGTCCGTCATGGACATCACTTGTGGGAAAGCAGGCACAGTTAGATTTTGGACTTCCGGGATTAGGAAAATTTGGGAAGGGTATGAGTTTGTGATAATTGATTAATATGAGAACTATTGAACTGTTACTTTACTGTTATGAGATTGTGATCATGGAACTAACATGAAGATTATTGAGATGTCACTTTAATGTTATTGGAATTGTGATCATGGATTTAATGTGAAGATTTTGAAATGTTACTTGCTATTATTTAAATATTTAAAATGTTTTACTTGCTGCCATTTGAATCCAAATATGATATCTTGCTAAAAATTATCGCTTTATGCTGAAAATTGCCTAGTGTAGTAGCATCTTCCTTTGACAGCCATGCATCTAATATAACATTTGCGATACACTACAAGTCTTGCAGAGTACACAAGTGCTCAATCTTGCTTATGTTGCTATTTAGAGTTTGATGATGATTCAACACCAGACGATATTTTCTTCGCACCCAGAACTAGAGGGTTCGGTGACGGGACTATCTAAGATTTGTTTCTCGTCGGTTTCATTTGGGTATGGATGGGCAAACCACTGGAATTTGTTTACTTTCACCACTTTTAATCTTCCGCTGCTATTTCCATTACTCTGTTACTTCTGGTACTTAAGAATCTTTTGGCCGGTCGGCCATTGTAATGTGAATATTGTAATCGCTTAAGTTAAGTACCATTTTGCTTTAGGTTGTATATTTGAAAGTATGGTTGTGAATTCCAAATGTTCTGAATGTGTGTGCTAGCCATTAATCCTGGAACTAGCACGGTATACACATAAGGTCTTCAGGTATTCCATGCCCAGGGGTCTGACAATATATTTCGCAACTACAATTCATAAATCTTTCTAAATGGGCACAACTGGAAGAATTTCTATTGAAAATTTTCATCAGAGTAAGAAGACCAATATCTATGTTGGTGTAATATAAAATAGCTGAACACAAAAGAGGTAGGTGTTTCACTCCATGTCTCAAAAAAATTATGATCAAATCCAAAACTGTTGTTTAAAGCAAGCATAAAGTAGGGTCGATGATTGGACCAATTGCTGGTCATACAACTCCACCATTAAGAATTGTACATTGCCAACAGCCAACCCCTTGCACTAAACAATAAAAAGAATCCTCACAAAAAAAATGAAACAACAACCAAGTATATTGGCATGTCAAATAAATGAGATAGGACAGCAAAGTGACATTTGAATATTGTAGTTAACATTTTCGATGAATTTCTTGAGGCCTTGATAAAGCTATGGAACTTCTTGAAGGTCTTGTGGAGTCGATATGGCAAGTGGGTCACAAATACTTTACTGTTCCCATTGGCATCCATCTAGCTGCAAAACAAACACCACCACCACCATGTCGCACATTCGCGGTTCCTTTACGTTATGGCAAGAATTAGAAGGGGTGCCCCATAGGCGGATTGCTGTTCTGATCAAGTCTAGATATTGCCTAGTTAAAAAATTAATATTTCAATATATACTGGTCTAGTTATCCTATTTCTACTACCTTCTTCCAATTAATATTTACCCCTTAAAACATTGAATTTAACTTACATTCAGAACATAAACAAATAAAAAAGTCAGATGCATTCAAGTTCTAGGTGATCAACTTAAAAGTAAATGGCCATGAAAAAAAATTAACTTGGGAGCAATAAGCCAGCAATCAGATTCCTAATTTATCGCCACAAAATCAGAGTTGAATAGCAGCACAACACTTATAAGGCACATGATGCATATTTTCAAATAATTGATGTTACAAGTTTCACAAACTACTTCTGATGACAATAATCTGGAGATGAAAGTCTTTAGGGCAAACAATCATATATGTGATTCCATATACAAAAAAGCATGTAATAGCACAACAATTCAACATAACCTTATAAATAATCAAAAGGTAATGGTGGACACTTGCTATACTGAAACATCGTGATCGACCATAATATTCTTATCTAAAGTTGAAAGTTTTTTACCTTCCTTGGGAGAGCCTTATCAAGGTCTTGCTTGTTATTAGCAATGATTTCATTTGCATACAACTACCTCAGGTAATTCCAGATACTACAGAGCAAGTTCACATCCCTGTACTAGCAATGTCTCATAGCAAGATCCATTCCACCCTATCGGCCGCCATCATCACGTAGCTTCAACGCATTTTGACAATCTAAATATATATTAGTTATAGATCAATCTATGTTCTTTAAAATTTTTATTTCCAATCTAAAAGTCCAGGAGGTTCTGGTTGTGACAGACCTCAATTAATTGTTCTCAGCTCTCAATCTCCAAACAACACAAATACTGTTATGCCATGTGAAATAGACCTAGCAAGAGAGCAAAATCAAGAATGGAAACACAATCAATTAATTCGGTGGTACCAACAAAATGACTGAGATGTGGTGGACCTACCAGCTGTGGCCATCGAGCTCCGTTGTCACTCTCCCAAGGAAGGCACGAGCTAGTTGGCGGTGGCAATATCAAGCGTGGTGGGCCATAGGGGAGGAAGTTGGCCGGGGTGCGATGGGGACAACAGTTATTGTGATGATGGTATTAGGGGAGAAGGAGTTGGTCATGTCTGACAGCGAGTGCTGCTTGCGCCACCTAGGGGAGGAGGAGGTGGATGGGGGTGGCGGCGAGGGAAACATGTGGCTTCTAGAGGATGAGGAACTAGCCGGGGCAGAGGGGAGGATGTGTTGGCTAGTTGTCATGTGGATTGGGATGGTAGGAGACCAGAGGTCAGGAGCTAGCTTGGAAGAAGGGAGAGAGAGCAAGGGCACAGAAGGCACGGATCTGGTGAGGGAATCGAAGGAGGTTGGACGAGGACAGGAGTGGGGTGAGGCTTTCGTGGCCTCGTGATGGTGATGCCGAGAGGGCCATGGGTGGCTGGGGGGCAGAAATTGTTTCTTGAGAGTGGATTGGGCAATTAGGATGGCCCAGTTGTCGATGCACATTGGTTGTGAGGTGGGAGGGTTGGGGAGAGAACGGACCACCACCAACTTGTATTTTTAAGTAGTAGAGATAGATATTACAACTATTAAAATTTTATGACGAATAGAATTATATGTCCGGTTATAAGCATTAGAGCTGTATGGAGAATACAACTGTATTTTCAAATCTAGCTGCACAATTGCACGAGCAATTTGGCTTGTTCACCTAGAATTTCTATCTAAGGAAGATGCAATCTACTATTGAATATGGCCCTATCCTATCCTACCCTTGGGATCCATAACACTTAAATGTCATACGGTCGCCACTAGACCATAGTGCGATAATTCTATTTTAACTTAAACTGGAAAGGTGGCCTACATATTTGCACACCTAGATTTACTACATATCATTCACATATTCAATATTGGTATTTGTTGGTGTCAGTTGTTTGATTTTCCACCTAATTACAAGACGATTTTGCTGACCAATTATGCTTTTCTGGTTCAAGCTCTAACAACAAGACTAATTGTTGATCGACCCCTCTTAGGCGCTACACCTTCCAATGCAATACTCTACCAAATAGTAATCTTCTACTTCTCTCCAAGTATTGCTTAATGCTGACCATTGAGACATCAAACACGCATACACGTGCAACCTTTGCCGATCCCTACCAGAGTCACCCATCACTCTCTCTCCGGTGACTTTGAGCCTATTCTCTACACTTGCGCCATCTCTGATTTGAGCTCTTCACACCTCTCCATCTGTACACTCATGCTTCTATTCGTACGGATGCATGCATGTCTATGCACATGCATGATGTTATATTTGCTCAATGTCCTGTTCTCCCGTGTTGGCTGCTGCTCCTCTTCGATGTTGTCCAACCCAACATTGTGGCTTCCTCACTAATCATGGCGACCTCCCATCTTCAACAATATGGAGAATCTTCTCACCATCGTAGGTGAAATCGTGCCCCTCACTAGTAGTGGCACTCCCCTTGCTACCTGATGACCTCATATCGTCCATATCTTGTCTTCAATATAAGTATTTATCTCCTCTCTGCCATGGATTCCCCATCATCGAGCTTCTTTGGCCATTTCTTCAACAACGTCGACACTCACCACTCGTCCTCACGGCCTTTGGCTCCTTCAACTCTGGAATTTCTCTTCAATGACTCAAGCAAGCAACATAATATTTTCCTTGTTGAACAACTAAGGTGAGAAGCACAACATTGTCCACATCTCCGTTGCTTCCTTGGCTCTTCGCTTCCCCATGGGTCAATATATTCTTGAAGGATAGATCTGCGTCATTGCACCCTTTCTTGGTCCCCTTCGACGCCATTCATGCCATCCCTGTTATAACTTTTATTTTCATTCTAAATTTTAGTTATTTTTTATTGGACTTCGTATACAAATCAAGTTGCTAATTATATTTAATTTATTCGAAATTTTAGTTATTTATGGATTTTACTTGGAATTCAAATTGCAAACTTCATTTTTAATCCGAATTTCAATTAATTTTTGCTTAGAATTAGTATACTAATCCAATTGCTATTTTTCTTTAATTTTTATTTTGAATTATAGTTATTTAGGGATTTTACTTTGGAATTTGTATCAAAATCAAGTTGCTAATTTTATTTTATTTTTTATTTTGAATTTCAGTTATTTTTGTTGGAATTTGTATACAAATCCAATTGCTAAATTTTGTTTACGTTTTATTTTGAATTATATTTATTTAAGTATTTTATTATGAATTCATACAGTAAATCGAATTGCTAATTTTATTTTATTTTTATTCCGTTTAGTTATTTGTGGATTGCACTTTACTTGGACTTTTAATTTTAATCTAGACCGTTATAATCTGTACCCACCACAGTCGATGGTGTCAATCTTTCTCTTTTTCCACCAATTAACGTGAAAATTTCTAGCCCTTAAAAGTGAACATGGTATTGGTCCGCGAAATTATGTGGGTAGCTTCCTTATGGTCTTGTTGTTCTTATTTGTAATAGTAATTTGAAAATAGGTGGTTCTCCCACTGTGCCACTCCTAGGGATCAAACCTAGGTTGCTGGTTTAGGTTTGTCGGACCCGGATTCTGAGAATCCAAATCCTCTGTGAAAACACTGTGCTATTCACTGGATCAGTAGATAGCACTCACAGGTACATTGCTGAATCAACCATACAAGTCGTGAAACAAAACAAATATATTACAACACAGGGTAACATAGACCTTGTCGGGTCGAGTTTTACAAAAGGGGCCGCACAAGGCCAACTAGATTACATTACAGAAAGATAACGATATCTACAGCGGAAGCAAAATGGGAGGTAGGGCTCATCCCACACAGGCAAGCGACTAGGGTGACTGGTGTACGACAGATATTAACCAAGGACTGGATAATATCGGTTGTACGCGGGTACCAACGAGTCTACTTAGACTGGGCGAGACCTAAACTACAGAACTATTCTACTCCTCATCATATCCTTGTCCATCATCTTCTGGTCCTTCGTAGTAGGCGTAGTCTCCTTCATCTTCATTATCTGGAGCGTTGGGGAGAGAAGCGAGAATGAGCACTACTACCGTGCTCGCGAGCCAACACATAATGCAATAGTATACATGCAAGGTTTTTAACAAGGATGGCTCGGTTCTTTTATTTGCGAAAGCAAGTTTTTCAAATAACTTAATTACAAATCCTATGACTTAGCATTTTAACAAATTGCATTTTTGATAAAGAGAGTAATGTGCAATAATTATTTTAGTAGAGGTTCCATCTGGCGAAACTCTACCAATGCATCTTTTCAATTGGAGCTGCCTCCAATGACCACACCCACTGAGCTCGACGACTCAGGTAAAATCCAACACAGGGCTAGGTGAGCCCTTCCACCATTTCCATACCACCCACAAAGTTTTTTTTGAAATAGAACTAACTCAATTTATGATTCCCATGTCCGCCTTTAACTGTAGGCACGGCTGTTTAAACAGTTTATAATCTACAGAGGTTGTACACTTTACCCACAAGAGATAGTCATACCCGTTACCCCACATGATTCCAGTAGTCATGTAGTTGGGCGACCATCACGATAACCTTTCTAGATATCTCGCCCTTCGTCATTTAAGCCCATACGGAGTTCGCCCATATGTTGTCGGGATGTTCACCACAACGACTAGCGCTTGGTGGCCCTACCACAACGACTAGCGGTGATAACTTCACCTTTTTGGTGTCCCTTCCAAGCCGGAGTATCTCCGCCACTTGTACATCTTCGACCCTCTCCAATGAGATGACTTTCAGGGTTCAATAACTTACTAAGCCAAGTTGCACTTTGTAGACTTATGGTTGTACTTGTTTAACACAGGAGGTCGTGACAAGATTAAGTCTTTAGGGTTATCTGGGCAGTTCATTCCACAACCCAACCATCCTTGTGCTCCCCGAGCACCCACCGCCTCACCATCCGCCTAGATAGAACTAGCAATTAGGGTTTTGAGGAGTAAACCAAATTATTTTCACACCTTTTAGTCAATGGACCACCAATGACTACCCAAAACATTTTATGTTTGAAGAAATGATGATTTGCGGTATTTAATACCCCAATACTTAAGTAAGGCTAGCATGTCGCTTAAGTACACCCAATAGCTAGTATTACCATATAATTACTAGGGTGACAAGGATTAATGGATTCAAGTTATCAAGGAGGGCATATTAATTAATTAAACATCAAGTGGGTATTTAACTACCTTAAGCTTTAACATACATTTGATTAAGAAATTAAAGCATGCAATTTGCTAAGTTAAAAGGATATAATTTGCATAAAATGTAGGAGCAATATGATCAAAGTATTGACTCGCCTTGGTTAAAGGCAAGGTGATCGTGATACTCCTGGTCTTGATCAACTTGAGGATCTCCAGCGCCTTCAAATCCTAAACGGGCGAATTTACCGGAAAAAGGCACAATGGCAAAAAGAGCAAGTAAATACACAAGAATACACAAATAAACTCTAAATTAATCAAGTCCTATGCCATTAGCAAGATCTTGATTTAACGAATTTTTAAAAATTTATTTCATAATTTTTGGAGTTATAATGGAGGAGATATGAATAAATGAAGATTGAATTGAATTGAAAAAGAAGAGAGAGAATCCTTCAGTCCACAGCACAGTGCATGGACCTGGTCCACGCAAGACAGGCGAGGCCGGCTCACAGAACAGTGCTGTAGGGGCCAGTGGCGATGAGGGGAGGGGAAAGTGGTGGTGGTTTCTTTGCGCAAGCAGGCCCACATGTCGGTGAGAGAGAGGGGGGGTTAGGACATCAATTAAGACTTAATGATTTCCATTAAGGCTTTTAAGACATCATTAAGGCCCTAATGATGGGCGCTGCGGGCTGTCCGAGCGCACCACGCCTGGCGCTCACTGGCCTTGTGTGTGACAGCGAGCCTGGCCAGGGCCCGGCCTAGGTCATGTGCGAGGCAAGGCGAGGGCGAGGAGGGGTAGCTAAGCGGGGGGGTGCGGTGATGGGGGTGGGCGCCATGAGGGTGGTGGGGCGTGGCGGTGGTGGTCTTGGCGGAGGCGGCAGTGATGGCGGTGGGGTGGTTCCGGTGGCGGTTTGAGCGAGGGAGGTAAGCACGGGTAGCTCGTCGAGGCTAAGTGACGAGCTAGGCGGGAGGCCGGGATGGTCAGAGGTGGCGGAGTCTTGGTGAAGGTGGCGGCCGGAGGTGGGGAAGAGGGCTATTCTTGCGGCCGTGGAGGTCAATCGCCGAGGGTCTTGGGGATAGGTTCTGGTGGTTAGGCGCCGGTGGAGGTGGGTGGTCTTGGGAAAGGGACAGGCGGTGAAAGCAGCGGTGGAGGTGGCGGGCGAAATGGAAGAGTGGCGTGTTGGGGTGGTTCCTTACCAATGCTCCAAGGCGGCGTGAGGAGCTCAGAGGGGAGAGGGGAGCTTTATAGAGGGCCGAGGGGTGAGAGGCCAGCGGAGGGAGCTCGGAGTCAAAGGCAAGGATGGCGGGTGCACTATGTCCCGAGGTGGTGGCATGGGCGCTCTGTGGAGAGGACAGAGCGAGGAGCGGGGGCCTGCTGGCCTTCACGCTGCAAGCGCGCAGCTGCTTCTTGTGATCTGTGGCTTCAGTCCAAGGGCGAGGACGGGTGGTGACGCTGCGGATTCGCACGACCGAGGAGACAGGGCGGGAGCGGGTGACCTGGGCGCGACCTCGGGTCTTCTTGGCCGAGCGCTTGTGTTGCGGGTCCATGAGCTCCAAGATGGTGAGGAAAAGCAATGACGCCACGGCTTGGACCGGGTGTCTTGGCGCGACAAGGACGGCGATGACGCATGGCTGCACACGGAGGGACTCCAAGGTCTTCGCAGAGGACGTGGAGCGGAGTCTTGCATGAGGCTGGCGCCGCAGAGAGCAAAGGAATGGGGCGGCGAGGCCGGTGCCTGAGAGGGAGCAGGGAGTAAACAACTTCGGCGTGAAGGGAAGCGAAGTCGGTGGTCTTTGCAGTGCGGTTGACCCAGGGGAGGAACGGGGGAGAAGATGACCCCTAAGTATTTGGTGCCTGGCCGAGAAATTTGGGAGGGCTAGGGAAAGAAAAGGAAAAAGAAGAAGTTTGGGTTGGCTTGGGCGGAAAAGGAGAACGGAAGCGGGCGGCCCAACAAGATCATAAATTTGAGCCCAAGAAAGGAAGGAGGTCCAACACAAAAATTGGCCGAGGATTCAAAAGAGAGGAGAAAACTCAACCAGAATTTGAATTTCAAATGTTACGGACATTACATTTGAAACACACACTGAGAAGGAGAGAAAGTTTTCAGAATTAGTTTGATAATTTAATTACGGCGAAGAACGAAAACCGAATTATAATTACTATTCACTCGTCCAAAAATGGACGCTACAAAGCTATTACTATTAGTATTTGAAAATAGGTGGTTCTCCCACTCTGCCACTCCCGGGGATCAAACCCTAGGTTGCTAGCTTTCCCATCACCACCTCTCACCACTAGGAAGTCATCGTTCTACTTGTATCGACCTTTAAAAATAGAATTGCTTCCCTAGTTGAGTGTTCACATTAAACCTGGTTTTGCGATGAGGTGGTTGCGGCATCATTTATTTTCTTACATGAGTTAAGAATGAATCACAAATTAAAGTAACGGATAAAAATCAAATACTCCTAGGTTAGAAAGGGGTGTAGAGATGCACCTCCAATCCACTGCTAGATGTACACGCTTCAATCAAGACTTTTATTGTGCATGAGGCCAACAACGGCGGTCCTCTTGCGCAGCATGCCAACACATGAGCAAATCAAACAGCCCAATCAAATTCGTCCAAATATGATTGTCGTGCTTTCCCCGCCGTTTCAATAATATTTGTAGATCCATAGCGTTTCACAAGGGGTGTGCATCAAACTAGATTGAAATTAAGATTTTGAGATGAAAATAAAAGATAAGCATAAACAACCCACACGACGTCAAACAAACACCCACGTTTGAAATTCAATCAGAGTTTCATCGCCTATTACCTCTCAGATCTCCCTTTTCTTTTCCTCACGAAGATTAGTAGTATGCAGATGAGAGATATCACTTGTGGGTTCTGTTCAATTTCTGTCGATCTGTGTTGGCATCGACCTAATCTTGAGCCACGAACATGGAAGCATGCACTCACATTGAATTCATCTATTGAAACCATAAGTGCTTGTTTTTCCTCAAAACTCTCCTGTATTTGTGTAGTTGTGTGGATTATGTTAGCTTAGTACAAACATGGTTTCTAAGCAAGCAGAATCATGATTTCTGCGATAAACAATTGCACTCTCACAATACCCCGCAGGGTTTGTTCTTGTATTTGTACGCAGAGAGCCCGCTCAACCGATTACACAACAGAAAGGATCGCAAGATCCTGATACAGTTGACAATCGTGTGATGCCCAAGAGTAAACGGGTGAGATATGCTACAGTATCGAAATAGCCAGAAAACAGAGAAACGGAATTACAGCGAAAAGGAGGGAAGTAGAGATAACTCGATCGTTACTTTAACAGCACATATCAAGCGTACATGGCAATTCTAGCATGAGGATCCTGCTCTTCTCTGACCATGCCGTTTCTGTTTACTCTTCGAGTATAAATCATTGACGCTGGAGTGCTTGGATGTTTCCACCTTTTTGAAGGAATATTGATCACATATGGAAATTTTCCATGATCATAAAATCTTGTAAATTTTAACACCGGAAAAGTCAGACCAATAATTTTAATCGATATGGTACTGCTCAACGTCGTGACGTCGATTAGACCATGCTCCATTGATCACTTGTTCGAATTGGAAGCAAGAGCTAATTAATAAGACTCATACATGACGAAAGCGGCTTTCCTTGGTCTGGCACTCTGGCCACCTCGATCGCCGATGTCTATCTACCTCATACATCGTGATCTGTGCTATCCGGCGCTTTCCCTTGATCATCGCCGACTGCCACCGCCGCGTTATCTTCGGCTACCGTCTTGGTGTTCTACAGCCGGATCCTTGTTCCTCCTAATAGTTGTGGATTTAGGATTAAATTTGAGGTATTGCAGAGTTGTAAACATGGACCAGAGAGTATTATCCAAAACAAAAGAACCCATATACGAACTATATTGCAATCGCACCAATACAAGTATACGACATTAAATGGTATCAACGAGTGAAGATAAATGTACGACATCGAAAAATACCTCACTAATGAAGCTTAATTAACAACTTACCACTAAGTTAGCGAACATAATAATTTGAACAAAGATAATACATAGAAAAAGCAACTTGTCAAAAATAAATGGATTGGTAGTGTCACGATTAGTTGATCAAAAATTATAAAAGATGCAGAAAAAAGAGAAGCCAAAAGACATATTGTTAAAGCACTAATTACGATTAGGAGAATGAGGCAATTTCATTCTCCAAGATTTCATGCCTTGAAACCGTTTCTTAATTTTATCACGATCAAGTCCTTTGAATATCTTATCTTGCAAATCGGTCCTGATAATATTAATAGCCGAGAAGACTCTTTCAACCGATGCTGTTGCCACCGGTAGCAGCAATACTAACTCAATGAGGCGGTAGATCAATAAAAATACAATATGCCTTTCAGTTTCAACCATCTTCTTGACCAGACTTCCAAGATCATGACAAACAATAAAATCATCAATTCTTTGCACATGAAGAATGAATGTTACAAGTTGATCCCTTACAGTCACATGATCAGTAATGGAGAAATCATTATCATATATCTCCATAAGTCGAGCAATCTTATCCACATCGAACTTAGAGAAAGAATCTCGTGGATCAAGACAAGAAAAGCATACAAGTAACTCCGAAGATACCTCATTGAAGCAATGATCCATCTCTGTGGTAATAGCATCAATAGATGCAAAAAAAAAGTATCAACACGATAATGATGGTCTTGAGTGACTGTGATCCCATCCCGCCTTGATCGGCCCTATCTTGGTATTGCTTCATCCATATTTGGTACCAGAATCTTATTTGCATCACAAAATGTTTTTACTTCTGCAAATAATGGCTCCCAACAGCCTATCCTCAAGTTGATCAAACATGCTTTCATATTAACAAGCAATGACATGGCCTGAACAATGTTTTGATCCTTCATTTGCAAGACAAGAGATAACTCATTTGTAATGCGAAATACTTTCAACATCATCTTCAAAATGAACATGAAGGTAAAGCTCTCAATTATATGCATCAAACCTGCTGCCTTAGATGGATTGTGCCTATCTTCATGCACAATGCCTAGCACATTTATCACTGCATCCCACATTGACTCAATACGAAGTAATATTGTGGAATGAGAGCCTTATCTAGTATCTCTAGGTCTAGCTAAGCTAGTTTCTTGATGTTTCCCTCTTCATGAAAAAATTTCACCGATCTCAAGCTTACCCAAAATATTTTAACGGTTCTTCTCAAGCAATACATCATTCCTCTTACAAGATGCACTAGTGGTGGTGACAATCAAAGTCACATACTCGAAGAAATCATGGATAGACAAACCACAATTTGTGATAGAAACAATTAACAACTGTAATTGATGAGCAAAGCAATGGATATAAAAAACATGTGGGTTCTCATCATAAATTTATATTTGAAGGCCATTGAATTCGCCTCATATATTTGAAGCTCCATCATACCCCTACCCTCGTAGTCTAGCAATAAGTAAACCATGTCCAAACTAGCATCTCAACCAATGCTCTCTTCAATGCATTTGATGTTACCTCTGTGACATGCTGGAGCCCCAAAAATTTTCTATAACCTTCTCTTTATTGTTCACAAATCTGTAGGACAAATTATACAATTAGTTGAGTAGAACAATGAAAAGTTTCAAAAGAAATGATGAAACACATAATCAATCACTAACCTCACAATCACGGCTATTTGCTCTTTGATGGATATATCATGAGATTTGTCGATAAGGATAGAGAAAATACTATCCCCAATCTCTTCCTTTATCATTTTGGTGACCTCTTGCGCACAACATTTCGCAAGCTATCTTAGAATCTTTGGACAAGTCATGTGGGCATTCATATGACATAGCTCATCAAATGCAAGCCTCACTTCCTCTTTCCTTTCTTTGTACCAATCAACTATCTCTTTGAAATTGCCATTGTTTAAGGAAGAAGAAGATTCATCGTGTCCACGAAATGCATGACTTTTCATTAGGAGATAACTTGCACAATCTAAAGATGCAGTTACACTAATATCATATTTGATTTCAGATTCCTTGGCACGAGACACAAAATTATGTGACAAACTTGACCTTCGGTTATGAAAATCCTCATATGATGTCCTTGATTTATTGTGGACACTATTAGCCCCACCAACATGATCAGGAAATAATTTGTATGCATTCTGACAAGTGCTAAACCCTACTTTTGTAAAGACATCATGATAAAAAATTTCATCCAAGGGATCAAGTCTAAAAAGAAAGCAATAGAAGCAATAAGCCGCATCCTTCTCCATACTATATTCCAACTAATCATATTTCTTATGCCATGCTTCACGAAAGACCCTAAACTCTTTTCCATATTGTTTGTGAGGAAAAGTATGACCAATTGGTTGAGTCAGACCCTTCGACAAATAAGCCTTTCTAACATGATCTCTAATTTTTAGATCAAATTCGTCAATTGGAATACGAAGTCCCAGATTAATAACATTGTGATCTGGACTGAACTCCTTAATACCTTTGGCTTCTTGTTGTGGTTGTGTTGCTTTAGCTCATGCTTCATGTGCTTGTGCGGCGGTTGCGGCTTCAACTTGTGTTTGTGACGTTGTCACGCCACCGTCTGCTTGTTCTTGTGCAACACCGACAGTAATTGCTTCAATAGCTTGTGCTTGTGCGGTAGTTCCACTAGCACCGGTACTTAGGGAAGAAACATTGCAAAAGTATCTCTTCAAATTCATTTCTAGCCAATTAAAAATACAATCATTCGAAATCAAGCAGTACAGCTCAATATTTATATCATAATATTGATATCTCTTCGATGTCTTTCTGTCCAATTCAATTTTAACAACTAATCCATTATTCATATCATAATTCATGGAGAAGACAAGAATGAGATGCATACTGAAATCATGGATTGTCCATTATCATAATTTGGTAGATTAACAATGTTGATTTACCAACTGCAACATACATGCTCTTTTTTTCTATTTTGCGAATTAATATAACAAAGTGTGCACTATGCTACTTGATTTTTTATTTTGCGAATTCCTTCCATACCACTGGAATAACATAACTTTAGCATCTAATTCATACAATTTTAGCATCTAATTTTGGACAGAGTACTTACTGTTAAATTTTGAAATCGCTCTTCCGGATCTTGCCCTATTTGCCCAAGAGAAGGGTCCGACCCATTACTTGCTCTAGCGGTACTACGCTTCTGGCCTTCTGAGCGGCGGCGATGCACTTTGTGCTAGGGAGGAGCGGACAAGATCGCCTCAGCACTGTGAGTGAGCCACCCGTGCTCCGTCGGCCATCGCTCGCCTAGTCTCCTCACCTGGCACCGGCACCTACACCATCATGCACCCAGCCACGGAGCCGCCCGCATCGCACTGCCCACCCGCCTGCTGTTGTGCCGCCCGCCTGGTGCCTGCGCCCACTCTCAACGCACCATCGCTCGTGGCCTTGCCTCGCCTGCGTTCTGTCCGCAGCCTACTCACCCAGCCCGTATTGTGTGCTCTGTCAGCCTCCCCATGCATGTGCCTGCGCTCGCCGCCTTGCCCCGCCCGCGCTCTGCCGCCGCCGCCTAGGGCTGGGGTTGCGAGAGAGTGAGAGACCGAGAGAGTGTGGGGATTGGATCTACCGATCTGGAATTGTAGAGTGGAGGCAATGATAGTCGGTTGGGCACTTGGGCTGGGTGGGCCGTGATTCAGCGAAAACAGCCTATGGCTGGCCCAACGGGGTGATTGAAGGTCGGAGCAAATCAGTAAAGGACAGAGGCTCGGAGGCTCAGAGCGACGGAGCCAAACTCTTCTCCGACGGCAGTGGTACCAGGGAGCCAAGGAGGAAGGAAAGGCCAGGGGTAGGGGGTACTCTGGACCGGAGGAAGCTCTGGCGGATGATACATAATGGTAGGTCCACCCCTGCATGAAATCATGCACATGTCTTCACTCGTCGCTCCAAATTTTTGTTTTCCTACCCAGTGCATGAAGCATGCTGAGCACACACACGTCTTGGCTTGTGGCTCCAATATTTTCTTTACCACATGCATGCATCATGAATTGGCTTGGCCCCGATTTCAATTAATGAAACCAGCTACTACAGTGTAGGCAGACCCAGGCATCGAGTGCGTGTGAGCTAGGGGCATGCCGACCTCCCACGCCATCTGAGCATCGCTCAGTTCCTATGTAAACAATAAAAGATTCAGAGAATCAAAGTATGACCCAATATCAAGCTAGACACGTATAATTTTGTTTAAAGAAGTTGGTCATGGGTACTACCATGTAATTTATAGTTGCAAATCATTGCAATCTGGACCTACCAGAATCGACGATGTAGATGTTTCTCTTTTTACTCCGATTAACATGGTGGTTTCATTTTCTATTGTTTTAATAAGATAATAGGCTGGACTTACCAGAATCGACGATGTAGATCTTTCTCTTTTTACTCCGGTTAATGTGGTGGCTTTTTTCTATTGTTTTAATAAGATTATAGATAGATAGAAGATTCACCAAACATGTATTGAATTAAGACATTTAAGCTCTAATAACAAGTTAGGTTTCATTCACCAACCAACTCATTTATATCCATGTAGTTACAGAAATATGGACAAACCCAACAAAAATTACTACTCACCGGTATTTAACAGTTCCATGACTTAAAAAGTTATTATAAATCCTTTTTTTAATGATGTTGTTGTCCTTTTTACGGTCTCTGAGATATCAATTTAACCATTACTTTTTAGAATTTTTTAATATAAGTATAGCTTAATAAAACTATAATATTACAAATATAGCGGTATAATTTTCATACATCCAATCTAGATAGTTATAAAAATATTGATGATTAAGTTTTACAAAATTTGACTACATGGCTTCTAAGATGTAATTTGGAAGCCCTGCTAGTTGGCTGTTGTTTGAAATTGCAGATGCAAGAGCACTTACTGCCTTCACAGATTGGTCCACAGCATGCTTGCCAATTAGTGAGAACACAGCAGCTCTTGTAGCTATACTGCCCAACTGGCCATGTGTATGTATACACCTAATGCTGGATAAAGCAGCTGCCAGCTCATGTCACCTGAGGTAGAAAGAGAGAGCGCGTCCCTAACCACGGGAGTAAAGCCCCTGCTCTATAAATACAAGCAGCGAGAGGATGGAATCTGAGGAGCTCAGAAGGTATGCAGTGCATATGTCCAAATCGCTTTCTTGGCTCCTCCTGGCAATGGAGATTGAGAGAAAGAGAGATGGTGGCTGTGCATGGTGGAGAAGCAGGGCACGTGCATTACCATCCAATGGCGCCATACCTGGATGGATGGTTCTTCATGTGCCCGTCTTCTCCACCGAGCACAAACTGTCTGAATATATATACACCTAAGGTGACGCGCAATCGGCGTAACATCGCAAACCGGTTTCTCTGATCTGTGGTGTTCAGCTTGTAGAGATCCATGCTCATAGCTAGGAGGAGGTTTGCTTGATTATGTCTCTTGCATCTCTGTGTTTGTATTTGTTTTCTCTTCAAAGTGAAATACTGGTTGTTTTAAGGTATTCTAAGTAACTTCCTTACCACAAGAATTCAGTAATTCCTTCAAGAGAAGTTACAGGGTAGAATTCAGGAAACCCTTTGGAAGGATCAGCTTAAACTATTCTTGATGCGACCAATTTCTGATTCGTTGAGCAGCTCTTGAACGCTGTAGCGCCGTTTTAGCAGCAAAAATGCAGGCACTCACCGGAATACACTGGTAAGCACAAATAAGCAGTAAGCTCACTGTTTTACTGTGTGATTGATGTAATATTGTCGGTTGGAACGACAGTTCTTGCACGCAATCATCCTCGAGCTTGTGATCGACATGCCACCGTGCTTTTCTGTTGAACTGCCTCAGTTTGGGAGTCTGGTCATCCTCGTCAGCATCAACCAGCTGACAGCAATGCACTACATATCCTATTGCATTTCTCTTGTACAAACAATAACATTTATGAAAGGAACAATCCTAGTGTTGTTGCTGTCCTTCCTGAAAATGCCACGCGTTGTTAATTTTATCTTTGTTAAAGAAATGAGCTCACAACATTGTTGATTTGCTACAATTTTGGTCTGGTGATCATGTGTAGTGCTCAAGCCGAAGCGGAGGCGCAAAGCTATGGGCACTAGCTATCTGGATTTGAACCGTACAAGATGAGTCCATGATGCGAGCATGGCTCAATCCGGCCACAGAAGCACAAGAAACAGATTTCTAGAAGCGTTTCTATGCTCTCTTAAAAGAAACTGTACAACTCCTAAAGTAAACGCGGAGTTAAATGCCCCCTGTGCCATTCACCGGCCTACGAGTAATCATATATGTACCTTACGATATATGTATAGTTTTGCTTTCACAAGTATAAAATCAGTGCTACTATTAACCATAAGTTCTTAGAAAGAACCTCTTAGTCTTGTTTTATACAGCTCATTTGTATATATCCTGTACAATTGACTTCATAATTTATTGGTGAGCTAATCATATTATCAACCTAGAATCACTTCCTGTGCCTTGCCTTTTGAATTTCATGTGTTGATAACCTGGACCAAAGTCGTAGGCTACTAGGGAATAATGGATGCACTAGTACCCTATGTTTAGTGACATTCTAAATACTCCGGATCTAACACCTAATGCCTCAGTGATCCTCTCTACATAATGTAGGAGAAATGGATTGCCATAGCCTTTTGACAAAGTGGTCCTCCTGCATGTCTGCCAATTCACTGCGTGGCCTTAATCCTTCTGCATCCTCTCACTGTAGCAAATCATGTCTACACAAACTCCACCATATACCTGATGCTGCAAGCTCTTTCCCAGCAAGGTTGCTGAGTTGCTTCCAGATCTAGAAAAGATAATTGATGCATAGTGCAGTGCCTCGAGCACATCTGCTTGTGCTAAAGTGGCGAGGTAATCATCACCAAATCTTTTTGTGATCTCTCTTTCGGGCAGTAAGATCTGCATCCTTTATTTTTATAATCGTTGTGGGCGAAAGAACCAAGAATGGGGACAAGACTGATTTGGAGTTTCTTTCCATTGTGTGGAGAATAGCTCACCCCCTACGATCTCAAAGATTCTTGATGTTGTGGAAGTCCACATGGAAGAATTGAACTTCACTTTCAGATCTTGTGAATAATGGACTGAAAAAATCATCCACCAAAACTCTCAGATTCTGACAGCACCCAATGTGATGCGCGTGCGCCATTTCGTGTTGCGCGAAAGGAACATCTAGCTGTCTCAATATGGCTAAACCTAGGAGCAGGATTGTGCCAGGAATTCAGGGATCAAGTCCTAGGTTCCCAGGACACAACTCCTGCTCTGCTCACTGCAGTTCCAATTTGGATAGGATTAATGGCAATTGTCATATTTTGGCGGCGAAAACTAGGTGCGAGCACGCTCAATCATGTGCTATTTTTCGCATGCCGTTCTTCGTACCGGATTGCCAGGAAGCTACAGTGTTACTGTGCCCGTGGAAATTTGGAATTGGATTGCTTGGTGGTATTCATGCGGCGGAGAATTATTCTGAATGGTGTAGTTATCCTACATGAAATCATCCATGAGCTTCATAAGCAGAATTTGGATGGAGTTGTTTTTAAAGTGGATTTTGAGAAAGCTTATGATAAAGTAAAGTGGCCGTTTTTAATGCAAAGTCTGAGGATGAAAGGCTTTTCCCTTAAGTGGTGTTCTTAGGTGGAAAGTTTGATCAAGGGAGGGAGTGTTGGTATTAAGGTCAATGATGATCTTGGTGCTTTTTTCCAAACTTATAAGGGTCTTAGGCAGGGTGATCCTTTGTCTCCTGTTCTTTTTAATCTTGTGGCGGATATGCTTTCCATCTTTATTTCTAGAGCCAAAGCAGCTGGTCTTTTAAGGAGTCGTTCCTCACTTGATTAATGATGGGTTGTCAATCTTACAATACGCTGATGACACAATCCTTTTCTTGAATAATGATTTGAAGCAAGCTAAAAATCTTAAGCTTATTTTATGTGTCTTTGAACATTTATCTGGCTTAAAGATTAATTTTCATAAGAGTGAGATTTTCTGTTTTGGTGCTGCCAAAGATGCCGAACCGCAGTATACGCAGTTATTTGGTTGTGAAGTAGGGATGTTTCCTTTTAGATACTTAGGTATTCCCATTCACTTCAGAAAGTTAAGGAATATTGATTGGAAAGGAGTTGAAGAGCGAGTTGAGAAAAAGATTAGCAATTGGAAAGGAAAAAATTTGTCTATTGGGGGTCGCTTGGTGCTTATTAACTCAGTGCTAAGCAGTTTACCTATGTTAATGTTTTCTTTTTTTGAGGTTCCTAGAGAGGTTCTCAAAAGATTAGATTTTTATCGATCTAGATTTTTCTGGCAGAGTGACAGCCATAAGCGTAAATATAGGCTTGCTAAATAGAGTGTTCTGTGTTCTCCTAAAGAGTTTGGTGGTCTTGGAGTTCAGAACCTAGACACCAAAAATAAAAGCTTGTTACGCAAGTGGCTGTTTAAGTTGCTTAATGAAGAAGGTGTGTGGCAATCTTTGCTTGCAAATAAATATTTGGGTGAGAAGAGTCTTTCGCAGGTGGTTAATAAACCTGGGACGTCCTAGTTTTGGTCGGGGCTTATGAAAATTAAAGATCAGTTTATTCGCTTTGGTTCATTCCAGGTTAAGAACGGAAGGCAAGCTAGGTTTTGGGAAGATATTTGGGTGGAAAATTCTACACTGCAAAGGTAATTTCCAATGCTTTACAATGTGGTTAGGAGGAAGGACGATTTAGTAGCTAATGTTTTGAGTTCGAATTCCTTAAATATTTCTTTTCAAAGACCTCTTGTTGGGAATAAGTTACTTGCTTGGAATGAGATGCTATTGAAAATTTCTAATGTTCAATTAGGCGTGCATAAGGATGTTTTCCGTTGGCATTTGAATAAGTCAGGACTTTTTTCGGTTCAGTCTTTATATGCGGCGCTTATAGGCTATGTTCAAGCCCCTATTAAGAGTTGGTTTTGGATCATTAAGATTCCATTAAAAGTAAAGATTTTCATGTGGTATCTCAAAAGCAGGATTATATTAACTAAAGACAACCTGCTTAAAAGAAATTAGAGAGGAAGTACAAAATGATGTTTCTGCATTAAAGAGGAAACAATTCAGCATCTTTTTTTTTTATTGCCCCTTTGCGCAGATGGCATGGTGGGTTGTGAAATGTGCGTTTAATTTAGATCCTCCAGCGAACATGGCTAACATATTTGGGAATTGGTTAGATAGATTTCCTAAAATGCTAAAGTCACAACTCCTGGTGGGAGTTAGTACCTTATGTTGGCCTATTTGGTTATGTCGAAATGATGTTGTTTTTTACAACAAAAATTTAACTAATTCGTTGCAGGTTATCTTATTGAGTGGATCCTAGCTGAACGCATGGGCTGTGCTGCAGAAAACAAACCAGAAGGAGACCATGTTGGAGGGAAGCCAAAGATTGGAGTTTGTGGCGAAGCAAATCCTTAATTTTCGCGGGTGGTGGCTTAGTCATAGGATTTGCAATGGTTGAGGTTGTCCTAGGTTTTGTAATGATTGAGGTTGTTTTTCAAGTATCTTTCGGTTGTAAGGCTACAAGCCGTTTTTTTCTTGGATTGTTTGTCACTTAACAGGCTTAAATAAATAAATTGGGCTATATGCATCATTGATGCAGAGGCCGGGAGGGATTATTCTCTTCCATTATCTAAAAAATTCTACCCCTCCTCCATCGTACTATAACTTGCAATAGCTGCTTACATTTGGTTGCTAATCTGAGGGATACATTTGTATGTGTGCTTCTGCAATCTTTATCCAAGTTACCTTGCTAGTTTTGCTTGCTGCTGCCAGATCTCCTGCAGACGGATTGAAACACCCATTTTCTCTTTCTCATTTTTCCTCTTGTTTATTTAGCGTTTTTCTACAATTAGCCACGAGCTATCTCATTTAGTGTAACATCCTAAATTTAGGGTTTGTATTTCAAATGTATAAAAATATGATCTTTTTAAAACTTTTGCTACATCTCTTGGTCATTCAATTCTTTTTATTTCCAAATCAAGGTTTTGTTGTTTTAAAACCTAAAACATCATATTTAGGAAAACATGAACTCTTGGGTTAATTAAAAACAAATCAATACAAAATATCACAATTAAAATACACGCTTAGCATAATTATGCTAAATATAAAATGAGGGAAACAACTGAAGCATGTTTTGGAACTTTTCCTCAAAACAAATATTAAAGATAAAACAAACTAAAATTTAAATGATTTTTAGAAATAAAAATATATCAAAAGAAACCCTAGAAAAATACACCAAAATCTGCACATTGTTAGTAGCCTACCCTAATATTTTCATTAAATTTGGAGCCCTGCAGCTATGTCAATTAAATCCCTTAACACCCAGCCTTTTTCAATCAATAAAAATCAGAAAACAAAAACCCTAACTACTTACTAATTCCGCTGACAGCTGGGCCCCACCCGCAGGCCTTCATCCACACGGCGTCGCCCACGATGCCAACGCGCCCGGAGCTCAACACCGGTTTCATCCACGCCCCTGGTTTACCCCGCATTCGACCGTATCGTCCATGAGCTTTAACTCGCGGTCGCGTCCTACAACCACTAGCCCAACGGCCCATGCCAGTGCGTGTAACACCTTGATTTTTGGAGCCTTTTTGAATTTTCAAAATAAAAAGAACCATTTTTTATGAGAATTCAAAGCTTAACTTGAGAATTTCAGAATGGACTTCAATTGACTAAACCAAACTTCAACTAAAAACTCTCTTTTTGTTTGTTGGGTTGGTTGGAGCTTTGGCGATTTCCTCCCCATCTGAGCTTGCTTCGTTCTTCTCTGGACCAGACCTCCTTAGGTCTAGACCTCCCAAGTGCTTGGACCTCCCTTGGTCCAAACCTCCCTTTTTGGTCCTGTTCTGGCCTAAACCTCCCCAGGCCTAATCCTTCCCCGGGTTCATTTGAGTTCCTTCTACACTCCTTCGAACCTCTTTGTGTTCGCGTGGACTTCCTCTTTGCTTTGATCCATATAACTCTCTCTGGAATTACCCTTCTCTACCAACCCGGTATTACCGCCCCCAACTCGCGGTATCAATGTCCTCTAGGACCTCCTTTTCGTTTATTTGGACCTCCCCACGTCCTTCAGGACCTCTCTGTGTCCTTTAGGACCTCCCTCTCGTTCATTTGGACCTCCCTTTTGTGAGATCTGGCCGTTAAGACCTCCCCTTTGGAGATCTTAACCGTCCAGACCTCCCCTTTGTGAGATCTGGCCGTTAAGACCTCCCCTTTGGAGATCTTAACCGTCCAGACCTCCCCTTTGTGAGATCTGACCGTTAAGACCTCCCCTTTGGAGATCTTAACCGTCTAGACCTCCCCTTTGTGAGATCTGGCCATCCAGACCTCCCCTTGATTTGATTTGACCGTCAGGACCTCCCCCTCGTTGTGTCCTTTGGACCCCCTGTCTGCAGGACCTCCCTTGACGCTTTGATTGGCCCTATTTGGCAGTCACACGCCTCTTTCTTTATCCTTTCACCGTGTCCTTTGTGCATGGGAGTTCTTCCCACATTTAATGCCTGTTGTATCGCATTAAATGCTTCTACCTTTTTGCAGCACCCATGCTATCCTTTTTGTCACATCTTTTACCTGCTCCCATTATCCTTTTCACTAACTCTTGAACACGCCTACCCTTGGAAATCTGGGCAGCTCTGGTTATATAAGCTTGGGCAGCCCTTCCTCTTCACCCTTTGCTCATTTCCACTCCCTGTCTAGAATCGACCAGCTCTTGGACGTCCTCCAAAGCTCTCGGACCTCCTCCAGCAAGCTCCTTGGACCTCCCTCGTGATCACCTAGCCTCTCTGTTGGTTTTATTTCAGTGTTTTACTGGAGTTTCCTTGGTTCTTACTTGAGCTCTATTTGAGTTGTTTTATTTTCCACCGTGTAGATTGCGAAGGCAGTGAAGAACAAGAGCTCCTTGAGGCAGAAGAGGACACCCAGGCTTTTGAGCAAGGCAAGTTACACTCTTGATCATATTGCACTCATTATTTCACCCTATATATGTTCTGTTTTAAATACTAATGCATGCTTACTTTACTTTGTTATTTCAATACCCATCTTTAAATTCATAGCTATACCCAAATCCTTTGTATGGCCCCTGTTGACCTTGAATCAAACATATTGTCACCATAGGAAAATCTGGTTGCTACATTAGTGAGAACCAGGAGCAATTGTGAAATCTTATGTTTAGTCTTGCTTAGACCAAAAGTATTTGATTCGGGGGAATTTTACCAATATGACCAATACTGTCAAAATAATTTAAAACCATGGCATTAGGTCGTCATGGAGGTTTTGGTAAATGTTTTGAAAAGCAAAAGAAAAGGAAAATGGATTTGGACTTGGGCGAAGTGGTTTGCTTGGCTGGTGCAATGTTTATACACGGACTCAATCCTAGGTAAGGTTGAGATCTAAGGGTTTGTGGTGGTCGCCCAAGTCAGTTGAGGACCGGTTTTTGAGCCGCAATTTGCTATGCCTATAATGGGCTTTGCCTCACTGTACAACCACATGTCTCCAAAATGGGGCGTGGGACCTGGCTGAATAATTTGCAAAGTTCCACCGCGGTTGTTCCACTTTGATGTGTGGGAGGTCTTCTGGGGCTTAGTTTCTTTTATAACCTATGTTTCCCACTAGCGCAAGAGAGGGCACGAATCCGGTGGATTTGCAACCCATCCGGAAGCGAAACCTTAGCGAGGAGGGGCTGTGGTGGAACAATGCATTGTAAAGGCCTTGTCATGAACTCTATACCTCTTACCTTTGGTAGTGAGAGGTGGCATTGACGGATGCCGAGCAAACTAGAGGAATCATGTCATGTGGGTAAAGTTTACAACCTTTGTAGAGTGAAAACTATTCGAATAGCCATGTCCACGGTCATGGACATGCTAGCAAAAGTCACTCAAAGTTAGATATTGGTTTTGTTTGCAAAAGGTTTTGGATAAACTGATTTTGGGATGTCTATCCCATGGTTGGGTGGGGAGCCTTGTGATAGGAGGGTATCCTTCACCATTTGATGATGAATGTTATCCAACTGAAAAATGGAATTTGGTAAATGAATTTTAGTTATTGTATAACCGCCTTGGAACTTAGTATATGTATTTGAAAGAAACTTGGCTTTACGCAAATCAACCATATTATGCCTTCTCTTTTATATCCATTATGCATGTCATTCTGTTATTTGACGGGTGTAACTTGTGAGCACGGTAGTTGTGCTCATTCTTGCTTGATTAATGAATTGAGCAGGTGAAGACTTATTTGATGATGAGGGGGACCAGATCAATTAGGCTGTGCCCTCCAACCAATTACCTGTGGTGTATTGGATGGACTTGCCTTTTGTTCCGTTGTGTATTTTGCTATTGTCGGTCTATAAACAAACTTTGTAATCAACTCTTTTGCTGTTAATAAAGTCTCGTGTGGATGTATGTTATGACTTGTAATTGCTGTGAGAACTAGCCATTGATCCTTGGGACTGGCTCAGATCACAGGAGGGTTAGGACTTCTCCAAGCCCCATGACCTTCTCGGGTTGGTCTCTAGAGCTCCCCTAGGTTTGGTCGTGGCTCTTGGGGAGGTCCTAAGCCTTAAGACCTCCTCGGGACAGTTCCCTGGACCTCCAGGAGGTCCAGCTGGACCTCCTGAGAGGCCTGGGAGGACTGCCCAAGAGGTTCTTAGGACCTCCTGGGAGGTCGTGGTGGACTCCCAGGGAGGTCTTGGAGGACCTCTCGGGTGAGGCCCCTGGGCGGGTCGTTACAAGTGGTATCAGAGCATCTTGACTGCAGGACCTAGCCTAGTAGAATGGCCATAGAATTTCAATGTTTATTTTATAAAACAAAGAAGAATAAAATGTTCTTTTCTTATCTGGGTCATTCTTCTATCCTTACCTCCCTTCTGGTAACCTTTCTTACATTAATCTAATCTTACCTTGTTTCTGTTTTTGCACCGATTTACAATATTAAATGGATCCTCCTTACCTTTTGAAACCTATATTAGAGGTCTCTTGGCTAAGTATGGTGCTCAAGACCTCCTTCAAGTGGTAAGAAACGTGTAGAACGATGTCTCTTTATTACAAGTCTTGAAAAGCTGCTTTTTGTTGTTTGCTTTGTTCAGTTGGTTGTTTTGCCTGTCCCCCTTAGTCTCTTGATTTCTCTTTCCTCAGCCTCTGGAGCTCAGACAAGATGGTCATCACTAGAAATGGTAGTGGTAGCTCAAACAATCGGAACCGACAAGCTGGGGATGAGCCTGAGAACCCAGCCTGGTGGAGCAACCAGAATAGAGGAGTTGATAATGTGCAGGAGCAACCAGCCCCACAAACACCACCTCCTCCAACAGAAGGTCCTAGTTGGGCCCAGATGATGGCTAATCATGCTCAACTAATAAACCTGCTCTCACAATCCATTGCCAACACCCAGTCTTTGCAAGCAACAGCAGCAGCTCAGCCACAAGCTCCAATTCTACCTCCCCCAAGGGCCAACATAGCGGAATTTATGAGATTGCGCCCTCCAACCTTTTCCAGCAGCTCTGAGCTAATGGAAGCTGATGATTGGCTTAGGGCAGTGGGCAGAAAATTGGACATGGTTCAATGCTTAGACCGTGAGAGGGTCTTGTTTGCCTCCCATCAACTTAGTGGCCAAGCCTCTGAATGGTGGGATAATTTTAGCCAATCCCATGCTGATGCTCAAACCATCACGTGGGATGAGTTTGTGCAAGCTTTTCGTCGTGCCCATATTCCTCTGGGCATGATGTCTTTGAAGAGGAAGGAATTTCGTTTCTTGCGTCAGGGCAGCAGCACTGTCAATGAATACTTGCATAAATTTAACTAATTGGCTCGGTATGCTCCTAAAGATGTTGCTTCGGATGAAGCTAAGCAAGAGCGCTTCCTGGAAGGACTCAAGGATGAGATTTCAGTGCTCCTTATTGCCCAAGATCACTCTGATTTCCAGCAGCTTGTTAGTAAGGCTATTCGGTAAGAGGGCAAGCTCCAAGAGAAGGAGAGCCGAAAAAGAAAGAAAGCGGCACAGAGGTTTAATCCTGGAGGATTTCCCAAGCCCAGGACCTCCCAAGCCCAGACCTCCTCTTCGAGAGCGTCTGGCATAGCACCGCGCCCAAGCAAATCAAGCTTTCATAAGAACCCCTCTGGAAGTCAGCACCTCAAGAAGTCTTCCTCAACCTCCTCAGTTGGAGTAACCTGTTTCTTTTGTAATGAGGTAGGGCACTATGCTAGCAGATGCCCAAGGAAGAAGCAAGCCTCTGCTCCAACCCGATCTGGTCAAGGAGCTTCAGCTCAGGGCAGTGCATCAAGTGTGAAGCCAGCAGCCCACCTTACAAAGGGTCGTGTCACACATGTCATGGCTGAGGAGGCACAAGCAACACCGGATGTAGTCCTTGGTACGTTCCTTGTCAACTCCGTACCAGGTTTGGTTTTATTTGACTCAGAAGCTTCTCATTCTTTTGTTTCAAGCAATTTTATGGGAAAATGTGGGTTACCTATATCTCTTTTAGTTAACCCTATGCTAATTCATGCCCGGGCTTAGAAATGAGGACTAGTTCCCAATGCCCAAATCTTACCTTAGAGATCTCTGGAGTTCTCTTTTCTGCAGACTTGATAGTCTTGCGTTCCCAAGGTTTAGATGTGATTCTTGGAATGGATTGGCTAGCCAAGAATCATGGACAGATAGACTGTACTAGTAAGTCCATCACACTCACCAATGATCAAGGGATACAAGTGGAGTTCAGATCTAAGACCTCCCCTAAGTCAAGACCTCTTTTGACCAGCTTGAAGGAATTGAAGTTAAAAGACCTCCCAGTGGTCAGGGAGTATCTAGATGTGTTCCCTGAGGAATTGCCTGGTATGCCACCAGATAGGGATATCGTATTCCTCATTGATCTAGTTCCCGGGACTGCTCCTATATCAAAAAGACCTTACAGGATGCCAGCAAATGAGTTGGTAGAGTTGAAGAAACAAATCAAAGAGCTCAAAGACAAAGGATTCATTCGACCAAGCTCTTCACTATGGGGAGCACCAGTGTTGTTTGTCAAGAAGAAAGATGGCAGCTTAAGGATATGTGTAGACTATAGGTCACTTAATGAGGTCACCATTAAGAATAAATATCCATTGCCTAGGATAGAGGACCTCTTTGACCAATTAAAAGGAGCAAGTGTGTTCTCCAAAATTGAATTAAGATCTGGTTACCACCAATTAAAGATTAAACCCGAGGACATTCTGAAAACTGCTTTTACCACAAGGTATGGGCTATACAAGTTCACTGTAATGTCATTTGGGTTGACAAATGCACCAGCTTATTTCATGAATATGATGAACAAAGTATTCATGGACTTTCTGGATAAGTTTGTAGTTGTATTTATTGATGATATCCTTGTCTACTCCAAGAATAGGGAAGAACATGAAGACCACCTTAGAGCTGTTTTGGAAAGGCTTAGAGAGCAATAGCTCTATGCTAAAGTTTGATAAGTGTGAATCCTAGTTAAGACAAGTAGCCTTCCTTGGTCATATTGTGCCGGCCAAGGGAGTAGCTGTGGACCCCTCAAAAGTGGAAGCTGTGTTGGGGTGGAGATCACCCAAGACAATAATTGAAGTGAGAAGTTTCCTTGGACTGGCTGGCTATTACAGAAGATTTATTGAAAGTTTCTCCAAGATTGCTAGACCTCTCACTCAGCTTTTGAGAAAGGAAAAGAAATTTGAATGGACTGAAACCTATGAGTAAAGCTTCCAAGAATTGAAGGAGAGGCTTGTGACAGCTCCTGTTCTAGCCTTGCCAGACATACATAAGGATTTTGAGGTATTCTGCAATGCCTCACATCAAGGTCTTAGATGTGTGTTAATGCAAGAAGGAAGGGTAGTAACACATGCATCTCGATAGTTGAAACCTCATGAAGAGAATTACCCAACACATAATCTAGAATTGGCTGCAATTGTGTATGCTTTGAAGATTTGGCGCCATTACCTCATTGGCAACCGTTGTGAGGTCTTTATAGACCACAAGAACTTGAAATACATCTTTACTGAAGTAGACCTCAACCTTAGGCAAAGAAGGTGGTTGGAGCTCATCAAAGACTATGATATTGGAATTCACTACCACCCGGGCAAGGCAAATGTGGTGGCTGATGCCCTGAGTCGGAAGAGTTATTGCAACACTTTAATGGTTCAAGAGAGTTAGCCCAGTTTGTGTGAAGAGTTGAGACGACTAAACGTGGAGATTGTCACTCAAGGTTGTGTGCATGTTCTGGAGGTTCAGCCTGCTGTCCAGAACCGAATCCGAGAAATGCAAGTTCATGATAAAGACCTCCAAGAGATCAAAGACAACATAAAAAGAGATAAAGCTCCTGGATTTTTAGAAGATGAAGAAGGGATTTTATGGTTCGGCCATAGACTTTGTGTGCCGGACTGTCAAGAAATAAAGCAGCTCCTACTTAAAGAAGCTCATGAATCTCATTACTCCATTCATCCAGGGAGTACCAAGATGTACCAAAACCTCAAGGAGAGGTATTGGTGGGTCGGCATGAAGAGAGAAATAGCTGAGTTTGTAGCACGTTGTAACGTGTGTCAAAGGGTTAGGGTTGAGCACCAAAGACCAGCCGGTTTATTGCAACCATTGCCAATTCCCGAATGGAAGTGGGAGCAAGTGGGCATGGACTTCATTACTAGACTGCCTAGGACCCAATCAGGATATGACACCATATGGGTGGTAATTGATCGCCTGACAATGGTGGCACACTTCATACCAGTCAAGACCACCTACAGAAGCAGTAGATTGGTAGAATTATACATGGCAAGGATTGTCTGCTTGAATGGAATACCCAAGAGAATAGTGTCAGACTGAGAGTCTCAATTTACCTCAAGGTTCTGGCAAAGCTTACATGAAGCTTTAGGTACTAAACTCAATTTTAGTACAGCTTATCACCCTCAAACAGATGGGCAGACAGAGAGAGTAAACCAAGTCCTTGAAGACATGCTCAGGGCTTATGCTCTAGATTTTAGGGAGAGCTGGGACAAGAATTTGCCTTATGCTGAGTTCTCTTATAATAATAGTTATCAAGCTAGCTTGTAGATATCCCCTTTTGAAGCTCTATATGGTAGACCTTGTAGGACACCCCTCCTCTGGGATCAAGTTGGAAAGCATCAAACTTCATGGCCCTGACTTGATTAAGGATGCTGAAGACAAGGTAAAGATAATAAAAGAACGATTGAGAGTGGCTTAATCCCGACAAAAGAGCTATGCAGACAACCGGCGCAGGGACTTATCCTTTGGAGTTGGAGACTTCGTTTACCTCAGAGTGACACCACTTCGGGGAGTTAGAAGATTTCAGACCAAAGGGAAGCTAGCACCGAGATTTGTCGGACCATACAAGATTGTGGACAGGATGGGTGAAGTGGCCTACTAACTATAACTCCCAGAGTCTTTATCAGCAGTGTACAATGTCTTCCATGTATCATAGCTAAGGAAGTGTCTTCGAGTGCCAGAAGATCAAACCACCCTAGAGAGCATTGATCTCCAGGAAGACCTCACTTATGTGGAGTGGCCAATCAAGATCCTTGACGTTGCAGAGCGTGTCACTAGGAGCAGGACCATCCGATCATACAAAGTCCAGTGGAGCCATCATCCAGAAAGTGAAGCCACATGGGAGAAAGAAGAAGATCTCAAGACTAACTATCCCTACCTCTTTGCTGACCAAGCTTGAATCTCGGGGTCGAGATTCCCTTAAGGGGGGTAGGTTCGTAACACCTTGATTTTTGGAGCCTTTTTGAATTTTTAAAATAAAAAGAACCATTTTGTTTTGATGAGAATTCAAAGCTTAACTTGAGAATTTCATAATGGACTTCAATTGACTAAACCAAACTTCAACTAAAAACTCTCTTTTTGTTTGTTGTGTTGGTTGCAGCTTTGGTGATTTCCTCCCCATCTGAGCTTGCTTCGTTCTTCTCTAGACTAGACCTCCTTAGGTCTCGACCTCCCAAGTGCTTGGACCTCCCATGGTCCAAACCTCCCTTTTTGGTCCTGTTCTGGCCTAAACCTCCCCAGACCTAATCCTTCCCCGGGTTCATTTGAGTTCCTTCTACACTCCCTCGAACCTCTCTGTATTCGCGTGGACTTCCTCTTTGCTTTGATCCATATAACTCTCTCTGGAAGTGCCCTTCTCTGCCAACCCGGTATTACCGCCCCCAACTCGCAGTATCAATGTCCTCTAGGACCTCCTTTTCGTTCATTTGGACCTCCCCACGTCCTTTAGGACCTCCCTGTGTCCTTTAGGACCTCTCCCTCGTTCATTTGGACCTCCCTTTTGTGAGATCTGGCCATTAAGACCTCCCCTTTGGAGATCTTAACCGTCCAGACCACCCCTTTGTGAGATCTAGTCATTAAGACCTCCCCTTTGGAGATGTTAACCGTCCAGACCTCCCCTTTGTGAGATCTGGCCGTTAAGACCTCCCCTTTAAAGATCTTAACCGTCCAGACCTCCCCTTTGTGAGATCTGACTGGTGCAATGTTTATGCACGGACTCAATCCTAGGTAAGGTTGAGATCCAGGGGTTTGTGGTGGTCGCCCAAGTCAGTGGAGGACCGGTCTTTGAGCCGCAACTTGCTATGCCTATAATGGGCTTTGCCTCACCGTACAACCATATGTCTCCAGAATGGGGCGTGGGACTTGGCTGAATAATTTGCAAAGTTCCACCTCGGTTGTTCCACTTTGATGTGTGGGGGGTCTTCTGGGGTCTAGGGTCTTTTATAACCTATGTTTCCTACTGGCGCAAGAGGGGGCACGAATCTGATGGATTTGCAACCCATCCAGAAGCGAAACCTTAGCGAGGAGGGGCTGTGGTGGAACAATGCATTGTAAAGGCCTTGTCATGAACTCTAGACCTCTTACCTTCGGTAGTGAGAGGTGGCATTGACGGATGCCGAGCAAACTAGAGGAATCATGTCGTGTGGGTAAAGTGTACAACCTCTGCAGAGTGAAAACTATTCGAATAGCCGTGTCCACGGTCATGGACATGCTAGCAAAAGCCACTCAAAGTTAGATATTGGTTTTGTTTGTAAAAGGTTTTGGATAAACTGATTTTGGGATGTCTATCCCATGGTTGGGCGGGGAGCCTTGTGACAGGAGGATATCCTTCACCATTTGATGATGAATGTTATCCAACTGAAAAATAGAATTTGGTAAATGAATTTTAGTTATTGTATAACCGCCTTGGAACTTAGTATATGTATTTGAAAGAAACTTGGCTTTACGCAAATCAACCATATTATGCCTTCCCTTTGATATCCATTATACATGTCATTCTGTTATTTGACGGGTGTAACTTGCGAGCACGGTAGTTGTGCTCATTCTTGCTTGATTGATGAATTGAGCAGGAGAAGACTTCTTTGATGATGAGGAGGACCAGATCAAATAGGCAGCGCCCTCCAGCCAATTACCTGTGGTGTATTAGATAGACTTGCCTTTTGTTCTGTTGTGTATTTTGCTATTGTTGGTCTGTAAGCAAACTTTGTAATCAACTCTTTTGCTGTTAATAAAGTCTCAGGTGGATGTATGTTATGACTTGTAATTGCTGTGAGAACTAGCCATTGATTCTTGGGACTAGTTCGGATCACAGGAGGGTTAGGACTTCTCCAAGCCCCATGACCTCCTCGAGTTGGTCTCTGGAGCTCCCCCAGGTTTGGTTGTGGCTCTTGAGGAGGTCCTGAGCCTCAAGACCTCCTCGGGCCAGTTCCCTGGACCTCCAGGAGGTCCGGCTAGACCTCCTAAGAGGCCTAGGAGGACTGCTCGAGAGGTCCTTAGGACCTCCTTGGAGGTCCTGGTGGACTCCCAGGGAGGTCTTGGAGGATCTCTCGGGTGAGGCCCCTGGCCAGGTCGTTACAGTGCGTCACGCACCCAAGGACATCACCGGTGCTCACGCATGCTCACTCACGAGCTCTCCGCCGCAATGCCTATAATTAGCACCCCAGACTCCCTCTACTCCTCTTTTTCCTCCCCGAGACACCCCTCCATCTTCTCCCCTACTCCGCCGAGCTCTAGCGCAAGGAGACCTGGAGTCCCCATTTTCGGCCAGAGCACCGCCTTGCTGTTTTGGTCCTCTAGTGAATCTCCTTCACCCTCACCTACGTCAGCTTGTGTTCTAGGGTTCCTTGAAACTTTCCCCTAACTTAATTGCATCTTTTCTCAATAAGATCTCGACATTGCCCTATTCTTCCCCATTGTAGGCCAAGAGGGTCATCTCCACCGCCCCCTTATCCTCAGTGAGCCATTCTCCAATTACTCTCCTGCAGAGCATCTATTTGACTCACTAATGCTTCCTCGAGAGTTGATTGCTCCCATTTTTGCCCAGCTCGAGCTGTCCACATGAACATCACCCTCGCCGCTGGCCTTCCTCAGTCGAGCTTTTTCTCCCCGCAACCCTCCGATGAGTTCCTAGTGCCCTAGGGCTACTAATGCGTGCACTAGTTTGCTTAGAGCACCATCGGGTTTCAAAGTCGCATGTTTGCCCGAACCTCACCGCCGCCTAACCTCCACGTGCCGTCGCCTCCGGTCACCGGAGCCTCGCCGTCGGTGGCAGTAGGGTCGCATGGCCTTAGGGGTTCCATTTTAGGCTTTAGGCCGTGCCACCATGATTCCTAGTGTCGGTGATTAGGCGGAGAAACCAACGCTCGAGAGCTCCTCTGTGTTGTCACAAACCGACAATACTATAGTGCCATGATTAGGACAAATCATGGCCGGGTTAGGGAAAATCGTTGTTTAATGTTGCGCTAATGATTAAGTTTAATTGCTACTCCATTCGGCTAATGAGTGGGGCCATGCACAAAAATCCTAGCGCATTAATACACTGAGTACCGCACTGGGTCACCAATGTGTGGGCCCGAGGCCTTTCACCCACACGGAAACCCACCGCATGAACCCGGTAAATTGTGTTGTTGATTTCGGTCCACATGCACTGTTGTAGTGAGCCGAGAGACTGACCGTGGGTCCCACCTGTAAGAGATAGAATTACTTTAGGAATTTAAATGACAAAGAAAAAGGAAAATCCTTGGACCCACCTGTCATTGACTGTCGGTTTTCGGCTGAAAAAAAAGTCGAAAAGAAAAAGAAAAGGGATGCGGGTCCCACCTATCAGAGAGACATCTCTCTCTCCCTTTTCTATTTCTAGGATTTTTCAGCCGAGCCAAATTAGATCCTTAATAACTTTTGCTACGAAACTCCAAATAAATTGATTTTTGTCTCTAAATTCGTTTAAAATCATAATATACCTGAATATGCAAAAATATTTTGATTTGGTTACTGTTTGAATTTATTTGTATTATTTAATTGATTTTCGGCTCTTTTTGCAATAAACGTCAATTGTGCGAACAGAATCTTCGACGACCAACCAATCTTATTTTTAGAACAACCTGAGCAAGGCAAGCACCCCCTTTGATCATATTGATCCTAGTATTTTACTTATAATACTTTGTTTTGCAAATTCTATTATTGCATGTGCGTATGTTTAATATTAAACTGCTATGTTTGGGATCTTGGTAGCTGTACGTGTTATTGGTGCATGAATTCCTTTGGTATGTTGATGTCCTTGCTGTTGTAACCAATAGGATATGGGTTAGAAAATATATATAATGTCTGTTGGGAGTTTTGAGTGCGAGTTATCGCACAAATGCTTACTAGAAAGATAGTTTTTCTGGAAAGAGATGTAAAATGACAATATGATAAATGTGAATTTGGGAGATTTATAAAAATATCTAGAGCGGTGTGCCTCTGTTATTTTGTATAAAAATAAAATGCAAAACCTAGTTTTGGACGTGGATGAGTTATATTATAGTCGATAGGGGGAGATTCTCGCTCGAGTCAGTTAAGGACTAGACGTCAGCAAATCCAGATCTAAGACTTACGTACAACCACATATGCTATTATGAGGGTGGCCTTAGATAATTAAGTCATCAAAAAACTAGCCCTGCATGTAGGTAGGCTGAAGAGTGCGGACAAGGCCAATGGATCAACATGTCCGAAGGGACTCCCTCACCGAGGTGTTGGGAACAAAGTTTGCCGACACAACTGTGAATGCCTCACTCAATGGAAGCTATCTGGGTAAGTGGAGGGTATCTATTCGCTGGGCTAGTACAGGGTTAGGACTAGATGATGTAAAGGCTTCGATGCGTACTCTAGACAGGTTACCTATGGTAGTGAGCGGTAGTATCGATGGGTGCCGAACAAACTATAGAATTCATGTTATGTGGGTAAAGTTGTACACCTCTGTATGGTCATGAGCGTGCTTAGTGCGGAAAGTATGGATTTAGTGTAGATTTTCACAAAAACTGTCTTATTGGGAAAGCATGGGAAATGGTTTGTGATTTGTTTGAGTAAACTGCCAAGTTATGGCTGAACATAAATTGTTGCTTGAAGCTGAGGAGGGTTGCGAGTTGTAGTTATTACTATTGTTGGATCATTCAAATAATTATTACTGTCCAGTATCTTTTCAACTGTTCTTTCAAATTCCGTTGCAAAGTACTTCTTATGAATATTGCAAATAAAATATGCTTAATGCAAAATAACTTGTAGCATAGAGCCTTCTCTTTGATTAGCCTTGCATCTATTTAAACTTGCGATATACTACAAGTCTTGCTGAGCACACAAGTACTCAATATTGGTTATGTTTTTGTTTAGAGTATGAAGAAGAGCCAATACCAAACGACGCTTTCTTCGCACCCGGAACCGAAGGGTTCGGTGATGGGTCTATCTAAGACCTTGCCTTGTTAGGTTGCCTGAGGGTTGGATGGGCAAACTGCTGGGATTTTTCTTCTTTTGTCTTTACTTCCGCTGCTACTCTACTCTGTTTAATACTTGTTTTTATTTGGTCAGTCGGCCGCTAATGTAATAGCTGAACCGCTTAAGTACAGTATCCTTTTGATTTACTTTACATGTGAATGCATGGATGTGAATGCCAAATGTTGTGAATATGTGTAGTAGCCACTGTTAATGGGACAAGTACTGTACACACATAAGGTCTTCGGGTATTCCATGCCCGAGGGTCTGACAACGCTTGGTATCAGAGCCATACTAACTATAGAACAAGCCCTAGATAGAATGGTCGATATATTAGGACTTAGATTAAAAATGCAACCTAATCTAATCATAGGAATGCTTCTAAAAACTTAAGGAGTTTTTGCTAACCAACAAATGCACGTCCTCCTGCACCACCACCTTCAAGATTCCAAGCTCAAGGCCCTCACCCTCAGCAACCCGTGGTTCAAAGAATATAAGCGTAGTCTGACCACCGATACATGTAAACGGGCAGCAAACATCACCTGCTTTGGCTGCCGAGAGCATGGACATTATGTGAGTAATTACCCACAGAAGAAGTTTCCAACACCACAACTTCCACCCCTTGGTGTCTAGCAACGACTCCAAGGCCTCACACGAGGTCAAGGAGGGTCGCAAGCGCCCAAGCTGGCGCAAAGCTTCGTACACGGCCGCCTAGATCATACAACCGCAGAAGAGGCTGGCGCATCACCTGATGTGGTGATAGGTACAATTTTTGTTCACTCCGTGCCTACCTTGGCCTTATTTGATTCTGGAGCTTCCCATTTGTTCATCTCTAAGAAAGTTGCCAAGCAGCAAGCACTAGGAATAAATGTTAATCTACTCACCCGGTTCCGTCATGAAGGCAAAACTAGGTTGTTTAGACGTTCAAATTGAAATAAATAGGGTAGAATTCAAAGCCAACCTCATTATAATAGATACACCTGGGTTAGATGTTATTCTTGGGATGGACTAGCTAGCCAAAAACAAAGGAGTAATAGATTGCACAGAATTAACTGTCTCTCTTGTCAACTCTGACAGAGAACACATCGTTTTTACCTCCACTTATGCCGCTCCATCGCAGCAGCCCACGCTAAATTCCACCTCAATCCCAGAGCTTAGCCAGGTGCTTGTATTATGTGATTATCCTGACGTATTTTTGGATGAATTACCGGGAATGCCGCCGGATCGCGACATGGAGTTCGTCATCGATTTAATGCCAAGGACCGCACCTATGTCTAAGCAACCTTATCGAATGGCATCTCATGAATTGGCTGAATTGAAGAAACAACTCAATGAGCAGTTGGACAAGGGATTCATTCACCCTAGCTCATCTCCATGGGGAAGCCCCGCTTTGTTTGTAACAAAGAAAGATGATAGTCTACAGATGTGTGTTGACTATCGTTCTCGAAATGAAGTCACCATCAAGAACAAATATGCTCTCCCAAGGATTGATGATTTGTTTGATCAGATGGGTGGTGCAAATGCCTTCTCCAAGATTGACCTGAGACTTGGATATTTTCAACTCAAGGTCAGGCCAAAAGATATTCCAAAGACTACTTTTACAACCCGTTACGATCTATACGAGTACAGCATAATGTCTTTTAGACTAACTAATGCTCCTGCAAATTTCATGAAACTTATGAATAAGATCTTTATGGAGTATTTGGATTAATTCATGGTGGTATTCATCGACGATATTCTCATCTACTCCAAGACAACAAAAGAACACGAGCAACACCTGAGGATGATGCTCGATAAGCTGCTGAGCATCAACTGTATGCGAAGTTCCGCAAGTGCGAGTTTTGCCTCAAGGAAGTTAGATTCTTAGGCCATGTCTTATCCGAAGGAGGTGTGGCAGTAGATCCGAGCAAAATATAAGATGTTCTAGCTTGGAAACAGCCCCGCACCATTCCAGAAGTCCGAAGTTTCCTCTGTTTGGCAAGATATTACCGTGAGTTCATCGAGAACTTCTTCAAGATTGTAAGACCAATGACACAACTTGTCAAGAAGGAGAAGAAGTTTGAGAGCTTTCATGAGTTGAGAAAAAGACTCACCACAACCCTAGTGCTCACCCTGCCCGACATACACAAAGACTTCACTGTATATTATGATGGATCTCTCCACGGCCTTGGTTGTGTGCTAATTCAAGAAGACAAAGTAGTAGCTTACGCCTCACGATAGTTGTGGCCTTATGAAGCTAACTATCAAACTCACGACTTGGAATTAGGAGCTGTGGTCCATGCTTTCAAGATCTGGAGGCATTACCTCATTGGTAATCGATGTGAGATCTACTCTGATCATAAAAGCCTGAAGTACATCTTCACACAGCTGGATCTAAACCTAAGGCAGCGAAGATGGCTTGAACTGATCAAAGGCTATGACTTAGGTATTCATTACCACCTCGGTAAAGCCAATGTTTGTCGAGATCCAAAAATGCAATTTTGGACCCTCTGTGTATAATGAACTAGTCCAGGATCACGCTAGTGAACACAATGGCAACATCAGTGAAATATCATTTCCATATACAAAGATGACTAATAAATAGGCAAATAACAATAAATATCAGAGTAAAGACCTTAAGGTCAAAGCTTACAATTAATGCCCCAGAAGGCGAATAGCTTAATGAAGCTGCAGCGGAACGTAACGGAATAACTTCAGTGAAGCCCATCCATATGCCCACAGGCAATCGGTTGGGGTAGCGCGACCTAGTTCTCTATGAACCTTGAAGTAGACCTTGTTGACTAACGATTCTTCCACTTCTGTTGATTGATTATAGCAAGCATGAGTACACAACTGTACTCGCAAGTCATACCACAGAATGCAATGTATACATGATGGCTTATTCCAAAGGAATGGCTTCTGTGGTTATTTTATAGAAATGCAACATTTGCAATTGAATAAGAATAATAGATTACAAACATAATTTAAAACAAATATCCATATTAATTTATCAGTTGTTTTTCACAAAGACACATAGCCTAATCAATTTCTTTCACATAGCCATATGAATTAAATCATACAGCTATCCCTTCCCAATTGTTTTATGAAAATCTACCCCTCGTGTGAAATCCCCGAGTATGTCCATGACCACGGACGCGGCTATTTGAATAGATTGTTTAACACTCTGCAGAGGTTGTACACTTTACCCACAAGATATAATTAACTCATCATGTCTGCTATGACTCGCCATACAGAAGTATGCGATTGAGCAATCATAACAAAACCTTTCAGAAACTTCATCTCAAGCATTGACACTCCAAGTGTGCTTTGTCGTCATACCAACCCTAACAAATTGCTTTGGCATAACACACACTGTTGGACAGGGAAGCGGCAAACCGTCTCGTGATGCGACTACTTGGTAGCACACCTCCATCCATCCCTGAGCTCCTAACCTACAACCTGAGTAATCAATGTCAAAATTCCATAACTTACTAAGTTAGGCATGTCCCATACCAAGCATGTGGTCGTACAGTAAGGCTCAGTTTAATGGCGCATAAAGTTAAGTCCTTAATTCAGCAAGACAAGACTTCCCATTTCTATCTAAGACACACATATTGTTATTCCCATTCACACAGCCACCATGTCACACAGTATCCACCACTTGCCTCAGTTTAAATCCTTTACCACCTAGTTGGTTAAGTGCAACATATGCCATCAACGAGTAATAGCATACAGTACACACAGTTTTATCACATAGTTCTATATTCACTTAGTCATGTTTATATTTGCAACTCACATGAGATGATGACTCGTAGCATGGCTAAACAGACTAATCATATCTAACCAACCCACGTTGGTGCTACAATAATACCAACTAAATAATGAACCAATCTAGGGTGACAAAACATTATGACATAACAATATACAAGGTGGATATAACAAATGGGATTAATAACTACACCCAAAAGCATTTAAATAAATACTGAAAGTAAATGCAATAATTTGCATCAAAGTATTTTTGAAAACTGGGTTCAATATGATCAAAGGTATAACTTGCCTTGCTATAGCAATGGTGATCTTATTTATCTTTGATCTTCTACTTCCTTGAACTTCAGCTCCTTTAGACGATTCCGGGACTTCAACGTCTAACGAGAAAGAAAACTCAAAACAAACAAAATTCAAAAAGAAAAATAAAATAAACTCCAAATTGAAATTGAATGGCACTGGAAGGTAGATAATGAATTTATATGAATTTAGAAACTTGAATTGGTTCAATCGGAATTCGGATGAAGAAGATATGGCTCTCGGAAGATTGAAATTCACATGAAATGACAATTGAGGTCTACAGAATATTCTTAGAATATTCTATTGCAAAAATATTGGAAAATGACTGAGTGTATGACATGTGGGACCGACTGATATTTATGAATTTCTAGAATTAAAATAATTCCAGAAATAAGGTAGAGAGGGCGACACGTGGGACCAATAAGATAAAAGGACTTTTGAAGAATTAAATTAATTCCTGAAAATAGAATTAGGGGTTGACATGTGCGCCACTGGTCTATGGACCAGATCCACAGAGATATGCTAGTCTATGGTGGACCAAGCTCATGGCTAGGGTTTGACCAAGGGTTGACTGACATGTGGGACCCGCATGTAAAAGAGAAATAATTAGGATTTTTAATTGGGAGGATGACATGTGGGGTCAACATGCAAGAGAGAGGATTAGATATACATGGCTTAGAATGGTTGACTGACATAAGGGTCCAGCCAATAGAGGAAATTAAATGTATGGACTGATTGTTTGAATGACAAGTAGGGACCACTCATTAGGAGAGAGAGAACAAGAGACTTACACATGGGACGCATGTGTAAGAGGGAAAAAGGAGGGACCAACACTCTGTTTACAACAGCCAGAGAACAAAACGAGCTTCATCTTCTTCAAACAGAGAACAAAGAGCAGGATCTGCCGGCTGGTTCTTGCGCAGGTTACAGGAGATGGCAAGCAAATAATAGAGAGAATAGAGAATGCTTGGATTAATTAGATGACCAGGGACCCATGCCATAGAGACAAAGGCAACAAGGAGGAAACAACAGAGAGCAGCCCACCACGTAGGAGCAAAAGACATAACCGAGAACCAACAGAGGACAACATTACAGAGAGAAGTGAGTTGCTCGACCTGTTATGGAGCATAGTGGCAATGATAAGGCACAGGAGGTGGCTTCGGCTTGGCAATGAGATGGGAAAGCAAGGATTATAGAAATGAGTTAACATAGAAAGGAAACAATAGAGAATAGAAGGAAGAATACTCATAGAACAAATCCCAGAGACAACACAACCAAGAACAGGATAAGGGGCGTCGGCCTCATCATGCACATTTTTTTAGATAATGAAAGAGAAAAACTCTCTCCCGATCTCTACATCAAAGATGCACACAGCCCAGCCTGATCATGCACATGCGGCATCGGCTTGGTAGACAGGAGATGGTGGCATCAGCAAATAGAGAAGAAAGGCAGAGATCCAAGGAATCAAAGAGAGACAGAGAAGCCCACATGGACGTGCTTCAATAGAACCGAAATAGGAACGAAGCAACAAAATACATGAAATGCCACACTGCATGGCTGTTTTTTGGCGCACGGCGTCGGCGACGGACAGAAGCGACGCGGCGCTGGCGAAGGGGAAAAATAAAAAGGAAACGACGAGCCAGACGCGATGGTACGATCAGATTTTGGAAAAACTCATCGAGGGAGCGAGCAACGCGAGGAACACGTTTTGGCTTTACGGCCGACGGTGCTCCAGCGATCTTCGGACGAAGAGGAAGGAAGCATGACGTAGAGCATCATGACGCAAACCCAACACCACAGACGGTTCGGCCGGGGGACGTCGGATGAAGGCGCAACTCGTGGGAGACGACCTTTGGGTTGAGCTCGGTATTTTGCAAATGGTGACGAAAATAGATCGATTCAGAGGAAACCAATTTAGGGGATTGAAAGAGGAGATCAAGATGGACTTCTGAATGTAAACTGTTTGTTTTTATACGCACCGTGGAGAAAGATATAATTTTTAGAAGTTTTTGGCTGAGAGACATACATGAAACGGTTTCTGTTCGGGACTCTACAATCGGTTGGAATCATGGACGAAGATACGTGAATAGTGCCCGACGCAGTACTGTAGCAACCGAGAGGAGAGAGAAAAAGGAAAGATTTTTAGGATTAAAGAAAATCCCAAAAATTAAGGATACCAAATAAATAGCAAACAAATCCAGAAAAATCTCAGAAAATTCCTTGGAACACAAGAAAGCTAAATAACACAGGTTTTAATTTAATTGATGTTTAGATTAGTAAAATTAAATATTTTTAATTTAGGAAATTCCTAATTAAGCTTTATTAATTCAAATAAAATTGGTGAAATTTTTGCAGGGACCTAAACTACTCAAGGGATTTTTGAAAAGCAAAATTTTGGGATGTTACAATGTTGTAGCTGATACCCTCAGTTAGAAACTCCATTGTATGAGCGCATCAATTGAAGCAAATCAACTGGCTCTGCATGAAGAGTTCCGGAAACTTAATTTAGAAGTGGTCAAAGAAGGATATGTTGTTGCCCTAATGCTGCAACCTACTCTTGAGTCGCAGATTCAGACTACTCAGCTCGAAGATCCAATTATTACCGAAATCAAGCACAATTTGCAGAACGACAAGGAATCAGAATTCACTGAATGCCCAACGGGACAGGTTATGCGAGGATAGCAGATGTATGTCCCTTATGATCCCGATATCAAGAACTTAATCCACAGAGAAGCATATGATTCGCCACTCTCCATTCACCCCGAAAGTACCAAGATGTATCACGACCTCCGAAAATAGTTCTGGAAGCCTCGTATCACTACAACAAAACTATCACGTAGAGATGCTTTTGTTTTGACGCTTTTATGTCTATCTCTACACCGAGAAACACCTCGTATATAAAGACGCTTCTCAAGACGTTTTCTATGACACCACAAAATCTCTTACCGTAGGAAGGCACATATACGTTTACATTTATGTAGAGACGAATCTTGAGACGTTTGAGAATATGTCTGAGAATTAAGAGGACAAACTTTTACTTATAAGACGAATCTTGAGACATTTTAGAATATGCCTCTATAGCTCTACTACTTAAAAATATGAGTTGGTGATGGTCCGTCCTCCCACTCTCTTTGTCGTTCATCCGATCAACAATCAACCGACGGCTCAAATCTTTCCACATAGCGAACAACTGCTGCCCCTCGACCACAACCCACTCTGCCCCCCTCTCAACCACAACCCACTCCGCCCCCCTCCCTTTACTCTCTCCCCCTCACGATCCCACCCGCGCCGCCTGCGCTCCTCCCTACTACTACTTCCCACGCTTCCATTTCTTTGATCCCACCCACTACTCCAGTCTCCGCTCCACCAACCGACAAGGCCATGGCCGCTGCCACTGCCGCAGCGCCCGCCGTTGCCAAGTCACCGCTGGAGCTCGTACCGATGACGGGGCCCACCCCCGGTGGCGCCCTCCCGCTCTCCTCCATCGACAAGACCGTCCGCGTCTCCGTCAACTTCATGCAGGTCTTCCCCCGAGCCGTTGGCGCCGGGAGTGGCAGGGGCCAGGACACCGCCGTGGCCACGATGCGCGACGAGTTCGCGAGGGCGCTGGTGCTGTACTACTCTGTCACCGACCGCATTGGGGAGTCGGCACCGGGGGACCTCGTGGTGGATTGCACCGGCGAGGGCGTTTAGTTCATGGAGGCCGCTGCGCGCTCGCCGACGTGAACGGTCTCGAGTGCCCACTACTCATCCCCAAGGAGCACCTCCTCCCCCGGCCTCCCCCCGGCGAGAAGCTCAAGGACCTCATCCTCATGGCTCAGGTTCGAATGCTATTAATCACACCTCATTTCGTCGCCTCCTGATCTAATCCAAGAAAGGAACAGATGCTTGATAGTTGAATCGAACAAGAAATTATTTGGTTGCTAAATCGGCGGTGTTGCGGTGACAAAATTCACCTACGGGGGTTCGCCGTCGGGATCTCCTTCACCACGGTGTTCGACGATCGGCAGCAGCCACAGTTCTGGCGGCGGGCGAAATGGCGCGGGCTCCGGCGCTATCGGTGGCTTTGGTGTGGGACGCGACGTGATCCGGACCCGCCCAAGCCGCCCGCCGCGCGCCGTCGTTCGGTGTTGACTTCATGACCTGTGGTGAGATCTCCCCAAAGAGCATCGCGTGCATCAAGGATGAGTTCAAGGCCACGACGGGTGGGCAGGCCATCTCCACCTTCGACGCAGTGATAGTCGTGGTGTTCTAGTGCCGTGCACTGGCGGTGGCGCTCCCCAACGACGCCGAGGTCTGGCTCGGCTTTGCTGCCAGCACGCGGCACCTCCTCCACGACGTGCTGCCGTCCGTTGACGGCTACTACGGCAACTGGGTGTACTTGGTGGGGATCACCCAGACCAGCGAGGCCATCCGGGAGGCGGCACTGGTGGAGGTGGTCGGCGTGATGCGGGAGGCAAAGGATCCCCCCTCCCTTTACTCTCTCTCCCTCACGATCCCACCCGCGCCGCCCACGCTCCTCCCTCTGTCGCACCGCCCTCCCTCCCTCTCGTCTCTCTCCCTGCGCTCCCTGTATCGCACCATCCTCCTCCCTTGATTGGATCTAGTCGGAAGCGGCAGTGGTGGCGGTAGAGAGATATCAATGTCAGGGCCGGACTTCGGCACCGTAGGCGACGACCCCAAGGTCTTCCGCAACATCTGCCGTGATCGTAGCGCCTCTCAGTTCCTGCTCTCCAGTTCCTTTGCTTCTCTTGGGCTGCCTTCTGCTGCATCTCTTCCACAGGGATACTAAAAGACTTGCTACAGCCGGACAAAGATAAGAAGACCAAAAGCTCATGGAAGGTATACATACATATTCCAGGCTTAATCTGTTCAATTTCACATGCACTCTGACACATAGCATGCTGTTGAACCTACATTGTATCATGTATGATTTGGTTGAAAATCTTGAATCCTTTCATATGCGTTCACATTCTGTTGATTCTTTTTTTAACAAGAAGTACGATTTCCCCCAATATGTATGGTGATCTTGGCGCATGTTTTGATGATTTACTTATGGGCCTTCATCAGTATGAGTTCCTAGGAATTAGTTACAACGGTTACAGGCTAGCTCGTTTACTAATGTTGGATGGTAGAATCCAATTAACATCTTCAACTAATCAAGTGCTAGAATGTTTTAAGTCAGCCTTCTGTTTGACTTGGAAATTAATTAAGATTGTTTGTTCTTCATGGTATGCATAAGACAAACTAATGTTAATTGGTTGACCAGCGTTAGTGTTAGGATTGTAAGGACTAATAGGGCTTAACTACAGGACTAGTATGACTTTGGTATCATTTTGATATATAATGGCATGTGAGGCGACACACATTATGCATGAAAATTTCTACCATACTTGGCCGCATAGTAATTATTTAGAACAAGGCACTTGGACAAATGATCAACTAGATGTATTCACTCTAAGAGCAGCAGCCAGCAACTGCCAAATGATGAAATCAAGCATTGAAATGTTCTCAACATTGCAGTGTTAACAATTATATTTGTTGTCAAAGCAATGGCTGCTGGTAATGCAACATGCATGAGTCAAAGCTAAAAAAGGTAGTCTAATTCTCACCGTTAGAGGGTAGGATTTAGAGCTGTTACACACACACAAAAAAAGGAGCTAACATGTTCCTATACATTTGATGGATTAGAAAAAAAATAATTACTACACCTGTATTGTTTCGTATAGTAGTATTACCAATTTTGTTTATGCATTCACTGATCTTCCTCATTTAAATTATGTCTGTCACATCTCACAAGTACCTCAAAGAATGGAAGTACTAGAATATAGTTGGTACAATTCAATATGTGATGTTCCTAGTTTTTGTATAAAATAAACCCTTTACAAGTTCATCAATAACAAACGCTGTATTTCTTTAAATGATAGGATAATATTGAAGTCTTCTTGTTTTTGACGAACCCAAGAAACAAAAATAAAATTGTGGCCAAAGGAGGTTTAGTGAATAAAGATAAAACATGTGTGGTTGGAGGAGACATGCTTGGAGATCAATACTTTGGAGTTGCTGTTCATACTATTACAAATATTGGGGATGAAAGATTGCTTAGACCATATGAAAATATACGTACAGTAAGAGATGTTATTGGTTGTGTTGTTGCTTGGCCTCGATCATATGTAAGTCTATTTTTATATAATCGTTGAGTACATTCTAATGTTTGATAGTTGCTTAAACTCTATTATTCATGAAGAATCTTTGCGCTTTTTAGATCAAAAGAGCTAAGAAAAACAGCTTGAAATCAGTCACAAAAGAACCTGGTATGTTACATTCTTCTAATTTCACCAAATATAAACTTGTCATCTTACACTTTTCTAACCAAGACATTTATTCCTTTTTCAACCAGCTTTGCAGGATAATTGAGGACTACAAAGATAATGCAACAGAGATGGAGCTAATGTATTAGTTTCTCCCTGGGCAAAGCTTATTGATAGATTCCAACTATTTAGAAAAAAATTTGTGTCAATCCATAGGATCTTTTCCTGATGTGTCTGCACCTTTTTTATATAGATGTTTGATTCAGTTGTGAACTCCACTTGCCGTAAATTCAAATATTTGTTGTTGCTATGAAGTGCATGCATGCTCTATAGTTTTTTTAGTTTGCTGATTGTGAGAATATGATGCTTCCATGTGAAGACATGTACTCTACTATTTTCTAGTTTTTTTTTGGATGAGGTGGAATAATGTCTTCATATGACGATATGTGTTTCCGTTTGTAGCAAAATGCACGAATCAAATTCGAACAAATAAATTCGATTTTTTTCACAGTAAGATGCCCAAAAGACGCTTTTGCGTACCTAGAGATGTATATAACATCTCTACAAAATGTGTATAAATTTTGCGCACATGAATGGAATAAATTTGTAAAAGCGTCTCTATGTTTGTTGGCATGCAAATCGGACGTGTCTATATCAATAAAGACGTTATGTAAGCGTATCTACTAAAATGTCTCTACATACATATACATGAATTTTAATGTCTTTGTAAAGCGTCTTATATCCTGTACACATGTTTTACAAGCGTCTCTACAGTTCTTGACATGGTCCGTGGGGAGACGCTCCAAGGATGCTTTATAAAAACGGCTCTACGATCCTCTAGAGATGAAATAACACGTCTCTAGCCTATAGATTGGATGTCTCTACATGGATGTTGTGTTGTAGTGTATGAAGCGAGACATCGCTGCTCATGTTGCCATATGTGATGTGTATCAATGTGTTAAGGCGGAGCACCAGCGACCAGTAGGATTGCTTTGGCCTATGCAGGTTCCCGAGTGGAAATGGGATGAAATTTGTATGCATTTCATAACTGGACTGCCGAAGACCAAGAATGGACATGATTCTATATGTGTTATATTGTGGATCGCCTCACCAAGGTGGCACACTTTATTCCGGTTCGCACCACCTACAATGGGGCCAAGCTTGCAGAGCCCTATATGAACAACATCATCCGTCTGCATAGTGTACCAAAAACAATAACCTCCGATCGAGGCCCTCAATTCACCTCAAGATTTTAGGATAGTATGCATGAACTGTTGATCTTTAGCACGGTATTCCACCCACAAACAGGACGTCAAACAGAACAGACCAATCAAAATCTGGAAGACATGTTGAGAGCTTGTGTGCTATCATATGGCATAGATTGGGAGAAATGTTTGGCATTTGCCGAGTTTTCCTACAACAACAGCTTTTAGTCTAGTCTCCAAATGTCTCCATTTGGAGCACTTTACGGGAGGAAGTGCAGAACACCTCTGTTCTGGTCTGAAGTCGGTAAGAGGCAGATCTTTGGACTAGCCATAATCAAAGAAGCACAAGGGTAAGTTGATGCGATCATAAAACGTTTAAAGGAAGTGTAGTCATGACAGAAGAGCTATGCTGATCGTCGCCGCCGTGAGCTAACCTTCGAAGTAAATGATTATGTTTATCTTAAGGTTTCACCGCTGTGAGGCATCCGCCATTTCCAAGTCCACGGGAAACTAGAACCTCGGTACATCGGACCATACCGCATCCTTGCAAGGAAAGGTGAAGTGTTATACCAACTAGAGTTGCCACCACAACTATCAAATGTGCACAACGTCTTTCACATATCACAGCTCAAGAAGTGTCTTCCAGTCCCAACAGAACTCACCTAGTTGGAGAGCACTGATCTCCAACCAAATCTCTCATATCGGGAGCACTCGATCCGAATCTTAGACTAAGCCATAAGGCATACTCGCAATCATGCCATCAAGATGCTAAGGATTCAATGGAGTAATCATACCGAAGATGAAGATACATGGGAGCAATAAGACCGCCTTAGGGCAGAATCCCCTTCTTTCTCTTCCGAGCCAACAGAATCACGCGGTCGAGATTCTTTGTAAGGGGGGTAGGTCTATGACATCCCAAATTTAGGTTTTGCATTTGAAATGTATAAAAATATGACCTTTTTAAAACTTTTGCTGCATCTATTTGCCATTCAATTCTTTTGATTTCCAAATAAAGGTTTTGTTGTTTTAAAACCTAAAACATTAGATTTAGAAAAACATGAACTCTTGGGTTAACTAAAAACAAATCAATACAAAAGATCACAATTAAAATACAATCTTAGCATAATTATGCTAAATATAAAATGCGGGAAACAACTGAAGCATGTTTTGGAACTTTTCCTCAAAAGAAGTATTAAAGATAAAACAAACTGAAATTTAAATGAATTTAAGAAATAAATATATATCAAAAGAAAACCTAGAAAAATTACACAAAAATCTACACATTGTCAGTAGCCTACCCTAAAATTTTTATTAATTTTGGAGCCACACAACTATGTCAATTAAATCCCTTAAGATTCAGCCTTTTTTAATACATAAAAATTAGAAAACAAAAACTCTAACTACTTACCTATTCCGTTGGAAGCCGGGCCCCACCCACAGCCCCTTCATCCACGCGGCGCCGTCCACAGTGCTAGCGCATGCCGCGCATGGACACGCCACGCTAGTGCACCCAGAGCTCGACGCTGGTTTCATCCGCGCCCCTGGTTTACCCCGCCTTCGAACGTATCGTCCATGAGCTTTAACTGTCGGTCGCGTCCTACAACCACCAGCCCAGCAGCCCATGCCAGTGCTTCATGCACCTGAGGACATCATCGGCACTCACACACGCTCACTCACGAGCTCTCCACCACAATGCCTGTAAGTAGCACCCTAGACTCCCTATACTCTTTTACCTCCCTGAAACACCCCTCCATCTTCTCCCCTACTCCCTCGAGCTCTAGCGCAAGGAGTGCTCGAGTCCCCATTTCTGGCCAAAGCATCGCCTTGCCGTTTTCGTCCTCTAGTGAATCTCCTTCCTCACCTGCATTAGCTTGTGTTCTAGGGTTCCTTGAAACATTCCCCTAACTTAATTGCATCTTTTCTCCACAGGATCTCGACATTGCCCTATTCTTCCCTACTACCGGCCGAGAGGGTCATCTCCACCGCCCCCCTTATCCTCAGTGAACCATTCTCCAATTACATTCCTGCGGAGCATCTACTTGACACACTGATGCTTCCTTGAGAGTTTATTGCTCCCATTTTTTCCCAGCTCAAGCTGTCCACGTGAACATCACCATCACCGCCACTGTCCCTCGCCACTGGCCATCCTCTATTGAGATTTTTCTCCCTGCAACCCTCCAGTGAGTTCCTAGTGCCCTAAGGCTGCTAATGCGTGCACTAGTTTGCTTAAAGCATCATCGGGTTTCAAAGTCGCATGTCTGCCCAAACCTCACCGCCGCCTAACCTCCACACGCCGCCGGTGATAGTAGGGCCGCATGGCCTTAGGGGTTCCATTTTAGGCTTTAGGCCACGCTGCCATGATTCCAAGCACCAGCGATTAGCCGAAGAAACCAACGCCCGAGAGCTCCTCTATGTTGTCGCAAACTGACAACACTATAGCACCATGATTAGGGCAAATCATGGTCGGGGGCAAATCGCTATTTAATGCTGCGCTAATGATTATGTTTAATTGCTACTCCATTCGGTTGACAAGTGGGGCCATGCACAGAAATCCTAGTGCATTAATACGCTGAGTACCGTGCCGGGTCATCGACGCGTGGGCCCGAGGCCTTTCACCCACACAAAAACCCACCGTGTGAACCGTGTAAACTGTGCTGTGGACTCTAGTCCACACGCACTATTGTAGTGAGCCGAAAGACTGACCGTGGGTCCCACCGATAAGAGATATAATTACTTTAGGAATTTAAAGGAAAAAGAAAAAGGAAAATCCTTGGACCCACCTGTCATTGAATGTCGGTTTTCAGCTGAAAAAAAAATCGAAAATAAAAAGAAAAGGGATACGGGTCGCACCTATTAGAGAGACATCTCTCTCTCTCTCTCTCTCTTTTCTATTTCTAGGATTTTTCAGCCGAGCCAAATTAGATCCTTAATAACTTTTTCTAGGAAACACCAAATAATTTGTTTTTTTGTCTATAAATTCGTTTAAAATCATAATATACCTGAATATACAAAAATATTTTGATTTAGTTACTATTTGAATTTATTTGTATTATTTAATTAATTTTCGGCTCTTTTTGCAATAGATGTCGATTGTGCGAATGAAATCTTTGACGACCAACCAATCTTATATTCAGAACAACCTAAGTAAGGCAAGCACCCCTTTGATCATATTGATCCCAGTATTTTACTTATTGTACTTTGTTTTTCAAATTCTATTATTGCATGTGTGTATGTTCAATATTAAACTACTATGTTTGGGATGTTGGTAGCTGTACGTCCTATTGGTGCATGAATTCCTTTGGTATGTTGATATCCTTGCTGTTGTAACCAATAGGATATGGGTTAGACAATATATATAATGTTAGTTGGGAGTTTTGAGTGCAAGTTATCGCACAAATGCTTACTAGAATGATAGTTTTTCTGGAAAAAGATGTAAAAGGACAATATGATAAACATGAATTTGGGAGATTTATGAAAATGTCCAGAGGGGTGTGCCTCTGTTATTTTGTATAAAAATAAAATGCAAAACCTAGTTTTGGACGCGGGCGAGTTATATTATATTCTGAAAAAGTGGGAAAGGAGTCTCACTAGTAGATAGGGGGAGATTCTCACCCAGGTTAGTTAAGGACCAAACGCCAGCAAATCTAGATCTAAGACTTACATGCAACCACATATGCTATTATGAGGGTGGCCTTAGCTAATTAAGTCATCGAAAAACTAGCCCTGCACATAGGTAATCTAAAGAGTGCAGATAGGGCCAATGGACCGGTATGTCCGAAGGGGCTCCCTCACTGAGGTGTTGGGAACAAAGTTTGCCAACACAACTGTGAATGCCTCACTCAATGGAATCTATCTGGGTAAGTGAAGGGTATCCATTCGCTAGGCTAGTATAGGATTCAGACTAGATAATGCAAAGGCTTCGACACGTACTCTAGACCGCTTACCTACGGTAGTGAGCGGTGGTATCGATGGGTGCCGAACAAACTAGAGAATTCCTGTTAGATGGGTAAAGTTTTACACCTCTTTAGAGTGTAAATCTATTTAAATAGCCGTGCTTGCAGTCATGAGCGTGCTTAGTGCGGACGGTATGGGTTTAGTGTTGATTTTTAGAAAAACTGTCATATCGGGAAAGCATGGGAAATGGTTTGTAATTTGTTTGAGTTAACTGCCAAGTTATGGCTGAATATAAATTGTCGCTTGCAGTTGAGGAGGGTTGCGAGTTGAAGTTGTTACTATTGTTGGATCATTCAAATAATTATTACTGTCCAATATCTATTCAACTGTTCTTTCAAATTCCATTGCAAAGTACTACTTATGAATATTGCAAATAAAATCTGCTTAATGCAAAATAACTTGTAGCATAGAGCCTTCTCTTTGATTAGCCTTGCATCTATTTGAACTTGCGATACACTACAAGTCTTGCTGAGTACACAAGTACTCAATCTTGCTTATGTTGTTATTTAGAGTATGAAGAAGAGCCAATACCAGACGACGCTTTCTTCGCACCCGGAACCAAAAGGTTTGGTAACAGGTCTATCTAGGACCTAGTACCTTCTCAGGTTGCTTGAGGGTTGATGAGCAAACTGCTGGGATTTTGCTTCTTTTGTCTTTACTTCCACTGCTACTCTACTCTGTTTAATACTTGTTTATATTTGGCCAGTCAGCCGCTGATGTAATAACTGAACCGCTTAAGTTAAGTACCCTTTTGCTTTACTTTACATGTGAATGTATGGATATGAATGCCAATTGTTGTGAATGTGTGCACTAGCCACTAATCATGGGACTAGTACAGTACACACATAAGGTCTTCGCGTTTGACATTCACTTAAGAATGAGGCATGCATTATACTTAATGTTTCTTGGGTATAATGAAAAAGTTGTAAATTTTGTTAAGAAACAATGTCTTATTTCTAATAGATGATTAATTTTGCTGATCATGATTACGCATTTGATTCTTTCCATTTTTCAGCCAAGAACTAGTAGGATGACCCATGCATTTGCGCAGTTAGATTTGTTTGAAAGTTTGTAGTATCAAATGATGTAAATTTGATGCTTGAGAATACATTTACGCATCTTGTAGGCTATTTAGATATAACATCCCAAAATTTCCATTTTGGGGAGATATAGTGAAAATAAATGAGAAAGTACATTTTTTTTGAAATTATTCCATAAGGAAAATCATTTATGCATGCTCGTTGAACTTTTGGTATAAAATAAATAATGAAACTCTGTAACACTCTGGCCCAAAATCCGCTCAATGCCCAGCCCACTGTGGGGTGGACCCGCGCACACATAGCACCCCACTTACACTTTCGTCCTCGCTTCGTGTAAAATGGTTAAGCCGGAGGTGCTATGTTTGGACCCAACATGCATTATATACTACTACAACTCACTTTAGACAAGTAATATGGGACTAATCCCACCACATGACTCTTCATGGGCCACATGGGCCGCACTACGAGTAGGCCGGGGTATTACAAACTCATACAAACATGAACTTGTAAGAATTTTTTGGAAAAAAAACATAATAAAAATAAGTAAGAGAATAATTTTAGGCATATTTGCTTAGGGAGTACCACTGCCCCAAATCTTATTAAATAGAATTATTATGCATCTCATGAGCATGCATTTGGTTTCTGGTGCATTTGCACAAAATATTGCAATTGAAAATTTTCAAACCAAAGTTGAACATACAACCCAAATTGAAGCTCCAAATAAAAACTACAACCAATACTTGTGAACATCTCTGGGAAATAATTTATTTAAATATTAAATTAGTTATCATGAATAAATTTGAATTTTATAAAAAATTTAGAAATCAAATCAACCTTAAGAAAATTCAAACCCCAATTCAACAACCCCAACAGTTAATGATTTAAGAATAAGCAAATAAAACATTAACAATGAGTTTAGAAAATTTATGTGTGTACTAAGTCATCCCAGGAACCCCTCTGAAATTTTTGGAGTTTTAGGAATTTAATTGCTATTTTTAAACCACCGGTCAAAGTCGAAGAGTTTGAATTCAAATCGGTCAACACTATTGGACTCAAACCTGACAGAACCAAACCTTTTGAGTTGATTCGACCGAACCAACTAAATGAACCGGCCGAGCCAGGCTTCGACTCATGCCTCGCTGAGTCGCTGCCACCCCGGGGCCACCTGTCAGGCATGTCTTCCACCTCGTGTAGGTGCGCGCGTAGGTGACTCAAGCCACGCGGCCGAGCGCCTTTGAGTCGAGCAGTAGACGGCATGAATCCACCACCCATCTCAGCATGTCCCGTGCATTGCTAGTTCACACCGCCTCCATTTTCGTCTTCTTCCTGAGCTAAAACCCCCTTGCATGCCTCCTTCTCCCTCACTTCTCCTCTCGGCTGTTGAGGAGAAGGACTATCGTTTGAGCTCTACTCTCGGGTAAGCTCCGCACCATTGCATCCCCTCTCTTCTCTATTCATTGCCATCTCCATCTATACTAATGCGAGACCTTGTCGTCGCTTGTAGAGCTCGGAACTCGCACGTGTCTTCATCGGCTCCAGAGCATGCACCGAAAGCCACCGCCATGTCAACCTACGCCATCTTCTCCTCCAATGAGCCATTCCTTCTCCTATGTGCGTCACCATGCGCCCTATAGCATAAGGAGCATTTCCCCTCAACTCTTTTTCCTAATGATGCATAGGAGCATCTAGAATTTGAAGTTGCTCCATTTGTGCCCTAAAACCCTACTCTTCTTCCCCGACACCGTTCTGGTAAGGCATGCTCCAATTACTTGCAACGACACCATCGCCTTAGCTCCCTTATGCTTTCCCACACCTTCATTGTCCTTCTTTTTCCTCAGGTTCTCTCCTCCTTGTGAAGTTGTGCCGCTGCTGTAGCCATTGCCATCGTCAAGCCTCCACCGAGCTTCTCCTGCCCTCATCACTCGGGTAGGTCCCCTATACCTTGTAGTAGCACATGCACTCATTAGTTCACTAGAAGCGCCATTAGGTTGTGACATGCAACCTTGACTGTGAGGACCCCCGGGTTATCTCCTCAAGAACGAGACTAGGCATGGTCTTATGGACATAACTCTGGGCCTCAAGTAAATGGATTCCAACTTAACTCCATCTAAGTGAGAGGCTTAACTGAAAACTAGAGCCCCGACGATCATGTGCGCTGCTCCTCTGCGAGCACTACATGATTGTCGGTTCTCTACCAGGCCAAGCACTACACTTAGTAAGTTAAATGGGAAGCCATGAACAGCGAGTATGAAATCATATTGGCTCCCAAGATCAGTGACCAATATGCTTATACTCTCATGCAACGTTGCTCACATCCATACAACAAGCATACATTAATAGTTCAAAAGACATACATCGTAATAGTTTAAGTCTACAACTATTACAAGTGGCCGACCGGCCAAATTCAAATAAGAGTATCAAGTAGTAGCGGAAGCAAGTAAATAAACCAAAAGACCAGCAATGGTATGCCCATATCCCATCGGCAACCGACTGGGAGTTAAACGATAGCACTACTCATCAGCGTCGCCTAAATCGGCGTTAACGAGCTCATCAGGCTCATAACCTTCCTCACTTGAAATTGCAGCAACCGGGTTGAGTACAAAGGTACTCGCAAGTGTTACACAAATAAAAATTAGTTATGCTAGAGGTTGTTCCAAAGGATGGCTAATATTGGCTTAGTTTTGCAAAAGAGACGCAACAATTTACGACCTACACATATTAGTTTTTCAAGTGCCATTTCGAAATCAGATTTGAAGTAGAAGTAAATCATGTGATAGAGTAATAACTTGAATAACAAATGAATCAAACAAATGACAAAGTGGTAGCCCACTATGATATAACAAAATGCATGAACATCCCATTCATGCTGAGTACCGAGATTAACCACAATTTAATTTCAAAGTCTAACAATAGTAACTCCTGAACTCAAGCGGTTGTCCATAACCGTGAACACGGCTATTCAAATAGATTTATCTCTGCAAAGGTGTACTACTTTACCCACACGACTTGACTAGCCTGTAAGCCTCCGGATGCCTCCGAATAATAATAATAACACACTTCCTTAGGTATGCCGGCCGGGGAGAATCGAGATACGGTTGTTTTCAATAAGAAAATCCTATTGAGCTAAGTCCCCCTTATGAGTGGTTCCCATACCAATTCAAGCGACATATAGTGCTTGCCAAGCGGGCTCACAAGTTGTATTAGAAATACCGATGCAAGGAAAATGGTAATTGGTGCTAGCTTGCACACTGCACACTATAGAAAATTGCACCGGCTCCTAAGAACAAATGATCAACACAAATGCCTTACAGCACCATGAGACTTAACGCAAGAAAACCTTCCCCCTACTTAACCGTGCAGTACCCATATACCACGTGTGATAGCGTGAGTTTTATTTGAATCAAGTTCGGTCCTTGTTGGTCCAGACAAGTCAATCACTTACCCAATCTCGTGCACGAAGGCACCCTCACTAACAAACACTTGTCCAGACCCAAAATCTCTTTTAAAATGACCAAATTTAACTTAATAAACAGGTACGAAGATCTGGAACAAAAATGAGATAAGTAATTGAGTGTTTCCCATAATTGTCGGGTTATTCCCGATAATCAAACTACCGTTTCTAGACTTGCATGACTAAGCAAAACCCGAACAATATATTTCAACCATCTTAACTTAAGATGTGGTACTGGAATAATTCAAGGATAACCTCAATGAATAGGAGATAACTTATCTACACATCACAAAAATAGCGACATTATCAAAATAGCATGCAAGCAATTATCATTACACTAACTTAACAAAACTGGGATCAAATATGATGCAAAAGAAAGTTCAAATAATGCTTGCCTTGCTGGTAGTCTAATTGCTCTCCCTCAGTAGCGTTGTAACACCCTAGCTATTCGGAAGCCAAAATGTTACCTAAAGAATCTAACATACAACCATAATGCGGAAGAACTTAAATAATATCTCATCTAATGACATAAAGAGATCAACATTTAATAGAACAAGACAGAAATATAATCTGAATCCAAATAATTATAACAAAGGAGTGATTAAGGATCACAAGCAGTACTTAATCAACCATAACATAGAGAAAGATATCATCCACCATCGAACTTTATTTATTATAGTTCATCACTTAACGAATTAAAGACAGAAACCAAATCATAATATTTGAACTTGAATATGGTGAAGTGAATGAATAGTGCATGTCTACTCCCTCCCAAATGCCATCATCAATGATCACCTAAAATAAACAACAAAGGCAAGAATGAGTTCGAGACTCAGCAAGTACAAAGAATAATTGGACATACAAAAAATACGAACAAGACAACATCGTTAAAGAATATGAACATAGCACCGAAAGAACATATGAATGAATGGAATGGATGGATTGAATGTAATGAATGGACTGCACTCCTGCTTATACCAGTATAGCTAGTGACACATCCGTCGGTGTTCACTTAGGCCCGCATTTAACAAAATACGGGGATCCAAATCCCGTATGAAGAACGTTTCATACGGGTGTCCAAATCTGCCCACATTGGAATGGTGGGTCTTACGTGTCCATACTGGAATTGATGAGTCTTATAATCCACTCTCGTGGATGAAACATGAACAATGGATGCATAGAATGAAATATGAATAATGAAGGACATCATCTCTAAACATGGAATAATCGAATATGAAAGGAACATAACCATTGAAATTTCTCATGGATCATAGAAAAATACAGTGCGAACATCAAGCATTTAGTATTCACTAGCCTTAAGAATATTAAAGTACTTGCCTTCCGCTCTGCGAAGCGTTCTGAGGCAAGACGGATGGCGCTACACTCGAAATTCCCCCTCCTACACAAGTTAAATACATGTATAAGAAACCATGTGATCCGGACATCAATCGAAACGCTTAATCGTAGCATCCTAAGCCCAAGGCTCACAAAGTCGATCTACTCTATTAAACCGACTCTATTAAACCGCCTAACTAGCAGGACAACAAACTGAACAGCAGTACTAAATAAATCACAACTATTGATCTGAGACTCAAAACGAGGTGAGCTTAGATCTTAAGGAAACATAATGAAAATATCTACACAAGTCTAGTTGGCGAGATCTCCCAATTCGGCCAAAAGAATATGCTAACAGGTAGATGAAAGCATAAGACAGATTCTGTCTAGACGAAAAAGACAGTAGTAAAGAACAGATCACAACTTTTGATCTACAACTCCGATTAGGGTGTTCTTTACGATTCTGGAAAGGTTATAAAAATTGCTACAATAACCAAGTTGGGTCGAAACCCTGAATCTGCCATTATCTAGAATATTTAGCAAACCCTAAAACTTATTCTCAGTCCTTAACATGATTTTCCCTCTCCTCTCATCTTTGCTCCTCCGGTCGGCGGTGCCCGACACTGATTGCCACCGCACCGTTTCCCCTTTGTCAAAAGGCTTGGCGCTGCTCCTCTTCTTCTCCGCACACACCGTAGAGCGGCCTCTCTTCCTCGGCGTCAACGCTGCAGTTCACCGCCACATTGCGCACATGCGGGCGAGGCTGGCGATCGCGACGTCGGTCGGCCCGCAATCGCCCATGCGCTTGCCCATCCCACGAGCGTGTAGCCGAGCATCTACATAAGCTCCTCCCCGCCACTCTATCTTTCCCCTTCCACTCCTTGCTCTCCCCTACCGAGCATCAGCTAGCACATGGCTCAAGAATCCATCTCGGCCGCCACACCGCCAGCCGGCCGCATCCGCCGCCACACCGCCCTCGCCGTTCGCCGCCCGAACTCCCCATTCATCCCTTCACGCCACCCGGCCTTCACCACCCGCGCCCGCCGTTGCTGTCTGCGCCGCCCAACTCCACGCTCTCCTCTTCCTTCCTCGGCGAGCCACCCGCCCAGTGCCTCTCCTCAATCTGTTGGCGCCACTGCCGTCTTCAACCCCATCGCTTCCCTCCCGCTCCCGTCCGGCCCGCCGCGCATCCTCCTTCCCCTCCGCTGCCGCCGACGTCCTCCTCGCCTCCTAGTGCAGCTCCTCATCGCGCCAAGACCGTCCGCCCCTAATTTGGTTGCGCCCATCTCATCTCAACTAGCGCCGCCTCGCGATTGTCGTTCGGTTGCCCTTGATGGCCGTCGCCGCCGTCTCCATTCTTTGGCGACAAGTGCGCCCGAGCCGCCCCTGAGCATTCCCTGTTCGGCTCCTCCTCTGCGCTCTATGCTGTGTGTTCTGTGTCTGTGAATGCCTGGGTGAATGACTTAGTGCGTGTATGGCAGGAGGATCTACTTGGTGTTAAAGATTAACCTAATATACTAGATGTACCTTAGTATGAGCTTAGTCATGATTATGACTATAAAAAGGCTACACTTAAAACATGGAATTTCCTTGATAAATATAAAATAAGTAAAAGAAACTATTAAATGAGCTAGGTCCCATGTGTCAGTGAGACGTAACTCTACCCAAAGCAGACCCCGCACTTATGCGTAGGTCTCAACTGGCTTACATGGAACTTCCTCGGTAAATAGGAAGTAATAACTAAAACAATCAAGAAAACATATAAGACGATTGATTTTGACTGTATGATCATCGTGGATGTATACATAGAATAAGTGGAGAGAGTACCTGTGAGTACTAGGTGGCCTGCTAAGGAAAACAACATCACCTAGGCTCTAGGTATCGTCCGTCGTCATCCATTCTCAGTAATCGGGCGATTCGTGATCTGAAAATAGATCTGAGAGTATTACCTAAACCAGGTAATCTCTCCCATTCAGTTAACCAATGAGGATCGATCCTGTGAACATTCTCTCTCTCTCACTCTTAGAATGACCTACTTTGGTCTGAAGAATTTCCTTCATTTCAATTATCAGCAGATATATTTTGTCTGTAGTATTTCCTTCGTCAACTTTCTTGGTTATACTTTGTCTGAAGTATTTCCTTCATCAACTCCAGATGAGTATGTTTTGATCTCATCTGAAGTAGTCCATCTTTAAAGATATTGTTAGATGCGTTTACTTTAATTCGAAGTATGTATTTGGATTTATTGGGTTTCATTTGGCTGTTTTCAGTTGCTCTTGGATTTAATCGTATACTACGTAGTTAGACTCTGACGATGCGATGGGACAACAATCCCAACAAGAACGAGGCAAGAGTCAAGATTGTCTGAGCATTGAACAGGATGATTATCAACATGTTGAGCGGGATTATTATCAGAATATCAAGAAAAACGAATATCAGAATATTGAGCAAGGCAAGTTAATACTTTGATCATATTGCACCTAATGTTTGCAATTATATTGTTTTAAATTATGAAATTGTATTGCTATGTTTCATACAAATATATTGGTCTAGTTCATAGTTAATGCCTTAACAATAATTGCGTATAAACTTCCAATCCTCGAATTTGGACACTATCCTTTGTCACCCTAGAATTAATGATTAACATACTAGTTATAAATCTGTATCTAAGTGTCATGCTTAGCCTTACTTAGATACACTGTCATTCAAGCATTAAGTTGCCCGACATCAATCAAACCATTGAAAATGATAATTGGGCAGTCGAGGCTGGGATCTTGACTAGTATGTTGGATTAAAGGTTATTTTGAAAATAAAAGGAAAACCTGAAAAATAGATTTCGACTTGGGCGGCTGGAAAGAGTGGCTGGTGTGAGGTGCACGAGAGAGAGTTGGTATGTGGATGTACCGCCCAAGTCAATTAAGGACTGAATCTGGTGATGACCTCTCATGTAAAACAGTGCAACCACAAGTCGGTAACACATACGACATAGCTAACTAATTTGTTTTGTCTCGGCGTGGATTCGACGTTAGTGGATGCGGGCGGATAGACAGGAGAGAACGAAACTGCGGTAACCTCACGGCGCTAAAGGGAGACCTCCTGGTGACAAGTAGGAGAGTCCGAAGGAGGTGATACCTAGCGGTGCGAAGTTGTAAAAAGGTGGGACATTGTAAAGGCCTTGTGATAATCAACTTAGCCGCACACCTACGGAAGTGTGTCAGGGGCATTATAAGTTGAAATATCTCTTGTGGATAAAGTGTACAAACTCTATAGAGTAAAAAAACTATCTAGATTGTCGTGCTCACAGTCAAGAGCGATATTGAGAACTTGTTTAATATAGCTTTCCTTTTTATAAAGCCATTGGTGTGTGTGTGTGTGTGTGTGTGTGTGTGTGGAATGAAAAGGGTGGGTTTGAGCCCAGCAGTTGGAAATGTTGAGGTTAGAATCCAGAGATTTGAGAAAGCCTGGTCAGGGACCAGTGGTAATTACGGGATAGCCTGATCATTAAGTGGACGTACTCACTCAATAGTATAGGAGACGGAATCTCCACTATTACTTTACATTGAAAACTCAGTTTATAAAACCTGTGTTAGTTAAAATGCTAAGTCTCAGGTTTTATTGCTACTTACACTATTTGAAACATGTGGCTTTGTGCAAAATTAAAGAACCATGAGCCTTTCCTTTGATTAGTCTTGCATCTATAATAATTGCATTGTGTATTGGCTCACGAGTACAGTTGTGTACTCATGCTCGCCATTTACATTCTTTTAGTCAGTAAGCACAAAAGAAGACTACAGAAACAAATATGAGCATTGGACAAGACTGAAGATCAAGAAGGCCAAGAACTAGGTCACGAGCCCACAGTCGAATGCCGGTGGGCATATCATGAGGGTTCCACGTGTTCTACTCTGAATCTACTTCCGCTGCTGATTCTCTGAAAGTATTTTGGCATGTTCGGTGTGACGACCCACCCTATGATATAACGCAAGAGGTCCGGGAGGACCATTTTTTTATTTGGCGCTGCCGTGCCACCACATAGAGGAATGGTAGCACCGCTCGGTGCATTCCCGAGGAGGTCTACCAGGACCTCCCAGGAGGTCTTCAAGTCCTCCTGGAGGTCTTGGCCCGCAACAAACCTCCCAGGAGGTCTTTAAGACCTCCTGGAGGTCTTGGCCCGCAACCCTTCGGTAGTACCTCCTGGTATATCACTAGAGAGGTCCGACAGACCTCCGAGCTAAGTCCCGAGGACCTCCTAGAGGTCCCCGCATGCATCCGAGCTAGTCCCGGGACAATGTGGCTAGCTCACACAAGAACACAAGCTAATATCACAACCACGAGGTCAAACAAAGATGAAGCAGACAAATTAAACTTAATAAAAGACAGGACCTTATGGTCAAGCTTGTTAACAAGAGGTCTACCACTGAGGGCTTACAAAACCAACGAGGACTTACAACTGGCAACAAAGAGCTCTAAAACTCCAACACCAAAAGCACGCAGAAGCCATCCAACAAGCCCCATAGGCTGTCGGGTGGAGGACATCCTAGGCAGCTGGATCGTCGAAGAAGTCCTCCTCAAAGAGGTCTCAGACCGCCTTGCACTTGATCATCTTCAATGTCTGCTTTGACAGGGCTTAAAGCCATGAGTACTTTGAATGTACTCGAGAAGTCACGAGGAGCATTCATGCAACAATATTCATGCAAGGGCTTACCAATTTGAGAGTCAGATGGTTAGTTTACAAAAGCGATTTTGACAAAGAATAGCATTAGTAGATTGAAAAGCAGCAAGTTAAAACACTAGTACATAATATATTTGATGCTTGAAAAAGTGGAGTGAGCACCAACTCACATCCACAACAAAAATGGGGGAGGTCTGGTCACACCAGTGGTCAGGTCCTCACCCAAAAACCACTCTAGAGCACCCACTCCAGAGGTCCGAACCAGCCCCTGGACCACTACCCAAGCCAACCCTGACCCCTCTAGAGCCGGCCAAGGTCTCTTCGAGGCAAAGCCAAGGCATCTCATCAAGTGTCCATGGCACAAACTTTTGAAACAACTACCCTTGCACCATTTTCACTGTGCATGTCCATAACCAAGGACTTGGCTATTGAATAGATTTTACACTCTGCAGAGGTGTACAACTTTACCTACAATCCACGATCTCTCTAGCGGGCGGGTTCCGGTCACCCTTGCTCACTTAGAAGGTGAGCGGTCTAGAGAGCAGCAAGGCCTTTATAAAGCTTTGAATCGGCTCTGAGCTGCCCGCTAAGGTTTCATAATTCCCCTTTGGTCTAGAAGTCCGTAGGGTTATGGGGTGCCCCCTCTTGCGCCTACGAATCACGCGCTCAACCACAACAGCCCCAAGCCATCTCATTGCTAATTATTCAGCCCAGACCACCCCCATAAAGTGATCTTGTGGTTGCACTAAATGGCCCAGATCAATGTAACACAAAGTTAAGTCCTTAATTGTGCTAAGGCAAGACTTCCACATCCCAAAGTGTGCAAAGCACCCACTACTCACTTCTGCCTTCTTGCCTCAAAGAAACATTTTGTAATTACCCTTGCCAAAAGACCACCCAGTCTTGGCACACCATTTTTAACAGAGTGGCCTCACACCACAGTCAACACAACTTAGGCATCCTGCCATAGCTGTTTAACAGTGGCACCGACCACAGGTTCCATAGCTCATTAGTCAAGATTATAAGGAATGAAACATGACTCACAGTCCCACGATTTCTAGAGCGAAGCAATACATAACCTACGGCCCCATGTTGGCCAATAACAAGGAATACCAACTAAGTACCCAACCTAAGGCTTACAAAGTGAACATGACAACATGACCTGAGCAAGTTGTGAAGGAGGCATAAATCAAGTAGGAAAGTAACTACAGCCCAAACATTTTCTTATAAAGATAGCCATGCATGATAAAGTAAAACCAAAACACATTTGTAAAGCTAGGATCAATATGATCAACAGAGGTCTGTGGCTTGCCTTGGTCAAGCAAAGGAGAACCTTCTTTGGAAGAGTGGATCCAAGTACTCCTCGAACTCGTGATCTACACGTCAAAAAACCAAATGAGCAAAACCACCCTAGGCCAAAGAACTTCAAAAGACCCAAAAGGAACTCAAACCAACTCGGCAAGAAAGAAAAACCAAGAGGCTCAAAGACACCTCAACGAGCTCCAAGGGAGGTCTGCGCCAGGAGAGAACCAAGCGAAGGAGGCAAGGAAACAAGAAATGAACCAAAGGTGGCAAATGAAAGCCTGCCCAGGCTATATATAGCCGGAGTTGGTAGAGTGCACCAAGAGGAGGCTCAATGACGTGTTGGCAACGAGGCGACTAGGCGGGCCTGCCCTAAAAGAATTAAAATAAGGTACCTCAGATGTGACTGCATTTAATGTGACCCGACACCCATTAAATGCGCACAGAGTTCTGAGGCAAGAGTAATAATAACAAGGTTGAGTGAGGCTGGCATGTGGGGCCAGTCAAAAGGGTGCACCACTGGTCAAAGAGATGGCCCCACCGCAAGGGTCGTCTCCGCAAAAGACCACTAGGAGGTCCTGGACAAGAGGTCCAAAACGCTCAAGGGGGAGGTCCTGGACAGGAGGTCCAAAACACTCAAAGGGAGGTCCTAAGGACAAGAGGTCCACAAGGCTCACAACGAGGAGGTCCTGATCAAAAAGGATACTCTGGACTAGGAGGGTGGTCTTTACAAAAAGACCAGCAAGGATCGAGGAGGTGGTCCTTACAAAACAGCCAGGAAGAGGTCCTGGGCAGTTAAGATCTCAAAGGGGAGGACCTTAACGGTCCAGATCAAAGGGTGCAGGGAGATCCTGACGGTTAAATCTCCAAAAGGGAGATCCTAACGGCCAGATCTCGACAAGGGGAGGTCTAAACGGTTAAGATCTCCAGAGAGGAGGTCCTAACGGCCAGATCTCAACAAGGGGAGGTCTGAGCGGTTAAGATCTCCAGAGAGGGGGTCCTAACGGCTAGATCTCAACAATGGGAGGTCTAGGCGGTTAAGATCTCCAGAGAGGAGGTCCTAACGGCCGATCTCAACAAGGGGAGGTCAGGCGGTTAAGATCTCCAGAGAGGAGGTCCTAACGCCGATCTCAACAAGGGGAGGTGCAGGCGATTAAGATCTCTAGAGAGGAGGTCCTAACAGCCAGATCTCAACAAGGGGGAGGTATGGGCGGCTAAGATCTCCAGAAAGGAGGTCCTAACGGCCAGATCTCAACAAGGGGGAGGTCCAAACAGAGAGGGGGAATGAGAAAGGGGTTCCAGATACAAAAGAGGTCTGGAAAGGAGAAACCAAACACAATGGCACACAGAGCCGAAAGAGGGAGAACGGGAAAACTCCAATTAAACAGCAAAGGCACCGAACAGATTTAGTTCAAGTTTGGTTTAATCAATTAAAGCTCTTTTGAAAACTCAAGTTAAGCTTTGAACTCTCAACAAAACCAAATGGTTATTTTTATTTTGGAAACAGGGTAAGAACCTAGGAGAAACGGCACGTTACATTCGGCCATTCTGCAAGTTAAAAGCCGTAAGGTATATTTACGTTTTATTTAATATTATGCAATAGCTTTCCATTTTCGTGATATGTGTTTGAACCAACAATGTAACTGTGTGTGTCAGCTACTAATCTAGGGAATGACACAAATATACACAGTAGATCCTAAATTCTAAATTTGGGGTCTGACAACCTGCGACAAAAGAATTCGCCCAACCACACGCTCGTGATCCCGTTTACCTGACCACACCAAGTAGACGTGTCGCTACTCCTACAAAACACAAGGAATCACAAGAACAACAGAACGGCACAACAGATTGGAACTCCCTATTGTAGTGGGGGCAATATTGCTCAAACCCTAGAATCAAGAGTATATTGATCTCTGGAAAAAAAAATGGCATTCACTTTTCATGGAGGCGCAACCTCGGCTTTAATAGCTGGCGAACCGTGTGCACCTAAGGCCAAGTCCGAAACAAACCTTGGTTCAGTCAAACAAAACGAAAACGGACTCAAAGTCCTAATCAGTTCGGTTGGTGCTTGTAACATCCCAAAGTTCTGTTACCAAAATAAAAATAAATAAAGATATTATTTTATTGGATTTTCTGGCTGTCAAATTTATTTCTTGAGTTTCTGTAATTTCAAAAGAGTTTTCTTTGATAAAAGAAAGAAAATTCAATTATTTAATTTCTTGGTTTTAAAGTCAAAAAGAAAATTTATTGAGCTTTTTTGGGATTTTATTGAACTTCAAGTGAAAAATAAAATTTTAATTAATTTTAAAAGCTTTTCCCTAATTATTTTAAGGCCAAAATAAATTATGTGCAAAAACTATTACCAATTATATGTTGAAAATATTTTATTAAGTTCAAAATAATTCTAGGAATTTTACTAGAATTTTTATTCTCTATTTGCTATATTCTAAAAATCTATTTGAATTATTGCTTAATCTTTATTTTGAAATTTAAAAATAAAATAAAATAAAATAAAAAATCAGAATTCCCGGCACGTCACCCATCCCAACGCTACTCCAACCCGCGCACGCTTAACACTTGCAAACTTCCCATTGCGTTCCCTTCTTTCCTTCTTTCTTTCATTTGACCATATGCTTTCTTTATTTCCTTTATTCTTTCTCTTTCTCTCTCATATTCATCTTCCTCCTCCCGACGTCTTTCTTCTCTCATTTGTTTTCTTCAGTCGGGACTACCTCTATGGCCGAGCCGCCACCACCTAGCTCTGCCACCGCTTAGCTCGCCATCACGATCGCCACCGCCCCCGCCGTGCCACCCACCTCCACCACCGCGCCGCCCCTCTCCTCCCCTCTCCCGCGCCCCTACGCAGTGCACCGAGTACACCCGAGCTGTGCCTCCATTAATGGCTGCTACCACTTCTCTCCTTTCTCCTCACTAAATGCATTATAAGCGATTATGTTTAAAGAGGAATGTCCGCATTAATCTTGCGCACGTTACCATACCATCAATTGGACGTTTCCCCCACTAAATGCAATCAATTTTGTCGTTTCATTCATTCTTCAATTGCACCCAAAACCGTCGTGTCTTCTCAGACAAATTCCCGTTGATTCAAGCACCTCCTCCCCTATATAAAGGGAGCACCAGGAGTCCCTCCGTAATACCCTAGCCTACTCGTAGTGCGGCCCATGTGGCCCATGAGAAGTCATGTGGTGGGATTAGTCCCATATTGCTTGTCTAAAGTGAGTTCTAGTAGTATATAATGCATGTTGGGTCCAAACTTAGCACCTCCGGGTTAACCCTTTTACACGAAACGAGGACAAAAGTGTAAGTGTGGTGCTATGTGTGCGCGGGTCCGCTCTACGGTGGGCTGGGCATTGAGCGGATTTTGGGCCAGGGTGTTACACCCTCTCCACCCTCAACCCACCCCCAAAACCTCTCCTCCCCTCTCCCCCTATTTTGGTCGAATTTTGGAGTTGAAGTTCGTTGGCCGAACACTGTTCATCGGTCAATTGCACCTTCTACAGTGGAGCTCCGCTGCCATCTCCACCACCGCTAGCTTCGCCTCGCGACATTCTACGCTGTGCTCCTCTCGCCTTCACCGGAGCATCACCGGAGCACCACCGCCACCGTGAGCCCGCGACACGTCGCCGTTTCTTCCTCGCCGCCGACCTTTTCCGCTCGCCCTCTCGCCTCTAAGGTGCACACCAAGTTCACCGTGTCACCCTCTTCATTTTGATATCACCCGCTCGCCTCGTCGTGGCGCGTAGCGCCGGCGAGCTGGTAGCCGAGCGTCACCGCTGTCGGCCTGTGTAGTCGAAACCTTCTTTCGACTAGGTGGTCAAAGCGCTTACGACCAGTGTTGCCGTAGCTTTCTTACGACCAGTGTGGTCGTAGTTTCCTTTCGACCAGTGTGGTCGTAGCTTCCTTTCGACCAGCTAGTCGTAGATTTCCTTCGACCAGGTGTGGTTGTAACCTCTCTTTCGACCAGGTGTGGTCGTAGTTTTCCTCCGACTAGTATAGTCGAAATCTTCTTTTGACCGGTAGTCGTAGCTTTTCTACTAGTGTAGTCGTAAATTCCTTTCGACTAGTGCTCGATGCATAGTACTCAATGTACAGTGCTCGTTGAACAATACTCGAAACTCATTTTTGAGTATTTTCTTTAGTTTTGATCTTCTCTGTAAAACATCCGAAACGACCATTCGGGTGAACAGTAATTTTCGGAATTACATTATTTCATGTGATTCTCAAACTTCCAGAAATTCGTTCTCCTTCATACGAACTCTGATTCCTTCCATTCAAATTCCTAAATTCATATAAAGTCGATATCCTCCTTTCAGTATTTATTTTATAATTTTTGGATTTTATTAAGATTTTATTTGAATTTTGTTTGAATTTGGCTCATTTACGCGTTTAGATTTTGACAACTTCGGACAACCGGATTTCGACGTCGTTTAAGAACAACAATTAATCAAGCAAGGAAAGTTACATCTTTGATCATATTTGATCCCATTATTTTAAATTATTTAAATTCTGTTTTAAATTATTATTGCATGCTTATTTACATTCAATGCAGTTTAAATACCTATCTTAAACTTTATAGTTATTACCAATTCTAATATATAGCCCTTTATTGTCAAGACAGATAGTATGAAGAATCTTTCCGATAGTAATGTATTCAGAGTTAGAAATTGAAAAGACTAGATTATAAGAATACATTATTGTTGGAGGAGATACCTTATTGTTGAATTATAACAATACACGATTGATGGAAGTTGAATTATAGGAATGCATGAATCTTGGATATTGATTATAGAATGATACAATTGTTGATTGTTGGATTATTAGGGTTGAATAATTCTTTGGATGTTGAATTATATGATTAAATAATTATTGGATATCGGATTTTAGAAGTAGATAATTGTTGATGTTGGATTAATAAAGAATGGATAATAGATAGATACTATAGTCAAATCTTGAATTGTTGATGTTAGATTCTAGAAATAGATTGTTATTGGATATCTAATTATCTGAAAATTTGATTATAAGATTACATGGTCATTGGATTGATGTTGAATTAGTAGAAATAGTTTATTTAGGAATAATGGATTGATGGATATTGGATTATAGAATTAGAGTATAGTTAAATGTTAGATCAATTGAAGTTGGATCATAGAAATAGACTTATATGGTGTAGATTGGACTAATTGATATTGGAGTATAGGATTTTACAATTGCTGGAGATTGGATTATGACAATACTGATGGTTTACATACTGATCTCGTACCTGAAAAGTCTTGGATATTGATTATAAAATGATACAATAGTTGATTGTTGGATTATTAGGGTTGAATAATTGCTGGATGTTGAATTATAAGATTAAATAATTATTGGATATCGGATTTTAGAAGTAGATAATTGTTGATGTTGGATTAATAAAGAATGGATAATAGATAGATACTATAGTCAAATCTTGAATTGTTGATGTTGGATTCTAGAAATAGATTGTTATTGGATATCAAATTATCTGAAAATTTGATTATAGGATTACATGGTCATTGGATTGATGTTGAATTAGTAGAAATAGTTTATTTAGGAATAATGGATTGATGGATATCGGATTATAGAATTAGAGTATAGTTAAATGTTGGATTGATTGAAGTTGGATCATAGAAATAGACTTATATGGTGTAGATTGGACTAATTGATATTGGAGTATAGGATTTTACAACTGCTGGAGATTGGATTATCACAATACTGATGGTTCACATACTGATCTCGTACTTGACAAGTCTTGGACATTAATCCCTCATACCTTGTCACCCTAGATAAAACTTTGGTTAATACAATAGTATTAACAAGATACTCTTGATTGAAAAACTTTATGCTTACTCAAAGCTTAGACCAAAAATCTTGATTAGGGGAAATTTTAGCCAAAAGTTCAACTATGATTTGAAGGTGATTCTATGGTATTGTCTTTACCATAGAAATTTATAAAATGACTTTACTCGTTAAACAAAATAAAAATTGGTTTGGACTTGGGCGAAATAGATTTTTGGATGGTGCATATTGATGCACGAGATCGAATCATTTCTATGATCGAGGCCCATGGGTTTTATGGAAGTCGCCCAAGTCAGTTAAGGACCGGTCTTCGAGTGTATTTTGCTACGCCTTACCATGCTACCACATATCCAGAGTGGGGCGGACCTGACTAACTAACTTGCAACATTTCACCGTGGTTATGCCATCCGGTTACGTGGGTGTCTTTTATGGCCTACTTTTATGTATTTCCACATGGCGCAAGAGGGGGCTTAAATCCAACAGATGGTTCAATCCAAAGGAAGCGAAACCTTAGCGAAGCGGGACTACGGTGGGATGGTGCTTTGTAAATGTCTTGTCACGTGCTCTAGACTACTTACCTAAGATAGTGAGCGGTGGTATCGATGGATACCAAATAAACTAGAGAAATCGTGTCATGTGGGTAAAGCTGTACAACCTCTACAGAGTGTAAAACTATTCGAATAGCCATGTCCACAGTCATAGACATGCTAGCAAAGCTGCTCCAAGTTAGATCTTTGATTTTCTTTTCAAAAGACTTTATCAAATGATTTTGGATTTCTATCCAAATAGGAATTGGGCAGGAAGCCATGTGATAGGAGGGTATCCTTCATCATTTTTGTGAGAATGTTATCTGACTATAAAACCTGAGAATTTATAAAATGAATTTTAGTTATAGAATAACCGCTTTGGAACTTAGTACAATATTTTTAAAAAAACATTGCTTTATGCAAATTCAACCAATAAGCATTCCTTTGATAAATCCTTCCATGCATTATAATCTGTTATTAGGTGTAACTTGCAAGCACGGAAGTTGTGCTCATCCTTGCTTAATGCAAATAAATTTTAGAGGAGAAGGACTTCGCTTTTGGTGTAGATTGCAACGACTAGGCCGCTACCCCAGTTGATTGCCTGTGGTAGATCAGCTGGACCCTACTACATCTTCTTCGTCTTCTATTGTGATTGTTTATTGTTGGCTTGTAAGCATTTATTGTAATAAACTCTGTTGTTATTTATTAATAAAGTTGTGTGATTTATGGATGTTACTATATATGTTTACTGTATGAACTAGCTACTGATCATGGGACTAGTTCAGAAATACACAGAGGATTTGGGGTATTACTCCCGGGTCCGATAGTGCTAAGCTGATTACATGGCCGAACATGCCTACTCGTTTTGGTGCGAAGCTTAATTAATTGGTTCAGTAGGTATTGAATTTAAGCATGCAGGCCCACACGTTTTGGTAGCTTGAATAAAAAATAGAAACCATGTTGTCCTTCCTTCTGAAATCCAAATGCATGCATGTCTAGATGCACCAGCACCTTCGGTCTTGGGTTGCATGCTGTGTCTTCGGTCTTGGGTTGCATGCATGTCACTCTTTCTAGTTGGTATTGATGCATGCATGATGCATGCTTCAGTTGCATGCATGTAGCAAGACCAAGTGCTGCATGCTTCGATACATGCATGTAGTATCTTCGGTTGCATGCATTTGGCAGCACCAAGATGAACAATACTTAACATTTATACACGCTATCAAACATAGGTTTACATTAATAGCAGCATCTTCTCTCCTTCGACCTGTTACGGTCTCCCATGCTTTTATACGTATGAAACTGCACACACACAATATGAGACTATTAGGCAGTAACATATATTCATTAGAATCAAGATTAAAATTAATTAGGAGCGAGTTCACCTGCTGATTAATTAATTTAGCCCTTGCTCGTGTGATTGGTCCAATCGGGATGTTCTCGACTCTGATTCTTTTGGTCCAAAGAATGGTGATAAATCGCAACATTGAATGTAGAACTCACAGCATAATCATCTCCTAGAAGCTCTATTTTATATGCATTGTCATTGATCTTCTCAAGTACCTTGAATGGACCATCTCCTCGAGGCATCAATTTAGACTTACACTTGTCCGGGAAGTGTTCTTTGCGTAGATGGACCCAAACCAAGTCACCTGGTTCAAATAACATCTTCTTTCTTGACTTGTTCACCTTCTTAGCATAGTAGTGTGTCTTCTTTTCAATTTCTTCTTTAGTCTTGACATGGATTTTCTTCACATATTCAGCACGCTTTGACGCCTCCGTATTAGCATGTTGATGTAGTGGAAGTGGCAGCAAATCAAGTGGCATGATTGGTTTAAAACTATACACCACCTCGAATGGGCACAATTGAGTAGTAGAATATACCGCCCTATTGTACGCAAACTCCACATGCGGCAAATAATCTTCCCACTCTTTTAGATTCTTCTTGATCATCGTTGGTAGTAGCATTGGAAGTGTTCTATCCATCACCTCCGTTTGTCCATCCGTTTGTGGGTGACAAGTTGTAGAGAATAACAACTTTGTCCAAAGCTTGGCCCATAAAGTCTTCCAAAAGTAGCTCATGAACTTGACGTCGCGATCTGAAACAATCGTCTTTGGCATGCCATGCAATCTTACAATTTCCTTGAAAAACAAGTCAGCTACATGCGACACATCGTCCCTTTGTGACAAGGAATAAAATGTGCCATTTTAGAGAGCCTATCCACAACTACAAAAACTGAATCCCTTCCCCTCTTAGTCCTAGGCAGTCCTAAAACAAAGTCCATACTAATATCCTCCCAAGGTACACTAGGAACAGGAAGTGGGGTATATAAACCATGTGGATTAAGTTTAGATTTCGCTTTGTGGCATGTCACACATCGCTGTACGAACCTAACGAGGATATAATAATCCTCATTTTATCATTTATCTATAATTCATATTATGGATAATAATGTCGTCATATAACTCTTGAGTATACCCCTTAATAGCCATAAGGGAGAAGCTGGAGGTTGTAAGTTCTTCTACGACCACCTAGTAGTCGTAAGCCCTCCTACGACTACCCCATAGTTGTAAGTCCTTCTACGATTATCCTATGATCGTAAGTTCTTCTACGATCAGTCTGTGGTCAAAAGATCTTCTACGATCACCACCTGGTCGTAAGCTCTTCTACGACTAGTCCCTAATCGACAGAGCTTACAGACATGTGGGCCTAGTCGAACAGGGAATCTTCTGCACCATATTCAAGATATGGGCAGTAAACTACGCGGTTATTATCTAGAATAATAGCACAATTTTAACTCCTTTGTTATGGTGGTAACTGCCTGGCAGCGTGGGAATATTACTACTTCCACAATAACCTCCAGTAACGGCTCAATAATCTAGGACATTAAGGCATCCTTTACACTGGAGATACAACGGTACACCATGAAGACTGTATAAAAGGCAGAATCATCAGGACAATGAGAGAGATCCGAAGGCAATTAGGAGCATAGTACGCTAGTCTTTAGCTCTATTTTGTAATCCAGCATACTCAATACATACACACAGGAGTAGGGTTGTTATTCTCCCAGAGAAGGCCCGAACCTGTATAAAAATCTTCGTGTCTCCATCTCTGTGTGATTTTGAGCTTAGATGAACCCCCGAATCAAATAATCTTTACGTAAGTTCGGTCCTAAAACACCGACAGTTGGCGCCGTCCGTGAGGATCTTCGAGTCATCAGCTTTCCTTCATCTTTCCAATTCTTATGCTCTCATGGCAGGAGAGTGGAACGAGGAGAACTGGTTCGACTTAGTCGATTACGCAGATATCGATATGGATACCAGTTTCAACTATGAGCCGAGTGATGCATCATCCGATGGTGATGTTGCCTCTGGAGATCTTTCTCCAGGAGACCTTACCACCAATGGAGTTGAGGGAGGATCCTTATCCCCCACAACGATACATCTAGATGGGGAACCAGCTTCCTCAGAGGGCAAGGGTCAATTCAACCACAATGGGGGCTGTCCCAAGGCAAACTCAGGGCATGGCGAGGATTTCCTCTCCAAATATTCAAGTCCACCTGAGATAGTCCGACTTGGCACGACAACTCTTGGAAGTCGTAATTCTGGATCTTCATCAGCATCTGGTGGTTCTTTCTCTCCAGTTAGCCCAGCTAAGGATGCGATCGAACAGGCTCTTCCTGCGAGTTCGACCATCCCAACGCAGGGCTCACTTGCGGACGGAGACGGCTATAACCCGAAATTCCCCTTCCTGGAGAGGTTTGCTCCAAGTCGCCAGATGGTGTCATTCGACAACTCCTCAAACGAGGAGGCCTCTAGCGCAAGTGGAGATCATCAACGAGAGGTCTTCATCCTTCCCTCAGGTAGCAATAACTCTCCTAGAGATAAGGCTGAGGACGCTCCCCGAAGATCACACGCTACGACCGCTCGTGGCAATGACAAGGACACCTCCGGCGATGAACAGAGTCAATACTTTGATGAGCGTGCGGGAAATTCTTGAGATCATCGCACTTCACTAAGGCAAGCTCAAGGATCGGGTATGGATGATTCTGACACTATCCGACGGAAATGAGCTGTGGCCCAAAGAAAATTGCCTGGGCACACTCAATACCAGTCGGAAGAAGCTCAGGAACTTCAGCATATCAAAGATCTACTCGAGAACCCATCTCGAGAATTTGCCCGAGCACCTGGCTACAACCTCTTCGTGGAAGAGATCGCACGAAGGTTGCAAAGCACAATGAGCAAGCTCGAACATCCCCGCCGACATCAATCAGGAAGTCGTAGCAGTACGACTCCATCTGCTTCCAGTCGTTCGAAATAACTCACCGCATGGAGATCAACACAACTTACATCGTTCTCCAAAACGGCAAAGGGTTCCTCGAACACCTGATGATCAGAAAGCTCCCAGAAGAGGTGATCATTCACCACTCCGACCCAGAAGTCTGCAACAGCAGACAAAATACGAGGAGTATTACCCTCGTAGGATTGAGACTTATCATAAGTCAGATTCACCAATCGCCGGGTATCGTTGAGTACGATCACCTGGTGACCTCAACCCCTCTTTTTTTACAAAGGAGGCGTTACGACGAAATTACCGGATGTCGGGCATTCTCGCCTGACCTCCGAGCAGTTCACTGGCCATCGCGGTTTTGACTAGGGAACATGGAGAAATTTGGTGGGTCTCAAAATCCCATCGAATTCCTTCAGATCTACACGACCGTTGTCCGAGCAGCAGGAGGAGGAGAACGTGTCATGGCGAATTACCTTCCGACTGTGCTCAAAGGGTCCGCTCGATCGTGGTTATTAAACCAACCACTCGAGTCGATCTACTCGTAGCAACACCTCTGTGATCTACTGCTGGTAAATTTCCAGGGCACCTTCCATCTCCCCGAGAAGGAGGACAACCTACACAGGATGCGACAAAACGACCATGAAACACTACGCCAATTGATCAGCGTTTGATCGAGTTCACAATTCAATTTCGAGATTTCGATTTCGCTCATATCGTAACCTTTAAGCAGGGAGTCCGCAGTAGAAGGATCACAGAGGATATCGCTTTGAACCCTCCGCTACCGTCGCTGAACACTTCGAGATGGCTGATCGGTACGCAACTGCTGATGAAGCAGTCGAGTGGACCAAAATCATCGATCGAGATGATCAACACCCTCAAGAGGCTGGCGAAGGTGGTAAGAAGAAGGATAAAAAGGTCAAAAAATCCAAGAACAAGGCAAAAGGCCAAAAGCCTCAAGTCAATGGTTCTAAGGAGGTCCTGGCCGTAAGCGATAAGGAGCCACGAACTACCAAACAATACTCCGATCGAGGCAAAGGTAAGCTTCCCGAACGGAAGAACGATAAGCCTAGGTAGTATCCTTTCCACAAAAAGGAAGGACATGACCTTCGCAACTATCGAGTCATTCAACGAAAACTCGAGGACTACTACAACAGTAAAGGGCCAAGTCCTACTCTCGAAGAGGTAGGACAAGCTAGTGGTCGAACACAGTCAGACGACAACGAGGAGATGCCGTTTCAAGATCCTGATCACACCATCAAGCACATCATTGGAGGGTCATCAGCATACAAGTCAAAGCGACAGCTTAAGGCAGTCGAATGCGAGGTAAACTCAATTGACCCTCCTTTTGTCAATAATTTGCCAAAGTGGTCGGAAGTCACCATCTCTTTCGAGAAGGTTGACTGTCCGATCCCTTCGACTCGACCAAGTCGGTTCCCGATCGTGGTCGAACCCACCATCAACAACTGTCGAGTGAATCGAGTGTTGATTGATGGTGGTAGTTCGTTGAACATTCTGTTCACGAACACCCTAAACGAAATGCAAGTACCCAGGACCAAGGTAAGACCGGTAAGATATTCATTTCATGGTATTATAACAGGGTCTTCGGTCAAACCCATTGGTCAAGTTTCTCTTCCTTTAACATTTGGTTCACCAAGTAATTTCAGGATAGAGAAGATTTCCTTTGATGTGGTCGATTTCGATACAGCATATAACGCCATATTCGGACGACCAGCTTTGGCAAAATTCTTAATGGCAACTCATTATGGATATCAATGTCTTAAGATGCCAGGTCCCAAAGGAGTAATCACAATTTATTGTTATAAGAAGATGACGCATACCTGTGACCGTCGATCCCTCGAGATGGTTGGTCAGATACCAACTTAGGAAGAAAAAGAGCAGCCTTTGACCAAGCACTCGAAGCCTAAAGCTTCACCCAAGCTGAACGACCAAGTCAAGGAGGTTCCCCTAGATCCGGAGGAACCCTCGAAAACTGTTCGCATCGGGGATACTTCCGACCCCAAGTAGGAAGACGCCCTCATCGCTTTCCTTCGGGCAAACGTAAATGTCTTCGCGTGGCAAGCATCCGACATGCCCGGAGTCCCCAGGAAACTGATCGAGCACAGGCTAGCTCTACGGCCTGACAAAGTACCCATAAAACAAAAATTATGGAGATTTGCCCCTGATCGACGAGATGCTATAAGGTTAGAATTGGACAAGCTACTTAAAGCAGGCTTTATAAGAGAAGTCGACCAACCAGAGTGGTTGGCCAACCCTGTAATGGTTAGGAAGTCTAACGGCAAGTGGCAAATGTGCGTAGACTTCACTAATCTTAATAGAGCTTGTCCAAAAGATGATTTCCCTTTACCTCGTATCGATCAGTTGGTTGACTCCACTGCTGGTTGCGAAACATTAAGTTTTCTAGATGCATATTCTGGCTACTATCAGATTAATATATGTCTAGAAGATGAAGAAAAGACCGCATTTATTACTCCATTTGGTATATTTTGCTACGTCAAAATGCCATTTTGTCTAAAAAAAATGTTGGCGCTTCTTTTCAACGCTTGATGCAATCGACTTTTTCACCTTAGCTAGGCCGAAATTTAGAAGCCTATGTTGACGATCTAGTTGTAAAAAGCATCAAACGGCTTGATCATGTTTCGGACTTGCAGGAGACGTTCGACAACCTCAGAAAACACCGCCTGAAACTCAATCCTGAGAAGTGTATGTTTGGAGTCTCTTCGGGAAAATTGCTTGAATTCCTGGTCTTTGTACGAGGAATCGAAGCAAATCCCGAAAAGATAAAAGCCATTGTTCAAATGTGCTATCCAACCATGAAGAAAGAAGTTCAAAAACTCACAGGGTGTATGGCAGCTTTAACTCGTTTCATAGCACGACTGAGAGAAAAAGGACTACCTTTCTTCAAACTTCTAAGGAAGCACGAGGATTTCGAGTGGTCGGAAGAGGAAAACGCTGCCTTTGAGGATGTCAAGAGATATCTTACAAGTGCTCCTGTTTTGGTTTCTCCGAAACTAGAAGAGACGCTCTTAATTTATCTAGCTGACACGCCACAGGCAGTGAGCGCGGTACTAGTCGTGCAACGTGAAAACGTCCAACGATCAGTGTATAAGTGAAGTTTTGCACGGACTAAGGAGCATTACCCTCAGGTCCAAAATCTTCTCTATGACCTCCTCATGTCTTCGAGGAAACCGCGGCATTATTTTCAGGCGTACAAGATAATTGTGTCATCTGAGTTTCCCTTGGGAGTGTTCCTCGATTAGGAAGCAAAGGGACGATGTCTAAATGGTCGATGAGAACTTGGGGAGTTCGACCTCCATTTTGTGTCCCGAACGGCCATTAAATCCCAGATCTTAGCAGACTTTGTCGCTGAATGGACAAATCCTGAACCTGTTCAGGATCCCTAGTACGATACCCACGACCAATGGACGATGTACTTTGATGAGTCACTTACTTTAAGTGGCTCGGGGGCTGGGGTGGTCCTGGAATCTCCTAACGGAGAGACATTAAAGTATGCCATACAATTAAACTTTCAGGCCACTCATAACATGGCAGAATACGAAGGTTTGCTAGCTACCATACGAGCTGCGAAAGCACTCGCGATTCGACGACTACTCGTCAGAGGAGACTCTCAACTAGTCATGAATCAAGTCGGAAAAGAGTACCAGTGCTCTAATCCGACCATGTCTCGGTACTTATCGGAGGTTCGAAAGCTTGAAAAGTATTTTTTTTCGGTTTCGAGGTACAATTCATCCCTCGAAAGGATAATTTCCTCGCAGACCAGCTTGTTTGGATAGCTTCTTCCTGATGACAAGTACCAAAATGAGTCTTCTTGGAGCAGCTCCAGAAACCGTCTTTGGTGGAAACACCAGACACATCTCCTATTGAGGCAGCTTCTCTAGAATATGAGGATACTTGGATGAATCCCATCTATAAGTATCTTTAGATGGGTTCCGTACCCGATGACGATCTCGAGGAAGATCGTTTATCCCGAAAGGCCAAAATGTATACTTTGGTCGAAGGAGTCCTTTATAAACGAGGCACTCAAGGGGTACTTATGCGATGCATACCACAGAGAAAAGGACTAAAACTCCTTCACGACATTCACAGGGGCATCTGTGGAACTCATGCTTCCTACAGAACGCTGGTCAGAGAAGCCTTTCGATAAGGATTTTATTGGCCAACAGCTTTCTACGATGCCAAAGAGTTGGTTAAGATATGTGTATAATGCCAGTTTCATAACAGGCAAATACACCAACCGGCTCAGGCATTACAAATAATTCCTCTATCCTGGCCTTTTGCGACCCGGGGTCTCGATATCCTAGGACCGTTCCTAAGGGCTCCAGGAGGTTTCGAGTTCCTTTTTGTGGCTATTGATACGTTCACAAAATGGATCAAAGCTGAACCTGTGACTGGGATAACAACGGAAGCTGCAAAACGGTTCATGATGAGAAGCGTGATCACTCGGTTTTGAGTCTCAAGTCGAATAATCACAGATAATGGTAAACAATTTTCGAGCGCAAAATTTCAGGAATTTTGCGACGAGTTGGGTACAAAGCTCGTTCGCCTCATCGCCCATCCCCAAAGCAATGGGGAAGTCGAAATGTTTAATGGCCAAATAATGCAGGAATTAAAACTCGAGTCTTGACCCGACTTGTTAAGCGCTCGGGGCTTGGGTATAAGAATTACCCTCAAGATATGGGCGATTCAGACGACCACTAGTCAGACCCACAGCAAAACACCTTTTTTCCTAGTTTTCGGTGTCGAAGCCATGTTTCCGTCAGAACTAAAGATCAGGTCTACAAGGGTCGAGAGTTTCAGTAACTCAACCCAGGAACAACTTCGAGCGGATGACATTAACCTGCTCGAAGAAAGGAGAAATCAAGCCTTAATCCGTTCAGTAGTCTATCAGCAAGCCTTGCGCAAATACTACGATCGTAAGGTCCAACCTCGCAGCCTTGCTGTAGGTGACTTGGAATTGAGAAAAATTCAATCCCAGTCTAATCGGAACAAACTTCCCCCAAGTGGGAAGGTCCTTACACAGTGGTCGAAGTTATGCGTTCAGGTTCGGTACGACTGGCAATGGAAGATGGTCGGATACTCTCTAATTCTTGGAATATCGACCAGTTACGCAAATTCTATGTGTAAACGACTAACCGTTCAATAAAGCATCAGGTTCTTTCTATCTTTATTGTCTTACTTTGAGTAGTTCTTTGACATTTCTTTTAACCATAACCTGGTCGAAAGTCCGCTTTCGACCAGTTCCTAGTCGTGGGCTTTTCCACGACAATATATTGGTCGTAAAACATTCTACGACCAGTACCCAGTTCATCTTTACACTAGTCGAAAGAATGGTAACATCACCTAGTCGAAGTCTTTCCTCTCTGCACGTAGTCCCGCCCACTAGAAGGAATTTCCTAGTGTCGACTCGTTCCTCCCCTTTTTGCTGCCAACACAAAGAGCTTGGGTTCAAAACACGGTAAAAATAATGACATGCCGACTCTTAGTACCTTAGTTTATTTCTTCATTCATTTTTCAAAAATAAATTAAGCCGAGTACACTTTTCAAATTTGTTCGACTACTTTTGGTAAACTCGCTTCGTTTTAACTGGTCGGAGGAAGTTGCAACACCTAGTCGAAGACTTTCCTCTCTACACGTGGTCTTGCCCACTAGAAGGACCTTCCTAGCGTCGTTCTATTTCTGACTCTTGCTACCAGAGCGAACCTAATGAGTGCATTAAAATAGTTGAACGAATTTTTAAGGAACTCCAGACGTTTATCTAACTCAGGTTGACCGTTCTTGATTTGATTAATCTGGTCGGAGATGGTAACATCACCTAGTCGAAGCCTTTCCTCTCTGCACGTGGTCCTGCCCACTAGAAGGAACTTCCTAATGTCGACTCGTTCCTACTCTCTCGACCAGTGCATGATAATCGTGATCGAAAAAAAACTACAAGTTAGCTAAACCTCTCTCTTTTTTTAAAAAGAAAACCCATTTCGCACTATTTACTCGTTTTATCTAAATAAACCAAGCAAATAGTCAAGGGCTAGGATAAAGTTATTAACTTGACTTCAATTCTTAGTCTTACTCTTTTTTTCATTCATTATCTTATGAGTTACTAACTACTCGACAAGATGATTTTCAAGAAGGAAGGATTATATATCAACATCAACAAAAACTTGTCTTTACAGGACTCTAGCACAGACTACTCTAGCGAAGGAGATCTTATTTGCATATCCTCCGTGACTGCCTCAGCGATCGACTGCATTGTTGTCATTAACTACTCGCGCCGCTTTAGGGCGCATTTAAGTCGCCTATGACAAAGTTCTTGATTAAAATTTGGGATCATGAGCTTTAAGTTTTGCTAAAACAAATCTTATTCCTCTTGGATCCCATCCTTTACGAATTAAATTGGTTAGCCTTCAGAGTAGTCACCAACTCTTACAATGTCTCGTCTTGATCGCCAATGACACTCGAGTAGGCAGACAGCATGTCTTCGCGAGGAGTGATCCCCTCAGCATGAAGCCCACCGAGTACATTATTCAAGAGTGAAACGTTGTCTTGAAGATTTATCTTCGAAGCATTCATTTTCTCCTGATCGTGAGTCGAAGCCTCGCGGTGTCATTTTATTTGTACTACTTGTTCTGAAAAGAATAGGACCAGTCAAATAAGATGACCTCGAGAGAAAAATACAACTAGTTACAGGTAAAGATTTGCTTACCAACTAGTTGAGAATTCAACTTCTTGACTTCTTCAGCGTGAGAAACAACGTCCTTTAAGTAGCGCTGCTCCCATTTCTGGGCCTCTTGGTCTTTTTCTGAAAGGGAATGAGAGTCAGAAAAAGAAAAGAATGTCGCAAACGGTCTTAAGTTCACACTTACCGATCAATCGTCCCTGCAACCTTTGATTTGCAGAGTTTGCCTCCTGAAGCTTTTTTAGGAGGTCTTCTTTCTTATCCCTTAGCTTTTTCATCTCGGCTTTCTCATAGTCGAGAGAATCGGCTAAGGTCTTCTCGTCACTCTTAAACCTGCAAAGGGAAAGAGTAGACGTCAGTACCAAACAAGCGGTCGTAAGTTCTTCTATGACCAAGATCTAGTCGTAAGTCTTTCTACGACAATCCCCTGGTCGTAAGACCTTCTACGACCAGTACTTAGTTGTAAGTTCTTCTACGACAACCCGAGCAAGTACTGTGTAAGTGGTCGAAACACAAAAGGCTACGAAAAGCAATTACTTACCACCTCTCTGCCTGCTCGCAGAGTTCCGCTTTTTTCTGTCGCAGTTGGACAAGTTGCCTGTTGTATTCAACAACAGTGACAATTTGTTCCAACGCGTTCTGCATAAAGAAACACAGTTAGAAGCGAGAAAAGATATGAGTGCAAATACCGAACAACAGGTACTTACATTCATTGTCCTTCATGCAAATGAGGACACTACTCTCGTGGGATTGTATTTTTATTAGGTAATTTCTTATGCAATGATAGATATAGCCCGATATATGTTGGGTATTTTCTTAGAACACTTTGATCAATTAGGAACTTTTGGTTTTGAAATTCTATACAATCGATCTTAGAGTTTGCATTTCACGTAATATTTCAAAGGTAATACTTTGTTATGATGATTTACTTGTATATGATTCTTTTGCTTTTAGGGTTTTATTTTCTAGGGTTTAGGGTTTATGTTTTCTATTGTACATTACTTGTGCCGACAAAAAGAAAATTGAAATTCAAGTAACTCCCAAAAATGCAGGCAAGATGATGGCAACAGATAATCATATAAAAAGTTTTTAAAAAATCCCATATTTTTGTATTTTGGCATTTTTGGGATGTTACAAACCCTACACCCCTTAAAAAGAATTTCGACCCCGAGATTCCGGTACAACGTATAGAAGAAGATAGAACAAAGAGGAAGAGAGATGGAGCAGAGGATGTTGATGCTATCTTAGTTGCTTTGCCTGCTCTTGGTGTGGCTTCTCAGCATCGTTGTCTTCTGTTTTCCTCACGACAGATACAAACTTCCTGTTGATGGATTGACAGTAATTGTCTATATCCGAAGGAGTAGCTAGCCTTGGACATGCCGGTAGCTATATTCCAATCATTATGTCCTATTTTCCCTATTATATTCCAGTTAATTTCTTTAACCTGTTAATTTTCATAAGTTAAACTCTAAGCTTATCTTATAATTGATGTTACCATCAAAATTCTTAGCTGGTGGTTCCTCCTGGTTTACCTGATTTTCTTCAATAGAATTTTGTTATACCTCCAAATTATAATTGTAGGTAATCATGATGATTCGACACTTCTGTATTCAGCTACCCCCCTTAAAAATGTTTACCGATATTCGTTGTTTTATTTAATCGCTAATAACCCAATCGTTATTATTTACCAAAATTATATTCATTGTAATAGATGGATTCATCATTCCTTAATATTGATCATTATATTCAAGTTTGTCCTTATCTACCAAGAGTACCTTGATATCGTACAATTATGATCTGTCATTCCCCACCCTTTGATCATTTCATCTAGATATATACATGGATTCGGCATAAGTCCTAGTGATCCAATTTTGAACACTGATGGATATTACTACAGATCAACTACTTTTCAATTGATCCTAATCGCGCACAATTGTATTCAATTCCATCAATTATCATATGATTTATTATTATCTAGTCTACTGATGCTAAGTCAATACTTTACAGTATGTATCGAATTTTTCTTTAGTGCTACATTAATCATGTTAATTCTTCTAATATCCAACCTTTTTTTAAATTGTTAACAATCCATTTATTGTTCACATTATGTGTATAAATTCAATTATTCTTGTTAATTTAATCTAAATAATTTATCCTAAGTTTTGTGGTGATATCTTTCAAATACTTATCCAAATAATTACTCCACCCATATGCTACATATTTGATTCATTCTAGAAATTCATATGATATTCTTGATACATTTTCATCAACTACTTATTGTGCAAGTTCTCTATGGCAACGACTAGGCCTAAGGACATAGCATGTGTCAGTATGTTGTCAAGACTGCCTTACATGTCTTCTTGGCCAGGGACTGTCTCCACGACGGCTTTGGTGGTTGCGATGCTTACAACTGCTCGAACAATTTGTTGTTATAGTTCAACTGTCTTGGTGATCAATTGCTTCAGATAGCACTGGTCGTGTTCTTCGCAAAGAAAACAAGTGACCTTGCTTGTCGGGCAATCTCCTGGTGGGTGGTCTTCATTGCAGTTGGGGCAGTCGGTGTTGCACTAGTTGATCTGGTGTCCTTCCTCACCACAGCGTCGTCATATCTTGACTTTCACGATTGCCCTGTTTGACTTACTTAAATCGCAATTTCTAGCAAAGTGCACTATTTCACCATATCCAGAGCAAATGCCTAGATTTGATTGCCTCTTGGGACAATGAGACACAAAGTGGTCTACCTTACCATACTCGAAACATGTGACGGGTCGATGAGTCCCAAGGGGCGGTGGTGTCAAACCTATTATGGAGATTTGGTCCTCCTTTGATCAAGAGCTAATGGGTGGCTCTATCTTACGATCTTCGAACTTCACCTTGACGTAACATTTCTTCGATTTGTCCTGGTGAATCTTTGCTGGGTTGATTGGTTGTACCCTATCCGAAGTGTGATGACACTTAAGGGTCTTGTATGGACAGTATGGGTTAGGGTTGGCAAATTTTGACAGAGCTTCATCTTGATCTTGTATGCTTGTTAGGTTGGTCTTGTTGACTGGTGGTGCTTTCAGCAAGAGGTGGAGAGGGAATAGCACGAGACAGGGAGAAGATCGTGGGAATAAAGTAACTAAACCCATTTAAATTTTATCATACGAAAAGTCGGGGAGGCTCAAACAATCACACTAATTCTAAAACAAGCTTTTCCCGTGACTACAAAATGTGACGCCCGTGGGCAAAATAGGCAGTGCACAGGTTCCAAATGAACTCTTACGACAGTACATCATCTACTCATGGAAATACACACATGGGGGTGCACAATTTTGTGCATAAGGGTTACTCAAAATGAGATTGTCCTACCTTAGCAGGTCGTCACATTCCTGAACTTAAGCTTTTGAAGCTCGGGTAAGGGAAAGAGGAAACCAATCACCCTTTTGAAATCAAATGAAGATCTGACATAGGTAAGAGTGAAATCTTTAGGAGGGATAAGAATGAGTAGTAATACTTATGTTTTTCGCAAAGCTTTTGTAGACGAAAATAGGTTTTAAAATTTTCCACTAACGAAACTAACAACCACGCTAACTAAGGTCACGACCTAGAATCGAGAGCATGCTCTGATACCATGCCTGTCAAACCCCAAATTTGAAACTTGGGATCTACTGTGTATATTTGTGTCATTCTCTGGATCAGTAGCTGGCACACACAGTTACATTGTTGGTATAAACACATATCACGAAAATGTAAAGCTATTGCATAATATTAAACAAAGCGTAAATATACCTTATGGCTTTTAACTTGCAGAATGGCCGAACAGGCCAACATACTTTCAAAGAATCAGCAGCAGAAGTAGATTTAGAGTAGAACGCGTGGAAACCTCACGATATGCCCACTGGCATTCGACTGTGGGCTCGCGACCTAGTTCTTGGCCTTCTTGATCTTCAATCTTGTCCAATGCTCATATTTGTCCCTGTAGTCTTCTTTTGTGCTTACTGACTAAAAGAATGTAAATAGCGAGCATGAGTACACAACCGTACTCGCGAGCCAATACACAATGCAATTATTATAGATGCAAAGCTAATCAAAGGAAAGGCTCATGGTTCTTTAATTTTGCACAAAGCCACATGTTTGACATAGTGTAAGTAGTAGTAAAACCTGAGACTTAGCATTTTAACTAACACAGGTTTTATAAACTGGGTTTTCATTATAAAGTACTAGTGGAGATTCCGTCTCCTATACCATTGAGTGAGTACATCCACTCAATGCTCGGGCTATCCCGTAATTACCACTGGTCCCCGACCAGGCTTTCTCAACTCTCTGGATTCCAACCTCCACATTTTCAACTGCTGGGCTCAAACCCACCCTTTTCATTCCACACACACACACACACACCCCAATGGCTTTATAAAAAGGAAAACTATATCGAGCAAGTTCTTCGTATCGCTCTTGACCGTGAGCACGGCCATCTAGATAGTTTTCTTACTCTACAGAGTTTGTACACTTTGCCCACAAGAGATATTTCAACTTATAATGCCCCTGACACGCTTCCGTAGGTGTGCGGCTAAGTTGATTATCACAAGGCCTTTACAATGTCCCACCTTTTTGCAACTTCGCACCAGGTATCACCTCCTTTGGACTCTCCTACTTGTCATCGGGATGTCTCCCTTTAGCGTCATGCAGTTACCGCAACTTCATTCTCCCCCGTCTATCCGCCTGCATCCACCAACGTCGAAGTCACGCCGAGGCGAAACAAATTAGTTAGCCAGGTCATATGTGTTAACGACTTGTGGTTGCGCTGTTTTACATGAGAGGTCATCACCAGATTCGGTTCTTAATTGACTTGGGCGGTACATCTACATACCAACTCTCGTCGCACGGCTTAAGACCACTCTTTCCAAATTACCAAGTCGAAATCTGTTTTTCAGGTTTTCCTTTTATTTTCAAAATAACCTTTAATCCAACATATCAGCCAGGTTCCCAGCCTCGACTGCCCAATTATCATTTTCAATGGTTTGACTGATGTCGGGAACTTAATGCCCTAATGACAATGTATCTAAGCAAGGCTAAGCATGACACTTAGATACAGACTTATAACTAGTATGCTGACCATTAATTCTAGGGTGACAAAAGATAGTGTCCAAATTCGAGGATTGGAAGTTTATACGGAATTATTGTTAAGGCATTAACTATGGCTAGACTAATATATTTGAATGAAACATAGCAATGCAATTTCATAATTTAAAACAATATAATTGCAAACAGTAGGTGCAATATGATCAAAGTATTGACTCGCCTTGCTCAATATTCTGATATTTGCCTTTCTCGATATTCTGATAATAATCTCGCTCAACATGTTGATAATCATCCTATTCCATGCTTGGACAATCTTGACTCTGGCCTCGTTCTTGTTGGGATTGTTGTCCCATCACAGCGTCAGAGTCTAACTACGTAATATACGATTAAATCCAAGAGCGACTGAAAACAACCAAATAAAACCCAATAAATCCAAATACATACAAACAGAAAGAAATACTTCGAATTAAAGTAAACGCATCAAACGGTATCTTTAAAGATGGACTACTTCAGATGAGATCAAAATATACTCATCTGGAGTTGATGAAGGAAATACTTCAGACGAAGTATAACCAAGGAAATTGACGAAGGAAATACTACAGACAAAATATATCTGCCGATAATTGGAATGAAGGAAATTCTTCAGACCAAAGTAGGTCATTCTAAGAGTGAGAGAGAGAGAATGTTCACAGGAACGATCCTCATTGGTTAACTGGATGGGAGAGATTACCTGGTTTAGGTAATACTCTCAGATCTATTTTCAGATCACGAATCGCCCGATTACTGAGAATGGATGACGACGAACGATACCTAAAGCCTAGGTGATGTTGTTTTCCTTAGCAGGCCACCTAGTACTCACAAGTACTCTCTCCACTTATTCTATGTATACATCCACGATGATCATACAGTCAAAATCAATCGTCTTATATGTTTTCTTCATTGTTTTAGTTATTACTTCCTATTTACCGAGGAAGTTCCATGTAAACCAGTTGAGACCTACGCATAAGTGCGGGGTCTGCTCTGGGTAGACTTACATCTCACTGATACATGGGACCTAGCTCATTTAATAGTTTCTTTTACTTATTTTATATTTATCAAGGAAAATCATGTTTTAAGTGTGTCCTTTTTATAGTCATAATCATGACTACGCTCATACTAAGGTACATCTAGTATATTGGGTTAATCTTTTACTAAAATATGTCCTAAGATTATTTTTAGTTGACCTCCATTTTAACCTAGACAATAATGATATTGACTAAGTATATCCTAATGAATTTTAAATCCCAGATTGCTTTACTAATTTTTATCAATCATCTAAAAGACCTGGTACCACTATTACTATTGTCATGTTCATGGCATGAGGTTACTATTGTTTAACTAACCATATAGTCTAATTCTTGACTCCTAGTTCATTTTACTCTTTTAGATTAATTGTTAATGGCTAATCGTACTTTCTAATTAATTTGTTTTGGCACTTGATATGGTTCTATTACATTATTAGATGGGTACTGTCACTTACACATACATACTCTAATCCAACATACATACAGAGCTGCTAGTTGAATGTCTACAATTAATTAATCTCTTTACATCATTAGGCTAATTACTTAATCTATTAAGTTATTATCATTTTGGCAACAGCCTACATGAATCACCCTAGCATACTTTTTAAGTAGATTTGTTTATCAGGCTTGAGGCCATACATATATTTGACCATTTTGAACCATCCTATACCCTGGATTTGAACTTACAAGGTGCTAATGGAAACGACATAAACTAACCTACCTTCTACTAGTTATCCCTTTTCTAGCAATGCTCCTGTATGACATTAGCTACATAATCATTTCTAACTAAGCTTGACTTTGCAAATTACTAAACAGACCACTTACTAACTATTTTTCCATTAGCCCTCCCCTTACCTAACTATACTATGTTAATCCATGCTAACTGATCTGCAATTCAAATGAGCCCATTACCATACACACAGTGGAGAGTATGTAGTCTGAAGCTAGCAAACTGGATGTCTGAAGTTCAGTGGGAAACTGGTTTGTCAAATGATGAACAGTAGCGAACCAAAACACAAAGAATAGAGGAAGATTTTGGTGCCAAACCGTGCAGCCTATACTCCAATTTCTTCTTAACTTATACTCAAATTACATCCTACTGATGAAAGATTTTACTACCGTATCTAAATTGGATACGACATTGATTTGAAAATTACATCTGAAACACTAATCGATTCTGAAGAAACTAACACAGAATTTATGTCCATTCTTAATTAACATCACCTAGTCCTTAGTTACCTGATTATTGTTAGCTGAACTCTAAGCCATCAACACCAAGTAGATCCTCCTGCCATACACACACTAAGTCATTCACCCAGGCATTAACAGACACAGAACACAGAGCATAGAGCGCAGAGGAGGGGCCGAACAGGGAATGCTCAGGGGCGGCTCGGGCGCACTTGTCGCCGGCAATGGAGACGGCGGCGACGGCCACTGAAGGGCAAACTGGAACGATGCGGGCGAGGCGGCTGCTAGTTGAGATGTGGGCGCAACCAGCTAGGGGCGGACGGCGGTGCGCGGCGACAAAGGGAGCAGGCACTCGGAGGTGAGGAGGACGTCGGCGACGGCGAGGAGGGGGAGGAGGAGGCCGGCGGCGGGTCGGACGGGGAGCGGGAGGGGAAGAAATGGGGCTGAAGACGGTGGCGCCAGCGCGGTCGAGGGAGGGGCGCTGGGCGGGCTGCTCGGCCGAGGAAGGGAAGAGGAGAGCGTGGAGTTGGGCGGCGGCACGGGCGACGAAGGGCGCGGGCAGGGGAAGGCCGGGGTGGCGTGGAGGGGATGAATGGGGAGCTCGGGCCGGCCGAAACGGCGAGGGCGGTGCGGCGGCCCGAGATGGATTCTTGAGCCCTGTGCTAGGTGATGCTCTGGAGGGGAGAGCAAGGAGTGGAAGGGGAAGGATAGAGTGGCAGGGGGGAGCTTATGTAGATGCTCGGCGACACGCTCTGTGGGATGGGCAAGCGCATGGGCGATTGCTGGCCGAGCGACGTGCGATCGCCAGCTCCTCCCCCGCATGTCTGCAACATGGCGGCGAACTTCTGCAGCGGTTGACGCCGAGGAAGAGAGCGGCCGCTCTCTGTTGTGTGCGGAGAAGAGGAGCAGCGCCAAGCCTTTTGACAAAAGGGGAAACGGTGCGGTGGCAACCGGGTCTTGGCGCCGCTCGACCAGAGGAGCAGTGAGAGGGAGAGGGAAAATCATGTTAAGGACTGAGAATAAGTTTTAGGGTTAGCAAAAGAGTAAAGTCCATTACCGGTCCTTAAACTTTTTATGCTGTGTCATCTCGGTCCATAGACTTTCAAAGTGTGTCATCCCGGTCCCTAAACACTGTTTGGATCTCAAATTAGTCCTTAAACTTTTTATGCTGTGTTATCCTGGTCCATAGACTTTCAAAGTGTGCCATTACTGTGCCTAAGCAAGAGGGCTATGTTTGAGACCCAAACAGTGTTTAGGGACCGGGATGACACACTTTGAAAGTCTATGGACCGGGATGACACAGCATAAAATGTTTAAGGACCGGTAATGGACTTTACTCTTAGCAAAATATTCTAGTATTTTTATTAGCTAATTTCTTATGCAATGATAGATATAGTCCAATATATGTTGGGTATTTTCCTAGGACTCTTTGATCAATTAGGAAATTTTGGTTTTGAAATTCTATACAGTCGATCTTAGGGTTTGCATTTCACGTAATATTTCAAAGGTAATACTTTGTTATGATGATTTACTTGTATATGTTTCTTTTTATTTTAGGGTTTTATTTTCTAGGGTTTAGGGTTTATGTTTTCTATTGTACATTACTTGTGCCGATAAAAAGAAAATTGAAATTCAAGTAACTCCCAAAAATGCATGCAAAATGATGGCAACAAATAATCATATAAAAAGTTTTTAAAAAAAAATCACATATTTTTGTATTTGGGATGTTACACAGGTTGCTGTTTTGACAGTAGTTGGCGCCATCGATTCCTTAGGTTTCACGGATCTAAAGTTATTATCGATCATACGTCGTGAAGATCGGGCCTCCCCTGTATCACCCGGCCTTGTCGCCCCTCCCTTTGCCCCTGTCTCTTCCCTTGCTGCACTCACGGTAGTCCACCAAGCAATAGCCCGAGCTCCAGTCCAACAATGGTTGAGCACCACTTTTTCTCCTTGTTCTCTACACTCGTTCAACCAAAATCAATTCCATTTGAAGCATTAAGACCGCATTAACCTCACCCACGATGCCATGCCATCAATTGCATGTTTCCTCCACTCCTTGCAATCAATTTTATCATTTCTTCCTATTCTTTTGCAAATCGAAAACTAAAGCATTTTTCTCGCGGCGTTCCTCGTCGACTCAAGCGTCTCCTCCTTAGTATAAAGAGAGCACCGCATGTCCCTTACTTTCCTTTTCGATTTGCCTCAAACCCCACCCTCTATCCCTTCTCTATTTGCCTGGATTTCATCGACGACCCTACATCGCGGAAGCTCCTTTTCCACCGGACTGCGTCGCCATCAAAGATCCTCTCACCGAGCCACCACCACCATAGGATTCACATCATTGTGTTCTACATCGTGCTTCCCTCACCTGCGCCAGAGCATCATCGGAGAGCTGCACCCACGTGTGCCACTGCCGTCCGTGTGCCTTGAACGTGTTGTCGTCGCCTCGCTTTGTCTCTGGCCAAACCGTCGCCACCATCGGGTAGAGTACCTCGTCGGGGTTCCATTTTGCCCGTTCACCGGTCATCTCGCCACCTCCTTGTCGATGTCGCCGCCATAACCGTAAGCTCCAGAGTTTTCACTGTTCGTTCTGGACATGTCTTCTGTTGGTTGAACCTTGAGTCTATGATTGGGTCCACAAGTCAATGACTTCATTCTTTTCTCTATTTCGTTCTCTATTGATTCAATAGCATATGGTTCCTTGTTGTCAGTCAATGCTCGTTGCTTCTGTTCTGAAAATTAGCAAATCGAAAACAGGATTACTAGAACAGTGGAGCTCCAAAACACTAAATTTCAGCATTTTCTATCTATTTCTTTCTCTGTTACTTCACCATCTTGGTCCCTCTAGCCATAGACTCATCTCTTGTCTCTTTGGTTTCTCTATTAACTCACTAGAAGATGGACCCCTATTGCCATGCACACAAATGCTTTGCTCTTCTCTGTAAGAACTGAATCAGCAAATTCCTGAAACAGTAGTCATCCAGTTGAGTTTTTAGTCCAGTTACCTGGGTAATGCAGACGATGGTAATTGACGTCCATATCTATCAGGACTTGCGCCGAGCCATGGTAATGGACGTCCATGTCTGGGCAGGTTATCCCCCACAACGGTAAGCTCCGGGTCACTGGTAAATGACGTCCAGACTTGGGGTTAAGCTCATCGGGCGGGCTAATATTAGGATAAAGTATTGTAAAAGCCTTATGATAATCGTTTAGTTGCACACCTTCGGAAGTGTGTCAAACGGACATTATAAACTGATTATCTCGTGTGGGTCAAGCTGTACAACTTCTACAGAGTGCAAAACTATTCGAATAGCCGTGCCCATGGTCAAGGGCGGGCAAGGTGCGTTTTCACATAGTAGATTTTGGTTTTGTTTTCAAAAGAGTAAATTTTGGGAACCGAGAGCAGTTGGGACTCTCGGGTAGTTTCTAGCAGCTAGAGCTCTATCCTTTAAACATTGATGGCTAGAGCCTTGATACTAGTGGTTGGTACCTAGAACCTCCACTAGTGACATCAATTAATTTACTTATTGAAACTACGTTTGTCAAATGTGCTTTATAAAAACTATTTAAACTTAAAATATTGCTATGTACAAATGAACCCTATAAGCCCAATTGTTAAAGCTATGCATATGCATAATTTTCCAAGGCTCACGGAGTACTTTATGAACTCACATGCTACACTCATAATTAAATATCAGAAGCCTTCAACGACACGGAGGAGGACTACGACTACTTCGCATGTGGCTTTGATGAAGGACACCCAAGTACTAGGTTACGCTCCCTAGTAGAATGCTGGTGGGCAATTTGATGGGCATCACTCGAAGATTAACTTTTGCTATTTCCGCTGCTGTAAGACTCAAGGTCTTTCAACCTCTTTTGTAATAAGTGGCCATAAGGCTAGTACTCAGTTGTTTATTAATGTTATTTTGTGATTCGAACATGTTATCAATGATGTTTCTATTGTGTGTACTAGGTACTGATCATGGGACTGGTACAGAAATACACAGAGAGTTCGGATTCAGAAATCCGGTCCCGACAGAGTTGGTATCAGAGCCGAGTCGACTGTAGGACATGACCTAGTTAGAATGACCGCTAGTAGGAAAACTTCAAAATTTACTTTATAAAAAGGAAACTAATATTGTGCTATCCTCATCTTTTCTTATCCATATCTCCCCTTACCTTCTTTTGCAGAATTCTTCCTTACATAGTTCTTCCTTCACCGTTTTACAATGTTAACTGGATCCTCTTTCCCTTGAAAACTTCTATAGATGATCAACACGATTCTTACCATTATGTTCAAGACTGCAAGAAATGGAGCCATGAAGAGAGCATCGTAAAGTCTCCATTCATCTCTACCCTCCAAGAACAATGACAAGATTCATCAAAGACCGTGAGTAGAGGATGCGATGTTAGACAAGCCATATAGTTTAAGTTGCCAAGACTCATTCTGTATATTGAGTCATTTCGCTAGCTTAAGAGCATTGAGTAGACGATTTTCTTTGAGTTGTTTTTAGTTGCAAAAAGTAATTTGCTTTTCTGTAAAGTATTTGGATCTTGTGGGTTGTTGCAAGCTCCCTTATTTTTCTCGTCTCTGCTTTTCCCTCTCTTCCCCTGCTAACCTTGGTCCACTCAGATGGAAAACCCTGGAAGAGATCGTGGAAGAGGATGCGGAGCAGCCCGTGGAGGAGCCCACGGAGGAGGCCGTGCAGCCGGCTGAGGCTGTGGTCATGGAAAAGGTCGTGGTCAACCGTTTCCTAAGGAGCCAGTTTTACCTCAAGTACCGCAAGCACCATAAGCACCGCAAGAACAACAAGAACCTCAAGTTCAACAGGAGCAGCTCTTCAAAGAAGAACCCCTACCACCACCACCTCCTGGTCAGCCCCAGATGAATATGGAGCACATGATGTCTATGCAACTCCAATTACTGTAGGCGCTTGCTCAAAATCAAGTTAATCAACCCGCACAAGCTCCTGCTCTAGTCTTACCACATCCGTCTAGACTTGGAGAGTCCATGAGAACCAGACCGCCTACCTTTGCGGGTTCAGTTGATCCACTAGAAGCTGATGATTGGCTTAAGGATGTCGAGAAGAAACTAATCTTGGCTCAGTGCAATGATCAAGAAAAAGTTCTCTATGCTGCTCACCAACTAAAAGGCACTGTAGGAACTTGGTGGGAAAATTTATGTGCAGCCCATCAGAATGTCCAGGCCATTTCTTGGCATGAGTTTTGTGATGCTTTTCGCATGGCACACATTCCTATGGGAATGATGGAGATGAAAAGGCGTGAGTTCCACAAGCTGCACCAAGGCAATCTCAGTGTATCAGAGTATCTCAACCAATTCACTCAACTGTCAAAGTATGCACCGGAAGACATTGCAACTGAAGGAGCTAAGATTTGGCACTTCATGGAAGGACTAGACGCCAACCTCAAAGTGCAACTAGTGTTAAATGACTACCCCAATTTTCAACAGATGGTCAATAAAGCTCTTGTGCAAGAGGATGCTCAGCGTCAACTGTTTGAGACCCCAAAGAGAAAAATGGTTTTTCAAGCGCAGCATGGAGCCAGCAGTTCCAGGCCTTGAATGAACCAACCATACGACAACCTACCGCCAGCAGATAATGCACCTAGAACTCCAATGTCAGGACCCCCATACAGTCATGCAGGGATTTGGTAATAATACTGGTATTCAACCATAGCAGAATCGGACATCAGCAGTAGGAATCCAATGCATTCATTGTCATGAGATGGGGCATTATGCCAGCACTTGCCCTCAGAAACGCCAAGCTGTGACTCCAGTTCCTCTCAACTTGGGAGCTACACCAGCCAAGACCCTACACCAAGATCAAGATGAGGAGTGCCTCAAACTCCAAGTCAAGCCACCCAGAATTCAACACCATCCAAAAGGGGACGACTGATTCATGCTATAGCAACGCAAGCTCAATCAACTCAGCATGTCACACCAGGTAAGTTCTGGTCAGTTCAGCTTACGTTTCAGTTTTGTCTCACTCAAAAGAGAAAGTTGTTGGTTCAGTGAGCAAAGTCTGTGTACCCGATCTTTTTCCCTGTCCGTTCGAATCTCGGGGTCGAGATTCCTTCTAAGGGGGTAGGTTTGTAACATCCCAAATTTTGGCCTTTAAAAAAATATTTCAAAATAATTTATTCAAATAGTTGGATTTTAAATTTTAGTTCTTACTAATTCAAGAACCTTTTTGAAGCTTTAAAAATAAAATGAATCATTTGCAATTTATTGGATTAACTTAAAGCTTAATTTAGAATTTTAGAAAATAAAAATCATTTTAAAATGACTAAAATAATATCAATTAAATTCAAAATTATTTCATTTGATCTATTCAGGTTTCAAGGATTTTTGTGGAATTTTCTGAATTTATTTTATTTTTGGTTTTTCTGGATTTTCTTTCTTTTCTTTTTCTCTCTCCTATTCATCATCATCTTCTTCTCGTGGAACAAGTTCTTCTATGCACATTTTCTTTCCAAAGCCATCCATGGTCGTGCCCTCCTCACCTCCTAGCCACAGCTCGCCGCCTTGTCGTCGCCTCCCTAGCCCCACCTTGTCGCCTCCCTTGCCCTGTCTCTTCCTTCTTGCACTCACGGCGATTCCGAAGCGGCGGCCGAACTTTAGTCCAACAATGGCCGAGCACCACTTTTTCTCCCCGTTCTCCGCACTCGTTCAACCAAAATCAATTCCGTTTGAAGCATTAAGACCGCATTAACCTCACCCACGATGCCATGCCATCAATTGCACGTTTACTCCACTCCTTGAAATCAATTTTACCGTTTCTTCCTGTTCTTTTGCAAACCGAAAACTGAAGCGTTTATCTCGCGGCGTTCCTCATCGACTCAAGCATCTCCTCCTCGATACAAAGAGAACACCACGTGTCCCTCACTCTCCTTTTCAATTCACCTCAAACCCCACCCTCTACCCCTTCCCCGTTTGCGTGGATTTCATCGACGACCATGCATCGCCAAAGCTCCTTCTTCGCCGGACTGCATCGCCATCAAAGGTCCTCTCACCGAGCCACCGCCACCATAGGATTCGCATCGTCGTGTTCTACATCGTGCTTCCCTCGCCTCCACCGGAGCATCGCTGGAGAGCCACACCCACATGTGCCACCGCCGTCCCTGCGCCCCAAATGTGTTACCGTCACCTCGCTCTGTCTCTGGCTAAACTGCCACCACCATCGTGTAGAGTACCTCGTCGAGGTTCCATTTTTCCCGTTCACTGACCGCCTCGCTACCTTCCTCGCCGGTGCCGCCGCCATAACCTTGAGCTCCAGAGTTTCACTGTTCATTCTGGACATGTCTTCTGTTGGTTGAACCTTGAGTCTATGACTTCTTGGATCCGCAAGTCAATGACTTCATTCTTTTCTCTATTTCATTCTCTATTGATTCACTAGCATATGGTTCCTTGTTGTCAGTCAATGCTCGTTGCTTCAATTCTGAAAATCAGCAAACCAAAAACAGGATTACCAGAATAGTGGAGCTCTAGAACACTAAATTTCAGCATTTTCTATCTATTTCTTTCTCTATTACTTCACCATCTTGGTCCCTCTAGCCATAGACTCATCTCTTGTCTCTTTGGTTTCTCTGTTAACTCACTAGAAGATAGACCCCTCTTGTCATGCACACAAATACTTTGCTCTTCTTTGTAAGAATCGAACCAGCAAAATTCCTAAAACAGTAGTCATCCAGTTGAGTTTTTAGTCCAGTAACTTTGTATGTATCAATTTTTGTGAGAATCGATTTTCCAGAAATTCGTTCTCTCTCATACAAACTCCAAATACGTCGATTCTTTCTCCTAAATTCATCTAAATTCATTCTCTACTTTCTAGTATTTATTTTATAATTTTTAGTTTTCATTTAATTTCTGTTATGTATTTGGTCTGATTCGCGCGTGTAGAGTCCAACGTCGCCGACACGAATTTGGATCAATAGGAAGCGCTTACCTCCAACGTCACCGAAGGCGAGTCTCCTTTGACCATTTTGAACCTATGATTTATAAATTTTGTTTTCAATTTTAAATTATTATGCATTGCTATTTTATTTAAATGATGAGTTTAAATTGTAGGTTGTTAGTTAAAACCTAAAGATTGTTAATGTCTTCCTTGATATTGGTTATCCTATACATTTGTAACCCTAGCATATAAATTCCATAATATTGATTAAAACTTTGCGGAATAGTTTTGTAACTGTAGAATTGCTTAGACATGCCTTCCAGCTTTATTTAACCTTTGGGGAAGAAAAACCATTATTACCCTTTGTGCTTTGTTTGGAAAATGTATGACATTAGATAATGTCAGTATTTGAAAAATAAAATAAAATAATGAAAATATGTTTAGACTTGGGCGGATGGTAAGATCAGGCGGGTGCAGCTAGAGTACGAGATCTTGTAATGTGTTAGTCCCGCCAAAGTCATATTAAGAACCGACGCTTGTGATTACCCAAACTGAGCAAAACCGTGCACATGTCCTAAATGGGAAGAACCTGGCTAAATAATTTACTATGTTCTAGCATTACGCCCGCTAGCTATAGATGGTAGGAGTTACCTAGGTAGTGCAGACGATGGTAATTGATGTCCATGTCTGTCGGGGCTTGCGCCGGGCGATGGTAATAGACGTCCATGTCTGGGCAGGTTATGCCCCACAACTGTGAGCTCCGGGTTGCTGTTAAATAACGTCCAGACTTGGGGTTAAGCTCGTCGGGCGGGCTAATGTTAGGATAAAGTATTGTAAAAGCCTCGTGATAATCGTTTAGTCGCACACCTTCGGAAGTGTGTCACATGGACATTATAAACTGATTATCTCGTGTAGGTCAAGCTATACAACCTCTGTAGAGTGTAAAACTATTCGAATAGCCGTGCCCACGGTCAAAGGCGGGCAAGGTGCATTTTCACATGATAGATTTTGGTTTTGTTTTCAAAAGAGTAAATTTTGGGAACCGAGAGCAGTTGGGACTCTCGGGTAGTTTCTAGCAGCTAGAGCCCTATCCTTTAAACCTTGATGGCTAGAGCCTTGATACTAGTAGTTGGTAGCTAGAACCTCCACTAGTGACATTAATTAATTTACTTATTGAAACTATATTTGTCAAATGTGCTTTATGAAAACTGTGTAAACTTAAAATATTGCTTTGTACAAATGAACCCTATAAGCCTAATTCTTAAAGCTATGCATATGCATAATTTCCCAAGGCTCGCAAAGTACTTTATGCACTCACATGCTACACTCATAATTAAATTTTAGAAGCCTTCAACGGCACGGAGGAGGACTACGACTACTTCGCATGTGGCTCTGATGAAGAACACTCGGAGTACTAGGTTGCGCTCCCCAGTCGAATGCTGGTGGGCAATTTGATGGGCATCACTCGAAGGTTAACTTTTGCTGTTTCTGCTGTTGTAAGACTCAAGGTCTTTTGACCTCTTTTGTAATAAGTGGCTATAAGGCCGGTACTCAGTTGTTTATTAACATTATTTCATGATTCGAACTTGTTATCAACAATATTTCTACTGTGTGCACTAGGTACTGATCATGGGACTGGTGCAGAAATACACAGATGGTTCGGATTAAGAAATTTGGTCCCGACAACCTCCCACTCGCTCTTGGGTGGATGAGGTCGAAGAAGGTGAAGAGAACAACTACAGCGCTGACACGGAACTTGATGGTTTCAAAGATCGAGATCACCGTCAACTGCCATAATCAACGAGGTACGAGAAGAATTCAGCGAGAGGTACGTGATGATGCATTGACTAAAATCAAGTTTACAATTCCTCTGTTTGCTGGTAAGTATGACCCGGATGCATATCTTACTTGGGATTTAACAGTAGATCAAAAGTTTGCATGCTATGATTTTCTTGAAAATAAATGAATTAGGGCTACTACTTGTGAATTCACTGATTTTGCATCAATTTGGTGGAGAGAATTTTGTAGACAAGGAAACATACCTAGAACTTGGGATGCTATAAAATGAGTCATGGGAGCTAGATTTGTTCCTTCATATTATTCACGTGACATGCTAAACAAATTGCAATGCTTAAGACAAAGCAATAGAACTGTAGAAGAGTAATATAAGGAATTGCAAATTAGTTTATTGTGTTGTGGATTAGAAGAAATGGAAGAAGCGAAAATGGCTAGAATTCTAGGAGGACTTAATCGTGGCATTCAGGACATTCTTGATTATAAAGAGTACAATTCTGTCACTTGCTTGTTTCATCTTGCTTGCAAAGCTGAAAGGGAAGTACAGGGACGACAATTGAGGTCGAGAGGAACTTTTGGAAGTGCTTCTATCTCCAAGCTGAACCCAGGTTCAGCAAGGGAAACATCCATTTCCACACCCCACCGAGCGCGTTCCACCTCTACTTCCACTCCTTCACATGCTCCTGAAACAAGCAAGACAACCAAGGATCATGCCCCTACAAAAAATGCTCCTTCAGTTGTTTCTACCGGGTGCACAGGAGATGTACAATGTCACAAATGCAGAGGATTTGGACACTTCATGCGTGATTTTCCAAGTCAGCGAGTTCTCATTGTGAAAAATAATGGTGAGTACACCCCTGCTAGTGAAATTGAAGAAGAATATACTTTGGTTGTAAATAACCCTAGAGGTAATGATTCTGAAACTAATGATGAAAAAGAGGAGTGTTTGGCCACTGAAATTTTTGATAAGTACACGAGCCTCATCGTCAAGCGTGTGCTAAGTGCCCAAATAGAGCGTGCCGAACAGCACCAATGCCACAACTTGTTCCAAACAAAGTTCATCATCAAGGAGCAATCATGTAGAGTCATCATCGATGGTGGGAGTTGTAACAACCTCGCTAGCATGGATATGGTCAAAAAGCTTGGATTGACCACAAATCAGCACCCCTGCCCTTACTACATTCAATGGTTCACTTCATATGGCAAACTAAAGGTAACTAAAGTTGTGAGAGTGCAATTTTCTCTTGGTTCATATCATGACTATGCTAATTGTCGTACCAATGCAAGCATGTTCTTTGTTGTTAGGTAGACCTTGGCAATATGATAGAAATACTGTTCATCATGGCAAAACTAATCAATATACTCTCGTGTATAAGGACAGGAAAATTGTTTTGCTCCCAATAACCCCTGATGCAATTGTCAAGGATGAACTAGAAAGAGTTGAACGAGAGAAAACTAAATGTGAAAATCAGATTGTAGCTAAAGATTGCTTTCCATCTAAAAAGAAAGAATCAAAATAATCGAATGCTAGGAAGGATGCAATTAAGTTAAAAGGCGCTGCTTTTTTAGCTACAAAATGTGATTTTAATGAATTGGACGTGAATAATTCTAAGTGCTATGCTTTGATATGCAAACATGCTATGTTTTCACTTGAGGATTTGCCTGTTTCTTTGCTTCTTGTTGTTACTAACCTTTCGTAGGAGTCTGTGGACGTGTTTCCTGCTGAGGTACCCCCGAGACTACCACCAATTAGGGGAATTGAGCATCAAATTGACTTAATTCCGAGAGCTTCATTGCCAAACCGTGCACCATATAGGACTAATCCGGAGGATACTAAGGAAATTCAGCGTCAAGTGCAAGACCTATTTGACAAAAGGTACGTACGTGAAAGCCTGAGTCCATGTGCTGTTCCTGTGCTTTTAGTTCCAAAGAAAGATAGATCATGGCGTATGTGTGTTGATTGTAGATCTATCAATAATAGAACTGTTAAATATCGTTATCCTGTTCCTAGGTTAGATGACATGCTAGATGAATTGAGTGTTCTACTAATTTCTCTAAAGTAGACTTGCGGAGTGGTTACCACCAGATTAGAATGAAACTTGGTGATGAATGGAAGACATCGTTTAAAACTAAATTTGGGTTGTCTGAGTGGTTAGTCATGCCTTTTAGGTTAACTAATGCACCTAGTATATTTATGTGCCTAATGGATGAAATTTTGCACGCTTTCATAGGGAAATTTGTAGTGGTTTACTTTGATGATATTCTGATTTATAGCAAGTCACTATCTGAACATCTTGATCATTTATGTGTTGTTTTTAATGCTTTGAGAGATACATGTTTGTTTGGTAATATCGGGAAGTGCACCTTTTGTACCGATCGAGTTTTGTTTCTTGTTTATGTTGTGACACTACAGGGAATTGAGGAAGATGAAGCCAAGATTAAAGCTATCAAGAGTTAGCCGACTCCTAACACAGTCACACAAGTGCGGAGCTTCCATGGACTTGCTAGATTTTATCGTCGCTTTGTGAAAAATTTCAGCACCACGCCGCACCATTGAATGAATTGACGAAGAAAGGAATTCCCTTTCATTAGGGACCAGCACAAGAAGATGAGCTTGAGTCGAGAACAACTCCAATTCAAGAAGGGGGGATGATGATAACATCACTCCTTCAGTTACAAACACCATTCCTCCACCTGAAGTTATACAAGGTCCAATTACAACAGCACGTGCGCAACAATTAAATTATCAGGTGAGCTCGTTTCTAAGAATGCATAATTTTGCATTGGAGGATAGATTGCTACCTAAGTCTTATGATGTTATTTTACTTAGGAACCAAGGTGAGGACCACAACTACAACTCCTCCATGCCCTCTCTCCAAGATAGGTGCTGCGCCATGGAGAAGGAAAAGAGAGAGGGTAGCAACACTTGCGGCCAGCCATGGGAGGGCAAGAGAAGGCCCGTGCGGCCAGCATGGAGATAGAAGGCCCATGCGGTGGAAGAGCAAAAGGAGAGAAGCCTAATAATCCAAATCTCAAGTTTTGGATAATATTTTCAAGCCCAATTCGGATCTCCCACAAGTCCATCTGAATTTAAATTCAGAATCAACTCAGAACTCAACTCAAATTCGGTTCGGGACAGCCCATAGGGTCCGTAATAAAATGCTATAACTTTTACAAACAGAGTCCGATTCTAGTGTTATTGTGCTTGTTGGAAAGCTTATCCCGAGACCTTTCCAACGGATCCAGTCCCACCTCCAAATTTGTTTGGAGCGCATCGGAATTGTCGAAACAATACGACAGATCAAGAGATAGAGTTAGAGTTCGACTCCACTTCTTTTGACCGCCGCCTCTCCTACAATATATATTGTGTGCACGCCATTTTTAGGGCTTTCAGGCTTGTTTAGATTGGTTTTTCCACCGTTAAAACTTCATCGTGTGTTCTTTTGTCGACTAGACCAACAACTGCGATTTGCAGGCCTCAACTCGTATGAATTCATATTTCCTATTTGCAATTTCAAATTGCTTGTGTATCTTATTCTTGCTTGTTCTTCGATTGCTCGCAGGAATTGAACCTTGGGTTCATGTCAACCGCGTTCTTAGCACGGTTGATAATGACTCGGAGTGTGGTTTAATGATTGCTTGACGATCTGGTCATGACCGGTTGGTAGCCTACATCGTGAAAGTCGTACCTCCACAAACAAATTGACGTATCATCCTATCGGAAGATTAGGACCCAACAAATTCCACATCGGTCCCTTAATGCTGAAGGTGTGAAACTAAGTGCTGCAACTTTGTAACATGGACGTATTTAGTAATTTTAGCCAACAAAAACAAAAACCACACAAGATTGAAATATTTTACAACACCAGTGGGTTCAGTAAGAGCAATTGGTGAGTGACAGAATAATGAAATACAGAATCCAGGATGAGAAAATATACAAGATTTAGGGGCGCGCAATTAGTCATCAATTTTCTAATGCCGTAGTGGGCGGGTTGTCATTTATGTACAAGGAAGGTCATAACCATTGCCATCATGAGAATGTTATCGTTTCCAGGGTAAATGGTCACTCTAAACTTGCGCCTTGAATAGACGACCTTCTTGAGTTTATACAGGAGATTTGTCTGCACAAAGAAATGGTTGACAGTTGTAGTGTTAATCTGAAAGACCAAAATATGTTCAAAGTTCAAACCAGGGACAAACCCAATACAAATGATATCAAATACGGATCATCACAGAATCATGCTGATCCAATTTCTCCATATTACCTGAGCAACAATGGAGTTCCCCTTTATAATTGTGCATGCTCTTCGGAATGGATTTCCTATGAGCCTGTAGCTTGGTTTTGTATATTCAAAAGTGCTTCTTGGTGGGAAGAATACATGTACCTCCTTTCGATTTGAAGAAACAGATATTACTTTTGCTGTGAAAATGATGTGTCTCAGTTCCGAACTAATTCCTCTGAATGCTTGCCACTCACCCTAAAAAGACGGTATGCCACTTAGTAACATACTTTAAGATATGCATTATGTAAAACTAGAGATATATGGTGAATTTTTAAGGCAAGCATTACAGATGTAGCATCATGTTCAGAAAGATAAAACAAAGGGTCATCCTTAAATATGTCAAGTATTGCACATCAACACTACATGGATCACCTTATATTATAGGAGCACTGTAGTATACTAATTGTTTCTTTTCTTGATCTGTATATGCAATTCTGCACTAAAAATTCTGATGTGTAAGTTTGTTATGATCAAACACTAGGGATGATATTTGACAGGAAGTGCTTCTATGCTCTCCCAGGAAGAAAACTTCAGTGGTGTTAAAACAATCTAGTGGCAATTTTAGGATCTGATTTGCACCTATTTGGCTATTAATGATGAAAGATGATCTAGGATCTATACAATTTTCATCCACATTGTTAGCCTGGTTAGGACTTCTTCGGTTCTTCCCCTTCTCTTTGGCAGCATGCTTTGGCTAAACCATGTCCATTTCCATATGCATTTATCTCAGCAAACCCGAGGTTCATTTGTTTTTCTCAAGCCCTCTCTTTCCTATGGATAGAATTCGTTGCAAACATCTCCTGCAAGCGTAACAGTTGTGCAGCATTCCAATTAAGAAGAATCAAGTCTGGACAAGCAAATTGCAATCCAATGCATTAGCAGTTCAGTATTGCGTATGGCGTACTTGAAGTTGAAATTCCCACTCTAGGATTTTTAACCAATTCAGACCAAAATTGATCCAATGAAGAAACCAACTTAACTTTGTTCCTCATGCAACATCTCGGAACAAACCAAACCAAATACCCAAGCTGGAATCATCACCTCGCTGGTCCTAACGGTGACCAGAGCACACCCGGCGGCGTCGAGGAGCGCCCTCCTTCCGTCACCGTCTGCCTCCGCGACGCGGAATGCGAGGCCGCCGGACGCGTCATGCACCGCCATGTCGCCGCCGCCGCCCCCGAGGCGCTTCTTGACGACCATGAAATCTACCGGGACGACGGCCCCCGCCACGGGCACCGGCGCCGGCGGCGGCACAGCGTGAGAGCCGGCGGCCGTGGCGCTCGCTCCGTCCGATCGGTCCATGGCAAGAAGCAAGAATCAAGAAGCAAGAAGATGGCGACAAGGCAAGAAGCAAGCAAGGGAGGGAGGGAGGCGTTTCCCCAACGTGTGGGGATAAGGTAGGAGGAGGCGGTGGTCGGGGTAGGAAGGAAATATGAAGAAGGATTCAAGAAGGGGAGGATGAAGCGAAGAAGAAGAGATGAAAAATGTAGCTGGAGAGAGAGGGTTAATTCGGCGCTCCGGCGGCCGGTGCTTGGAATCAATAATTTGGGTTCTTCTGTTTGGCCACGGGAGCTGACCAGCTGACTGACAGCGACATCTGATTATTTTTCCTCGATCGGAACAAGATGTACACGAACCTCCTGCTCCATCAGCTTTGTGCCTGAGCAAATGTTTAAGGGTTGTCTGCAGCGCACGAATTTCATAATAAACAGTTCAATTTCTATAGAAATATTTCTGGAAAAAATTACGTGTTTTAAAAAGAGCCTGAAGGTTTTATTTAAGAGTGACACACATCAACCTACTATGGAGATAGCAAACATATTAGAGCATCCGCGATGTGCAGACACGCAATGGGTACCAAGGTGGGACCCACGTAAGGCATCTAGCTTAGCAAGAAATGCAACAATGTTTGGTACCGGTCGACGAGACTAGAGCTGGGCATTGTGCGTCTTGCGTCTTGGCTCGGTCCGATCCACGTGCTTGAGCCACATCGTCTTGCGTCTTGCGGCTCGGCGTCACCCCGTAGATGCCATCATGCGTCTTGCCGCCCACCTCACCTCCGGCCAGCCTAGGCACGACCAAAGCCCGTCGTGTTAGGGTCGTCGTGTTAGTGCCACCAAGCCCAATTTCAACATAACTATAGGCATGGAGGCGATGGCGGCAAGAATCGCCATCTTCATTCCTCTCGACTGAGGAGAGCCGGAGAGGAGGAAGGCGCGGGAAGGAGAGAGCGAGAGAGGAGGAGGAAAGCGGTGCTTGGGAGGAAGGAACTCGGGGTGAAGGGTGGAGGCGGTGTGTGGGATTGGGGATATGGATTAGCGGGATGGGGTTAAGGTTGGGCCGGTAGTGGGGAAGAACGGGATTGGGCAGCTACCGGCCGGGAGGATAGGATTGGGCCAGCCGGAGAGGATTGGAGGATTGGGATTTTTTAGGTGTCGTCTTGCGTCTTTGTGCCGCCTAACAGACGCGTTCAGAGGCCCACTGCCCGGCGTTCGTCTTGCGTCTTCGCCCGACTTCGGACGCATGTCGTCTTGCGTCGTCTTCGATGCTTAGACCGCGGCGTGTTGGTGGGTTTCGGGCTAGTCCAGAAAAGCCCGGCCCAAGTCCCAGCTCTAGATGAGACCCGCGTTCGAAAATCAAAACTTTGTGTCGGTCCGTCCCCTCCCCGATTGATCCCATCTCGACGCCATTGTTCACCTTCAAAACTCCCACACCTCATCCCCTCCCGACAATGACCCCCTCCGCCCATCTCAACACCTCCTCCCCTCTTGGTTTGACTACTAGTGTGGTGGCTTCCATCGCGATAGAGACCACTGGACCTGGAGGCGGTGGCACGGTAATGGTGATGGCGCCGGGAGCATCGAAGGCAGCCAGCGTCAAGGGTCGGATCCGGCGATGATGGCTCTTAGTCAATGGCGACGAGGGCTGGATCTGGCAAAAGCGATGACAGGAGTTCGAATCCGACGATGATATGGGAGCTCCCAATGGCGGATCTGGAGGCGGTGGCTTCCATGGCGGATCTAGGGTGGTGGCTTCTTTGACCCATATGGGTGGTCCTGGTGGCAGCTGTAAGAAGCAGCGATAGCGGCTTCATATAGCAATGGTCTCCACCATGACGCCTCATCAGTGCGCTGGTGCAGGTGACAGATACCGTGCGCACCATCAAATAGGTGGGCTTCTCCACCATAATGCCTCCCCTATAATTGTGAAACATCCCAAATGTATAATTAGGGTTTGTTCAAATATAATTATATGTGTAGAAATTAAAACTTTTTCTCACATCTTGAAAACCCCTAATCTCTCCTGTGATTCTAGTCCAAGAGTTGTGTAATCCAAAAACACAAAGCTCTTGTTGACCAAAAGTCAAACTCCTTTTTCCAATTATCTTAAATCTTGTGCCAAACATTTGGAAAATATTTTCCTTGGTCCTAAAACTGATGTGGGACCCCTCTGAAAAACATCACAAGTTGTAAAACTTGTTTGATAAATTTTGGAGGTAAAACAAATCCTTGAACAACCTTCATGAATTTCCTGAGAAAAATGCATTGCATAATAACCTCTGAAAATTTTATGCAAGGTTAATCTCATTGTCAAGCAAGCTCCAGTTAAAATTTCATAAATTTTGGAGCTCAATTGCTATTCAAACAACCCTGCAAAATCTCATTTGTTGAAATTGAATTTAAAAGCTTGATGCTTGTTCCTTGGGCTAGCCACTTTCCCAAAGTGGTCCAAATTTCAACCTTTTCTCCCAGCTCGTCAGACCTCCTCTTCACTTTGATCGGTCGTAGCCGTTGGATTAACATCCAACCGCCACGACCTCCTCCTCGCCTAACGCACCAAGTCCTCCCGCTCACATGAGGTCATCGCCCTTGGATCAACGATCCGTGGCCATGACCTCCCCTCGCTCAAACTACTCGAGACCTCCCTAACTGCTTTGTAAAATTGGTTCTTGTTGCAAAATTCCTAAAGATCATCCTCCCGCTGCAGAGAAAGTTCAGAGTATTTGGAGTTCGCTTCTTTGTCTTGTCCTTGATTACTTTAAATCGTTCTTATCGGTTCTTTATCGCTTTTCCGTTAGGTTTCGACATTTGTGGTAATCCCGAGAGTGACCCTCGCCACAACTTGAGCAACGACAACAAGGCAAGCAGTTTGATCATATCCTCTAACGTCCCATTACTTTAAAGGTTAATATATTGTTTTACTTCTATGTATGCATGCTACTTTGTGTTAAATGTCGCTAGTAATCCTATAGTTGCATAATCTGTAGGAGTTGTTTATCCTCTACTACCAATGAGCCTAGGTTATTTGTTGTGGTTTGAGCTCGTTGGATGAGCTCTTATCACTTAGTAGTTGCGTTTTCTCTTGCTAGACATGCTTAGTAACGGTAGTAATGGGCGATCATCGACTTAGTCGATGGTCTTGATCACTCAAAACCGATTATTACTCCTATATGTCCAAAGACTTGTGCTTTGATTAATTGTAAAATCAAAAGCTGAAAATAAAAGATTGATTTAGACTTGGGCATATTGGATGGATGGTGCGGTTTTTGGAATGTGGTGGTATGCCGGGTCCCTAAGGACCGAGTTACTTGGGTCACTAAGCCAAGCGCTTTTGCGTGCTAACCACACGAGGGGGATATGGGACCTCTCTTGACAAAGTACTTTGGAAGGTGTTAATTATGAGCTGGTCGGTAGGTATGTTTTAATAATGTGTGTGTGTGGTGTTGGGAGGAGCATTAGCGACCGGTTAGTTTGTCTAATGTGTCCTTGTCCCGTGGGAAGCGGCTCGTAATTAGCATCGTCCATTGGAAATGTCTCAGAGGACTTAGCCGTGCGGCATACCAAAGGTAGTGTGCTTAAAGGAAAGGCGGTCGACGTGTGGGTACATTGGTACACCCCGCAGGTTAAAACTATTCGAATAGCCTCGCCCTAGGTTATGGACATGCTTCAGAAGGTCGTTCAAGAACTAGTCTCAACCTTTAATTAAAACTTGACATGGTTGGTATGAACGGGAGTTCATGCTATTGTTGTGGTGACTTGGGTTAGTCACTTCGAGTTGATCTTGTTGTTGTTACTATGTTACTATCTCGTTGTTATTTCAACAATTAAAATGCTTTGCCAAATTGCCTTCAATCTATTATGTTATTGCAAATGAAACTTGCTTTATGCTAAAATGAGTCCAAAGCCTCTTCCACTTAAATAAAGCTTGCATGTAGCTATTTATAGTTCTGTTATCTCACACGTAAGTCTTGCGGAGTACTTTATGTACTCATCGCCGTGGTTGTGGCATTTTTATGGCTTTTGTTGCAGAGGAAGAAGGTGAGCTCCAAGAGCCTCACTTTTGTGCTATGTGTTGCAGCTTCTTCGACGACTAGCTTGGCGGTCCGGTCAGATGCCTAGGGGTTAAGGCACACTGATTGGCTTTGTGTTATAGCCATCTTTATGGCACTTTTGCTTCCGCTGTTATCTTACTAGTACTTGTTGTTATTTGGCCAGAAGGCCCCTCTTTTGTAATAACCTATCCTTTTTAATATTAACTTCTGGTTTGTTGCTTATGTACTATGTATTGTATGGAATTGATACATTCTTTTGTTGTGAGGTATGTATCTTGCATTCGGGAGTATACATCTCTCGAGACTGGTTTATTTGGTTGATAATACTAGGGTCAATTGGATGACTAAGTATTATGAGCTTAATAAATCCGGTGCTCAAAAGTTGGTATCGAGCCGTTCGACCGTAGTAACGCAAGCTTGGTCATCTTTAGGGTATTTTGAAAACCTAATTTCAAAGTATCAAATGAGTTTTGAAAGCTTAAGAAAATTCTCGATTTTACTCCTCATCTATCTTAGCTTTCTTCTCATCTCACTCTAATTTGAGTTTTAAAAGTTGTTTTCTCTCTTCCTTCTCGCAAAATAGTTGTTATCGATTAATTGGGTTTTGGATAACTTATGAGAGTCCTAAATTTGGAATCTTGGCTGCCTTTTGGTGAAGAATAGAAGTGTTTGGAGCGAAATACAAATCTGGAATTTTTGGACAGCCAACAAGTATTTCAGGGCAGCAAGCACAAGTCAGAATTAGGGTAGAAAATGAGAGGTTAAATCAACTCAAATTTGTGGGAATAAAAGGGTAAGATGTGATACTAGTTAGCTAAGTATCTAACACTTATTTCGCTGCATTAACCTTGCTCTCTAATAGTTTTAGATCTCATCTTACAATCTGATTTTAATCTTCTCGATCAATTACTCGCTCATTCAATACGGGTTAGTTGAGTTGAGAAGTTGAGCCTTGCTTTTGGTGTTTCTTGGCTGTTTTAGAGTCTTTTAGAAGCTTCTAAAGTTGATTTACTCGCTGTTTTGGTTTTCGTTTAGGGTGATATTCCATTCCCTAGTCGATCGCTTTTGCTTCTTTTAAAGGCTTTGTTTTTCGAGTCTAGTTGCTAACCAAAATTTCTTGTAATGAGGATGGCGGATGCACTCGTAGCGGCCAAGGCCGATCGGCCACCGTCCGACGAGGAGCTTCCTCCTCCTCCGACCATGGCCGAGGTTCTTCTTCGATCGGCGCAACCGCGCGGATGTGAGAGAGTTCTCATCGACGCCATCGCGCGCAACACCACCGCCTCTTACCGGAGCTTGAGGATCCGGGCAAGGGAACGCCATCACCAGCGTGGAGGACTCGCGGAGTTTCTTCGTACTCAGCCCCTACCTTTTCCCGGCCCGAGGACCCGTTGGATGCGACGATTGGCCGTCTCGGTGGAGCGAAGCTCAGATCGCGCAGATGCTGGAGCACGAGAAGGCGCTGCAGATCGCACCACTGGAGGGTGCACCTTGTTATGGTGGGAGAGCTATCTCGCCATGCACTGTGAGACCACACCGCCTCTTGGGAGGAGTTTCAGACGGCCTTCCGTCGGGCTCACATCCTGCCGGCTTGATGGAGATCAAGAAGGGGAGTTTCTTGCGCTCAAGCAAGGCGAGCTCACCATGGAGTATGTCTACGAGTTCAACCATCTAGCTCGTTATGCTCCCGAGGATGTGGCCACCGATATGGCTAAGGTGCCAAGTTCAGCGTGGCTTGTCCGAGGAGTGAAGGACAAGCTATCCATTGTCGACTTTCCGATTTCCGGACCTTGGTCGACAAGGCCATCGTCACGAGCATGCGGCTCAAGAGCTTATGGACTCCATAGCGCAAGTGGGAGGCCCATAAGTCATCCAGGCGATTCCTCCCGCCCCGCCAGGCGCCTCGGGTACCGGTCGATCTTGGCACCCCGAGGTTACTCGCCTGTTCTCGTTCATCGCAGTCGTGTCTCGACCACGCACTGCGAAGTCGTGAGAGCGCCCCGCAACCCTTGCCGGGTCACATGCTTCTCTTGCAACGAAGGGGCATTATGCTAACCAATGCCCTAAGAAGGCGAGAGCCCCTCGCCCTAATGGAGAACGCGGGCCAGAGGTGGTGCATCTCAGACCGAAGATCGTCCGGCTACCCAAGGCGTGGGTAGTGGTCGCGTCAACGCTGCCACCGCAGAGGAGGCTCAGAGGCACCCGACGCCGTGCTAGGTACACTTTCGTTAACTCTCACCTCGCTATCGTCTTGTTTGATTCAGAGCATCTCATTCCTTTGTTTCGAGTCTTTTTGCTGTTGGTGAGCTTCTTTTCTCTCCATTGTTGGTCCCGCTTACTCATTCGCTCTCTGGTTCGGAGTTGAGAGTCGAATCTGAGTGTAGGGATGTTCCTATCGAGATCGAAGGGTAGGGTTCTTAGCAAACCTTATCCTTCTCCATTCAATGAGCCTTGATGTGATTCTTGGCATGGATTGGTTGTCCCAAAGACATGGGGCAAATCGATTGCGCCAGAAGCTCATCTCTATCTAGTCTCTCCGTGAAAGGTTGTTCGCCGGTCGCTAGGTCCGTGATCTCTTGGCAAGGCTTGAAGCGAAGCCCGCTCTAGATATTAGCAAAGTCCCAACAGTTTGTGACTTCGTTGATGTCTTTCCCGCAGATCTTCCAGGATGCCACCCGCTCGAGACCTCGAGTTTGTCATTGAGTTGGCTCCTGCACGCCCCTATCTCAAAGAGGCCTTATCGGATGCCACCAAACGAGTTGGTGGAATTGAAGAAGCGATTAAGTGAGCTGCAAGAGAAGGGTTTCATCCGCCTAGCTCATCTCCTTGGGGTTGTCCAAGAATCTTCATAAAGAAAAAGGGCGGTATTTGCGCATGTGCGTTGATTACCGCCCACTTAATGAAGTGATGGTAAAGAACAAGTATCCATTGCCCCGCATTGATGATCTCTTCGATCAATTAACTGGAGCCCGAGTTTTCTCCAAGATTGATTTGAGAGTGGGATATCATCAGGTTCGGATTCGACCTGAGGATATTCCAAAGACAGCGTTCTCTACTCGCTACGGCTTGTACGAGTACACCGTCATGTCTTTCGGCTTAACCAATGCTCCTGCCTTGTTCATGAACCTCATGAATTCGGTATTCATGGAGTATTTGGATAAGTTTGTCGTGGTCTTCATCGATGATATCCTGATCTATTCCAAGACCGATGAGGAACACGCCGAGCATCTGAAGCTTGTGTTGAGCAAGCTGCGTGAGCACCAGCTGTACGCGAAGTTCAGCAAGTGTGCATTCTGGTTGAAGGAAGTGTCTTTCTTAGGCCACGTTCTTTCAGCAGGAGGCGTAGCCGTTGACCCTAGCAAGGTCAGCGATGTTCTTTCATGGAGTCAGCCTGCTTCGGTCACCGATGTACGGAGTTTTCTCGGTTTAGCGGGATATTATCGTCGCTTTATCGAGAACTTCTCCAAGATCGCGAAGCCGATGACGGAGTTGCTCAAGAAGGACAAGAAGTTCGTGTGGTCCGCCGAGTGCGAGGGAAGTTTCCAAATACTCAAAAGCGTTTGACCACCGCCTCGTTCTCGTTCTTCCGATATCCATCGAAGCTTCGATATTTATTGCGATGCTTCTCGTCGAGGCCTCGGTTGTGTCCTTATGCAAGAAGGCAAGGTAGTGGCCTATGCATCAAGGCAATTGAGACCTCATGAGCTCAACTATCCTACCCATGATTTGGAGTTAGCTGCTGTGATTCATGCACTTAAGATTTGGCGACATTACCTAATCGGTAATCGTTGTGAGGTGTATTCGGATCACAAGAGCCAAAAGTATTTGTTCACCCAACCTGACCTGAACCTCAGGCAAAGGAGATGGTTGGAGTTGATCAAGGATTATGATATGGGTATTCACTACCATCCGGGCAAGGCTAATGTCGTTGCCGATGCGCTTAGTCGCAAAGCGCATTGTAATGCCTTGCTGCTCAAAGGGCGTCAGCCCACTCTTCAGGAGGAATTCCAGCGTCTCAACCTTAGTTTAGTTGAGCATGGTTCCCTCGCTGCCTTGGTTGTGCAACCAACCTTGGTGGATCGGATCAAGTCCGCTCAGCAGTCGGATGTTGGAGTGAGCCACATCAAGGAGAATGTCAAGAACGGAACGACCAAGTGCTTTTCTGAGGATGAGCATGGTGTTGTGAGGTTCGGGCAACGCCTTGTGGTTCCAAAGGACATGGAATTGCGAATTTAATCCTCCATGAAGCCCATGATTCGCCTTTGTCTATTCATCCCGGCCACAAAGATGTATCAAGATCTCCGCCAGAGATTTTGGTGGACCCGAATGAAGAGGGAGATTGCGAAGTTCGTTGCCGAGTGCGACGTGTGTCGTCGTGTCAAGGCCGAGCATCAGGACTGGTTCAGCCTTTGCCTATTCCGGAGTGGAAGTGGGATTCGATCGGGATGGATTTTATCCCCGGTCTACCCAGGTCGCCGAAGGGAAATGATGCCATTTGGGTCGTCATCGATCGATTGACTAAGGTGGCACATTTCCTTCCCGTCAAGACTGACCTTCGGGTAGGTCTTTTGGCGGAACTCTACGTCGCCCGCATCGTGAGTTTGCACGGTGTGCCGAAGACGATTGTGTCGGATCGTGGATCCCTTTTCACGTCTCATTTTTGGCATAGCTTGCAAGAGGCTATGGGCACTCGTCTTGCTTTCAGCTCAGCATATCATCCCCAAACTGATGGTCAGACCGAGAGGGTCAACCAAGTTTTGGAAGACATGCTTCGTGCTTGTGTCCTTTCATATGGGAAGCATTGGGAGAAATGCTTGCCATTCGCCGAGTTTTCTTATAACAATGACTTTTCAAAGCGGCCTCGGCATGGCACCTTTCGAGGCCTTGTACGGGAGAAAGTGTAGAACCCCGTTAAACTGGTCAGAGACCGGTGAGAGACCTCTCTTTGGCCCGGACTCAATCAATGAGGCCGAGCGCCAAGTCCAGCTTATTCGTGAGCGTTTGCGCATAGCTCAATCCAGGCAAAAGAGCTATGCGGATCGCCGTCGACGTGAGTTGCGTTTTGAGCCTAATGACTTTGTTTATCTCAAAGTCTCTCCTTTGAAGGGCCATCAACGTTTCGGTGTCAAGGGCAAGTTGGCTCCTCGATATGTCGGTCCCTACCGCGTTATCGAGAAGAAGGGAGCTGTTGCCTATAAGTTGGAGTTGCCAGCTGCACTTGAGGGGGTACATGATGTTTTTCATGTGTCCCAGCTTAAGAAGTGCCTCCTTGTTCCAACTGAGGAAGCTCCGTTGGAAACTCTCGATGTCCAGGAAGATTTGACCTATCGCGAGCACCCTGTTCGCATACTCGATGAGTCTGGACGAAGGACAAGGAATAAGACCATCAAGTTCCTTAAAGTTCAAGTGGTCGAACCATTTCGAGGATGAGGCTACTTGGGAAAGAGAAGATCGCTCTGCGTGCGGACTATCCATCTTTCTTTATCGAGTGAGCCAAATCTCTGGACGAGATTTTGTATGGGGAGATTTTGTAACATCCCAAATGTATAATTAGGGTTTGTTCAAATATAATTATATGTGTAGAAATTAAAACTTTTTCTCACATCTTGAAAACCCCTAATCTCTCCTCAGTGATTCTAGTCCAAGAGTTGTGTAATCCAAAACACAAAGCTCTTGTTGACCAAAAGTCAAACTCCTTTTTCCAATTATCTTAAATCTTGTGCCAAACATTTGGAAAATATTTTCCTTGGTCCTAAAACTGATGTGGGACCCCTCTGAAAAACATCACAAGTTGTAAAACTTGTTTGATAAATTTTGGAGGTAAAACAAATCCTTGAACAACCTTCATGAATTTCCTGAGAAAAATGCATTGCATAATAACCTCTGGAAATTTTATGCAAGGTTAATCTCATTGTCAGCAAGCTCCAGTTAAAATTTCATAAATTTTGGAGCTCAATTGCTATTCCAAACAACCCTGCAAAATCTCAGCTGTTGAAATTGAATTTAAAAGCTTGGTACTGTTCCTTGGGCTAGCCACTTTCCCAAAGTCGGTCCATTTCAACCTTTTCTCTCCGGCTCGTCAGACCTCCTCTCCACTTTGATCAGGTCGTAGCCGCTGGATTAACATCCAACCGCCACGACCTCCTCCTCGCCTAACGCAGCCAAGTCCTCCCACTCACATGAGGTCATCGCCTTGGATCAACGATCCGTGGCCATGACCTCGCTCAAACTACTCAGACCTCCCCTTTTCACTCACTTGAGGTCGAGTCGTTGGATCCAATCCAAAGGCCACGACCTCCTCGCAAACCATCATTGCGTGGATCTTCCCTTGTTGAGGTCATCACCCTTGGATCAAAAATCCATGGCCATGACCTCCTCACCGTTAAACTAAGCAAACCTCCCATTTAACCGAGGTCGAGCCGTTGGATCGATCCAACACCCCGACCTCCCCCTCAAAATATCCAACAAGACAAGACCTCCCCCATCTCATGTTGTGCACCGTTGATTTAAAATCTACGATCACGACCTCCTCCTTTCCTCGGCGATCCGACCTCCCACAAGACGTGAGATCGTGGCCCTTAGATTTAAATCCAAAGGCCATGACCTCCCCTCGAGTTCGAAGTTCGTGTGCGGTTAAGACCTCACAGAGGTCCGACTGCTGATTGAGATCCAATGCTTTGGACCTCTGTCCCTTTTTCCACGCAAGATTCAAGATTATGGAAATCGGAGGGCCACGACCTCCCTTTCCAAATCGTGTGGCTGGGACCTCCTCCCAGTCACTTAAAACATAACGGTTCAAACTTAAAATCCGAGGGCCACGACCTCCCCATCCACGTAATCCAACGGTGGATGTGAGATCCTGTTCTTCTCCTACCTTGGGCGCGCGTGCGAGCCATGTGAGACCCCGACATTTATTAAGCTCATAATACTTAGTCATCCAATTGACCCTAGTATTATCAACTAAATAAACCCGGTCTCGAGAAATGTATACTTCCTGCACGCAAGATACATACCTCACAACAAAAGAATGTATCAATTCCATACAACACATAGTACATAAGCAACAAACCAGAAGTTAATATTACTAAGGAATAGGTTATTACAAAAGAGGGGCCTTTTGGCCAAATAACAACAAGAACTACTAAGAACAACAGAGGAAGCAAAAGTGCCATAAAGATGGCTATAACACAAAGCCAATCAGTGTGCCTTAACCCCTAGGCATCTCGACCGACCGCCAAGCTAGTCGTCAAGAAACGCAACACGTAGCACAAAAGAGAGGCTCTTGGAGCTCACCTTCTTCCTCTGCAACAAAAGCCACAAAAGTGCCACAACCACGGCGATGAGTACATAAAGTACTCCATAAGACTTACGTGTGAGATAACAGAACTATAAATAACTACATGCAAGCTTTATTTAAGTGGATGAGGCTTTGGACTCATTTTAGCATAAAGCAAGTTTCATTTGCAATAACATAATAGATTGAAGGCAATTTGACAAAGCATTTTAATTGTTGAAATAACAACGAGATAATAACATAGTAACAACAACAAGAACAACACGGAAGTGACTAACCCAAGTCACCACAACAATAGCATGAACTCCCGCTCATACCAACCATGTCAAGTTTTAATTAAAGGTTGTAGTCTAGTCTTGAACGACCTTACCAAGCATGTCCATAACCTAGGACGAGGCTATTCAATAGTTTTAACCCCGCAGGGTGTACCAATGTACCCACACGCCGATCGCCTTTTTCGCCACATGATTTAGCACACTTCCTTTGGTATGCTTGGCACGGCTAAGTCCTACGAGACATTTCCAATGGACAATGCTAATTCTGAGTCGCACAACCCACGGGGAGAAGGAGACATCACACAACCTACCCGGAAGCTAATGCTCCCCTCCCACATCACACACACATTTTATCTTTAAAAACACACCAACCGAGCGACCCCAATTAACACCGCCCAAAGTACTTAGTCAAGAGAGGTCCCATATCCCCCTCGTGTGGTTAGCACGCAAAAGCGCTTGGCTTAGTGACCCAAGTACTCGGTCTTAGGGACCCGTGCATACCACCACATTCCAAAACCGCACCATCCATCCAATATGCCCAAGTCTAAATCAATCTTTTATTTTCAGTTTTTGATTTTACAAATTAATCAAAGCACAAGTGCTGGACATATAGGAGTAATAATCAGTTTTAAGTGATCAAGACCATCGACTAAGTCGATGATCGCCCATTACTACCGTTGCTAAGCATGTCTAAGCAATTTACATCGAAACTACTAAGTGATAAGAGCTCATCCAACGAGCTCCCACCACAGCAAATAACCTAGGCTCATGGTAGTAGAGGATAAACAATTCCTACAGATTATGCAACTATAGGATTGCTAGCGACATTTAACATAAAGTAGCATGCATACATAGAAGTAAAACAAAATATTAAGCTTTAAAGTAATGGGACAATGATGGAAATGATCAAACTGCTTGCCTTGTTGCTGGCCAAGTTGTGGCAGAGGGTCACTCTCGGGATCGCCACAAATGTCGAAGCCTAACGGAAAAGCGATAAAGAACCGATAAGAATGACGAAAAACAACAAAGACAGCACAACAAACGAACTCGAAATTCTCTGAATTTTCTACAGCAGCAAGAGGGTGATTTTTAGGGAGTTTTACAACAAGAACCAATTGATTTGGATTCTCAATGCAAAATTTATGAGCAAAACAATTCTGCTTAGCCCCTAAAATACCAAACTGCACTATTCATTAATTTAATTATGAGGCAACATTTTCTAGAACAGAAGTGAAGCTGAAATTTTTACTGTAAAACCAGCACCTCATGAGATGAATAACACAATTGAGTTCACCTCATTTGGAGCTATATTGCACTTTCCATAATTTTTCAAAAACAAGAACTTGAACAAAATTATAATGCACAAGTCCTCATTTTCATAACAGCAACATGCTCAAAACTAATGTTCACAGTAAGTTCATTATTAGAGGAAACCAACAAAGTTGGTCTCACTCAAAAATAATCTACAGAGCATTAGTTATGTATTTTACAAGTTAAGCATTATTTTGAGTGTACTTTTAAAGTTAGTTTTAAAACCTAAAGGCAAACTGTGCTCTGGGGCTGAACTCAACTTACAATCATTTTTGGATTAAAGTCAAGTTCAAGACAGAGCTAACACAATTTGAATGACCTTATTTGGATTTAAAATGAAAAAGATATGCAATTCTAAAGTTCATACCATTTTCAGTTTATAACTAGAGCTCACTGGAATTTCTAAAACTCATAAGGACATGGGAGGACGTGAGCCACAGATCATAGATCTAACGGCTCGAGAACCTCCCAGCGAACAATGCACACGCTCCACGAGGTCCAGAGGTCCCGGACCTCCTAGCAACGCACATGCGCGAGGCGAGGGAGGTCGTGGTCAGAGATGGAGAATCCAACCGGACCACAACGATGAGGGAGGTCCGGACGGACCAGATCTAAGGGGAGGTCCTCAACGGTGAGATCTTCCAAAGGAAGATCTAAACTATCAAGATCTCCCCAAGGAAGATCTACATCGCCAAGACCTCACGGGGAGGTCCCGGACGGTCCAGATGTTCCAAGGAGGTCCTCGATGGTTCAGATCGTCCGAGGAGAACCTTGACGGCCAAGATCTACCCGGGAGGTCATGAACACCGAGATAACCTAGGGAGGTCCTAAGGAGGTCCTAACGTCCACAGCACCTCCAGGAGGTCAGGACGGCCACGATTTCGCAAGGGAGGTCTTGGACGCCCAGAGCTCCTGAGGAGGTCTCGACGCCCTGACCCAGCACGCGACGCTTGGACATGGAATAAATGCGCGGGACAATGAGGAGGTCCGCGCAAGATCTTAAATGCGCAACAAAGGGCGGATTAAAAGGCATTTAAGACCCACCCAATGATTACAATGATTGAGGTATTAAAGCGGCAAATCTTTGTCCTAAAACGACAATGGCACTGGCCGGGACGTCCGACAAAGATTTGAGGACGCCCCACGGCTTATCGCCGGCGATGAGGCACGGCGCGGCAAGACATCGAGGGCACCGTCGGGACCGCAATAGCAGCGCATCCTGTGGGCCTACTCTCACCCGGCGGCGGCCTTAAACGCCGGGCGAGCCGGAGAGGCAAGAATGACCAAGACGCCAAAGACAAAATTGCAAAATAGAGCTCCGCGCGACATTCAGCGGTGCCGCAGCCTAAGGGACTAACAGAGGAGTACCGGAGGTCCTAAGGTGCCGGGAAGTGGAGGAAGGTGAAGACCGGAGTTGGAGAAGATGGGGTTGCTCCACTGCCACAGCCCAGCCTCAGATTCCACTTTGTCCACCTCAGTAAATGCCCAAACCAAAACAAGTTAGGTCTTGGTCCCAGAGGAAGGCACAAATGGAAGCAAGGAGAGGAGAAGAAATCTCCAATGACCCTTGCCCACCGAGGGGCTTCAAGCTCCAAAGAATGGCGCCAAGGAAACTTTGGTGGTTTAGAGCTCACAAAGACAGGTGCGAGCAAGGAACAATGGCGTAAAGGAAGCCGTGGAAACCGTGGGGTGGTTTTATCCTAAGGGCAAGGAGGTCATGGACCACCGCTAAGCTCATGGTGAGCTTGGCCCATGGCACGGTCTAGGGCATTGGACAAGATGTAAAGTTGACACGATGGCGTGTCCGAGTGACTAGAGAGCGTAAAAGTCGACCAGATTAAATGCGGTCGCAAGAGTCGTTATAATGTACCCCATGGACAGACATGCATTAATTCACCGCCGAAGCTCGCAGCATGACCAAGGAAGGAGAAGAACAGGAGGTCTTTATGACCGCTGGATAAGACCATGGGGAGGTCCTAACCATCTGATGACAATTTTGAACCAAGATGTTTTAAGTGGGTGGGAGGAGGTCCCACCACACGATCAAGGATGGGGAGGTCGTGGCCCTCCGATTTCCTTAATGTGTAAGCGCGTGGGAAAATGGGACAGAGGTCCAAAGCGTTGATTTCCATCCAGCAGTGCGGACCTCTGTGAGGTCTTAACCGCACATGAGCTTAAGAACATGAGGGGAGGTCATGGCCTTTGGATTTAAATCCAAGGGCACACAACCAAAGGGAGGTCTCGAGGCTTTGCGTGAAGCGCGAGGGAGATCAAGACCTTTGGATTTTGATCCAACGGTGGTGATCAAAACAGGGGAGGTCCTGAGCCTCGCGCGTGGCGCAAAGGAGGTCTTGAGCTTGCGCAACACACAAGGGAGGTCATGGCCATTAGATTTAGATCTAAAGGCAACGACCTCACGTGCGCGGGGAGATCTGATGCGCACGAGGAAAGGAGGAGGTCGTGACCGTGGATTTTTAATCCAACGGTGCACAACACGAGATAGGGGAGGTTGGAAGCGCTTGATAACGCAAGGAGGTTTGCTTAGTTTAACAGTGAGGGGAGGTCATGGCCATGGATCTTGGATCCAAGGGCTACGACCTCAACAAGGTGGGAATGTCAAGTGGTTTTTGAGGTTTAACACACAGGGGAGGTCATGACCGTGGATCTTTGATCCAACGGCTATGACCTGATGAGGTGGGGAGGCCTTTGCGGTGTTGACCGCGGAGGAGGTCTGGCGCCCACGTTGACCCGAGGAGGTCCACGAGGTCAAGAGGACTTCGAAGGGGAGGTCCTGGGTGCGTTGGTTGAGGGGGAGGTCGTGGCCTTTGGATTGGATCCAACGGCTACGACCTCATCAAGGTGGGAAAGGAGGTCGATGGGGTTGGGCTTGACCAGTTTGAATACTGGCTCGGCCAAGGAATAGTGCCAAGTTTTAAGTTTAATTTTCTAACAGCTGAGACTTTGCAAAATTGTTTGGGATAGCCATTCAACTCCAAAATTCATGAAATTTTTACAGGAGCTTGTTGACAATGAGATCCACCTGACATAAAATTTCCAGAGGTTATTATGCAATGCATTTTTCTCAGGAAATTCATTAAGATTGTTTAAAGGATTGTTTTACCTCCAAAATTTATCAAACTAGTTTTACAACTTGTGATATTTTTCAGAGGGGTCCCACATCAGTTTTAGGACCAAGGGAAATATTTCCAAATGATCGGCACAAGATTTAAGATAATTGGAAAACGAGTTTGACTTTTGGTCAACAAGAGCGTTGTGTTTTTGGATTACACAACTCTTGGACAAGAATTACATGAGAGATTAGGGGTTTTCAAGATGTGAGAAAAAGTTTTAATTTCTACACATATAATTATACTTGAATAACCCTAATTATACAGTTGGGATGTTACAAGCCATGGCTGTGGGCAAAGTCAGAGCCTTGTCACATCCAACGGCTCTTTGCCTGGGGGCATTAAATGCATGTCAGTGCTTTTCCGCCCCTAGCCCATGCCCCGTCCCGACCTACTCTGTCCTATCCATCTTGTCCAACTCCATGGACCTCCTGTGGACCTCCTTGGGCTAAGCTCACCATGAGCTTAACACGTGGTCCAGACCTCTTTTGCCCTAGCTATAAAACCCCCCTTTGTTGCCCTTGGCTTCTTTTACACACCTTTGAGCTTGGCCTGCTTGTGCTTATCGAAGGCCCTCCACCGACCTCCTTTTTGGCCGCCATTGTTGAAGCTTGGAGCCCTCGGTGGCACAAAGGTTCCGGTGGCTCCTCTCAACCTCTAGCTCATTTTAAGCTCCCCAAAATCTCTCGAGTTGAACCTAACTCATTGTTAGGTTGACCTTTTCAGAGGGGCTAGTGGAGCTTGAAGCTTGGAGTTGGAGCTTGACTTGAAGCAGCGGAGCTTCCCATCTTCTCCAACTCGGGCCATCGCCATCCTCGACCTCCCGGCATCGTTAGGACCTCCTGTACTCCCGATAGTCCTAGGCGCTGGCACCCAGATGTATGATGTCGCGGAGTTTTGTTTGGGCACCCGCTGAATGGCAACATGAGCTTCTTTTTGCTTCTTGCTCTTACCGTGTGATCTCCTTCGCGTTTCTCTCGGCTCGCACGGCGTTTAAGACCGCCGCCGTTGAGAGGAGGTCCACTGGTGCGCAGTTATTGTGCACTCGGTGGTACCATTGATGTCGCCGGCGAGGCCTACATCGCCGGCGAGAACCATCTTTTAAACTCGGATCTTGTCGGACGACACGGCGGCGCCATTGTCGTTTTAGGACAAAGATCCGCCGCGACACGCGCTCATCATTGCTCAAATCATTGTAATCAATGGCGTGTCTTAAATGTATTTAATCCTCCCCGCGCACCTTTAAGACCTCCGCTGACCTCCTCGTTGTCCCGCGCGCATTTATCTCATGTCCAAGCACGCGCGCGCTGCTAAGCACATGGTCGCGAGCTCGGGACGCCCATGACCTCCTCTCGAGGAGATCTTGAGCGCCCAAGGCCTCCCTTGAGTGATCGTGGCCGCCTGCATTCTCCCCTGGAGGTCTGTGACGTTAGGACCTCCCCTAGGTCATCTCAGCCATTCATGACCTTCCTGGGTAGATCTTGACCGTCAAGGTCCTCCCTCAGACGATCTGAACCATCAAGGACCTCCTTGGAACATCTGGATGGCCCAGACCTCCCTGTGAGGTCTTGACGATGTAGATCTTCCTTGGGGAGATCTTGGTAGTTTAGATCTTTCTTTGGAAGATCTCACTGCTCAGACCTCCCTCATTTGATCTGGACCGTCCCGGTCCTCCCCCCCCCATCGCTAGGTCCGCTGATTCCCCATCTACGCCACGACCTCCCTCACCTCGCTGTGCGTTGCTAGGAGGTCCAGACCTCTGGACCTCGAAAGTGCTGGTGTGTTAGTTCTCTGGGAGGTCTTGAGCCGTTAGATCTCGATATCTGTGGCTCACGTCCTCCCATGTCCTTGTGGGTTTTAGAAATTCCAAAGGAACTCTTAAGTATAAACTGAAATAAGGTATAAACTTTAGAATTCCATATCTTTTTCATTCTAAATCCAAATGAGGTCATTCAAATTGTGTTAGCTCTGTCTTGAACTTGACTTTAATCCAAAAATGATTGTAAGTTGAGTTCAGCTCCAGAGCACAGTTTTGCCATTAGATTTTAAAACTCACTTTAAATATACACTCAAATTACTACTTAACTTGTAAAATACATAACTAATGCTTTGTAGATTATTTTTGAGTCAGACCAACTTTGTTGGTTTCCTCTATTAATGAACTCACTGTGAAAAGTAGTTTTGAGCATGTTGCTGTTATAAAAATGAGGACTTGTGCATTATAATTTTGTTCAAGTTTTTGTTTTTGAAAAATTGTAGAAAGTGCATAATAGCTCCAAATGAGGTGAACTCAATTGTGTTATTCATCTCATGAGGTGCTGGTTTTACAGTAAAATCTCAGTATCACCACCATTCTAGAAAATGTTGCCTCATAATTAAATTAGTGAATAGTGCGTTTGGTGTTTTTAGAAATGAAAGGTAATTGTTTTGCTCATAACTTTTGCATTGAGAATCCAAATCAATTGGTTCTTGTTGAAAAATTCCTAAAGATCATCCTCCTGCTGCTGTAGAAAGTTCAGAGTATTTGGAGTTCGTTTGTCGTGTCTGTCCTTGATTACTTTCGCCGTTCTTATCGGTTCTTTATCGCTTTTCCGTTAGGTTTCGACATTTGTGGTAATCCCGAGAGTGACCTCTGCCACAACTTGAGCAACAGCAACAAGGCAAGCAGTTTGATCATATCCTCTAACGCCCCATTACTTTAAAGGTTAATATATTGTTTTACTTCTATGTATGCATGCTACTTTGTGTTAAATGTCGCTAGTAATCCTATAGTTGCATAATCTATAGGAGTTGTTTATCCTCTACTACCAATGAGCCTAGGTTATTTGTCGTGGTTTGAGCTCGTTGGATGAGCTCTTATCACTTAGTAGTTGCGTTTTCTAACGCTAGACATGCTTAGTAACAAGAGTAATGGGCGATCATCGATTTAGTCGATGGTCTTGATCACTCAAAACCGATTATTACTCCTATATGTCCAAAGACTTGTGCTTTGATTAATTTGTAAAATCAAAAACTGAAAATAAAAGATTGATTTAGACTTGAGCATATTGGATGGATGGTGCGGTTTTTGGAATGTGGTGGTATGCCCAGGTCCCTAAGGACCGAGTTACTTGGGTCACTAAGTTAAGCGCTTTTGCGTGCTAACCACACGAGGGGATATGGGACCCTCTTGACTAAGTACTTTGGAAGGTGTTAATTATGAGTCGGTCGGTGGGTATGTTTTAATAATGTGTGTGTGTGGTGTTGGGAGGAGCATTAGCGCATCGGTTAGGGCTGCCTAATGTGTCCTTGTCCCCGTGGGAAGCGGCTCGTAATTAGCATCGCCCATTGGAAATGTCTTGTAGGACTTAGCTGTGCAGCATACCAAAGGTAGTGTGCTTAAAGGAAAGGCGGTCTGACGTGTGGGTACATTGGTACACCCCTGCAGGGTTAAAACTATTCGAATAGCCTCGTCCTAGGTTATGGACATGCTTCGTAAGGTCGTTCAAGAACTAGTCTCAACCTTTAATTAAAACTTGACATGGTTGGTATGAACGGGGAGTTCATGCTATTGTTGTGGTGACTTGGGTTAGTCACTTCCAGGTTGATCTTGTTGTTGTTACTATGTTACTATCTCGTTGTTATTTCAACAATTAAAATGCTTTGCCAAATTGCCTTCAATCTATTATGTTATTGCAAATGAAACTTGCTTTATGCTAAAATGAGTCCAAAGCCTCTTCCACTTAAATAAAGCTTGCATGTAGCTATTTATAGTTCTGTTATCTCACACGTAAGTCTTGCGGAGTACTTTATGTACTCATCGCCGCGTGGTTGTGGCATTTTGTGGCTTTTGTTGCAGAGGAAGAAGGTGAGCTCCAAGAGCCTCACTTTTGTGCTATGTGTTGCGGCTTCTTCGACGACTAGCTTGGCGGTCCGGTCACGATGCCTAGGGTTAAGGCACACCGATTGGCTTTGTGTTATAGCCATCTTTATGGCACTTTTTGCTTCACTGTTATCTTACTAGTACTTGTTGTTATTTGGCCGTAAGGCCCTCTTTGTAATAACCTATCCTTTTTAATATTAACTTCGGTTTGTTGCTTATGTACTATGTGTTGTATGGAATTGATACATTCTTTTGTTGTGAGGTATGTATAACGCGATTCGGGAGTATACATCTCTCGAGACTGGTTTATTTGGTTGATAATACTAGGGTCAATTGGATGACTAAGTATTATGAGCTTAATAAATCCAGGTGCTCACAAATTGGCACCTCGCTTGGGCACCATTCCCTCCTTGTTCCCTCCATATTTTCGCTGCAGTGTGTAGTACCGGTTTCATCCCCTTCTCTCTGTCCTTGGACACCCTCTTATTACCATGATATGGATGCTCTTAGGATGCCTAATCTTGAGAAAGTAGTATTGCCAACTCGGTGAAGATAGTTTCTGATTAGTAGATTGGATTGTGACGCGAGGAAGTTGTAACATCCCAAAACTTGGTTTGTATTTCAAATGTATGAAAATGAGAAGGAACTAAAACTTTTCATGCCTCATGTTGTCATTTGAATTTTCTTGAAATTCTTCCAAAGGATTTCTTCATTTCAAAGAATTGAAGCTTCAATTTCCTTGAAGCATAATCTTTGAAAACTTCCAAAACAAAACTTGTGATCATCCCTGGAAATATTTTTTCCAAGTTCTAGATCATCCTAGTAACCCCTCTGAAAAATTTCATAATTTTTAGAATTTATTTGCTATTTCAAAAGGGCTAGTCAAACCAGTTGGACCCTTAGTCAAATCCCTAGAGAAGCAGCTTGTAAATTTTCTAGAGAGAAATTCAGTGCATGAACACTTCAATAAAAATTACACAAGGTTTTTCTCTTATCCAGTAACCTTCCATAAAAATTTCATATTTTTTGGAGCTTTAAAAGTCCCTCTAAAAATTTCGCAAACCATCTCAGCCTATTTATTAAAACCGGTTTCACTATTCCTTGGGTTTGAGTCCGACTCGGCCACTTGACTCAGTCCAACCAACTAACCGCACCAATTGTGAGCCGTCCGATGGAAACTCAACGGTCCAGATCGTGTAACCCTTCAGCTAGGTCCGAACGAACGTGCACAATGCCAACCGTCCGATCTTGATCTAACAGTCGAAATCATTCCACTCGTTTACACACTGACTCAGCCCGTTCGCTCGCTGACTGGTGGGCCCTCTCCACTGTTCGTCGTCAAGCTCGTGCTGGTGCTCGCGCAGAGCTTGCTCGCCATGCGCCCGCGAGCTCTTGAGCTACGCCAGTGACGCCGTGAGCCACCGCCTCTTTCGACCAACCCAGGGCTTCGCCTGCTAACGCCGCTTCCTTCCCTGCTGTTGGAGCCCTATATTCCTCTCTCCCTTGCCCAGTAGATCTCATTCCTCCTCTCGGTGGCTGAGGAGGGAGACGCTTGTTCGAGCTGCTCTCTCGGGTGAGCTTCCATCCTCCGTGTCCCTCTCCGACTACCTTCCTCGCCACACTCATCTGAGCTAATGCGAGCTCTTGTCTTCTTGTGTAGCCCCAGGAGACGAAGCGCGCCCCCATCTTCTCCGGAGTGCGTCCAGAGCATGCACCCAATGCCGCCGCCGTGCCAACTTCATTATTAGTAGGTATTATCCTCTCTAAAGTGCGTCATCCCGTGCCTTAGAGCATCCTCACAATTTCCCCTCAACCAATTTTATCTTTGCATCACAGGGATCATCAAATCTAGGATTTTTCTCTAACTTGGCCGCAAGAGCCCCTTTCTTCTCCGACGACGGCACAATGAGGCATTGCCTAATTCCTCGCTCTGTGACCATCGTAGTGACCCTATCTAGCGATTTTGACATCTCTTTCTCTCTCTCTCTCTCTCTGCTCAGGGTGAGCTCTCCTCGGTGAAGCCTTTGTCGCCGCCGTTGTTCTTCGTCACCAGCCCAACTCTGGCAACCTTGTCGGCTCCGCGTCATACGGGTGAGCTCAGTGAACTCCCCTGTTGCTTATGCACGCACTCATTCGCGCAAAAAGTTGACGAGTCGCCTTTACCGCCATGGCCGTAGCTCCCACTCTGCCTCGCCGTGTCGCGCCGCCGCTCTGGTCTAGCTCCGGCGAAGCTCCTGCCACCATCGGGTGCGCATTAGTGTGAGGATCTCATTTTGCCCTTTTCCAGCAACGCCATGACCTCCCTCGCCGGCGGCACGCCCAGCAAGCTCGCGGCTGCGCGTGCTCTGTGTTGTCGAAAACGGACCAATACTGTAGCTAAATCATTAGTAGTTAATTGTTGTCCTAAGCACGTTTTCTGAGTTAATCCGGGCTCTTATGTGCTAAAGTCTGGCCGACAAGCGGGCCCGAGCGCAGTAAACTACAAGATGGTCCGTGGGCCGGTGAACTGGGCCGTGGACCAAGGGTCCACGCACTATTCTGTGAACCTAGATTATGATGAGTGGACCCCACTTGTCAATAGGATTTAAATCGGAAATTAAAATGAAAAAGAAACACTATTCTTTGTGCCCACTGTCAGCATCTATAGCTAGGTTAGGTTGGGTATAAAAAGTATTTATCGCTTTTATATTTTCCAAAATGAATTATTTATGTACTGAAAATTGTGTAAACTTCAAAATTGCATAAGTAATTCTTTCTAACACCAAAATTGATGATTCAAATTTTTTTAGTTTCCTTTTTATATGTACTTTATTATAAAAATGGGTTGAACCATCTTACTATTCCAGAAATCACTTTTGGCAAAATTACTTTAGGTTTAATATTATTGTTGCACTAAAAATTGTTTTAACTTCAAAAATGCATAAGTATTTCTATGTAATTCCAATTTGAGTGAAATCAATTTTATTGGATTCCTCTATTACTGTACTTTATTGTAGAATAGGTTTTGAGCTTGTTACTATCTCTAAAAATCTTATTCTACATATGACTTATGCACTACTTTCATGACCTTGAAAAATCATAGAAAATTCATCTTAGCTCCAAATGAGGTGAATCAAATTTAATTGTTCATCTCATGTGGTGCTATGTCTACCATAAAAATTTCATGTACACCACCTCTCTGGAAATTTGTACCAAAATATTTAATTTCGGTGAACAGTAACAGATGAGAATTATTTTGATTTTCCTGAAATCTGAGTTTCAAACTACAATAACTTTCTCATACTAAATCCAAACGGAATAATTCTTTCACCTAAATTCATATAAAATCATAATATACGTACTGTGAATTTTTCATGATTTTTGGATGAATTTGAGTTTTTGAGTATTCTTGGTGTTATTTGTTCTTATTTGTTCTTCTCGATTCTTTCGATAGGTTCCGACGATTATATTGAATACGGGAGTGATCCTTTGCAGCAAGAAAGTTATCTCCAGCAAGGCAAGCAGTTGTTTCCATTTGATCATGTTGATCCTATTAGTTTCAAATTCTATTATCTTGTTTTCAAAGTGTATGTATGCATGCTTTATGTTGATGTTGAATTATCGATCGAGTAGTGATCCTATAGTTGCATAAACTGTAGGTAAATATTCATCCTCTACCACTGAGCCTAAGTTATATCCGTTGTGATTTAGAGCTCGATGGATGGGCTCTAATCACTTTACTTGTAGTATACGAGTTGATGTCGCTTAGAAATGCTTAGAACGATAGAATGGGGATCATCGCTTCGGCGATGGTCATTATATCATCACTATAATTACTTGAGTTAGGATACTCATGTATGTAATTGTACTAGTCAGGTGCCCGTGCGTTTCAACGAAAATCAAAACTTTGTCCTATCCAATTAAGGTAAAAATTATGTTTTTGGCATTTTGTTTTTCTTAAGCTACAGGTAGAAGTTTCCATGGAAATCATAGCATAGAACCTCATTCTAACATACACAACAATGCTTTTACACTCTACCGTTTCTATTTCCCATCGAGTCATGGACTTTTGCATAGATAGAGTATTAATAGGAAGAAAAACAAAAATATCCACACTGTTCCGAAAACCATGCAAACATTGTAATGATTACACATTTTAAAAAAATATATGAAAATTGTATACAACCAAAAGTATCCCAACGAATTCATGGTCATATGTTTCCATACACAAAAAAAATCTTTTTTAAAAAATCATTATGTTCGATTCACACATGGCTAGTAGTTACCGAGTAGTGAAGATGCATGCACAATATGTCAATCTTGTATCCCATGAATCCTAGTAAAAAGAAACAACTTAATTTGATTCTTCTTCCACACTCGTCTATCCTTGATTCTTACCACCACCGAAGCGTTGGCTCAATAGTAAGGACTCCTGCACTCCTGCTGCAGCACTAAAGAACTATCATGGTCACCTCCTTATTGACCGACAGGTTTTACCATAGCTGCAAGAAAAAAAGTTGCATTCAAAGATCAAACCCACTGGGTAAGGCAGCTAATAGATAAAGTTTTTGTCACCTCTTAATTTTCACTATGATGAATACATCATGCAAAAAAAAGCAAATATGTTGCAAAGCACATCATCTTAGCTATAGAAACGGCATCACTAATCAATGCATGTTTTAAGGTGAATTAAGCTAAAGTCCTAAAGTGCATTTGATTTCCTCATGTTCATTCTACCATGTGTTTTGATCAATTTCATTTTGTGGAGTCTGCTAATCATCTCATTTGAGGCTAATGATAGTGTTCGAACACTGAACTACAAAGGGAATATAGTTGTGAAACATCTGTGTTATGTTATTCATTAACTCAAGGGTTTCAAGTTTAATAAGTACAATTTATCACTAAGAGAGAATGTGCATCCATCCATATTTTTCATGAAGCAATTATATATCTTACATAGCTTCACTAAAATATGATGATATTGCACTAATTTATGTCTCAGATGACCAGATAAAGTTATTGGGTGAATTAAGTACATGGACTTACCTTAAGAGGTCTTTGGGTTATGGATTGTTAAGCAGTCAAACAAGTTTTATTGACAGTTAAGAACTAATCTGAATATAACGAAATCTTCTTTTGCTAAGACTTGATGTTCAATCAACCACTAAAGTTTTAAACCCTGTCCCTCGATGCAATCTGATTCCCCTTCCCTCTAGGTTTCTTGCGACAACTGCTCTCATCTCATCATCCGAACCTCTGCAAGTATTCAGTATGTTCATTAATCAAGGCGGATGGAAAAATATTGCACAAAATGAAAACTCAAAACAATAAATAACATTGACATCATTTTTGTTATGTAGACATGCTATAATCATTGATCAGATAACATGTTCATATGTCCATGTTACAAAAATGCGACCAATAATGTGATCTATTTAGTCAAAAGGCTAAAAAAACATCTGTATCCCATGAATCCTAGTAACGTGCCCGTGCGTTGCAACGGAGTCTCAAAAGAGGGTGATACAATATCATCAAATGTGTTCCTAAACTGTACCATGATCCTATCATTTTTTTGGGGGTATGATTCAGCTATGGGATCCAGAAAATGCAAATTATCTTATGGGATCGGAGAACTGCAAATTCAAATATATGCTTGTGTGCTTATTCATCCCTTAGGAATCACCTTTATAAACACTGAAATAGATCAATGTGTGGATGTACGGAAACCCTTCTCTTGTTAGTTCAAAAATGAAACGCCATTGATAAATTTTTTAACCATTGATAATTTTTTTTAACTCACACCAAATGTTTTCTTGCGGTCTTGAATTCATAAAAACTTTTTTTTGCAGCAAACAAAACGATATTGTGGAACAAACAAATATCAAATTTACATCATTAAATTGTTTCTCTGAAAGCCATGTGTTACATGCCATCAGTCTAAAGGCGCCAAAGTTTTGATGAATAAACTAAAATGTTTACAAGGTTCAGTTCATAACTAAACTGTCAAACCCTGAACATGACAATGTGCAAAGTTATGTAGGTGTATGTGCAATCTTCTATGAGCTCAATTTGAAGCGGTGCATGCTCTTCTCTGTGTGAGCACATCCCGACAGCTGCTACTAATATGAGGATAGCAAATCCTGACCAATAAAATGTGTTGTTGGCACAATGAATTAGGATTTGATGGAAGAAATAGTGGGTTTATGTTTCAAAAAAAGTAGGTTTATGGGTGTATTTCTCACTATTGTCTGTCTTATTATTACGGTTGGATAATCCAGAAGTTTCTTCTTATAGTAGCTAAAACAAATCTGCATGTTCTGTTAGTGAGATAGAATGTGTTAGAAAGGAACTTTTGCTGACATTGAAGGAAAACTACCACAAACCTGTTAGTTGATGGTATACCGTTCAACTCTGATGTGTCTTCCATCTCATTACTTTCTTTATCTGCTTCATAAATGCCTGCAAGAATCAATGACTCGATAAATTACATTTGATAGTCATTACATACTGTCATCCAGAGAAGAGTTTAACTGGTAGTCTACAAGATATGAAAAGCACAATTATATGATGTCTAAGAAGCTTCAACTAGATAGTAGTTCAAAAATAAAATATCTGAAGGAGATGTACCAGCAATACGAGGCCACATAATAGAGAAAATTATTGACCAACTTGCATGCTGTCAATCCACAATGCTTATGAACTTGATCTGAAAGTTGTGCAAAGTTTACAACAGTAAGTTTACTCTGTACACATTGGCAAGATGTAAAACACTACAGGTTCTACTCTGTACTTATACCAAAACTACTACATCCCTTCAGGGGGAAAAATGGTAAACTACTACAGTATGTAATCTCGAACCACCGACTGCATGGTTAATTGAGAATAGCAAACAAAAGGGATAAAAAATAATAACAAAACGATGAAAAGAAAATCTATCCAATGCACTATGAAGGCAAACAAAACAAACACCCAAACTATATTCAGTAAAGTTAGGAGCATCCTTCCATGAGTTCTTGTCCACATTTAACTCATAAAGACACTACTACAATTGCCAGTAGGGTGGAAAGAAGATCACAGCTCGGCTCATTTCCACCATGTACATAATCATTTTTTCCTTATTGAAAAATAATCAACATGCTTATTGATCTTGCTTTACTCAATTTGATAATTGATGCATTGGCTTCCAGTCTATATATAAGAAACTTGTTTAGCTACAGCTGCTGCTCCCCTCCATAGCCCCCTCACCAACTAATCTTTCAAGTTGCTAGATAGAATTTTTTTTCTTTCTTTCATGAATGGAAGCCAAACGCAAGAATTGAAACGGATTCAAGACCTAGCTGATCGCACAAGTCTTACCTTGAAAGACATCTCTTCCAATGAGGATATCAAATCATCCAGCAGCAGCCAGCCTCTGCCGATCAACACACCACCACCGGATATGAATTACGAATATTAATCATATCAAACACTTTCCATGTAATGAAAACTGATCAGTGATGATTAAGATGAGTTTATCTCCATGACAGAACCTCAATCACTCTGCTGCAAGGGAAAAAAAGATGGATCAGAATCAGAAGGGTGGCTCAATCCATAAACAACAACAAGAAGCAACCAAAAAAAACAGAGAACAAGTTGATCACTACTTGGCGCTTAAGAGGAAAACAACGCTGCAAACGTAATGCAACAAACCCAGTTCAAAATGATGGGGGGGGGGGGGGAAGAACTCCCTAATGATGACCAAAACTGCTAATAAACCCCATATATCCACAATTGCACATCCTCTCCCCATTGCCCCTCCTAATTTTCTTTAAAAATCACAACAAGCCTTCCTAAGCCCGATCAAACCCAGTTCAAATAATGGGGGAAAGAACTCTAATGATGACCAAAACTGCTAATAAACCCCATATATCCACAATTGCACATCCTCTCCCCATTGCTCCTACTAATTTTCTTTAAAAATCACAACAAGCCCTAAATGCTAGTAGCCTAGTACAATTTGGGAATTTCAGAGACCTGCTGAAAGTACATCCCGATCCATCCATCTTCCTAAGCCCGATCAAACCCAGTTCAAAATGATGTGGGGGGGGGGAGAACTCCCTAATGATGACCAAAACTGCTAATAAACCCCATCTTCCGCGCTACAAAGCACCAAACATGGACAAAATCTCCAAATACTCCCTCCACATTCATCAATGGTCCACTATTGCAGTCAAATCGCGTACCCATAGGATAAACGCATCAATGTGCTTCGAAATCCCACTAAGAAGTAAAAACTCCCCCTAACAGAAGAGGAAAGGGAACCAAGAAGTCATGTCTACCTTGAGCTCTGGGAGCAAAGCGACGCAGGATTCGAGCTCGCCCCTTTTGCGTACGCGAAGTTGAGCGACGTGAACTTACGGGTCACCTCCTCTAGCTCCGCCGAATCCATCGATGGCTGCGATAGCTTCTCTCTTCCCCACTCCGCTCCACTTTTGGTCTCACCTTTTCTTTCTTTCTCCCAATTTTGTTGCAGTGTGGCAACTGGCCAGACCCGGGGGAGGAGCCAGTGCCGCACAGGGATTTTTTTCCTACGGAGACGGTGGTGTAGTGAGGACGGTGTTGGCAGTGCGGCGGTTAAAGGTAGGCGGCGCGGGGCGGCATAGGTGAGAGCATAGTCAGAGGGGAGGAGATGGGCTGCGGCGGCGTGTGAGAGGGAGGAGGTCAGAGGCGAGGTGAGGGAGGAAGGGTGTCGTGGCTGGTGGCGGAGGCGACGAGGTGGAAGAGATGAGAGACGGCGAGGCGAAAGAGACGGGGGCACCCCTGCCTCCTTCCGTGAGGAACCGCTGCGCGGTCGTGATGGTCTCCACGGGCGCGAGGGAGGCAGTTTGGCGTGGCGTGGGGGCGGCGCGAGTGGGAGGCGTGAGAGGAGACTGCGTGAAATCCGGGCTGTCCATTCTCTGCTTTTTGATCGGACGGATGCGAACGATGGTGGGAGGACGGACGACGGTAAACTTCTTCTTTTAAGTAGTAGAGATTTGGAAAAACTAAAACTGAAAATAAAATATTTTAGACTTGGGCACATTGGTTTGATGGTGTGGTTATCGGGTGTCTGAATGGTGCCCGAGTCAACAAGGACCGAACATCTTGGACACTAACCCAAGCACTTTTGTGTGCTAACCACATGAGAGGGATATGGGACCTCTCTTGACTTAGTAATTCGGTGTGTGTTAGCTCCAAGTCGCAGGAGGTTGTGTGTGTTGTGTTTAAAAAGAAGAAATGTGTCTATATGTGTTGGGTGTGCGGGAGTGGAATCTTGTCTAGGTTCTCCACACCGAAGGGCATTGTAGTTGTCCGGGGGATTTACCCTATAAGGTAGTTGACCTTTGGCTTTACAATGACTCTGACACAACGTATGGGGGTTTCCATTCCCATCATGGGCGGATCTGGCTGGGCAAAAATTCAGTATATATAAGATATAATATATGTATATACTAGAAATTGAGTTAAATCAACATGTAATATCCTCAAAAGCTCATTCTGTCGGCACATCACTCGCAACCCACTCGTCGCTCGCATAGCCCACCAAAAGCAAGGCATTCCATATTCGGCCACTGTTCCAACCTTTCCCCACAATGACTCGGCCCAATATCTCAAGACTCATTTATTGGCAAACCTTAACTCGATCTCTCTTTGTCTCAATCTAACACACACACACACATAGCCTTGCCCTTGCGCCTTGTAGTGGCGGTGGCAAGCTGCGGCGAGCGGGTAAGCACGGTGGCTAGCGGTCGCGGGCTACGACGGCCTGGGAGAAGGGGAGGAGTGCTGCAGCTCCGCAGCGGCTTGCTCGCTTACTCCAAGCGACTGAGCTCCGAGCGCAGAGGCCAACGAGGTTGGACGGCCGGCAGGGCGAGGCGTGCCACGCGTTGCTCCGAGGACCGAGGCTCGAACTCTGAGCGGGTGGCGTGACGGAGGTGGTCTGGCGATGGACCGGAGCTAGCGACTAATAGATAACTCTAGATTTAAGTTAGATTACCATGTTGTAGCAAATGATGGTGGTATACTCCAGCAATATGAATATAAATTCATCCAGACATGCCTATATAATTTATTGATCTCAACTTCTCAAGTTATACAAATTCATGTGACCAATCAAATATGCAAACTACAAATTCATAGGCCGGCGAGTTAGGCTACATAAGTCAATAGCAGCACATGTTCATCTCCAATTCTCCCTTCCTCAATTCCTCGGTCTCAAACCCTAAATTATCAATTCAACTTTTTTTCTTAATTATTTCATAATTTCTCTCAATTCTTTGTTGTGTTATTTCTAGTACAGAAAAATTGTACTTTGTTTCTTTTGCTATTGTGAACCTTTAATTTTTTCCATTGAATAATATTTTATTAACTCCGAACACCCATCCGATAAATCCTGGGTCCGCCACTGATTCCCATACGGGCGACTCGTAGTTAATACACAAAATTGGAAAACATCTCGTAGGACTTAGCCTTATCAGCATACCTTCGGAAGTGTGCTTTACCTAGTGGCAAAAGAGGCGGTCTGGCATGTGGGTACATTGGTACACCCCTGCAGGGTATAAACTATTCGAATAGCCTCATCCTAAGTTATGGACATGCTTGGTTAGGTCTCTACAAGAGTTAGACTCAACATTTTCGATAAAACTTGAATTCGGGTGGTACGAATGGGTAATTCGTGCTATGTTGTGGTGGTTGTTGGGAAGTCACCTCTAGGATGTTAATTATGTTTATAAATGTTGTCTCACTATTATTTAATCAAATAAAAACAGATTTGTCAAACTGCCTTCAATCTATTACATTATTGCAAATGAAAAATTGCTTTATGCGTCAAATGAACCATATAACTTTCTCCTTTGATTCAGCTTGCATGTAGCTATGTATAGGCTTGTTACTCGTAAGTCTTGCGAGTATATTTTTGTACTCAGTTGCATCACTTAATTGTTGCAGAGGAGGTTGATCCCCAAGGTATCGACTATTGTGAGACCGTCTTCGTGTAGGACGACTAGCTTTGCGGCCCGGTCGGTTGCCTTGTGGGTAAGGGCAAACCAGTTGGCTTTTGTTTATCGCCATCTTATGGCCTTTGCTTCCGCTGCTACTTTGGTTATTTACCTTGTCATTTGGCCAGTCGGCCCTACTTTTGTAATATGAACTTGCATGTTCTTTAAGATGTAAGTTTGTAGACTTGGTAATGTAATGACTTGTGTATGGAATGGATGCTTAATTTTTGTATGGGGTATGTGTACTGCAATTCTGGGAAGTACATATGCACTGAGAGTCGGGATATTTGATTTGTAATGCTAGGGCCAATTGGATGGTTAAGTATTACGAGTTAAATACCCCAGGTTCTCACAGAAGTTTACTGAAGCTATGACTTCGACCTGCTGGCTACTGCCGATTTAACCGTCTTGTTGAAATACGTATATGGCAATGCATGTATGCTTCTAATCAATGCATGCATGCCGCTCATCATTTCACTCATCTCGCATGCACAGGTTCTGCTGATAACATGCATGCATGCCACTAATCTCTCCATAGATTACCATGTATAGCTTATTCCGATTTATTCAAACTGTGTACATTGTAATCTCCATGTACTATATATGCCTCAGCGCATACAATGGAAAGTATCACGTAAGTTTATATATGCTTTCATGGTATCAGATTGGTTCTGACCTAGGACCTCTTCTTCTTCCTCCTATATGGCCATCCTGTGCTAGTACGTCCACCACCCACCATGGGCAACAATGTTGCTCCTCAAGCTTCCGCTCTCTCCGTTATCAACATCAAAAACCACATCCCGTTCAGTCTCGTACTCGACCCACCCAACTACACCAGATGAAGGGAACTCTTTCTTGTTCTTGTCTGCAAATTCGGCACCAAATGGCACATCGACGGTACTGTCTAACTTGCCAATGATGCCACCTAGGAGTCTATGGACTACGCCATTGTCTCCCTCCTCTACGTCTCTATCTCGGAGGAGATCTTGGCCATCATCCTCACCTCCGGTGCTTCAGCGCATACCATCTGGCAAAGCATCGAGAGCCTCTTCCACGGCAACAAGACGGCGCACACTCTGTCCCTATAGGTAGACTTCCTGGTTCAAGGTGACATGCCGATCATCACCTACTTGTAGCGCCTCAAGTCATATGCCGATGTCCTGAACGACATCGATTAGAAAGTCTTCAACGAAACTCTCATGTTGACGCTCCTGCGGGGACTCAACGACAACTTCCGCAACATGGCCACCATAATCAAGACAAAGTCCCCCTTCCCCATGTTCCACCAAGCTCGGTCTCTTCTACTCCTCGAGGAGACCGACATGAAGCTCTCCAAGCGGGCCTCCTCCACTGTCCTCCTCGCCGCCAAGCCTACTGGCTCTTCCTCCTGCGCTGCAAACCTGGGGTTGAGTTCCTCCCCCTCCTGGCGCTTCAATGGCAAGGGGAAGGGCAAAGGTTACCACAACTGTGGAGGTGGTGGTTCTTTCCACTACTCCAACAATGGCGGCCACCAGCAGCCATGGTTTAATCCATGGACTGGAACCTTCCAGATGTGGCCCTCCAATGCACCATCAACTCCTAGCATCCTTGGCCAACATCCAGAAGCTCCTCAGGCGCTCCTCGCTGCTGCGCCACCTGGCGCCCAGTACACACCCACCGGCGCGATGTTGACACCAGCCAATGCACTGTTTGTGCCCACTGGAGTGTATCCATCTTTACCAGGGCCAACTTCCTCCTGGGACTAGGGGTCTCTTGTCCGGGCCATGAACGCCATGTCACTTTAGGCTCCGAACAACTCCACCTGGTACATGGACTCTCGCGCATCCTCCCATCTTACCACTGATGCTAGTAATCTCTCATTCTCCAGCCCTAACCCTTCTTCCTCTTCCTCGCATGTTGTTGTCGGCGATGGCTCCGTTCTTCCCATTACAGCCATCGGACACACTTGTTTCCCTACCTCCACACATCCTCTTTCTCTTTCCAAAGTTTTAGTTTCTCCATGCATTATCACAAATCTTGTTTCTGTATGCAAATTTACCACTAATAATCTCGTCTCTATCGAGTTTGACCCCATTGGCCTCTCTGTGAAGGATCTCCAAACTAGGACCGTGACTCACAGGTGCAATAGCACCGGGGACCTCTACCCGATTCTATCGGTGGCACCACCCGTCTAACATGCATTAGCTACTCCTTCCTACTCCGAGGTGACTTGGCATCGACGTCTTGGCCATCCCGGTCATCAAGCTTTTGATTTGATCCACTGTGATTTATGGACATCGCCGATGCCAAGTATTTCTGGTTTCAAATATTACCTAGTCTGTTTGGATGACTGTACACATTTTTTGTGGACCTTCCCTCTCAAGCTCAAATCTGATACTTTTGCCACGCTCAAACATTTCCAGGCCTATGTTTTTACACAATTCGATTCATCTCTTAAGAGTATCCAATGTGACAATGGCCACGAATTCGATAACACTGCCTCTCACTCATTCTTTCTTGCACACAATAAAGCAAAACATGTTATTTGAACGACCAAAGACATCATGCGCACACTGTTGTTCCAAGCTAGCTTTCCTCTGCAATATTGGGCTGAAGCTCTACACACTTCTACCTATCTTCTAAACTGCCAACCAACTCGAACCCTACAATCCATCACTCCATACCAAGCCCTCTTCGGTACAGCTCCCACCTACATTCATCTTCGGGTTTTTGTGTGCCAATGCTACCCCAATCTCTCGTCCACTGCCATAAACAAACTTGCACCGCGTTCCTCCGAATGCATCTTTCTAGGATATGCATCAAATCACAAGGGTTACTGATGCCTAGACTTACCTTCCAATAGAATAATCATCTCCCGTCATGTCATCTTCAATGAATCCATTTTTGCCTATGCTAGCAAAAACACCACAACCTCCTCCACCTACACCTTCCTCAAGGATCCTTCTGATCCTTTGCCTTTTTCACCCACGACAATTTCGAGCCTTGCCGCGGCATAACAAACCGCTACCATGCCAAGTGCCACACCTATCACGGCACAACAAAATGCTGTCATGCTAAGTGCCACAACTACCGCATCAAACGCTGCACTTACCGCGCATGACACCTCGGTTTCAAGCAAATCCAGTGCGACTTTCCTGGGATCGAGGTCTCCCTCTGCCGGCTTCTCCACCATTCCTGTCGTGCGTAATTAGCCTGCCGCAGTAGAGGCTCATCCACCAGCTGCACCTACCGCGAGCTCTCGCCTTGTGCCGATCCCACCAGTTACAACAGCCATACCATGACCACTTGAGGCAAGGATGGTCTTGGCATTCCCAAACCAATTCTTGACCTCAATGTCATAACGACATCCGACATTTCTCCACTGCCCAAATCTTACCGAGGAGCTCTCAACGATCCAAACTAGTAGGCAGCCATGATCGAGGAGTGCTTTACCCTCACGGCAAACCACACATGGGATCTGGTCTCTCCCCCTCCACATGCCAACATTGTTTCCGGCAAGTGGATCTATCGCCATAAATACAACTCTGACGGCTCTCTTGCTCGTTACAAAGCACAATGGGTATTGCGTGGCTTCTCATAATAGCCTAGCCTTGACAATGACAAATCCTTCAGTCCTGTCGTCAAACCCGCCACCATATGCACCGTTCTTTCTCTTGCTTTGAGCGGCGACTAGCTTGTCCATCAACTAGACATTAAAAATGCATTCCTTCACAGTATTCTTGCCGAAACCGTTTACTGCCAGTAGCCTCATGGTTTCATTGACTCGGACAATCCTACACATGTGTGCCGCCTCAATAAATTGTTGTACGGGCTCAAACAAGCCCCACGGGCTCAGTACAGTCACTTCCAAACCTTCATTCTATCCATTGGATTCACTAGTTCCAAGTCCGATACTTCCTTGTTCGTATACAAATGAGGACATGATGTGGCATATCTTCTATTGTATGTTGATGATATTCTTCTCACGGCCTCCAGCACCTCCTTGCTTCAGTGCATTATTGTGTCCCTACGACATGAATTTGCCATGACTGACCTCGGGTTGTTACATTATTTCTTGGGTATATTTGCTCGTTGCATCGCCCACGACATCTTCTTGTCCTAGGAGAAGTACGCCGTCGAGATACTGCAATGGGCAAGCATGTCACAGTGCAATCCTTGTGCTGCTCCTATCGAGGCTCGATCCAAACTTTCGGCCAATGCTGGTGAACCATTCTCCAATCCAACCTTCTACAGGAGCCTCGCCGGTGTGCTCCAGTACTTGACGTTCTCACGACCGGATGTCACTCATGTTGTTCAATAAGTTTGTTTACATATGCATGATCCTCGGGAGCCACACTTCTTATTGATCAAGTGCATATTAAGGTACATCAAAGGTACCATGAGCCTTGGGCTGCAGCTATCTCATTTTTCGGCACACGACCTTGTCATCTTCTCTGACGCCGATTGGGCCGGGTGCCCGGACACTCAGAAATCTACCTCCTACTACTGCGTGTTCATCGGCGACAACCTCATCTCCTGGTCTTCCAAACAACAACACACTGTTTCCTGCTCTAGTGTAGAGGCGGAATACCGTGGTGTTGCCAATGCCGTTGCGGAGGCTTGCCAGCTTCAATAGCTTCTTACCGAGCTCCATCGACCTCTCTAGAAGGCCACTGTTGTCTATTGCGACAACATTAGCACAGTCTATCTCTCCACTAATCTGGTTTAGCATCAGCGTACAAAACATGTAGAGATCGATTTGCATTTCATTCGTGAGCGTGTGGCCCTCGGTGATGTTCGTATTCTCCACATTCCGACGACTCTTCCATATGCTGACAACTTCACAAAGGGGTTGCCAACTGTTGTCTTCACCGACTTCAGATCCAGTCTCAACGTCCGCGCTGCTCCCAGTTGACACTGCAGGGGGCTGTTCAAATACGTATATGGCAATGCATGTATGCTACTAATCAATGCATGCATGCCACTCATCATTCCGCTCATCTCGCAAGCACAGGTTCTGCCGATAACATGCATGCATACCGCTAATCTCGCCGCAGATTACCATGTATAGCTAATTCTAGTTTATTCAAACCGTGTACAGATTATGCCGATAATCTTGCCACTAATATCTCCATAGATTACCATGTATATTTGATTCCAGTTTATTCAAACTATGTACATTGTAATCTCCATGTACTATATATGCCTTAGCGCATACAATGGAAAGTATCATGTAAGTTCATATACGCTTTCACGTCTAACTATACACTAGAAGATCCACGTAACCTGATAACCACACTAGTAGACATGTCTGACACATATCCATTGAAAATTGTGTAAATTTCACTTTGCACTACCTAATCCTGCCAAAGTTTCACAAAACACCATCCTATGCAATTCTTTTCACTTGACATCACACATGTACCTTGGACTCAAGGGACAAGGTGACCTGCATGTTGATAGAGAGGTCCTCAGACGAAGTATCATTCTCCCTACTCCTCGTCCACATTGCATGTCATGGTAGATCCTCTTGCCGCCGCCGGAGACTTTGGAGGAGCGGACTGGCTTCATATATCAGCAACCAACCATTCCTTGATGTTAAGTCCAATTACCTATTGACGACATCCAGGTAATTGTATGTCCACACGCTCTCCTTGTAGCCGTACTTCTTGAACTTGCAGGCTCGATGAGAGGTTGCCCGTGGCAGCTGTTTCATCCTCCTCACGACCCCCCTAAAGTGGTAGGGGACTACAAGCGATATATATATATATATATATATATATATATATATATATATATATATATATATATATATATATATATATATATATATATATATAGCCGTTTTAAAGGCACAAGGCCACCGCTGGATACTTTATAGAGAAGAGATCAGGAATAGAATGGTAGGACGTATATGTACCTAGGATGCAAGGGAGGAGAACTTGACCAGCATGAACACGGTTACAAATTAGCCTAACCTTTACAAACCTGAAAAGTTAATTGCAGCCAAGCCCCATTCGAACCACATCGATCCTATGTAAGCCAACCAAGCACAAAGAACCAGCATCAATAACCCTCAGTATCCATCAGAGAGCATTAATCAAACCCACCATTTTGCCTCATTCATTTTTGTCAATCTGAACCTACAACATGAACTAAGCAAGATGCACAGAATGCACATACACCAATAGCCCTCAGTTTACATCACAGAGCAAGGGGACTATTAATATGAACTAATTATCAATTCAATTTCAGCATAAAACTATTAACATCATTACATCACAGAGCAAGGGGACTATTAATATGAACTAATTATCAATTCAATTTCAGCATAAGACTATTAACATCATTGAGCGGTTCAACAAAGAAGACAAAGAAGACCAAGGGTGTCCAAACCCACCACACCAGTAGTAGCCCTCGGCATCAATCGCAGAGTACTAGCCATTTTCATCACAGAGCAAGGGGGGTAGAGACAGAGAGGGACTAAGGTAGGGTGATACCTCAGTACAGCGCAACCACAGCGGTGACCCCACCACTAGCACAACACTCATCCATCTCCTTCACCTTGCATAAATCACACAAACATCAGGACACAACTTAAGGCTCAAGCATAAAAATCAAACTCAACAAAAGACATTAAGCTAACAGAGAGGAGAATAGAGGGAGGATGGGGAAAGCAAATCCACGGGGGCCAGGGCCTGAGCGCAGGAGGTCGAGCAGGCGTGGGCTGTGCTGGAGAACCAAGCCATGGACGTGGGCAAGCAGCAGGTGCAGGTGGCGGTGCAGTGGATTGGGTGGCGGCATCACCGTAGTTGTGGCACGACCCTGACACTCCTATCGTACGAGTGTCTTGTGCAGTGCAGAGTGCTGTCACAATGGTGACAGGAAGAAGGGTGGCGACGGCGACGAGGTCGGGCGGCGGTGTCAAGGTGGGGAGGGGAACATATGAGAGTAAGTGCACTGGAAAGTGACGAGTTAGGGCAGGCGCAAACCCTAGCGGCCGGGCTCCTACTAATAAAGAGACTTATCACAGATGGTTCTATTATGGAACCGTATGTGATAACTATCACATACGGTTCCATAATAGAACCGTTCGTGATATGGTCATTTTCAAGTATATTATCATGTATATACACTTACATGACATGAAGAAATTACATGTTTATATGTCAATTTTGTCATTTAAATATCTCTGAAAATTTGCTTTAACTATATATGATACATACATACATACATACATATATACATACATACATACATACATACATACATATATACATATATATATATATATATATATATATATATATATATATATATATATAGTAATAATTCAACATATAATTAATATAGTAACTTCACCTCCAAACTAGATTTTTTTTCATTTTGGAATTTTTATATGGTCAAACAAATAAGGGCTACCGCTTCTTACAAAGATTAAAAAAAGTAGAAACATATAAATAAACAAAGTTTTTCTAGTAGCGGAGGTAGGCTGCTATCTCCGTCTTCAATACTTCGTAGGCGGCGGTGTCGACGTCGGACAGTTCGTGATCAAACGAAACCTGAAATGCGTCCACCCGCTGACGTGCTCGTTCGAGTGTCTCCCGAAGACCCTCGGACTGTTGAATCAAGAAGAATTAAGCCCATAGGCTCTCTTCCCTTGATTGAGGGGTCTCGGCCTGGTCGACTCAGTCGCCCGCCGCCTCGATTAAGTAGTTCAAGTAACGGCAAGCCTCCTGAAGACATGCAACATCGTTGTGGTGGACCACGTCGATGATGCAGTAAACTCGCCGAAAGTGAGAGATCATCCGGAAGATGCGGTGGAGGAGGATGTCAAGACGGCGTAAGGTGGCCGTCACCTGCTCCAGAAAATCCTCGGACAGAGGAGTGAAGACACTGTTGAAACAGTGTTCTTCCGTAGCATGCGCCAACGTACAGCTGGAGAGGTGCTCGTATAGTATGGCTAGATAGGCCATTAATGCCGGCGACAAGAAAACAGAAGAGGCAGTCATTTCTGCTTTTTTAGAAGTAGTAGAGTTATATGTGGGGATGATCATCTTCGATGGTTGATGATCCTTTTTATAAAACAAAGAATAAATTCGAAGCGTGAGAAGAAGAGACGCATCGAGGAGCCGAAGCGGTATTGATGCGACGAAGAGACGCATTGACGACGAAGAAACTCAACGGGCTTCAACGGGAAGTTGTAGCGATATTATCACAGACAGTTATAATTAAAAACCATCTATGAAGTCTGCAATTATCACAAACGGTTATAACAAAAAACTGTCTGTGATATGTAGTAATATCACAGACGGTTATTGTTAAGAACCGCCTGTGAGGTTTCACAGATGGTTGTTTGTTGAAAACTGTCGGGACCCAAAAATGCAATTCTAAACCGTCTATGTATACTGCATTAGTCCAGGATCACGCTAGTGCACACAGTATCAACATAGGTAAATATCGATCCACACAAGACGATTAATAGCATAAACGAGTAATTTGACAAACAAACAATGGTTTTGACCTTATGGTCGAGTTTACACTTATTAAGCCACGCATGGCTAGCAATAAAGAAATACGTAGCGGAACAAATAACTTGAGCGGAATCCCATCAATTCACCACAGGCAACCGACTAGGATCAAGACCCTAACGATGAGGCACCTTCGTAGAACTCCTCCTAGAAAGCAGGCGAAGACTCCTCTATTTCTGTTGATTGATTATAGCAAGCATGAGTACACAACCGTACTCGCAAGTCATACCATAAAATGCAATTATATGATGGCTTATTCCAAAGGAATGACTTCTGTGGTTCTTTTGTAAAAATGCAACATTTGAAATTCGAATATGAATAATAGATTGAGACATGAAGTAAAACAAATAAGAAATATTAATTTAACAGTTTGATTTCACAAAGAGATATAGCCTAAACAAGTTATTCAGACAGCCATATGACTTAGATCTCACAGCTCCCTTCTCAAGAGTTTTATGAAAATCTACCCCTCGTGTGAAATCCCCGAGCATGTCTATGACCACAGACGCGGCTATTTGAATAGATTAGTTAACACTCTGCAAAGGTTGTACACTTTACCCACATGATACAACTAGTGTAGCTAGCACTAATCAAAACAAAACGTTTCAGAAACTTCATCTCGAACATTGACACTCCCGATGTGTTTTACCGCCAGACCAACTCACAGAGAAAGCCATTTCAACACACATCGTTGGACCTGAAGACGGCGAACCGCTCATAGATATGAGTCGCCACAGAGACAGAAACACACCTCCACCCATGAAACACAGCCTAACATACTACCTGAGTAATCAATGTCGAGAATCCATAACTTACTAAGTTAGGCCCGTCCCATACTCGGCATTTGGTCATACAGTAAGGCTCAGTTCAATGGTGCACAAAGTTAAGTCCTTAATTGACCAAGGCAAGACTTCCAATTTCTAACTATTATTCCCTATGCACACAGTGTATTAATCCCATGCACACAGCTCCACCAAAGCACACAGTACCACTTGCCTCCGTCTAAATTCTTTCCTACCCTGTTGGTTAAGTGCAATACATACTATCAACGAGTAATAGCACATAGTACACACAGTTTTATCACATAGTTCCATAATCACTTAGTCAAGTTTATAATTGCAACTTACATTAAACGATGACTCGTAGCATGGCTAAGCAATCTAATCGTATCTAACCAACCCACGTTGGTGTTACGATAATACCAACTAAATAAGGAACCAATCTAGGGTGATAAAAGATTATGACATATCAATAGACAAGGTGGATATAACAAATTGGATAATAACTACACCCAAAAGCATTTAAATAAATACTTAAAGTAAATGCAATAATTCGAATCAATATAATTTTTGAAAACTGGGTTCAATATGATCAAAGATATAACTTACCTTGAAATAGGTCTAGGTACTGATCTTGCTCTTGAGGCACTCCTTCTGCTTCAAAGTTTCCCAAAGTATCGACGTCTACTCGCAAACGAAGCAAACAAACAAAACAAATAAATAACAGAGGCAAAACAAACTCCAAAAATTAAATAAAATTTTTAGATAAATATATCTCGAATTTAGAAATTTGAATGGGCTCAATCGGAGTTCAGATGCAAAAGATATGGGCTTTGGAAGTTTGAATCTAAAGAAAAAACCCTAATTTGGATTATTCCGAATTTCCGAATTAATTCTTAACAGAAAAATCGGATTATTGTGCAATGCTGACATCAGCAAAGAATTCGGCTAGGAAACAAATAAAAGAATTGAATTTAATTTGTGGGACCCACGGTCGTTGAGATGGTGCACCATGGACTGGGTTCTTGGACTTTTCAGCTCAAGTGTGGGTTTGGGTATGCCACATGGCATGACACGCAAGCAAAGATGGTTGAGGTGGCACTCGGTGGCACATGATGTGGCTTCCACGTCAGCCTGGAGAGGACAACGAAGAAGAAGCAAGGGCCGCCATGACCGGCGATTTGGAGCTTGGCATCGACGGCGACTGGTGGCAAGGGAGGGTTGGCAAAGTGGCAAAATTGCTCTTTGTAAGTGAGATCTTCTTTCAGCTCGATTGATTCCAACAGGGCTTGTTCTTCTGGCACACGAAGAAATTCTTCAGTTGAGAGACTTGAAAGACATCATGCACTCCTGCTAACGACTGCGGCAGCTCCAATTGATAAGCCACTTCTCCACGATGATTCAAAATCTTGAATGGTCCATCATACCGAGGGGCAAGCTTTCCTTTGGCATGAAATCTTTTTACACCTCTGAGTGGAGTAACTCGAAGATAGACAAAGTCTTCTAGTTCAAAGTTGAGATCATGGCGACGGTTATCGGCATAACTCTTCTGTCTTGACTGAGCTATCTTTAATCTCTCTCTGATCATAGACACTTGTTGTTCCGCTTCTTGAATAATATCTGGCCCAAAAACCAAACGTTCAGCTATTTCAAACCAATTCAATGGGGTCCTACAGGCACGACCATACAAAACTTCAAACGGTGACATTTGCAAACTGGCTTAATAACTGTTGTTGTATTGGAATTAAGCATACGGCAAACTCTTATCCCAACTGGTAGCATTAGCTAGAGCATAGGCTCTCAACATATCTTCCAATATTTGATTAACTCTTTCAGTCTGTCCATCGGTCTGAGGATGATAAGCAGTACTGAAATTCAGATGAGTCCCTAAGGCTTCATGTAAACTCTGCCAAAAACGATAGGTAAACTGAGATCCTCGATCTGACACTATCTTCTTCGACACACCATGCAAACTAACAATCGTTGACATATATAGCTCTACAAGGCGATCTCTTGAGTAAGTGGTTTTGACTGGCAAGAAATGGGCAACTTTAGTCAAATGATCAACTATTGCCCAAATTGAATCGTAACCCGATTGAGTCCTGGGTAAATCGGTAATAAAATCCATTTCGATCTCTTCCCACTTCCACTCTGGAATCTTTAGAGGTTGCAATAGACCTCCTAGTCTCTGATGTTCTGCTTTTACCTTCTGACACATGTCGCACAAGGCAACGAACTCTGCGTCTTCTCGCTTCAAATTTGGCCACCAAAATATATTCTTAACATCCTGGTACATCTTAGTACTACCAGGGTGAATCGAATACTTTGAGTCATGGGCTTCCTTCAAAATTAGCTGTCTCAAACCATCAATATCTAGTACGCAAATATGTCCATTGATCCACAGTATATCTTGATCATCTTTGGCGAAGTCTTTCAACTTTCCTTCTGCCATCTTCTTCTTGATGTTTGAAAACTCAGGATCCTTTGGTTGAGCTTCACGAATCTGCTTCTCTAAAGTACACTACACTTCTAGACTGGCCACAAATCCTTCAGATACAACTTCTAGCTTCAGTTTCTAAAATTCCTCATGAAGTTCTGAACAAACCTCTTTTACTTCCAAAGCATTGCAGTAACTCTTACGACTTAAAGCATTTGCAACGACATTGGCCTTACCAGGGTGGCAATGGATTCCAAGATTATAATCTTTTATTAACTCCAACCATCTTCTCTGTCTCATGTTCAAATCAGACTGAGTGAAAATATACTTCACGCTCTTATGATCGGTATATACTTCATAGCGATTACCGATGAGGTAATGACGCCAAATCTTTAAAGCATGCACTACAGCAGCTAGTTTCAGATCATGGGTTGGGTAATTCTCCTCATGAGGCCTTAATTGCCTAGACGCATAAGCGACATCTCTTCCTTCTAGCATCAGGACACAACCTAATCCTTGACGCGAAGCATCACAATAGATATCAAAATCCTTACGAATATCTGGCAAAATTAGTACTAGTGCTGAAGTCAAGCGCTTCTTCAATTCTTGAAAACTTTCTTTACAAGTTGAGATCCCAGTGAACTTTTTCTCCTTTTTCAACAACTGCGTAAGGGGCTTAGCAATCATTGAGAATCCTTCAATGAAACGACGATAATATCATGCCATTCCCAAGAAACTACGAATCTGAGTAACAGTCTTGGGTTGTTCCCAATGTAACACTGCCTTAACTTTACCGGGGTTAATTGCTACTCCCTCGGCTGTCATGACATGACCAAGGAAATCAACTTCCTTTTTCCAGAAATCACACATACTAAACTTAGCATACAACTAATGCTCTTTGAGTTTCTCTAGTATTAACCTTAGGTGTTCGGCATGTTCTTCTTCCGACTTGGAGTAAACCAAAATATCATCAATGAATACAACTACAAACTTGTCCAAATATTCCATGAGTACTTTATTCATCACGTTCATGAAATAGGCAAGGGCATTAGTCAAACCAAAGGATATGACTAAGAACTTATAATGTTCGTACCACGTTGAGAAAGCGGTCTTCGGTATATCCTTAGGACAAATCTTCAACTGATGGTAACCTGATCGTAGATTGATCTTTGAGAACACTTCAGCTCCTTTCATTTGATCAAACAAATCATCAATTCGGGGCAATGGATACTTGTTCTTGATGGTAACTTCGTTGGGAGATCGGTAATCGATGCACATTCTCATACTTCAATCTTTCTTTCTGACAAATAAAACTGGTGCTCCCCCATGGCGACGAACTAGATCTCATAAAACCTTTTTCTAGAAGTTCTTCTATCTGCTTCTTCATTTCCACTAGCTCATTGGCTGACATCCGATAGGGCCTCTTCGAAATCGGTGCTATTCCTGGCACTAGATCGATGACAAACTCAATGTCATGGTTTGGTGGCATTCTTGGTAATTCTTTCGAAAACACATCTAGATATTCTCTAACAATAGGCACATCTTCCAAAGCCACTGTCTTCAGGCTATTGACTAACAGATGTTCATCACGCACTGAGGTAGCTAGAAATTCTACCTTGTTTCCCTTGGTATCCTCGATTTTTACGGCTCTTCGGCCACAATCTAGCACAGCTTTGTGCTTTGATAACCAATCCATGCCAAGAATGACATCTAAGGTTTGGGTGTCTAGAACAATAAAATTGGCTAGAAACTCAACTCCAGCTATGAGTAACTTACCTCCTAAACATCTCACTTTAGAACTTAGCTCTGCTCCAGACGACTGGACTAACAGAGTGTGCTTAAGACGCATAACTTTTAAGTTATTCTTAGTTGCAAAAACTCCAGAAACAAACCAATGCGAAGCTCCAGAATCAAACAAAACTAATGCAGGTACTGAGTTAACCAAAAACTTACCCAGTACGACGTCTGGTGCTTCCTGAGCTCCTTCCAGAGTGACGTGATTGACACGACCTCTGACCACTAACTGCGTTGCTCCTCCGGGTTGGCTGGTAGCTTGAGAAACTCCTTGATTGCTTTGTGCTGATGTCTTGGTAGGTGTAGCACCAAGATTGAAGTGTACTGGAGTGATTGTTCCCTTCTGCGGACACTGGTTGGCGAAATACCCTGGTTGATAGCAAGAATAACAAACTCTTTGCCCATTCTACTGGTTGTTCCCTGGATTGGGGTTGATTGGTGCTGGGTTGCGAACGTTCTAAGCAATTGGATGAGGTGTTGATGTTGGTGCAGGTGTCCTGGAAGAGTGCTGTAGTGGGAAACGATTAAACTGTTGTGGAACCACTCTTGCTCTCTGCTAGGACTGGTGACTTCCATGCTGAGCCATCCTGCGTTTGCGATTGTCTTCCAATTCTTTGCGTTTGTCTTCAAGAACCAACGCTTTGTTAACCAATTCTTGGAAATCTGAAAAAGTGTGGGCAAGTAGACTGACTTGCAGAAATACTTTTAAGAAGCGACTCTGGCGAGCCTTGTCGGTGGTGATATCCTCTGCAGCATAGCGAGCTAGTTGAGAGAACTTATTGAGATAATCTGTCACTGACATAGCTCCTTGCTTGAGAGCATGGAACTCATCCTTCTTCAGATCAATGATCCCTTTCGGTACATGGTATTGATGGAAGGCTGTGGAAAACTCTTTCCAAGTATTATTTTGTAGCGTCTCATGCGCTGCACAAAAGTTCTCCCACCATTCGGTAGCTATGCTTTCCATATGGTGAGTGGTGTACGAAACCTTCTCATGGTCGCTGCATTGAGTGATCAGTAGCTTCCTCTCAATGACTCGAAGCCAATCATCGGCCTCCACTTGTGAGACATGCCCAGAAAAGGTTGGTGGGTGAGTCCTCATGATTCAGCAAGCTTGGATGGTCCATGGTGACCATGAGCGATTGGGGCTCCACTGTGATGACTGTTCTTACTGTTCTGATTGTTCATACTCTGGATTTGATTCATCATGGTGTACATCATCTATGTTTGGGCTCCCATGAAAGCTCCAAAATTTTGCAGATCGATCGGGGGCGCTTGTGGTGGTACTGCTCCTGCGGGAGTCTGTTCATTTTCTTCTGATCCTTGAGTTCCGGATCCACTTGCGGCGGCATGACGAATCTAAACCATCAGGTGAAGCTCCATGGGTTAGATAAGGTAGCAAGTACAAGATGAGTTAAGAACTAATCGAGGGGGTAGATTAAACCCAACAAACACAGCTCAAGAAACTCAACTGAAACACTTTTATTAATAGGGTCTTAGCAAGGCTACAACAAATGCCTAAGGGCCTTTGCAGCTCATACTCGCACACAAGAAAATAAGATGAACCTAAGCACAGAATCTACCGCCTAAAGGGTGACTCTCCTAATCTTAAACTGGCTAAGCCCGACTAAACTCAAACTTTAGCGAACTTAGTAGCTAAGGTAGGCTCCACAACCACGGCGATCTCCCACCTGTTGTAGACCTGGAAGTGAGCTGGCATCCTCACAAGCTGGTCCTGATGCCCTAGGACTGGTGCAGTAGGAACAGGCGTCCCTGGTGCAGGCACAGCTAGCTCCTCTAGCTCTTCTAGGCCTTCTTCTAGATCTTCTTCGGGATCCTCCTCTGGTTCTTCTAGCTCTTCGGGATCTTCCTCTTCTTGTTCCTCCTCAGGCTTGTGCTGCCCGTAGAGAGCTTCTTCTAGTATGGCGATCCTTTCTTCTGCTCTCTCCAAGGTCTCATAGACGCACTCTAGTTCTATGGCAACTGTCTCCAGCGACTCCTCTGGCGACTCACGAATCGAGCAAGGTGCACCATCAGAAGCGTTGCCTTCTCCGTCAGAGAGCGGTATCGTCTTGGTAGATCCATGACTACAGCTCTGGGATGGCAGTGGAAGATGGTATCTTGTAGCTCACGCGCGTAGATGTTGTAGATCTTGAAGATGGCAAGGCATGACGACTCCTGGACTCATTCGCGAAGTTGATCTTCTGACGGAGATGTTCAAAGGTTGGCTTGCTTTGGTGTCCTTCCTCGCATAGATAGTCAAACGGCAGATCACTCCACGGTCTCGGCCGTTTACCACCCAGTGGTTGCCACGGTACATTGGGCGATCGAAGCCTCTAAGCACTTGCAACAGCTTCCAAAGCTCAGCGGCAAGTCCTCCCTTGCGCTCTCCACAGTTTTAAAGATGAGGCATCTGTCAAGGTAGACAAGAGGGTAAGAACCAAATTAACGTAGCGGGGAGAGGAAAAGATTCCAGCAGTAGTTGAGTCAAGAAAGACATGAGAGGAGTTAAGCAGTTCAATTAATCTTGCAAATTAATTTTTCCTTTAGAAAATAATTTGGACACTCTAAGACGGCTGATCTAATTAAGGTCAAGACCTACAGTCAGTATGGTTCTGATACCACCTCTGTCAGGACCCAAAAAAAGCAATTCTGGACCCTCTGTGTATATTACACTAGTCTAAGATCACGCTAGTGCACATAGTATCAACATAGATGAATATCGATCCACACAAGACGATTAATAACATAAACGAGTAATTTGATAAACAAATAATGGTTTGACCTTATGGTCGAGTTTACACTTATTAAGCCACGCAGGGCTACCAATAAAGAATTACACAGCGGAACAAATAACTTCAGCAGAATCCCATCAATTCACCACAGGCACCGATTGGGATCAAGACCCTAAGGATCAGGCACCTTCGTAGAACTCCTCCTCGAAAGTAGGCGAAGACTCCTCCACTTCTGTTGATTGATTGATTATAGCATGTATGAGTACACAACCGTACTTGTAAGTCATACCAAAAAATGCAATTATACATGATGGCTTATTCCAAAGGAATGGCTTCTGTGGTTCTTTTGCAGAAATGCAACATTTGCAATTTGAATATGAACAATAGATTAAAACATGAAGTAAAACAAATAAGCAATATTAATTTAACAGTTTGATTTCACAAAGACACATAGACTAAACAAGTTATTCACATAGCCATATGATTTAGATCACAAAGCTCCATTCCCAAGAGTTTTATGAAAATCTACCCCTCGTGCGAAATCCCCGAGCATGTCTATGACCGTGGATGCGGCTATTCGAATAGATTAGTTAACACTCTGCAGAGGTTGTACACTTTACCCACACGATACAACTAGGGTAGCTAGCACTAATTATAACAAAACGTTTCAGAAACTTCATCTCGAACATTGACACTCCTGATGTGTTTTACCGCCAGACCAACCCACAGAGAAAGCCAGTCCAACACACATCACTGGACCTAAAGACAGCGAACCGCTCATATATGTGAGTCACCACAGAGACAAAAACACACCTCCACCCATTCAACACAGCCTAACCTACTACCTGAGTAATCAATATCAAGAATCCATAACTTACTAAGTTAGGCCCGTCCCATACTAGGCATGTGGTCGTACAGTAAGGCTCAGTTCAATGGCGCACAAAGCTAAGTCCTTAATCGATCGAGCCAAGACTTCCAATTTCTAGCTATTATTCCCTATGCACACAGTGTATTAATCCCATGCACATAGCCCCACCAAAGCACACAGTACCACTTGTCTCTGTCAAAATCCTTTCCCACCTTGTTGGTTAAGTGCAACACATGCCATCAATGAGTAATAGAACATAGTACAGACAGTTTTATCACATAGTTCCATAATCATTTAGTCAAGTTTATAATTGCAACTTACATGAAACGATGACTCGTAGCATGGCTAAGCAATCTAATCGTATCTAACCAACCCACGTTGGTGTTACGATAATACCAACTAAATAAGGAACCAATCTAGGGTGACAAAAGATTATGACATATCAATAGACAAGGTGGATATAACAAATTAGATAATAACTACACCCAAAAGCATTTAAATAAATACTTAAAAGTAAATGCAATAATTTGAATCAATATAACTTTTGAAAACTGGGTTCAATATGATCAAAGGTATAACTTGCGTTGAAATAGGTCTAGGTACTGATCTTGCTCTTGAGGCACTCCTTCTTCAAAGTTTCCCGAAGTATCGACGTCTACTCGCAAACGAAGCAAACAAACAAAACAAATAAATAACAGAGGCAAAACAAACTCCAAAAATTAAAAAAAAATCTTAAATAAATAGATCTCGAATTTATAAATTTGAATGGGTTCAATCGGAGTTCGGATGCAAAAGATATGGGCTTTGGAAGTTCGAATCTAAAGAAAAACCCTAATTTGGATTACTCCAAATTTTTGAATTATTTCTTAATAGAAAAATTGGATTATTGCACAATGCTGATGTCAGCGAAGAATTCGGCTGGGAAACAGATAAAAGAATTGAATTTAATTTGTGGGACCCACGGTCGTTGAGATGGTGCACCATGGACTGGGTTCTTGGACTTTTCGGCTCGGGTGTGGGTTTGGGTATGCCACATGGCATGACACGCAAGCAAAGATGGTTGAGGTGGCACTCTGTGGCACATGAGGTGGCTTCCACGTCAGCCTGGAGAGGACAACAAAGAAGAAGCAAGGGCCGCCATGACCGGCGATTTGGAGCTTGGCATCGACGATGACTGGTGGTGAGAGACAGCTGGCAAAGTGGCAAAACAGGCTCCAGAGAACAAGACGAAGCTCCCAGTGGCAATGGCTTGGCGAGGGAGGCACCAGCTCATTGGCGGCGGTGACTTGGGCGGTGGAGAACCTTCCGCCCATGGCGACTTCGATGATTGAAAGGCGCCCGAAGAGAGATGAGGTGAGAACTGGGACGACGAAGGCACAAGGATCACAGGGCACACCTTGAGAAGGCCGGAGGTGGACAGGCAACGAAGATATCCGGTGAAGAACCCGAGCGGTGGCCGGCGGCTTCTCGGTGAAATTCGACCAAACAAAGAGCGGATCCGAGGCAGCGCCTTAGGGTTTTGAGGGAGGAGACACGGGCGAAGAGATTGACGCGGTCGGCTCCTTTTATAGGGTTCGGGAGGTGGGGATTCAAGTCGGGGCCGGCACTGCCATCGTGCAAGACATGGACTGATGAGTCCAGGAAGAAGAAGACTTGACGTGGCCGACGACGGGTCCACTGGTCAGAGGTGCAAAGAAAAGGAAAGATGTGGCTTGGGCTTCGGTGCTCGCGCGCTGGCTGAGCGTGCATGCGAAATCGGGCCGGGACGAAAAGGAAATGGGCCGAGGAATGGGGATTCGGCCCAAGGGAGGATCTAAGATTTATTAGCTTTTCTATTTTATAAAATAGTAGAAATTCCAAATGGCAATAGAAAATAGCAAATGAACCTGGAAAAATTCTAAAAAATATATCCAAGCACATAGAATCCAAATAAAATAGTTTTGACCATTGTTGATGTTGACTTTAATCATGTTAAATTGTTTTGATATCCAAAGTCCATGTTTAAGCTTTTGAATTAAAATCAAATAAATCCAAATGGTGAATTTTCTCCCTACTACTATTTAAAGATGTTACAAAAATTATATATGATATGTAGAATTATCACAGACTGTTATTGTTAATAACCGTCTGTGATACTTCATAGACAGTTTTAATTATAAACCGTTTGTGATATTACCTCTTCACAGATGGTTTTTAGTGCAGCCAGTAACACAGACGGTCTCTAAACCAAAACCGTCTGTGATTGCATGTAATACAGGCGGTTTTGGTCAACCGTCTGTGATGAGATATCTAGTATTAGCCTTTTTTATAGTAGTGTGAGCGGGAGGTAAAAACAAATATAGCGTTAAGTGAAAAAAATTGCACGGTCTGGTGTTTTGTGAAACTTTGGTAAGTTCTGTGGTGCAACCTGAAATTTACTGTTGAAAATTCGTATGAACAGTCTAAGAAAAATCTCATATTTGTTTTTGGAAATATAAGGAAAAAATAGTCCCGATGTCATGTTCTGAGAAGTTAGCCTATCTGAAATCTGTTGGACAAAATTTCTCCCTAGCACAGTGGTGCTTGAGATAGCTCTTTGGGTGCTGTTTCTTTTTAACATTATTTTTCACGTCTTGTACTAAGTGAGACTTATGTTATAGTACACGAGAGCTTTAAAACCTTTCACTACGGCTAAAACTAGTTCAGCTAATGTATTGAAGCTGCACATGGTCGAATCAAGTTAGATGACAAGTTCCGAAAGTCCTTTTGTGCCAAATATCCACTAGTGGAATTTATGCTAACGTTCTGCTATAGCTTTCTTTTAGAGAGAAGAATTTTCTGTCAGCTTGCATTTTCTTTTGACCCAACGAACACATTTGTCACGTCGAGCTACCAACGCTCATGGGCGCCTCCACCGCCGCGGCCCCGTCTCATTCTAGCTGCCTCTAACTTTGTCGCCACCACCGGCTCGTCCCTCGTGCAAGTATGCAACTTCCGGTGGCTCCATCCCATTCAAGCGTCTTTAGGGCTGGCACAAAAGCTCAAAGCTCGTGACTCGTGAGGTGCCTGAGCTCAGCTTGTCATGGGCTCGGCTCCTAAAATTAATGAGCCAAACTGAGTCGCTTAATGAGCCAAGCCAGAGCCAGCGAGCCGCAGCTCACCACACGGTTGGGCATTTGTCTAATCATGTTATCCTAAATTCCCAAGGCTCAGGCCCATGTACTAGCATATGTCTGACCAAATGGCAAAAACAAAAAACCTAGCAGCTAGCACCACACAATTACACAGCTACCACTGGAGGTGGCTAAATGGATCATGTCAGCTAGCCAGCCCAAAGCACGGGCTATTGGCCTGGGCCCTAGCATGGCACAGCCCGACGAGACTGTTGGACTCAGATTTCGAGAATTCAAATCCTCCATGAAAGACACTGTGCTATTCCTAGATTAGTAGATAGCACTCACAGACACATTACTGAATCATTTCATACATATCGTAAAACTATACCATTTATTAATTAACACATCAGAGTTTACATAGACCGTATCGGGTAAAGTTTTACAAAAGGCCCAAACTGACCAAACTGATTACATTACAAAAGCGAAAGCGGCAACGGAAGCAAAAGGGTGAGAGCATATTTCAATGCATACATGCCGCTCATCATTCCGCTCATCTCGCATGCACAGGTTCCGCCGATAACATGCATGCATACCGCTAATCTCACTGTAGATTACCATGTATAGCTGATTCCAGTTTATTCAAACCGTGTACAGATTATGCCAATAATCTTGCCGCTAATCTCTTCATAGATTACCATGTATATCTGATTCCAGTTTATTCAAACTCAAACTGTGTACATTGTAATCTCCATGTACTATACATGCCTCAGCGCATACAATGGAAAGTATCGCGTAAGTTCGTATGCGCTTTCACCGGAAGATCCACGTAACCTGATAACCACACTAGTAGACATGTCTGACACATATCCATTAAAAATTGTGTAAATTTCACTTTGCACTACCTAATCTTGCCAAAGTTTCACAAAACACCATCCTATGCAATTCTTTTCACTTGAAATCACGCATTTACCTTGGACTCGAGGGACAAGGTGACCCGCATGTTGATGGAGAGGTCCTCAGACAAAGTATCATTCTCCCTGCTCCTCATCCACATCGCATGTCACGGTAGATCCTCTTGCCGCCGCCGCCGGAGACTTTGGAGGAGCGGACTGGGCATATTGCTGCATTGATCATGCAGTCACGCGCCAAGACGAGGCCCTTTGGCTTTAACCCGTTCGATGCCAACACAGTTGTCCAGCGTGGCGCGAATATGGCTCCTGCAGGGGGTTCCATCTTGTCTTAATGCTAAGCTGGCAAAACCAATGCAACCCGGTTCCCTAGTGCAAACTAGGGCCGGCTATCGAGACGGCTTGACTCGGCTCATGTAAGCTCACTGGCTAAGTAGTTCGGCTTAACGAGCTGGAAACTCGTCTCGGCTCGATAAAAGCTCGAGCTACTCGTGAGCAACCCGCGAGTCATGCCAGCTAAGATAAGCTGAGCGGGAGGTAAAAAAAATATGGCGTTAAGTGAAAAATTGGAAATAAGGAAAAAATAGTCCCAGTCTGATGTCATGTTCTGAGAAGTTAGCCTATCTGAAATCTGTTGGACAAAATTTCTCCCTAGCACAGTGGTGCTTGAGATTCACTATAGTTCTTCGGGTGCTGTTTCTTTTTTACATTATTTTTCACGTCTTGTACTAAGTGAGACTTATGTTATAGCACACGAGAGCTTTAAAACCTTTCACTACAGCTAAAACTAGTTCAGCTAATGTATTGAAGCTGCACATGGTCGAATCAAGTTAGATGACAAGTTCCGAAAGTCCTTTTGTGCCAAATATCCACTAGTGGAATTTATGCTAACGTTCTGCTATAGCTTTCTTTTAGAGAGAAGAATGTTCCGTTAGCTTGCATTTTCTTTTGACCCAACGAACACATTAGTCACGTCGAGCTACCAACGCTCATGGGCGCCTCCACCTCCGCGGCCCCGCCTCATTCTGGCTGCCTCTAACTTTGTCGCCACCGTCCACTACTATAGAAAAGATATTTACAGACAGTTTAAAAACGTTATCACAGACGGTTTCGTGAGCCGTCTGAGTTTATGGGTCAATGATGACATGAGGTCATCAAAGACGGTTTTGAACCGTCTGTGATGCATACTTTCACAGACGGTTTGTGGCTCAAACCGTCTGCGATAAGTAATATCACAGACGGTTTCAACCACAAACCGTCTGTGATAAGTACTTATCACATACGGTTTGTGACTGAAACCGTCTGTGATATGTACTTATCACAGACGGTTTGTAGCTCAAACCGTCTGTGATGACTTTTCTCTATAAAGCCCCAGCGTTGGTGCTTGTGCCATTAAATCGACATCATATATATATTATATATATATTGTTAAGTGATCTCTCGGCCACTTTGGGGATCGTCCGCTTGATATGAGAAGGATGAGGCGGTAGCCACGGGCAACCTCATTGAGCCCTACAAGTTTAAAAAGTATGGATGCAAGGAGAGTCGGGACATCCAATTAAGGATTGGGCGTCGCTATGTTGCTTGATTGTTCTTGCGGTATTAAAGAAAGTGGCATCATGTATTAGCAACTAACCATTCTTAAGCATGTAATCGTCTTTAAACCCAACAAGAACACCAAGCAATCATTCTCATATTTCAAAAGAATTCTCAAACATTGCGGTGTTCTTGTAATTGGATGTCCCGACACTCTCCTTATATCCATACTTTTTAAACTTGAGGGCTCAATGAGGTTGCTCGTGGATACCGCCTCATCCTTCTCATGTCAGGTGGACTAATTTCCGAAGTGGTCGGGAATACTTAATAATATATATATATATGATGCCGTTTTAATGGCACAAGCAACCACCGCTGGAGACTTTATAGAGAAGAGATTATGAATGGAATGGTAGGGCGTGCTTGGTGCGCAAGAGGTAGGAGAACTTGACCGGCATGAACAAGGGACTATTAATATGAACTAATTATCAATTCAATTTCAGCATAAGACTATTGACATCATTACATCACAGAGCAAGGGACTATTAATATGAACTAATTATCAATTCAATTTCAAGTATAAGACTATTGACATCATTACATCACAGAGCAAGGGGACTGTTAATATGAACTAATTATCAACTCAATTTCAGCATAAGACTATTAACATCATTGAGCATTTCATCAGGAAGAGAACAAGACCAAGGGTGTCCAAACCCACCACACCAGTAGTAGCCCTCGGCATCCATCGCAGAGCGCTAGCTATTTTCATCACAGAGCAAGGGGGTAGAAACAGAGAGGGAGTAAGGTAGGGTGATACCTCAATCAACAAGAACCACGGTGGCGACCCACCACCAGCACAACCCTCATCTATCTCCTTCACCTTGCATAAATCACACAAACATCAGGACACAACTTAAGTTTCAAGCATAAAAATCAAACTCAACAAAAGACATTAAGCTAACAGATCTAGAGGAGAATAAAGGGAGGATGGGGAAAGCAAAGCCCGGCCAGGGCCCTAGCGGGGCGTAACGGGGTCGGGCGGCGACGGCGACGGGGTCGGGCGGTGGCGTCGAGGTGGGGAGGGGAACAGAGTAAATGCGTTGGGGAGTGATGAGTTAGGGCGGGCGCAAACCCTAGCGGAGCTGGGGAGTGACAAGAGTTAGGGCGTCACCGTAGTTATGGCACAACGGTGACACTGCAAAAAGCACTCTTATCGTGCGAGTGTCTTTTGAAGTGTCATGTCGTGGTGTCACAACCGTCGGCGATGAGGAAGAATGGCGGCGTCAGCGACGGGGTCACTCGGGTGGGGAGGGGAACGGACGAGAGTAAGGCCGCTTGGGAGTGACGAGTTAGAGCGCAAACCCTAGCGGCCGGCCGGGCTCCTACTTATAAAGAGACTTATCACAGACGGTTCTATTATAGAACCGTCAGTGATAATTATCCTGACGGTTCCATAATGGAACCGTCTTTGAAATGGTTTTTTCTCAAGTATATTTATCTTGTATATACACTTACATGACATGAAGAAATTACATGTTTATATTAAAAAAGTAGAAACCTATAATTAAACAAAGTTTTTCTAGTGGCGGAGGTAGGTTGCTATCTCCATCTTCAATACTTCATAGGCGGCGGTGTAGTCGGCATCGGACGATTCTCGATCATCGACAAGCGAAGGCTCGAAATGTGTCCACGTGGCGTGCTCGTTCGAGTGTCTCGAAGACCTCGATTGTTGAACCAAGAAGAATTGAGCCTATAGGCTCTCTTCCCTTGCTTGAGGGTCTCGGCACCGTCGACTTCGGCCGCTGCCGCCTCGATTCTGTGATCCAAGTGACGACAAGCCTCTGAAGACGCAACGTCGTTTTGGAGAACCACATCGATGACGCGTAAACTCGTTGAAAGTGGGAGATCACCGGGAAGACACGGTGGAGGAGGATGTCAAGGCGGCGGAAGGTGGCGTCATCCGCTCCGGCAAATTCTCGGCCGACGTGGGAGTGAAGACACTGTTGAAAAGCAGTGTTCTTTCGCAAAGACAGTTCAATGTCTGGCGAGAGAGGTGCTCAGACGTGCGGCCGCGGCGATAGGCTATCAATGCGGCGACAAGGAAGAGGCGACCATTTCTTTTTTTTATAAGTATGTAGTGGGGATGATCATCTTCGATGGCGATGATCCTTTTATAAAACAAGGTATAAATTCGGGCGTGAGGCGAAGAGACGATCGAGGGCCGGCGGATCGATGCGACGAAGAGACGATCGGGAGCCGGGCGGATGGCGACGAAGAAGAAAATGCATTGGGCTGTGGCGATATTATCATAGACGGTTATAACAAAAAAAACCATCTGTGATATGTAGTAATATCACAGACGGTTCATGTTTAAAACCGCTCGTGAAGTATCCAGACAGTTACGACAAAAACCGCTTGTGATATGTAGTAATATCAAAGACGGTTTTTGGTCAGCACCGTCTATGATACTTTACAGACGGTTTTAAACATGAACTGTCTGTGATATGACCTCTTCACATACGGTTTTTAGCGCGGAAGATAACATAGACGGTCGGTAAACAAAAACCGTCTGAGATTATTTTTAACATAGACGGTTTCGATGAACCGTCTGTGATCGGGCGTCCAGTATTAGCATTTTTGTAGTAGTGGTCGGCTCGTCCCTCATGCAAGTATGCAACTTCCGGTGGCTCCACCCCATTCCAGCGTCTTTAGGGCTGGCACAAAAGCTCAAAGCTCTTGAGGTGCTTGAGCTCAATTTGTTATGAGCTCGACTCCTAAAATTAATGAGCCAAGCTGAGTTGCTTTCCCAGCTCGGTCTCTTAACGAGCCAAGCCAGAGCTAGCCAGCCGCTTGTGGTTAAGGCTTGATCACTAGATAGCTCACCACACGGTTGGGCTTTTGTCTAATCATGTTACCCCAAATTCCCAAGGCCCAAGCCCATGTACTAGCATATGTCTGACCAAATGGCAAAAACAAAAAACCTAGCAGCTAGCACCAAACACTTACACAGCTACAACTAGAGGTGGCCAAATGGATCGTGTCATCTGGCCGGCCCAAAGCACGGGCTGTTGGCCCGGCCCCAACATGGCATGGCCCAACGAGGCATGCTATTCTTGGGTCACATCCTTAGCCCACTGGGCTGGCCCGAGTATCATGTCGTGCATGGTCCAACCCAAACATGACATAGCACAGATGGCCCGACCGGCGACGAGTGCGCTGGCGGCCGGGCGCAGAGGTGGTGGGGCTCGGCCGACATGGAGAAGGTCGGGCACTGCCGGTGCGGAGGTTGCCGGGCGCGGTCATGGCGGCTGAGCTTACTTGGCCCATTGGGCTTTATCATGCCCAGGTCGGCCCAGCACAGCTCGAGAGGATGGCGTGCCGTGCCTAGATTGGCACCCTGGCCCACCGGCTGGCACAGCACACCCGATTAACTAGCTGGGCCTGTCATGCCGTGCATAATTGGGCCCATGCCGAGCCGGCCCGACCCGTCTATTTGGCCACCTCTAGCCGCCACCATCCATTGCACACACGAACTCGCCGCCATTCCGCAACTCACAAACACTAGTAAACCACACAAGAGAGGCGATGGAGACCGGCTGACTGGGGATGGCAACGGCCGAGGGGCAATGACACTATCGGACTTGTGCCTCACCTCGTCTCCTACTCTCCACTGCTTCTAGGTCTCAAGCAAGGTACCCTCTCGTCTCCACTACTTCTAAACTGGTGGATTACAGCTCTTAAAAGTTCAATTCCAATCCATATGCTAGTATAAATGACGTTAGTAGACTAAGATACTCAGTACGTGACTCACATACTTACTACGTGATACATGGAGATTTTAGTGCAGTTGGCGGTTGCTTTGTACTGGTACTATATTTGTGCAATTGTGTTATGCCGGCTCACAACTTAATTATGAAAATATTTTCCTTCATGGGCTATTTACATTGAGGTCTGATTTGATTCACATATGTGAGATTCAGACTCGGATGAAGCCTCTCTTCAATTTAGTCGTGAGCTGGAAGGATCGCAATCACATGTTTCTCTAGACTCAGCAAGTGACAATGACAAAATCTGTGAGATCATTTCTAAAATGATCATCGTGCATGAGTACCCATTTAGGATGGTAGAGCATACTTGGTTTATTGTGCTATTGAAGGCTTTGAATCCGTCCTATCAATGCATTGGTAGAAGGTCAATATGAGGTGAGTGCATAAAGGTTTACAATTTAGAAAAGGAATGCTTAAAGGTTTACAGTTTACGAAAGGATGTGTTGTCACCATCTCCATCTTCGAGTGGATAGTTTTGTTCGTCTGCATTTGCAGCATCATTGGCTTCATTATCATCTTCATCTTCATTGCAATCATAGATGAAATTATACTCTTGGTCATTCAATCCAAGTTCCTGACCACCTGCATAGATAATTGGATATACAAATCATATGTAGAATACTTGGTAGAAACATTGAAAAAAAATTCAGACAAATGTAACAAGTACACTTACATGCTTCATTTAAGTTCTTTGATATTATTTCAGCTTCATGGTCACCATTTTCATCATTTCCTCCACGCACTTCCCTTCGAGTAATCATTTCAGGTGAGTGGAGCCAATATTTGTTTGTAGGAAGCACTAGATCTTCCTTTTTTGTGATCCATTCATCATCTGATTCAATATCATCCAATCCAAGGGTTAGCTTGACGTCCCTTCTCATTTGCCTTTCTCTTAGTTTCATGTTATACATCACAAAGACAAGACGCATTCATCTTATCTTGATGCAACCGGGTTCTTCTTTTGGTGTGTACCTTTATGAAGCATAATATATTAGAATTTGTCGGTTTTCAATGGAAAATGCAAAGTATGCTGGTTCCAATTATTGAAGAAAGGACATATATATTCTTACCAACTGAAAAGTGTTCCAATTCTGTTCACATCCTGAAGAACTACATGTTAGACTCGAGACTCTGATTGCAAACCTCTGTAGTTCTGGACAGTCATCTCCTTATGAATCCCACCAATCAGCTAATACATTGATAGAGAATATAATTGTTGGACTGAAAAGGCGACTAGAGGGGGGTGAATAGGAGCACAATCTCTTTTTCACCTTGATCGAATTCAATACGATTTTCACTCCAATAGCTATAAAAGCTATGAAGATCAATATACAAGCACAGTGGAAGACTTGTATTGAATCTAATCAAAACCCCGAAGCAAATAGACCAAAAACTTAAAAACTTAAAACCTAAATGTGTTGGGCGGTCTGACCTCCAACTAGAAATTGGTCTGACCTTTGAAAATCGGTCTGACCTCTCAATACATGGCGGTCAGACCTCCAGGCCAATGAACAGTAAAATCAGCCCGAAAATCAAAACTCAAATCGGTCTAACTTTTGATCCATAAGGCCAAACTCCACGAAATTTGAGACACACCTTCTCTAAGATATTAGAAACCTATTCCAATCAAAGATCGTAGAGATCCATGCCAAAGTTTATAACTTTTTCAGTTTGAACGAAGTGTGCACCAAAACCGAGTCAAAATTGAAATATGATCTAGAGACTTGCTCGTGGGTGATTGATGATCAAGATAGTCCTAGATGGGTTCCCACATGTCACAGCAAGTTAGATCACGGCAAGAGAATAGAACAACCCACGGAAAGCAAGTTGTACCTTAGATTGTCCACAAGAGCGACATCCTTGAGAATGAACTTGTCGTTCACCCTGATCGATCCAGTTCCTTCGATCCGCCCTTATGTGTCACTCCGAAGGTGATAAAGTCATCACCTGTCGACCGCGTGAAGGAAGTGAACCATCTTGAGTCTCTGGTCATGTGGCGTGAACAGCCGGAGTCGACGAACCATGTGTTCTTCCTCCTTCCGCGGCGATCTTGAAAAATCAAGGCACAAAAGAACGATGTGTCTCAATACTGGGGTTAGTTAAAAGTGACTTGGGAACCCAGTACTGAAACACACGTCTGCGAGTAGTATGCAAAGCAGAAGTGCTATCCTTGATTTTATTTGCAGTTCTATTATGAGCAATGGTTACACGAACATGAGATGCATCCTGTCCAGGAACATGATGATGAGCATGTGCAACAAATTCTAGACCAGGTTTCTTCTTTTCTAAGTGACCATGTCACATAAAAACTCTAGGTTGATTAGATGAAATTCTAGCAATATTTCTCCTAGCATTTTTCAACCTACGCCAACAGAACTCTACCAAATATTCACCCTTCTTGCAATAAGTGCAATGGTATTTGGTACCACTGGAAGAAGCACCTTTTGCCTCAAAAGAAGGTTGAACAAACCCTGCAGATTTAAAAATAGTTTATGCAGGTTGGGTTTTGAATTCAACTAAGCCATTTTCCAAGACCTGAATGACGTTAGGCTTGGATGTGTCCTAGGCAGAGTTGTATCCTAAACCTTGCTTCTTATAAGGAGTTTCAGACGTGTCCAGAATCATGTTTAACTGTTTCTTACCTTTAGAAAAATTTTCTAGAGTGTCCTTAAGGTAAGCATTTTCTTTTCCAAAGTTAACACACGATTTACAAGTCTTGGCCTTAATGGCTCTAGCATGTTTCTCCCTAAGATGAGCAACTTCAAGCTTATAGGCTGCACAAGAGGCACAAGGTGTAGACTCAATTGTGTCCTTAAGCTTAGCATATTTAGCTCTAACTGCTTCTAGAATGTCCTTCACTTCATATTCACGTTCTAAGCAGAAAGTGCAAAAGCTAGATTTAACATTACCAGAAGCATCCAACTTGCTAGACTCTAAGCATTTTTCACATTGAGCAGATTTGACATCAATTAGCTCAGTCCTAACATTTTTAAGTTGATGCAAAGCAATATCATGAGCAGATTGCAGTTTAGACAGTTCAGAGTGCAAAGCATGGCAGGATGAACATTCATCAACATCTAGACTCTTAGCATTCACAAGCTCTAATTTCAAATTCTCAACTTGTGACTCTAGATCCTTGTTCCTAGCCATGGTGAACTCTAAAGCCTTATCCTGACTAAGCAATTGCTCATACATGTTATCGCATCTAGCAGAAAGAACACCATAGGAGAGAGGTACCTCATCGTCGTCATCAGCGTCAATGGAGTCGGCCATGAAGCACATGCCGGTGAAGTCCTTGGCCTTCCCCTTCTTGTCTTGAGGGAGCTCCTCCTCCTCCTTGTCCTCCTCGCTCCTGGAGTCCACATCGCTCATGGATTGCTCTCCAAAAGCGGCAAGAACCCGGTGAGCAGCCTTCATGAGCTTAGCAGCATCATACTTAGGCTTGCCCCCTTTAGGCTTCTTCCAGGCAGGCTCCTCATCCTTGCGGTTGCCCTTACCTTTCAGCTTGGGGTAGTTTGTCTGGATGTAATATAGCTCTCCACATTCATAGCACGTCACAGGGCCACCTCTCTTTCCGTTTCTAACCTTGTGTATATGCTCGTGTGACTTTCTTGGCTAAAAGAGCTAAATCAGCCTCATGAAGACTCTCAAACTCTTCTTCTTGAATAACAGATAAACACGCAAGAGAAAATCCAGAAAAAGACTCATAAGAACCATCAGAAGTTCTTTTCAAAGGATCAGCTACCAAAGCCATGTTATCCTTCTTAGGATGACTGCCTCTCTTGATCTCATGAGTTTTTAGCTTGCTATAAAGCAGCTCCAAAGTGAGACTAGAGAGTTCGACGTTCTCCTCTATGGCAGTTGCCTTTATCTCCCACTCCTCGGTGTTGATTGCAGCCAAGAGGTGGGTGTTGATTGCAGGTGGCATTCTCAGATTGAGAGTACTCAATGTCAACAGCTCTCATCTGATTGATAACCTTGTTGAAGCAAGTAAAAACGTCATCGATGCTTTGCTCTCGCCAGGACGCATCTCAAATTTGTTGTACTCTCGCTTGTAGACCGTCTAGCGCACTTGCTTGATCTGGGACAATCCCTCATGGTAAGTTTCGAGGGTGTGCCAAATCTCATATGCGGTCGCAAGGTTGCAAATCCTATCGTACTCTTGCCTACCAAGCCCAGCATATAGAAGGTTCTTTGCCTTGTTGTTGTTAGCCAAGAGGGTCTTTGGCTTCACAGTAAGCAACCTTCGCAAAAGCGAGCTGGCTCGAACAACCTCCCATATAGCTTGTCCTTCGCTCTCAAGGAAGACTCGCATGTGATTCTTCCAATAGACATAGTCGAGCCCATCGAAGACATGCGGCTTAGTCGAGTACTCATCCATCGCCAAGTTCAGTGACCGAGTAAGATCAAGATTGAACTAACCGAGCTCTGATACCACTTGTTAGACTGAAAAGGTGACTAGAGGGAGGGTGAATAGGAGCACAATCTCTTTTTCACCTTGATCGAATTCAATACGATTTTCACTCCAATAGTTATAAAATCTATGAAGATCAATATACAAGCACAATGGAAGACTTGTATTGAATCCAATCAAAACCCCAAAGCAAATAGACCAAAAACATAAAAACTCAAAACCTAGATGTGTTGGGCGGTCTGACCTCCAACTAGAAATTGGTCTGACCTTTGGAAATCGGTCTGACCTCTCAATACATGGCGGTCAGACCTCCAGGCCAATGAACAGTAAAATCAGCCTGAAAACCAAAACTCAAATCAGTCTAACTTTTGATCCGTAAGGCCAAACTCCACGAAATTTGAGACACACATTCTCTAAGATATTAGGAACCTATTCCAATCAAAGATCGCAAAGATCCATACCAAAGTTCCTATCTTTTTTAGTTTGAACAAAGTGTGCACCAAAACCGAGTAAAAATCAAAATATGATCTAGAGACTTGCTCGTGGGTGATTGATGATCAAGATGATCCTAGATGGGTTCTCACATGTCACAGCAAGTTAGATCACAGCAAGATAACAAGCAAAAACTCGCGGATCAAAGAAAAACCACAAATCACCAAATCAAGAGAAAGAAAGCAAATAGACTCATCTTTGAGGGAACTTTCTTTGGATTGATTTGATATGGTATTAGTTTACAGCCACTCCATCAATGGACGACAAAGACTCAATACATGAGCACGAAATCAAATCCAACTCTCTAGAACCCTAACCTCCACTAATCCTCTCCCAAAGCAAACTAGGGTTTCAAGTACAATGAAAGGGTTGAGGGGGTGCAGCCACCTCCCTCCTCTATTTATAGTGGAGGCTTAGACCTTCTAGAAGATTAAACCCTAATGGGCTCCCGTTAAGGCCTACACACAAACAGGTCACATACGCACATATTTTAAAGTGTCATCTTCATCTCTGACCTAATCTGCTTCACCTTGCGCCACCTTACGCCGTGAGTTGGTAAAAGGTCACCAAGGCGGTATTTGGTAAAATTACCAAAATACCCCTTCTCGATCTTTTTGCAAAGACCGAGTCCCATCTTCGTGAAGCACCTCCCATGCTTCGCCACGTGTAGGTTGATCCAGCGGCTCTCTTCATGTCGGCAAGTCTCTCCCATCCGGCTCCCCACGAAACCACCATGGCACTTGACGACCCGCCGCTTGATCCCGTCCACACACCGAATCGCCTGTTCGGTCACCTTTGCCCTCTTGCGCCATGCTTGACTCCATTGACCTCACCCGGCATCCTCGATCGTTTTGGACCTCAGCTCTCCAAGCTTAGTCCCGATCATCCTCGCTGTTGACCGTCATTGACCTCCAAGCAACCTGCACATCAATAGACAAAGAAATCGAATCCGAGAACAAGTTCTTCACAACTTGACCCACGTTAATCAAAACATGCATCATGCAACACATATACCATGAAACCCATGAACTTGACCTAACCCAACAATCATCGCCACCAGTTGGCCGATGAAACAAACCAAAACCAGTCAAACTGCCACTTTGGCCGGTCTGACCGCCCCTTGGTTGGTCTGACCGCCACCTGTTGGCCGGTCTGACCGCCCAGCTAAGACTTAGCCAAATTTCCTTCCTGGAAATCCGAAACCTACTGGAATTTTTAAACCAATAGAACTTTTACCTAGAAGCCTCAAATATTATGAGACCAAGTGTAGTAGAATCTACTCTCTTGCCTACACCCTCTATTTTTGGTCCAGCTCCAAAAACCAAAATCTCATAAAGGCCGGTCTGACCGATTTTCCAGAGCCGGTCTGACCGCCCCCCTGGCCTGTCAGATAGCCACCTGGACCGGTCAGACCGCCACTAGCCTGACAGCAGTTTGAACTTCGCCGAAAACGTGTGAATCGACAAACCTTAAACGACATTGCCAATTGTAACATCATCCTAAGATCTCAGGCATATCCCCATGATATCCACAATAATTAGAGGAGGGAATACTATGTGCTTGTACATTAACCTAGTGATTTCTTTGATCTAGTCAAAATTGCAGGCTCCATTCCAAGCAAACCCCTGACATTTTTTAATAAATCAAGCTGAAGTCCATATTTACCATTTCATTGACACTTTTGAGGCAATTATAGAGCTCTACTTTGACTTCAACACCCTTGAAACCAAGCCTATAATGAAAATGTGGATTCAAGTAATATAAAGCAGAATGCAATGGCCTTTGGAGTTTTCCTTCCCATCTTCCATCGATGATTTTTAATATAGGCATATAGCATACAACAATTACAAAAGCAAAGCACACATAAACATTAAACATGTCTAGGCAACTACATGCTAATAAAACATGCATAGTCACATACCTTCTCTTTACCTTGTTAAAACTTATCCTCTGCTTTGCACTATCCATCTCAGCATAAATAAATGGCAGTAATATCTCGTTTATTTAAAGGGAATATAAGGAGACTCGGAGATTCTTTATTTGCCTCACCAAGAAATGGGACAGAATCTGTCATCATCTTGCAACATGATTTTTGCATCTAGAACGGCTTCGAATGGAAAACCTCATAACTACAAAGTTGTAGATCTCTTTATATAGTCCAATTTACAGTACTCATTGACCTAATTTGGAGTTCGGACGTGTGAGATATGGGGCCCGCAAGGTAGGTTACACAGAGAATTAGAGTCCGTAATTGAGTCAACTTCCAAAGCAAATTTCGCAATGAAGATCGCATTTTTAGAAAAGCTCCTCAAATAGAAAGTTGAATTACTACGAGTTAGCTAAACGAGAAAAAAAGAATCACTCCATTCCAAGTTGGGGACAGAAAGTTATGACCTCCGAAAGATTCGCTGCATAGAAGGAAAGTGGAAAACCTACTCGAATTCAAAGTGTATCTCTACTACTTAAAAGAAGGAGTTTGCGGTCGTCCATCGTCCAACTCTCTTCGACGTCCGTCCAATCAACCAACAGCTCAGATCATCTCGCACCGAATCACTCTGCTCCCTTCCCCCACAAAGCCAATGTACCACGCGACCCACGCCTCGAGACCCAACCGCCCTCTACTTTCTCATCCTGGTCAAGTCGCCCCCTCTCCCCTCATCGCCTCTAATTCTCTCCCTCCTCCCTCCTCCTCGTGAAGACCCAGCGACCGATGGGCTACAACATCTGGTGTCTCGGCGCGGTGGTGCTACTGCCTTTGCGGCTCAACCTCTGCCCTCCAGTACTCCCTACTCCTCCCTTTTTGATATGAAATTCCTCCTCTATTCACGATCTAAAATTCCTCCAAATGAGAGCTCTGGCTCTCATGGTGCCACTAGATGGACGACCAAGGTTTCTAACCCTAACCTCCACGGCTAAGGAGTCTCCGACGCACTGGCCTCCTAATCCATCTTTCGTAGGAACCCGACCGGCGACGGCTGGGACTTCTAGTGCCCGTCGGTGGCTCCGGCGTCAAGGGCCCGGTACAAGAGATCAAGGAGGAAGGCGAGCATGGTCGCGACGAGCCCCAAGAAATGTGTCGTGAAGCCGGCCAAGTACAAGAGTCTAGATTGCCCGCACGGGTTCATGTACCACATCGCTAGGGACCAGCATGGGTACCAGTTCCTGTAGTAGCGGCTCGATGACGGCAAGCATGAGGTTGACTTTATCTTCACCAGCATTGTGCGCCACGCCGTCGAGCTGGTGGTCAACCTGTTCGGAAACTACCTCATGTAGAAGCTGCTCGCCGTCTACAACGATGAGCAGAGGATGGGAGTCATGCTCACCCTCACGAAGGAGGCGCTCGTGCTGGTCAGGATCTGCCTGAACGTTCATGAGTAAGAATGCCAGCTAATTACTTAATTGCTGTTATGATTGCTGTTAAAATTTTGTTAATTGTGTGTGATCATGTTGTTTATTTCAGGACAAAGGTAGTGCAGAAGCTGATTGAGAGCCTCAAGACAAGGGAGGAGATCCTGCTGGTCATAGGGGTGCTGCAGCCAGGGTTCTTGGAGCTCATCAAGGATCCCAATGGCAATCATGTCGTGCAAAAGTGCTTGCAATTGTTCGAGGCCAATGATAACAAGGTATATCAAATATGTGCATGCATCTGAACTTCTTCTGAATAATAATGTAGCTAAAGTAGATGCCATTGCTCAATCTATGGAGTTCAGAGAAGTAGTCCCATTTCTTGTAAACTTTAGTCACAATGATGGGTTCGAGGTGATGAGTTAAGGCAGATGAGGAATGCACAATGTTAATATGCAATTTTAGATCGTGGATGGCTGTAAAAATTTGAATTTTAGAAAAAGGATTAAATAAAATCAATGTCAAAGAAAATACTCTGGAACCCAAATAAAAGGGTGTTGAATTTAATTGAAGTTTAGATTATTCACATTAAATGATTTTGATTTACGAAATTTTAAATTAAGCCTTAACTTAACCAAGAAAAATCAAATGGTTATTGTTCCTTTTAAAGGCTTAAAAAACACTCCAAATTTGGGATGTTACAACAAGTCAGAATGAAATTAATTACACTAAGGTGAGAACTATATGTACCGCCGAACCCAACATGGGTCCACCCTCCATACCCTCATGGGCGTGCGCAACTGCAACACGCCAAATTCAATGCGCTGCTCGCCCTCCTGTTGGAGGAAGGTACTGAGATGGCTATGGTGAGTCGTGTGAATAGCCTGGTCAATTAGCTCGTACGGCTACTGTGCAACATCTCCTGTGGTCGTCACACCTGAAATTTAAGATGACACATATTTCAAAGATTATCTTGGCATATGCAGAATATTTACCGTGCAAAAATAAGAATAGAATTGAAGTTGGGAATATTTTAATCGGGCTATACACACTCTATTTAGCTACTCTCTAATTTTAATATAATTTTTATAGCCATTTTACTATTTTTCTAGTTTAAAATGTATTCTCGGCATTGATGTGGCCCAGATACTGTCTACTAATGTTATTTGCATTCCTAATAATTCTTGCACACATATTGCTGAGAAGAACAAAGAAAAGCTTGTCGAACATGAGGAAAACATAGAATATGCAATCCATGAGGTACATGCGTGCGGGCCGAGTCCAATGGCATGCGGGCTACCGTGCGTATACGTGTGAGTGCATAAGGGTGACATGTGTGTAGTGTGCAAGCAAGAAATAATGCTACAGCTGTGCATGGAATCGACACATGCATATGCACGTGCATGCATGCATGTGTGTGTTTGAGTTTGACGGATGAGGATGCCGAGGGGAGATTGGGATGGATATATTTGAAATTGTAGCATCCAAATCCGAGACGAAGTCCAACACTTTTGGAGTACACGTTTTGTACAAGGAATCTGATTCGGTTTACAAGGAAAACACGTGGGGTCAAGATTGGAGATCAAGAAAGAACCGATCAGATCAAAAGGCAAGAAATCAGGCCGTTGGTCTCCTGGATAGGGCCGACACATGAGTTTCTTGTTCCAATACGATCTTTTCTTTCTCTACATGACTTGGGGTGGGGTCCACCCATGATCGAGACCATCAAAGCAAAGGATGGCTTGCTAGAGGAGTTTGTTTGTCGAGTTGAGTCTTTTGTTTTTAGTTCAGTTAGGAAAGATTGTGTTCCGAGATGTAACAGGAACCGTATTTGGGTCCAAGGCGTGTACGTGAATGTTAGTCTAGTCAAGGCTTTAGGCCGTGCGTGTGTAAGGCTATATATATCTAGGGTGTGCTCTATGCAAGACTTAGATTATTGCTTATGAATTAAATTATTTGGCGTGTGCTATGAAGGTCTTTCCCTGTTATCATGTGTGTACGAGTTTTTGAGAGTTTCCTATCTAGAATATCTATGATTGCTACTCAGGTTTAATCTCATTGATTAAATTTTAGTGTTGATCTTGTGTGATCTCTTCTCTCATTCATGTAGTGGTGTGCGTGGATGTGAGATTTATTTATCCAAGTACGAGTTGTGTCTTGTAACTTGTGCTCCACATATCAGATTGGGAATTACCACCGTGAAAAATTAGGCAACCTACGGATTTAATATCATCTAGAGGTTTGATCAGCAACAAGCATTTACAGAATATTTGCCGTGCAAAAATGAGAATAAAATTGAAGCTAGGAATATTTTAATCAGGCTCTACATACTGTATTTAGCTACTCTAGAATTTTAATATAAGTTTTAGAGCCATCTTGCTACTTTCATAGTTTAAAATGTATTCTCGACATTTACAGAATGTTTATCATGCAAAAATAAGAACAGAATTGAAGCTGGGAATATTTTAATCAGGCTCTATACAACCTATTTAGCTACTCCGTCATTTTAATATAATTTGTAGAGCCATCTTGCTATTTTTCTAGTTTAAAATATATTCTCGGCATTTACAGAATATTTACCGTGCAAAAATGAGAATATAATTGAAGCTGGTAATATTTTAATCAGGCTCTACACACCCTATTTAGCTACTCTAGAATTTGTACAGAATTTTTAGAGCCATCTTGCTATTTTCCGCATTTCTTAATTATTTCCCGTGTAAAAATTATCTAAACTAAAATAGTGTATACTACAACAAAAATGATCTAATGAAATCAATTCTACGTCACTAGTTTTATTTGCTAACCTACCAAGGTTTCGAATTAAATTACAAATTTGCAAAAATATTTACCTGCGAAGTAGGCAACATGATCTGCTTCTCCTTCTCTCTCTCTTCCGCTACGAACCAGCAGGGCTTCACCACACAGTTTTCCTCCTCTCCTCCCCTTTCCCTCCCTTTTCTCTTTCTCTCCTCTATTTCTCTTGGCTAGAATAAGGTGGCGGCTGGGGGGGGAGAAAATCAGGGTTTTTATAGCTGGCCCATGTCACCGTTTCATTTGGTGACAGAGTACTGTTCACCCCCTTGTCGCTAGATGAAATGGTGACACCTGTCACTAGATGAAATGGCGATAGGATGCCATTATTGTAAAAAAATTATTTAATTTTGTAATTATTAATTAAAATAATATTATTAAAAAATCGCCTAATAGCTGCCACTGTACATCTATCGATTTTGACCCAAGTTTCTCCTAGTTGGCTGGTTTAAAGAGCTTTTGGCTAAAATAGCATTGTTGGCGTGCGAAATAACAAATCTAGCTCCCCCGCACATCAAAGGCAAAAATGGCACCACAGAGCGCGCAGACGTGACACATGGCCTCGTCCAGCCCCCTCGTCCAGCCCCCAAGGGCGAGGCAACGCCTCGTTTGGCCCGTAGGGGTGCGGTATTGCCCTCGGCTAGTCCCCAGGGGCATGATAGCCCCCCTCCCTTTGATTTTTTTAAACTAAAATCTTGCTTTCGGTATCCCCAGATTATCGTTGCCCCCACTTGCATGAAAAACCCGGTGGGTCGCATGCGCATAAAACCCGACGATTCCGTCCCGTCGCTTCACTATCGGCCTTCGCACGGCTATAAAATGCAACAACACACTCTCATTCCCCCACACCAGAACCATTCCAGTCTACGTAGGGAGAGAGGATCGAGTGAGCGAGAGGCTACGCGATCGGTCGAAATTCTTTCTGATTTCGCTGCCGATTTGAGGATGTTTAGAGAAGTATTTAGCGGTCATTTTAATAGAGTTAGTTTAACATCAATTGAAGATCTTCTAGGGGAGGTAATTTCTCTTGTATGCACTATTTTTTTGAACTATGTAGTTAGTGTTAAAGTATTTAGTCGTAATTAATTAGGCGTAGTTAGCTAGTCGTAAATATTTAGTCGTAATTGAATTAGTTGTAATTAATTAGTCACATTTTACTTTGCAAATTAGTTAGTTATATTTAATGAAGTCCTAATTTATTAGTCATAATTTTTCACTCGTAGTTAGTTAGTCGTAATTAATTACTCACAATTTGTTTGTCGTAATTAAAATTCATAACTAAAATAGTTGTATTTAAATAACCTAATAATTTAGTCGTAGTTAATTATGGTTCACTAAACAATATTAATTAATTAGTGGGATTAATTAGAATGTTGTGATTAGTTAGTATTAACTAAAATAGTTGTAATTAATCAACCATAATTAACTAGTCCTAATGAATTAGGGTTGATTAAATACTACTAATTAATCGATCCTAATTATGTAGTCGTAGTTAATTGGTCATAATAGATTGGTCACAATTTATTTGTCCTAAATTTTTATTGTAATTAATTAGAAGTAACTAATTAGACTACATTAAGTAATACTAACTATTTAGTCGTTATTAATTAGGCTTAATTAAGAAGTCATAGTAAGTCGTCTTAATTAAAATAGTTGTAATTAATAAATCATAACTAATTAGTCGCAATTAATTACTAATTAACTAGTACTAATTATGTAGTGGCAATTAATTAGTTGTTAGTAATTACTCGCATTTATTTAGCCTAATTAATTAACCGTAATTAATTAGTCGTTGTTAGTTAAACGTAATTAGAACATACCTAATTAAATTACCGTAATGAAATAATCCTAAGTAATTTGTCTTTATTAAATACTATTAATTAATTAGTTGTTTGTTATAATGTGTATAGTAAATTTGATTGTTGTGGCTTTAGGTAATGTCGAACTTGTAAGACTTGCTAGTGTTTTATGACGACGGTCTCATACGGAGCAGAATCGATGGGTTGGACCTGTCGAGATGCCAATACAAGGTTGATACGGCACCAAACAGCATTGTTACTGATTTAGCCAAGAGTGAACCAGGAGCTCCACGACCACCCCCAGGTGGCCCACGACCACTTCAGCAAGGTCTACGACCAGTTTCTCAGGGTCCACGACCAATTCTAGGACCACCCCGGAGGTCTTCCGGACCACCCCAGAGGTCCTCCAGGACCACCCCGGAGGTCTTCAGGACCTCCCTCCAGGACCTCCCTAGGACCTCCTCGGGACCTCCCTAGGACCTCCCTCTAGGACCTCTCCAGGACCTCTACAACCAAGTCCAGATGGTCCACGTCCACGTCTTCGACCAGGTGTTCCAAAACCAATATGGCAAGTGAAGAAGATGGAAAGATCAGAAGCCAAAGATGGTCCAGGAACAGAAGAACATACGGTTTCGTCGATCAAATGCATCCGGATTGGTTCCATACCAATTCAAATCAGTTTATTAGGAAAGTAAGAGTCTGTTTTGGATATTTAGTTTGTTTCCTAGGGATAGAGTCCCGGTAGATCACATTTGTTAGTTTGTTCGGCCTCAGGCCATGCATGTGCGTGTTTGGCCGCACCCTTAGGTGCCAATATAAGGCCAAGGCATCGCCCATTGTAAAAAGGGGTTGAAAAGTTATGGGTTAAGGAATAGATATCGGAAAATCACCATTGTTTTGGTGGCACATGGTCAGTGTGGTCTTGAAATTTCCAAGAGGAGTTAATCTTTGGTGTGTTGAATCCAATTGTGGTGTGGGATTTGTGCTCACTGGAACTTTGGTTCTTCTACCCTTTGTTCACGTGTTGTGGTGTGCGTGAGAGAAGGTTTATCAAGGAAGTCTTGTTGTTCTTGTGTTGCGCAAGAGCTAGGAAGCTACCGTCAAGGTGTACCATGAAAGATCGGGCCAAACAACGAGATCCCGCTAGCTTGCTAGTTGGATCCGCATTAGGTGGTATCAGAGCACAGATTGATCATGGTACGTGCTAAAATTTCTTGTTGATCGCAGAAGGGATGAAGGCGGAATATATGAAGACGGATTATTCTCTAGCGTTCGATCTAAACTCTTGTGAGCGATATCCATTGCAAACGATTTGTTCATATCAATTCTACGCACGATGTCAAGTGGGAACTACGACAAGCGTTGTGATGGTAGATAAGTTGGCTGCCATGAATTTGGCAAGTCAAAACTTCGTCGATCGATTGAAGCTCCAAGTGATACCACATCCAGAACCATACAAGATTCGATGGTAAGATCAATACCTTGTGATCAAACATCGTGTCGAGGTATGGTTTATGTTGTGTGGACTTGTTGATGTGGTGGTGTGTGATGTTCTTCCTACACATATGCACGTGTGCTCGTTGCTGCTTGGAAAGTCATGGACTGGTTGGAGGAAGTGGCAAAAGGATTATTCTGATCCTTACGCGATTTCTTCGAACAAGATGTATACCTTTGTTCTGCGAGGACGACATCATTACATTGAATCATACACTTCCGAGCAGTACTTGCATGATCTTCAAGGGAGAGATCATGCACAAGCTGCTATTTAGAAGAAGAAAATTGCTGCTGCTACTAATAGTTGTTCGGACACAACAAAAGAAGAAGAGGACGATGCATCGACTAGTGGGCTAAACATCCAAGCCAAGAAGGTGCAAGTCGACAACGTTGCCAAGGAGGCAGCGTTGGAGTTTGTTCAAAACTCAATACGAAGTCAAAGGCACGGCGTGCATGCTAATCATCGACGGTGGAAGTTTCACCAATATGATTAGCAAAGATTTGGTATACGCATTGGGGCTGTCCACATGGAGGCATTCTGAACCTCGCTATGTGGGTTGGTTGAACAAGGCCGGAAAGCTGAAAATAACACACAAGGTACGTGTGCCATTTTCAGTTGGCGATTATGTTGATCATGTAGAGTGCAACATTTTGCCATTAGAGGTGTGTTATTTGCTGTTGGGAAGACCGTGGCAGTATGATCATGATGTCACACATGCCGGGAAAATCAACACTTACACTTTCAAGCATAAAGGCAAAAGCATAAAGGCAAACGTCATGTACTAACACCAATGGCGGATAGTGCAATCAAATCTGAGATCGCGCTTGCTGTTGAGAAGAAGAAGGCTTTGAAGATTATCCTGAAACCGATGACGGTTTCGCTTGAAGGGGGAGGGGATGATACGGCACCAAACAGCATTGTTACTGATTTGGCTAAGAGTGAACCAGGTGCTCCACGACCACCCCCAAGTGGCCCACGACCACCCCCACAGGGTCCACGACCACTTCAACAAGGTCTACAACCAGTTCCTCAAGGTCCACGACCACTTCCAGGACCACCCTAGAGGTCTCTAGGACCACCTCGGAGGTCTTCAAGACCACCCTGGAGGTCTTCCAGGACCACCCTGGAGGTTTTCAGGACCTCCCTAGGACCTCCTCGAGACCTCCCCAGGACCTCCCTTCAGAACCTCCCCAGGACCTCCTCAGGACCTCCCTCCAGGACCTCTCCAGGACCTCTACGACCAAGTCCAGATGGTCCACGTCCACGTCTTCGACCAGGTGTTCCAAAACCAATATGGCAAGTGAAGAAGATGGAAAGATCGGAAGCCAGAGATGGTCCAAGAATAGAAGAATATACGGTTTCGTCGATCAAATGCATCTGGATTGGTTCCATACCAATTCAAATCAGTTTATTAGGAAAGTAAGAGTCCGTTTTGGATATTTAGTTTGTTTCCTAGGGATAGAGTCCCAGTAGATCACGTTTGTTAGTTTGTTCAACCTCAAGCCGTGCGTGTGCATGTTTGGCCGCACCCTTAGGTGCCAATATAAGGCCAGGGCATCACCCATTGTAAAAAGGGGTTGAAAAGTTATGGGTTAAGAAATAGATACCGAAAAATCACCATGGTTTTGGTAGCACACGGTCGGTGTGGTCTTGAGATTTCCGAGAGGAATTACTTTTTGGTGTGCTGAATCCAATTGTGGTGTTGGATTTGTGCTCGCTGGAACTTTGGTTCTTCTACCCTTTGTTCACGTGCTGTGGTGTGCGTGGGAGAAGGTTTATCAAGGAAGTTTTGCTGTTCTTGTGCTGCGCAAGAGCTAGGAAGCTACTGTCAAGGTGTACCGTGAAAGATCGGACCAAACAACGAGATCCCGCTAGCTTGCTAGTTGGATCCGCATCAAAGGTGGTCCAGGCGGAGGGGCTCAATGCGATGAATAAACAGCAGCATAGGAGCTGCATCCAGAGGGATTTTCCACACGGATACAATGACGAAGAAGCTTGTCATCGAGGGGATCACCTGCATGAATAGGGGAGGGCATGGTGTATAGGAGCTACTCAAGGTGAATGGCAGCATTGCGTGGGGCTAGTACATGTAGATTGCTTCCTAGCCCGAGGCGACGATATACAGGAAGCCGATGGTGTACATGAATTTCATGCAGAGGGTGCCATAAAACCTTGATGATGCTGGCGTCTCAGGAAGCAGGCAACCGCAAGTGGTGTGTGAAGACGGTAGTACGGAATGTACTGTTTTGGAGGAAGACTACGAGAGAAGACTTGCGCATAGTTTTTTTTTTCCAAAATGAGGGGGCAGGACAATGGTGGTCGGCCCGCATTGACTGCCACAAGTTTGTACTGACATGCACATAAATAAGATGGAAAGAGAAGATCCTGATGGAGGCCTTAACTGCTTCATAATGGATAGTGTGTTCTGGGCTTTCTTCCAGGCCATACAAGGCTTTAAGTTCTATTGTCCGGTGCTCATGATGAATGGAACTTTCCTCACCGGGTGGTACAAGGGCACCATTCTAACTGCGGTGGCAGCCGACATGAATGACCAGCTTTTTTGGGTTATTTTTGCCATCGTAGAGAATGAGAACACATCTAGTTGGTTGTGGTTCCTAGCAAATGTCAAGTGGGCAGATGCTGGTGGTGCATGAGGCATAGATCTAAACTTTGAAATTGGTGCCCTAACCGTAGTAAACATTGAAATTAGTTGTGCTCGACATATTTGATGTACTACACCATAAACTAGATTTTCATGATTAACAGCATATCTAAGACTAAACTACCCACCGAAAAGGACTATCTACAATGTATTACACTACGTAACCATAGATCTAAAACTATGTAATCAATTAAGTTAAAAAAATTACCTCATAGGCAGACGATCAAACGGGCAGCGCCTCGCTAGCTCCTCTCATCCCCTCTACTCCTCTCTTCTCCTCTCCTCTCCCTTCCCTCCCCTCTTTCTCTTTTTTTTTCTAAATAAAAGTGTGTTTTCCCCCAAATTTTAGGGTTTTGGGGGTCTTTCATAGGGTAGTCTGTGCTGCCATTTGGAATGGCGATAGGGACTTGTGGGATCTGGGATCCCCATCACCATTTCAAATAACGATTTGCCTAAATTTTAATATTAAAAAATTCACCCGGCATCCCGAACCCCACCACTATAAAAGCCCACCCAAACAACTTAACTCGAGGCATTTGTCTTCTAACCTTGTCTCTTCTAACTTACTTACACTTGCCTCATGACTCTACTAGGTGACATGTCTCAGTCACCTAGTTCAATAAGCCGAAGAGTGGTGGCACTAGCAAGTGCAAGGCGTGTGAACTGCACGAACTGCAGCGTCTAGGCAAATGTCATGTACTCCAACACTGAAAAGAATATGGGGCATGTGTTCTACAAGTGTCCATATTTCTCGGTGAGTTCAATTTTTGAGAATGCTGGTATTTCATTTTAGGGTTTGTTTGTCACTTATTTTATACTATTTGGTGTGGTTATCAGGCTGGTAGTTGCCGGTACTTTCAGTGGACGAACTCTATTGGTGGTGTTGTCGAAAGAGCAGTTGAACGTCCTCATGTGGTTCCATATGGTCCAATGGTGAATATGCCTCTTGCAGAAGAGCGCTTTGACAAGATTCTTGACCACTTGAAGTGGCTCAAGAAACTTATGTGTGGGTGTATCCTTCTAGTAATGTGTTTAATATGTATCAAGTAGTGGTGATTGTGTGCATCAAGGATTAATGCGTGAACGATGTTGTATGCTTTTTATGAATTACGAGAAGTCTTTAACTTTTGGCAACTAGGTCTGTACAAACGTAACATGACAAGGGATTAACGTATGAACTTCAGTATTACACTTGTCACACCACCTTCTAAAACCGAAAGGCCACACGCTACCTTCACATATAGAAATGACCGCGCGCTGTTAGGGCACACACTGCCACCTTTGCGGACTGCGAGGACAGCACACTGCGACGCTACCTTTTCAGACCGAAATGACCACATTCTGCCACGACACCTTTTCAGAACGAAAAGACAACGCTAGGACATGCCACCTTTTTAGACCGGAAAGACTGCACACTATCAGGCCACGCAGTTCCACCTTTTCAGATAGAAATGATAGCACACTGTTAGGACACACACTACCACCTTTGTGGACCTAGAGGACAGCACACTATGACGCTACCTTTTCAAACCGAAATGACCACACTCTACCAAGACACCTTTTCAGAATGGAAAGACAACACTAGGTTGTGCCACCTTTTCAGACCAAAAAGATCGCACACTATCAGGCCACACACTTTGACCTTTGCAGGCAGAAATGATCGTACATTGTTAGAGCACACACTACCACCTTGCGGACCTAGAGGATAGCACACTGCGACGCTACCTTTTTAGACCAAAATGAACACACCGTGCCATGACTCCTTTACAGAATGAAAATACAACACACTGCGATGCTACATTTTCGTACCGAAATGAGCACACTATGATGCTAACTTCTCCTTCCACCCTCAGTACTACGCTCTATCCGCTCATAAAAGGATGGAGAAGAAAACTCGTGGACAACACTACACCACCATACCCAACAGTTTACTCCAACTTGGTTCAGACAACAGAGAGGAAGGAGATGTTGGATTCGTCGTCGAACTTCTACGCGAAGATGCTATAGAATTGCAAGTGGCTTGCCGAGAGGGCTAAACCCTACCCTGATTGGTCTATGAAGGATGCGCCGGTACCACCAAAGTTCTCACGCCTACAATCTATGTGCGAAGAACTGGTGAAGATCATTCAGTCCACACCCCCGACGACCGCTGTCCTGGCGTACTACACGTGCGGGAACATCCTCATAAGCGAATCTTATAGATGTTTACATGTTATGTTGCATTTCACATATCTCTAACTTCATGGGTGCATAATAGCAACTGGAGATGCGATGCAACTTTCCAATGGATCAAAGGTCCGGACATGTACGATAGGGTGTTCATCGAGCAAAAGTACATGTTCAACTACGCGAAACGAGCTGAGACTTTTGAATGCTAGAAACTTTATGTACCCGACCCTATTGAAAAGGCACCAAAGGAGCCCATGAAAGCTGAGTGGTGGTAGAGGACTCCTGAAGAGGAAACTGAGTACAACCAGGCCGAACGCACGTTGGACAAGGGGAAGACTCCTGCTAGTAAGACCGACAGTTGTCCTAGCGCTCTCCCTCGCCTAGGCGCACTCCATATCGAAGAGGTAAGTTAGGTTCAATTTGCATCCTGACTATTGATTTGGCCCTATGTTCTGCTATCCTAACATCATTCAATTGTCTAGCCCGTATCGCAGAACATTGTTGACTTCGACACTAGCCACCGCAGCGGGCAGTCTAGAGACAAGGGGAAGGGACCGAGGGGCTACCATGACTAATCGACTTCGTTCCAATCAACCTATTTTTTCGATTCAAAAAAGGTTCACATGTATCGTGGGTGTATTTCGGTTTGTTGATTCGTGTATATTGTCATTTTTAATGCACGCAACCAAACCCGGTGCGTCATGTAATTCGCAATTAAATTATGAAGTCTTTCATCCTTAAATATCTTTTCCCAAATATTTTGACTATTAAACATTATGTAATCTTTTCCCAAAGGAATCGGTTCCACGAACAATACAATCGGGTCACCAGCAGCGAGCATATGGCAACCCTAATCTTCTTCAATTTCAGATTCTGAACTACGCTAACACTTCAAGAAATTACCAAAAAGGTTTTTCTGAAAATTACTGAATGTTTATCTCAAATTCTGCAAACAAAAAAAAAACAGCGTCCTACCGCCAGTTGAAGTGGCGGCACTAGCCTAGAATTGCAATTGTTTTTTTCGACTATTTAATTTTGTAATTATTTTAAAAGTAATATTATTAAAAAAAATGTAGTGAGGGAGCGAGTTCAGTAATGGATCCAGCAGCAGTGGTTATAATACCGTTGCTTCTGAGCCTGTCAAGTTGATACTAACTAGACGAGTTTCCGGAATGATCCACCGGCAGCTGCATGTCACCGACGGCAAGGGCAGCCTGATGTTTCGCACCGCCAACCTCTGCCCCGCCGTGAACTTCAGGCTCAGGACCGCGCTCGCCGACGCTTCGGGGAACCATCTCACGCGATTCCGCAGGAAGGTAGCTTCCATTTCACCCTTTGTTATCGATTACATTGTCCGGCTTTCACTACAGCTTATTATGCTTCAGGATGAACTGGTCGGTCCATGGAACACCGCAATCTAGTTTCGGAACTTACACTCGTAGTATTAACGCTTCATTTGGTGTTTGCAGTGGATGAGCTCGCACCACGGATGGGAAGTCTTCAGAGGCGAAAGGTCTGGAGCAAACGGCCTCGCATTCACCGTGGAGCGAGTCAAAAGTTTACAGATCAGTGCCACCATGAAGCAGTTCTTGGTAACAAACTCAGAGAAGCAAGACTGCGATTATCCCATCGAGGGGAGCTTTCTCGCAAGATATCTGAAGGACTACAAGGCTGATTCTTCTCAGGTTGTTGCAGAGGTAAGGAAGGTAGCCATTTCATTCTGCAGTCAGCAGGTTTCTCATAAGGTTTGCTTGCATTGTTCAAGTATGCAGATGGTCAAGGAGAAGCCTGCTTCCAGCATCAAAGGGAAGAGCTATGTGATATCAGTTGACCCGAACGAGGATCTTGCGCTGATCATCGTCCTTTTCGCCATACGGCATGAGAAGTTCAGGATAAGGATGAACCTGTACACTATGGGCATCTCCTATTAACCTATTTAACAGCCGGAGGAAATCTCCCCCGGCCGCGCGGCCACGTCGCTCGCAAATCGGACGCCGTCCGATCGCGCGCTGGTCGGCTTGCGCCCGCACGATTTCGGGCGATGCGCTTCGTGGGAAGGGGCGTCCCCGCGCGTCCAAGTCGCCCCGAGTTCCCCTTCCTCTCCCTCCTCTGGCGCATCCGCTCCTCTGGTCTTCCTCGCCGCCCCCTCGATCTCCCTCACCAGCCACCGCCTCCGCGCCTCCCCTCCCGTCCATCCCCTCTCCTTTTCCCTCCGCCGCACCTCTCCACCAGCGTCGCCGCTGCCTCCCGCTCCCTCCCCCGCCGCCCCCTCGATTTCCCTCCTCGCCCGCCGTGTCGGCGCCTCACATTCCTTTCCCTCCTCCGTCGCCCTCCTCCACCAGCGCTGCGGCTCCGTCCCTCTTCCTCCCCCGCCTCCCCCTCGATCTCTCTCCCGTCCATCCCCTCCGTCGCCCCTCTCCGCCAGGGCTGCTGCTACGTCCCTCTTCCTCCCCCGCCGCCCCATCGATCTCACTCACTCGCTGGCTCAGTTCCAGCAGCCAAGAATCATTGGACCTGTGTTGAGTGAGTTTGGTGGTGGGGATGGATCAGCCGCTGCCCTCCATCTGCAGCCTTCACCCGAGCATCGCCATCACCGGTTTCTGCCCTGCCTGCCTCGGTGAGTGCCTCGCCGGCTTCCACCTCCCGCCTCCCACCCACCGCGGCACCCTCTTCCACCAAGAACCACCGTGCGTCCCGGAGGAAGGGGAACAACAGATCGGGGCTTTTGGCTCCACGGGGAGGCCGATGAAGGATCACATCATCCAAGAATCCTCCAGCTCCAGAAAGATGGCCGGGACCTTAGGTGTCTTGGGCTAGACCCAGATCGTTCTTGGCAATCATCAGCACTGGGAGCAGGGACTCGCCGTCTCCACTTCATCCCATTCTGGCATCCAATCTTTGTTGTGTGCATTGCTGACTCCTTTATGTTTTTTGCTGTCTTCTTCAACAGTAACAGGTAACAGGTCTTTTCCCTTCGTTTTGGTTGTATTGTATTGCTCAATTTCTCCCTCAGTAACAGGTCTTTTCCCTTCATTTTGGAGCAATTCGCCAATCCCTTGCCATTCTTCTGTTTTTAGTGGAGAATTACAGCCTACAATTGTTTATATCGGGACGAAATTTTCCAGCGACTTTAGAGTTTAAACGGCTGCCACTTCGAAAAATAGATAGGATGATGGCTACAGGCAGGTGAACTTTGCTTTCTTATTTGCTCAACGTCAGTCCCTGCCTAGATACAACCAAAGTCGGCAAAGGACAGTAGCCTCCAGGAATCGTTCATGCCAGATGCTCAGAAGGGTATGTCGATTTCGAGTTTTTTTTTTGTTTGGTCATGTTCGGCAACTTCCTTGGTCGATGATCTTTTTTGGGCCATGTAATCAGTACAGCAAAATATATGATTTTCAGTCAGAATTTTTTCCTGCTTAGGTTTAGGTTGTGATCGGAAATTTAAACCAGCCAAGTTATTCAGATCCATACAATAAAAACAAGGATTGACTATGAGCATAGAGCTCTCCAAGTCAAAAGATTGGCCTGCACAATGCTAACTTTGCCTTCTTAATTGCTCAGCGTCACTCCCTGCCTGGATACAACGAGAGTCATCATGCGTTAATTATGCATGGCCAGGTCAGCAAAGGACAGCAGCCTCCAGGAATTGTTCATACCATATGCTCATAAGGGTATGTCGATTTCAAGTTTTTTTTTGTTTGATTATGTTCGGCAAATTCCTTGGTCGATGATCTTATTTAGGCCATGTAATCAATACAGCAAAATATATGATTTTCAGTCAGAATTTTTGCCTTCTTAGGTTTAGGTTGTGATCGGAAATTTAAACCAGCCAAATTATTCAGATCCATACAATAAAAACACGGATTGACTATGAGCATAGAGCTCTCCAGGTGAAAAGATTTTCCTACGCAATGCTAGGGTCAAGGTAATGGTCGGTATGGGGCCGAGTTAGCTGCTATAGATTATTAATCATTGTATCTCTTCTATATTCTCTGAACCTTTTGTTTCCTATTTTGCAAGTATGCTGCTGAATCTTTTGTTTCTACTAAGGAAATTCTCTTCTATATTCTGCAAAATCAGTTAGATTTTGCAGCCTTCAGTTAGCTACTAAGAGAATATGTGAGTATGCATGCTGCTGAATCTTTTGCTGAATCATGCCGAGTACTAACCTTCACAAAACGAATCTTCAAGAAGGCTGTTGAATTTCCTTAGTAGATAAGTTAATCTTATTGTTTCATGCAGTTTGCCTCTCTCAAATTTTGAAATTATGTATTGCACACCTCTAATTGTGAAGAGAAGAATACCATCTGTGAAAGTCACTGTGTGTTAGCCATAAGTATGCAACTGTTTGGTTGGCGTGGTCTGATCTAATCAAATCCCTACTAACAGATATGTTGGTGGAGCTTTTGATGTGGAGTCGCTTGTGGAAAATTTGCTTAGTAAACTTGTGGTGAACGTTTACGATGTCACAAATGCTTTGGAACCTATGGTTATGTATGGACCTCAAAGTCCAGATGGTAAAGTGCTCCTCTTGCATGTTAGCATGCTTGATTTTGAAGATCCATTTAGGAGGCATGAAATGAGGTGCAGATTGGTAGCTTCTTTTTGTGACACATACTTTGTTGCCGGTATAGGCAAAAGCCTCCTATGCCATGGTCCACCATTACAAATCCTTTGGGCACTTTTGTCATATGGATGTTTCTTGAGTATATAATTTGTGCTGCATCGTCTCGGTATGACAAGGTTTCAGAGGATTGTAGAGAGATGGAAGAGCTCAAAACTCAAGCAGGAGATGCTGACGTTGCGGAGTCTCAGGTTTGACACATATTTGGGTGCTTTCAGTTACTAAGGTTTCTTGCATGCTTATGGATTATATGTTTATATCAGCTTTTTTATTTGCAGTTTCTGGCGACTGTATCACATGAGATCAGAATACCTATGAATGGCGTCCTTGGTACTAATTTGTTCTTTTTGGTACCTACATAATATCAAATCCAATGGTGTGGCAATCTAAGAATTCTACCTTTCCATGTAGGAATGCTTGACATGCTTTTGTGGACAGATCTGACTCAGAAGGATTATGCTCAGACTGCCCAGATGTGTGGCAAAGCATTGATAACACTGATAAAAGATGTCCTTGATCGAGCAAAGATTGAAGCTGGAAAGTTGGAACTTGAGGCAGAGCCTTTCGACTTGCGTTCTCTCATGGATGATGTGATCTCCTTTTTTTCTTCAAAGTCAAGAGAGAAGCACATTGAGGTATCTTACTATACATTTATAAAGTACGAAAGATGGTTTCTATTCTCTCATAGTCATAATGGATATGGATTGCTTTCAACCCTTATTTGTGGCTGAGCAACCAACAGATAATGCAGTTCGACACGTGCCAGATTGCCAATCTTTCCTATATTTCCTTTCCAGTAGCACATTCTTTCCTAATCTTTTCCTAATTGCTGCAACTTGCAGTGTTTGTATGTGATGATGTTCCAGAGGTTGTTATTGGGGATCCTTTGAGATTTCGATACTGACAAATTTAGTGGGCAACACAGTCAAAGTAGGTAGTCAAATTTTGGTCTCATGACATTTGATATGCTTATTAAACATGAATTCTACTGCTGGTTACGTACTTTGTAACTTTATATGCTGTTGGGACACTATTGTTTTAGTATATTTCTATTATCAAACTCATTCAGAAAATGTAGTGATTTCACTTTTAGTTGTCCTAATTCACAGAACGGGGTCATGTATTTGTGCGGGTCTGTTTGGCTGAGAACTCAAATGTCGAACATAATCAAGTCAGGTGCAATTAGTATCATATTATTGAGTGTCCGGCCATGCCTCTTACTTATATCAAATTATTTACATGTAGCAATCCAGATACGCGATTCTGTAGTTTTGCTGTTTATTTGCGCTTTAGTGGACACGCAAAATCATATACTTCACTTTACACTTCTAATCATTTTCAAAATTTTCAGGTATACATGCTTAGCACGATACAGATTTAAGAGGAAACGCGTGTTTATGTGCCAACAAATAGGAAGTTTTCTTTAATAGTCATGTCCTCCCACAATCAGGTTAGTTCTTCTCTCCGTTCGCTTTACATTTGCTTCTTAATTAGTTCAACGGGTTTTTCTACGATGGTTCCGATATGGGATTCTATTATTGTTTTGCTTGTGTTGCCTGCAAGTTCTCACTGAAATCCCCCCCCCCCCCTCTTAAAATTAGAGGTATATATGATAGTCCGACATGGCACTACATCTAAAATTATTATGTCAATTATATTTTGTTGTGAGATATGGAATGTGTTCATAAAATGAGAAACACATGTGCTGCTCCAACATGTCGCTATATCTAAAATTACTTTATTAGTTATGCCCTTTTGATATTTGTTGTATGCATATTTTGTTTTGTGAAGGTTTATCTTACACGCTATGGCACATCAAATCGTAATGTTCACAGAGAAATAAGTTCGATTAGAACCTTGCCACTCGCGTACAACAGCCACAGCCGCGCCATTTGGTGCGTTCTAGTGTTGTCAAATGTCCATGTCATTGCCGGGCTCTTCTTCTGAGCAGAAGTGCATTCAAGCAAATTCAGATGAAGATTATTTACTTTCTGTTGCTTCCCTTTATTCAGATTGTATTTATACTGATTATTTATTGTTTCATTTGTTTGTTTGTCTGATGTTGGAATGGGAATTACGTTTTGATGATGAGATGAATGTACCTATAAATTGATGTGTCATTATTTCCTACACCTCCTACCAAACAAGACATAGGGGACTAACAATGAATCTGCATAACCAAACCATCCAACTCCCTATCTAAATTCCCACTATTCACCCCATTTGTTGCCAAAAACGACTTAGTAAAAATCCAGAAGAATCCTGTTTAAAAGCTAATTGTGCTCTCTCCTCTTACCTCCTACACAAAACTAAAATTGCTAGCTAGTGTTCGTGGGCTAAGATGGTAGGCGGGCTGTCCTTTTGCTCGTACGACCATTTTGGGCCTGATTGCTTTACTTGATAACATACCGCTAAGTTGCTATCTGAATACCATGTTGTGATGTGCCTCCCAGGACGTGCGTGATTTCCCGATTTTGGGCCACCGCAACTTTTAGTTGAGCGGGTAGGGTAATTTTAGATTTCTTTAGTTTTCTGGGTTTTCCTTACTAAACAATTTGTTCTACTTCTGTTCTTTCCGATAGTTCTCAGTCAGATTTTTTTTACCCATGATAACTTTTATCAGATCGACTCATGTGAACGACGAGGCGGCGCCTATCTTGTTAAGGAAAATTGGGCCATTTGTGGCAACGGTCCAGCTACAGTGTCACATCCAGCACAAGTTCTGATCGACTTGTTTCTACTAGCACTTACCATGTGGGCTCGAGCGAGGGTTGAGCTAGCTAACCACTTTGAATGATTTATTTGCACTAAGTTAAATGTGACTAATTTGGTTGCATTATTTACACATGTCAGGTATCACAACCCTATCCAGCGGCGTAACGTGGATTTTCACGATGATGGTACGAACTTAAGTAATATATAGTTCTACCGACTCGTGACTAACTAACTCACTACTAACTGCTCTACTTCTATGTAATACATAATCTATATAGTAGTATACAATCTAACACTTACACATAATCACAAATATCATTAGTTGTATCAAAATTTATTACATGTATTTTTATACAATATATATAATAGGTATTTTCCAAAAAAAAATTGGGGGTGCGATTGTACACCCATGCTCTTATGCTGCCTCCTCCACTGATCCCATCTTTACAAGCGGGATCTACCATGACATGATTGCTGTTGTACTTGAGTCAACAAGAAAAGAAGCACCTCTCTATATATGAGTTATTGGCTACAATGACACTGTTTCACGATCAAATAGCAAAAATAGCTCTCCTACGAATGAATTAGTAAAAATAGCATCCGTGATGCGCTCAAAATGCACGTCAAGGGGCCTACCGTGCTCCACGTGTTAATTTTGCTATTTTGGTTAAAAACATGCCAAATTAGAAAAAAAAATCTGTATATTATAGACCAGACAAAGCGAAGGACTCAGGACGTGTTTGCTTTGCTCCCTGGGCCAACTTGTTCGGCGCCAAAGATGCACGGAGATCACAAGCACCTGCTTGGTTTGCTTCCCGAGCGAGCTTGCTAGCTGTGCCAGTCTCAACGCCTGTGTTAAAATGAACGCCTGGAGCTAGGCAACTCCATGTCTCCATCCACACCGTTATATCTTGGATCCGTTGGTCTATTTTTCATTCACTATTTTCAGGCACAGGCTTCGAACCAAACAACTTATCTTCAGGTTTGCATGGCCAGACAAAAATCATTTGCGTGGCCAGGCAAAAAATCATTTACTTTTCAGACTACTTCCAGGTTCCACTTTTTTTCAAGCATAGAATCTAGAGCATCAACCAAACAAACCCTCGGTACGTATACCTTGTCTTGCCCATGTAGGTTAGCTCCCTTACCAGACTTCTCTCTCTTCTGCCCTCTTCTAGCAAGCAAGACATTAGCTCTCGCTCCATTCGTTGGCACCCACTATTTCTCCATCACGACCAAATCAAAAATCCATTTCGACCGCATCATGCCATCATCACCACACGAGAATATATATATATATATATATATATATATATATATCATAATTAATACCAAACTAGATCCTGAGCTAGAGAAGAGAGTAAACCAAGCAGAGTCAGACAGTTGAACTATGAAAGGTTTCTCCATTCAAGTAGCCTTTTTGGCCTTTTCTTGTGTTGATGTGGACAATAGCAAGGTCGGCAACAACGATGGGCGGCGGCTCTTGTGACATTGTAGATCTCAAATAGTTCTTCAGCAATTTTAATTTTGAGAAGCTTTTTCACCGATGCCCACCACCCAAGATAGTAAACAAGATGCGATAAGCAATGGAAGTACTAGGATAACAATCACCGTCTCAGAATAAACTCAAAAATCTCCATAGTGTCATTTCTCTATCCGCAAAGCGGATTGCGAAGCGGAGAAGTCACGCTGCTTTTTTCTACTCTACTTAGACCTTAGTACCGTAATCGACGCATCGTGTATATACCGGAGAGGGCCCATCAATGTCTTTGGGCACAGGGGCTGCCCCCGCCCTCCTGGCCGGGCCTGCCCATGACAATGGAGGCTGGGCCCACCATAATGTTCACTAGTGCTAAGATGAGCTTTCCCGGCCCCGGTATTCTTCTCTTTTCTTTTTTCTTTTTAATGGCACGATGCTACTTGTCATGGTAGTAGCATGTATCGTATCGTTTAAGGAACTCTTTTCGAAACAAGGCTCTAGACTGGCGGTTTACGCATGGTGTATATTTTTCAGAAAGGCCCCAAAAGGGTTGAAGATTTGCAAACAAGACCTTTGATGTGGCAATAACTCTATGCGTAGGTCTTTTCTCGTCGTTGCTGGTGGAAGAGAGGCCAAGTGGAATGCCACCGGCCGGCGAGCCCCGGCTGGGATGATACGCTTGCTATGTGATGAGGACATTCTAACCTTCAATGACCACGCTGAAGATGATCATCTTCGCAATCAAGATATTCTCAAGGACCAACAATATCAAGGACCAATCACGAGAAGACATGCTAAACAAATACTTGATCAGGTAAACACTAACTTAGGACTTATTCCAGATCTCAATAACTTAGTAGTGCTTCCAATGTCCTCGTCTTTGATTGAACTCAGGTGCATTGGAGAGGAACAAGGAGGTCCAGAAAACCAACGAGTTTTGCAATCATTATTGGCATGAATTATAATGTTTCCAGCCAGCATACACCAGACCATTGGATAGTTTGTTAAGTCTATTTTCCTACGCTTCAAACCGTGCATTATTTGGAGCTGTGTAATGAAAGTTATTGTTATTTTAGTAACAGCTGCACATGCTGATAAATGCTGCGCGAAAACTGAAGACTCCTTGAATGCTTGCGCACCAACCTGGCACGTTTCACTGTGCATAACCTATATGGATGGAAAGATAATCAAGTCTATTTTCACCTCTAATAAACGGCTCATCATTTGGACTTCCAAGGAGAGAGTTATTGTTGTTTTATTGAAGATTGCGCAGAAGTTGAGTAGACGCGCGAGAATTCGAGAAGACTCCTTGAATGCTTCAACCAGTTGGCCTTCCACCTTCCAACATGGTGACTTATGTTCATACCCAGCTAGAAGGGTTGTTCCTAGTATATATACCCCTCTACCCCCATCTATAGAGGTACTTTTGATATTTTCAACAAACCGATATATGAAATTGCAGCAAGACTGTTGAGTGCCTTGCACCTTTGTTCTTGTGAGTTCTCTTGGATTTGCAAGAAGATTCCTCTAGGATCTCCTAATTCGTGCTCTCCGTTTCTGGGCGTTTTGTATGCATTAGTTCCGGATTGTGGTTCTGTGATTGTTCGGATAGCGGGTCGGAGTCCAGAAGGCTTCGGATCGTCTCTCCCTAACACTTGGTTGCATCCAACCTTGGCAGGTTAAAACTAGTTACCCTTTTCTGATGCTGACAACTAGTTATCCCCGCTGTCCACAGTAAGATTCGCTTTGTTCTTCAACCTACGCCGTGAAGATCGAGCCATCCCTAGTGTGTACGCATCACAATGTGTGAAAGATGTAGCGACTTTGGGTTGACAGCAAGGCCTGCAACGACTTCTACTTGTTAGACTGTGTTAGCGCTAAAGGGGTGGATAGGAGCTTTTTTCTTTCTTTTTTGGAATTTTACTTTTTTTTACTCCAATAGCTATATGAAACTACGAAGACCAAAATCTCAAAATCATAGCGGAAGATTTTGAATCCATAAAAGACCTAACTTTAGATCTACAAGTTCAAATCACTTAAGATTTCATACATGACTCAACAAGAAGGTCAGAAACTTATTCCAATCGAAGATCGAGACAATCATAGCTAAGGTTACATGAATTTCTTGTTTGAAAGCAAAATGGAGCAAAACCGGGTAAAAACCTAAACTTGATCAAAAGGCTTGCTCATGGATAAAAATTGGTCAAGATGACCTTAGATCAACTTTCACAAGTCCTAGCAACCTATACCACAGCAAAAAAAAACAAGGCAAAACATGTAGAACACAAGAACGCAAAATCACAGGAATATGAGTAAGAATAAGAGAGAACTCATCTTTGCACAAACTTGATTGGATTGACATTTGAGGAACTAAAGGTTTACAACCACTCCACTACGGAGGACAAAAGCTCACTCATGAGCACCTAATTCCACAAATTTTCTCTTAATACATCTTTCAAACCTTAGCCTCCTCTATTTTCTCCACTTTTCCCAAATCTCAAATTAGGGTTTCTAGACTTAGTTCATGTGTAAATCCTGCACCACCTTGTATACATTGGAGGCTATGTCTAGGGAGAAAACTCTAACAGGCACCCGCTAAGCCCACACACAAATGGGTCTCACACTCACGCACACTTCTCAAAGCAGATGACAATCTGGGTCTCCCAAATCCATCTCTTCGTGATCTTGCCTCTTCATGACCTAAAATGCTTCTCCTTTATGCCATCATGCCCCGCGGTTTCTCCAAGGTCACCAAACCAGTATTTTGGTGAAGATACCATCCTTGACCGAGTCCAATCTCGTGAAGCAATCACATACCTTGCCACATATAGGTTCATTAATGGTTGTCCTGATACCGGCAAGTCTCTCCCCTCCAGTTTCCACCGGACCACCTCAACACTTGCACCAGCTGAAGCCACTTGATACAACTCGTTGCACCAAACTTCCTGTTCTTAACGTTCTTGTCCATCTTGCGCCTTGCTTTAGAACAACCACTTCACCTAGCATCCTCGATCATTTCTGGACATTGATTTCACCAAACCAAGTCCCGATAATCCTCGCCATTGACTATAATTGACTTTAAGCTTCCCTACACGACAATAGACCAAGAAATCGATTCTAGGCACAAGTTCTTCGCAACTTGACCTATGTTAGCCAAAATATGCATCATGCAACACATATGCATCAGTTTCATGACTTTTGGCAAATGCACAAAATTAAGCACTACTCACTGTGCTTAATTCACCACCAGGCCTGCCTGATCGCCAGCCCTTGACCGGTCAAACCGCCAACCTCTTGTCATTCTGACTGCCATGGCCGGTCTGATCGCGCTCCCCAGTAACAGGGGACTAGTTGGACCACCATGGAGTGGCCGGTCAGACGGCTTCCCAAAACTAGAAAACACCCCTCTCTGGACTTTTCAGTTAATCTCTATCTAGTTTCGCGTCCAATTTCCATCTTCAATAGCACTTGGTGCAAACACATCTGCAAACACTCTCACATAAGTGTTTCGTGCCTATTTCCCCAAAGATTCCATCGCCGGTCTGACTGCCCCCCATGGATAGTCAGACAACCTACACCTTGACAACAATCCGACAAATTGCAAAACGGAGAGTTCACTCCCCAAACTCCTCGACAACAATATCAATTGTTCATCACATATACTAGGACCAAACCATATGGTCTCTACTAACTCCCCCTTGATGAACACATTGGCAACCTACCAAAAAATGCAATTTGGAGGTAGTCTTGAAAATGCTCACTCGGTTTTGCAAAATGGCTCAACTTGGGCCATAAGAAGGAGAAGTCTTGAAAATGACCAGGTTGGCTTGATGAATGCAGAACGAAACTAGTGGAGTCAATAAACTACATAAAAACTTCAGTTCTAGAAGAGGGCTTCAAAATCTCCCTCAAGGTCTATATGAAAGAACAATTGTTCAATTTGACATTAGATCATAGTGAGAAGTCAATTTTGATGGATTTTGGAATTGAAACCAAGAAATAATCATTAGAGCACAAAAATGCATATGAATTGCTCCCCTTACTAAAATCTACCATTTTTTATTTTCTCCCCCTATTTCCATGCATAGCCCCTTTTAGTATTTTTGCCACATTTTCTCCCCCTTTGACAACAAAGTCATTAAGGAATTACTCCCTCCTCTCATCCATTTTCCAACTTTAAGAGATGCAAGGAAGAAACATAAGAAAGAGAATGAGTGAAATGCAATGTAGTGGCTTTATTTTTTATTTTTAGTTTTTAGGAGCTTGAAGCTTTAAAGATTATCCAAAATGAAGAAGCTAGCATCTTCTAATACACAAGACATATCAAGTATGAAAGCAAGCATATCACGAGTGGCAAACTACAAATTAACGTCAAGACATATATCCAAGACCCGTCTAGTCTAGTGAATAAACTGAAATCATGTGAGGATAATCTGAATGAGCACAAATAGAGTGCAAAAGTGCGAACCAAGCCACAAGCAGCATGTAATCTAAGATAATGAAACAAACATTTACTACTAGAAGAATTACAAAGCCTACAACTTAAATCAACTTTCTCAGTTTCATTTGATTGCCAATTTTGGTATGAGAAAAGCTCTAGTGGGGGGTGTAACAAGCCACTATTGAGCTAAGAGCGCACTAGGTGTGTAACATACCATTTTTGAGTAGTGATATCACATATGTATAGCATTTTTAGCACAAAAGATAATTGTCCCAAGGTATATTAATGATTGCTCTAGGTGTGTAACAAACCATTGTCGAGTAGTGAACTATTTTCAAGATGCCACTTGTGGCTTTCATGATGACAAGGCGTTTTTAGTTAGAGCACTAAAATTGAGCAAAAGTCAAGAACTAACCAAGATTTACTTCTAAGTTCAAGATAGATTCAAGATAAGCCAAGCAATTCAAGTTGGCACTCAAACAGTCATGTACAAGATCTCAAATGACATAAAAGCATGGCTCGACTCGTACGACAAGTTGAATTTAGATATCATTTAGTAATTTTAGACATATTCCAAGACACCAACAAGTAGCTAAGAAAATTAAACATGCTAAGACAAGCATAAAAGCTATGGCATGGCATCAATCAAAGCTAGCAACATCGACAGGGGTAATAACCAAAGCTTCTTGAAACTACAAGATGAAGCAATAAAGGTATATTACAAAGCATCATTTTTAAATGTTTTTCATATGAATGCAATATGATACAATGCATGAGATACAAGATAAAAAGCAATAAAAGCCAAAGAAACCACTTGGTGAAGAAAGATAAAAAAAAGGATGAACTCCCCTCAAACAAGCCCATAAGGGTAAACTACCCCTAACTCACTGCTGAAGGATGCAAACCTAGTAGGATCTAAGGGCTTGGTGAGGATATCAACTAATTGAGGTTCATACTCCACAAACTCTACTACAATGTCTCCATTTTCAACATGATCTCTAAGAAATTGAAACCTGGTGTTGTCGACGATCTAACGTCGATCTTATGAATGATTGTTTGGGGGGCTTCCTTTGAAATAGAACCACACAGAGAAAGACACAAGGATTTAGATAGGTTTGGGCCTTCTCCCGGGAGAGTAACAACCCTACTCCTGTGTTGTTGTATTGACTACGTGTTTACAATTAGACAGGAATCACTGGAACAAAGAGGTAATGACTTCAATCTATTGTCTCCAATTGCCTTCCCTCTGGTCTCGCCCCCATGTTCATTAACATTGGCCCTTATATAGCGTGCGATGGGGTGATAGTTACTCCATGCCAAGAGGCACCTCTACCCCTGATGACATGAACACATTTGATGGTAGTTATTGTCAGAGGCAACTGCACCCCATGTCGCCTAGTAGTTACATCAAGAACAGAGGAATTACATGTGCAATTATTCCAGATAATTATTGTGTATACTAACTGTTCTGTGCATTGAACACAGCGTTTTTCCGACTGGTATTTCATTTGACCAGAAACTGACATGGTCAAGAAGGTAATTTTACTTGAGTTCAAAAAATAGAACTCCTTTTCCTGAATAGACAAAGAAAAGAACGCTAACTGTCTCTTATACATTCTATTTATGAAAAATAATTTCCGAAGAGACGATGATGCTTTGGTTTCCAACGATTCATTGGAAACAATTTCTAATAAAATCTCAACTGTTGGACTTCCGTCCTTATCCATTGAATTCTATCACAAGGTGATGGCTATAAATAACTATAAGAAGGGCAGAACTAAGAAAAACTCACTTGTAGTCTTTTCGTCATTCCCACTTCCACTTCTTCTTAAAGTTCTTATCCCCAAACTTCTCAAGTCTGAGTAGATTTCTTTAGAAGAAATAGTCAGACTTAAGTTTGAATGGGAAGAATCAAGGATGGTTATGAAGAAGTCATCCATCTTTGATGTTGTTAGAAGAACTTCTCTGAAACTTTTGTTGAAGTGGAAAAGGGTAGATGATGATCTGTGGTCTTTAAAAGAGAAAGGTGAGATTTCTATCTTCAAAGCTTTTTATGAGTGTGAACTCAGATTGCATTGTTATTCTTTCACTATGAGTAAGATCGTGGAAAAGGAAAATCCATCGAATATGACTTCAAGGTGGTCAAAAAGTCAATTTGTTCCATAGATTGAAATCCACAGGAATTTGGTGGAAAAGATCCCAATGACCAGGTGAGCACTTCATTGTTTATGGTGTGTAACTTTTGATCAAGACTGAGGTTCATATCGGAGGATAACAATATACTGAATAAGTGCTTACCAATTTACATATCTTTCGATTTCTTTTGATGGAGATCAATTTCAACCACTTTGAAGAACAAATCCAAGGAACTGGTTGAAAAGACTAACCAGTTAGAAGAAAGGTCATAGAAGAAATGTAAGTAGGATTTCTTTTAACTTTGGTAACATGTAATATGTAAATTTTAGACTTTATGAAATAAAACTTTGTTTCCTTAGTTTTGATCATATCTTTTTGAATTAATTCCTTATCTTGGTAGCAAGAACAAGGGTTTGGTCAACACTAGGAAGTTCCTTTCAGTGGGCATTTGACCATGTTTGTAAGAGAGACTTCGGCTAGGTGACATTCCCATTTTTCGACCAATGTAAGGATGATCAAAAGGTATGAAAAGAAATATAAGGAAAAGGATAGCTTTTAAGTACTTGTTTAGCACTCGTACCACTTTTTTCCTTATTGGTTTGAAAGTGATAGAAAGATCATAACCGATTTGTTCGACCATGAAAAAGTCATGTTTACAAATGTTAATGATCGAAAAAGATGTATGAGGAATATGCTATCTCTCATGATCATGAGATCGAAAAGCTTGACTCTCGCTTGGCAGGTAAGAATTCTTTACCTACGACCAACTTTATTTACTAGTCTTCAAGAAGTGTTTTTCTGATTGGCCGTGTTCTATTTTAGAGCAAGTGATCGAAATAAAACGACTTCGAGAAGCTTCAACTCGCAGTCAGGAGGAAGTTAAGGCTACGAAGATTAATCTTTAAGACAACATTTCACTCCTTAACAATGTGCTCGGTGGACTTAGTGCTGGGGAGGTCACTCCTTTTGAGCACACCTTGGTCGACCATGCGAGCGCCATTGGACGGCAAGTAGGAATTCTCCAGGAGCTAATAACAACTCTGAAGACCAACCAAGCCAACTCGTTAAGAGAGGTGATCGAAGGTGCAGTAAGTTATACCTTAGCAAAACTGAAGGGTCATGACTATAACCTTAACCTTCAACCAGTCGAAGCTGACTTCGACTGCCCTGAAGTAGAAGTGGCACAACTGATTCAAAAAATGCAGTCAGTTGGCAAGAAGGTCACAGATGAGATATAAATAGGATCTCCTTCATCAGAGTAGTTTGTAATAGGGCAAGTATTGTAAAAAACAATTTCCTATCAAGATACTCTAATCTTTCCCTCTTTGGTAATTGATGACAACCATCACAAATGCAAATAATTGAATATAAAGATATATGAGTATATATGAACTACACAAGTTTTATATACTCAATGGATATGTTTCAATGTAGAGATCCCAAATATATGTGGATAAAGAAATATGGATTAATACTAATGAAACCACAAAATATAGAGTGAACTCCCCCTAAATGTGTACATATACGAATGTATAATAAGAACATATGCACATATTCAAGTTAGACTTTTGGTGGAGTTCAACCCATATTTTGGATCCGATGAATGCAACAAGATATAGGAATAAGATGTCGAATGAATACCTCTTTGATTTTCACCTTTTTATCCAATTAAGACTAAATAATAGGTATACCAATAGAAGTGTTAGTCTCACAAATAGATTTATCATTAATAACCAAAATACTCCATTAACTCATAATGGCGGGTCTAGATTCTTCAATCTCCCCCTTTTTGGTAATTGATAACAAATCATTTATAAATAGCAACATTTGGATATAAATCGACACAAGTTGAGAATTTAAGCTATCTAACTATATCCATGCATGTCACTAGGCAATTTTAAAGCTTCAATCATTATGTATGTGAGAATGATATGCATGAAAAGGTGAAATCACAAGAGAGAATATATTAATCATCCAAATGTCAATATATTGATCATATTAACATTCTCCCCCTTTTAGAATTAATCACCAAAAATCCAAAACAAAACTAAGCCAACAAGGTGTTTTTGTAAAACAAATGAGCTTAGCAATTAAATTCATTTTATTTTGATCATTGAAATATTCTCCCTCTTTTTAAAGTAAGATTTTGTTTTCAAGATATTTTGAATTTCTTGCTACCAAGAACCATATAGATGAAACTCCTCCTAAATATATGCATATAGAGATGTGAATTGAAATTCATGCATATATGAGGATTTTATGAAATTTTGACGGAGTTTCCTCTATATATGGAATCCAAGAAAGCATGACACAAAAGATAATAAAGAATTGAATAAGCATGCAACATTAATAAGGATTCAAGACGAACATATCTTGGACAAGGATACAATAAGAAAGCACAAATCATAACATAAACATTCCATTTGTCCAACATAAGTCTAATAGCAGTTAAGGCAAAAGCATCCAAGGTTCAATAAGCTTACACAAGATAAAACTAGAGTGAATAAAGCTTCTCCTGACAAACAAGGTCTCTAGACCTAAATATGAAAGATACTGCATCTAAGAAGGAGGAGCCTCTAACGAAGATGGATGATCACCACACTGAGTGAAGGAGGGAGGGCGCTAACCATGTTCAAACCTCTGATAGGCCAAATGCACTCACTGCTGCTGATACTCAGTGTGCCTCTCATCCATATGGGTGACCCTCGAGTCCAAAGTATCAAACTTCATGTTCAATGCTTCAACCATGGCTCCGGTCTCAACCTGAACTGAATGCATTTGATCAAACCTTATGTCCATGCAGTCCACGCTCGACTGAAGACGAAAGAGAGCTACCAAGATAAGATCTTGCTCCTGAGGAGCCTGCTGCCCTGGATATCCCTGAGGAGGCAAACTTTGCCCTTGAGGCTGAGGATGAGGTGGAGGAGGCACCTGAGGTGAAGCATCTCTAGGTCTGTACTCTTTATGCTCCATATCACCAGGATTATTAAAGTCGATCTTGTTTTGAATGAGCTTTATAATGTAGGGAGCAGAATATATGCTCTTGGCCTTATCTTCCTTTAATGTGGCAATTTCTCTAATCATTAAGTCCATCACATCAATCTTTGGGCCATCCATAATGTACTTAATTACATTCCAAGCACGTCCATGAATCTCATCATTATTTCCACTCCTATGGAAGAAAGAAGCTCTCATGATCTTATTAATATTGCTGGGAAGAGGGAGAAGTCCACTTACTCTTCCACGCATAAAATGATTGCCTTGGTCATAGAACTCATTCACCTGAGTAAGAGCAAGAGGTTCTTGAAGATGTATCTTAACTCCACTTGAATCTCTCATATTCAAAGCACTCATGAAATCATCCTTAGAAGCTTCTAGCCTTTGTTGTCCAGTCATCCATATAAAATGGTCATGGTCAGGGGACACATACATTGTTGCATAGAATTGACGAATTGCAAGACCCCTGAGCACTCAATGAAAGATTGTCTCAACAGACCGAGCTCGTCTGGTTGTCATTCAGTATCGTAATTTTATGTATTGTCCACCTTGTTTTGTTATGTACAGCGAAACTTCTACGATACCTAGATACTGACTCATCTGCAAACTTCTACATGAGGATATTGCAGAAGCGCAGGTGGCATGCGCAGAAGGCCAAACATCTACAGTATCAAGATTATTCAATGAAAGATGCTCTGGTACCACCACAGTTTCTGGTCCGGCAATGTGTGTGGCGAGCCGGCGGAGATCATTCAGTCCACACACCTAGACACCTCCGCTCGAGCGTATTACATGTGCGTGCACCACCTCGTAAGTGTTTCATTCGCACACATCGATTTTCCTCTCCTTACGTTGATTTCCATAAAATTTTAACTTCATCCCCATGTAATGACAGCCTGAGATGTGTAGCCACTTCTTCCAATTGATCGATGGTCCGAAGATATACGACAGGGTGTTCATCCAGCAGAAGTACATCCTGAACTTCTCGATGCGGGCCGAGACCTTCGAGCGGTAGAAACCTTATGTACTAGACTCTGTTGAGGAGGCACCGGAGGAGCTTAGAACTCACCCAACGGAGAAGAGGAAGGCTCGTGCTACTAAGACTGGTGATCGTCATAACTTTTCCCACCACCCGGGAGCACTCCATATCGAAGAGGTGAGTTACGTACAATTTGTGTCCTGATTTTGTATTTGCCCTTTCGTTCTTCTAACAACATGCAAGCGTCCAGCCCATATCACAGAATATGGGGAACTTCGACACACGACACTAACATGGAGAGTCCCGAGACAAGGGGAAGGGGAAGGATCCTACGACTAAGCCCGGCCGCCATAGCGTATCCGGTCGCCCGGGCGCACTCCATATCAACGAGTGAGTTATGTATAATTTATATCCTTGTTCCGTTTTTCACTATATGGTGCACTAACATCATGGAATCACAGGATATGGACGACTTCGACATACGACACCGACATGGAGAGTCCCGCGACAAGGGGAAGGGGAAGGCTCCTTCGATCGAGACCGACCGACGTCGTAGCGTATACGGCCGCCTAGGCGCACTCCGTATCGAAGACGTGAGTTATATACAATTTACATCCTTGTTATGTTTGTTATTGTACGATCCACTTACATTATGGAATCACAGGACATGGACGACTTCGACACTCGCCACCACCGTGGGCAACCCTGAGACAAGGGGCAATGGCTATGGCGCCGTGGAGACTAGTTGCAGACATCATTGCATAGATGATAGATATGATATTATTTGCTAATTTATCGGTTCAATCTAGATGATATTGTTTAATACTGTATTATACCACCGGCTAGATAAGTTTATATATGAGCCAACTAAGAGAAATATGTGGCATGCAGATTATATAACAACTGTGAGGACCTCTTCTCAGGTTATGCGGGGAGTCCAGGAGGACCATTTTTAGCCAAGATTACCGCAAGAGGAGTCATGTAGATCAGAGTCAGTATTACCGTGACAAAGGCAGCGATAGTACCTCACCACAACCGGTACTACCGCACATAGGAGTGGTAGTACCACTGGATAAGCCGGGCAAGCACTGCCAGAGACTCGGGGTGGTCCGGAAATGACCGCCCAGAGTTTCCGGTAGTACCACGGTCCGGAAGGACCGCGCGGCAAGTCCGAGAGGAGGTCCGCCAGGACCTCCCAGGAGATCCCAAGACCTCCTGGGGGTCTTGGCCCTGTGCACACTGAGCTAGTCCCAGGATACCAGTTGCTAACTCGCACAGAATCACTTCGGTATAATCACAACCACACGGTCAAGACAAAAGATGAAGCATACAAATTAAGCTTATTATTAAACAAGACCTTATGGTCCAAGCTTGTTTACAGAGGGTTTGCCACTTGGGTTACAAACCGACAACAAAAGAACCTTGGCAGCTGAAAACACCAAAACGCATAGATGCCCACCGGCAAGCCCACAGACTGTCGAGTGGAGGGCGTCCTAGGCAGCAGGATCATCAAAGAAATCTTCTTCAAAGAGGTCTGAGCTTCCTTGCACTTGGTCATCTTCATACACTGCTTTGACACAGGGCTTCCAGCCATGAGTACTTTTGAATGTACTCAGCAAATCACAGGGAAACATTATGCAATTAATATCCATGCAATGGCTTACCAATGGAGAGCTGTATGGTTAGTTGCACAAAGAAATATTTGACAGTACATAACATAATAGATTGTAAGGCAACAAGTTAGAACAATATTACATAAATACTTTTGTTTAAAAAGAAGGGAGTGAGCACCAACTCACATCCAAACCACTTGGGAGAGGTCTGGTTGCACCCACAGTCAGGACCTCTCCCAAGACCTCTCTAGAGCACCAACTCTAGAGCTCGAACCCATCCCCTGGACCACATCTCAAGCCAGCCATGACCCCTCTAAAGCCGGCCAAGGTCTCTTCGAGGCAAGGCCACGGCCTCTCGCAGAAGTGCCCAGGGAACACAAATTCTCAAAAGCTACCCCTTGCACCACTTCTCCGGGAGATGTCCATAACCAAGGACTTGGTTATTCGAATAGATTTTACACTCTGTAGAGGTGTACAACTTTACCCACAATCCACGGTCTCTCTAGCGGGACGGGTTCCGGAAAGACCCTTGCTCACTTCCGAAGGTGAGCAGTCTAGAGAGTGTGACAAGGCCTTTACAAAGCTTTGATTTGGCTCGGAGCTGCCCGCTAAGGTTTCGCTTCCGGATGGGTTGCCGAGCCACCGGATTCGTGCCCCCTCTTGCGCCGTTGCAATAAAACTTGCTCAACCACAACAGCGCCAAGCCATCTCATTGCTAATTACTCGGCCTAGGCCATCCCCAAAAAATGACCTTGTGGTTGCACGGATTACCCGGATCCACAGACACAAAGTTAAGTCCTTAGTTGTGCTTAGGCAAGACTTCCACATCCCATGTGCAAAGCACCCACTTCTCACTCCCTACCCTCTTGCCCAAGTTAAACCAATTTGGTGATTAATCCTACCAAAAGACCACCCAGCCTTGGCACACAAGTCTTTAAACAATGTGGCCTCGCACCACAGTCAACACAACATACGACATCCTGCCATAGTTGCTTAACAGTAGCACCGACCACCGGTTCCATAGATCATTAATCAAGATTATTAATTGATGGAGCAAGATTCTCGAAACCCACGGATCTAAAGCAAGGCTAAGCATAACTTACGGTCCCATGTTGGTAATACCAAAAGATGCCAACTAAAATACCCAACCTAGAGTTTCCAAAGGGAGTATGTCAACATGTCCAGCAACAAATCCAAGGGAGGCATAATTTCAAGTGAGGAAGAGTAGCTACCGCCCAAACATTTGCATATAAAATTAGCCATGCATGATAAGGTAAAACAAAATATATTTAAAAGACTAGGCTCAACATGATCAAGGGCCGTGACTTACCTTCGTCAAGCAGTGCTGGTCCTTCGGTTGAAACTGCCGGATCCAAATACTCCTCAAGCTCGGAATCTACACGATCGCAAAGAACCAAATAAGCAAAACTACTGTAGGCAAAAGAACTTCTAAAAGACTTAAAAGAACCTAAACAAAACTTCAACCAAAAGAAGCCAATAAACTGGGAGCACAGCTCAGCTTGGAGAGCTCCTGGGGAGGACTTTAGCACAGAGAAACCCAGGAAAAGGAGTTAGAAATGAGCCAAAGGTGACAAAGGAGGGGTTGCCCAGGCGATTTATAGCCAGGGTTGGCAAAGGCACAGAGAGGGTTCCTCAAAAACGTGTCAATGATCGGAGGTGGCCTGGTCAAGGCTAGGACAGGTGTGACGACCCACCCTGTGATGCACCGCAAGAGGTCCGGGAGGACCATTTTTTTTTCTTTTTTTTTTTGCGCTGCGGTGCCACCACAGAGAGGAGTGGTAGCACCGCTCGGTGCATTCCCGAGGAGGTCTGCCAGGACCTCCTCGAGGTCTTGGCTCGCCATCGACCTCCCAGAGGTCTTTAAGACCTCCGGAGGTCTTGGCCCGCAACCCCCAGAGCGCCTCCAGTACATCACTAGAGAGGTCCGATGGGACCTCCAAAGCTAAGTCCAAGTGGGACCTCTGGAGGTCCTACCCTCTGCATCCGAGCTAGTCCTGTGACAATGTAAGCTAGCTCACACAAGAACACAAGCTAATATCACAACCACGAGGTCACACAAAGATGAAGGCATAAATTAAACTTAATATATAACAGACCTTATGGTCAAGCTTGTTAACAAGAGGTCTCGCCATCGAGGGCTTACAAAACCAACAAGGACTTACAAGCGGCAACAAGGAGCTCTAAGGCTCCAACACCAAAAGCACGTGAAAGCCATCCAACAAGCACCACAGGCTGTCGGGTGGAGGACGTCCTAGGCGGTGGATCGTCAAGAACTCCTCCTCAAAAAGTCTCAGACCGCCAGCACTTGGTCATCTTCAGTGTCTGCTTTGACACAGGGCTTAAAGCCATGAGCACTTTGAATGTACTCAGCAAGTCACAGGGAGCAATTATGCAATAATATTCATGCAAGGGCTTACCAAATGAGAGTTGTATGGTTAGTTTGCGCAAAGCCAGGATTCGACAATAATAGCAATAATAGATTGAAAGGCAGCAAGGTAAAACAATAGTACATAATAAATTGATGTTTGAAAGAGTGGAGTGAGCACCAACTCACCTCCACAACAAAAATGGGGGAGGTCCTGTCACACCCGTGACTGTGTCCTCACCAAAACCACTCTAGAGCACCCACTCCAGAGGTCCGAACCAGCCTGGACCACTACCCGAGCCAACCCCGACCCTCCGAGCCGGCCAAGGTCTCTTCGAGGCAAAGCCAAGGCATCTCATTGAAGTGTCTAGTGGCACAAATTTTTGAAACAACTACCCTTGCACCATTTTCATCGAAAGCATGTCCATGACCAAGGACTTGGCTATTCGAATAGATTTTACACTCTGCAGAGGTGTACAACTTTACCCACAATCCACGATCTCTCCAATGGCGGGTTCCGGCCACCCCGCCACTTCCGGAAGGTGAGCAGCCTAGAGAGCGCAAGGCCTTTACAAAGCTTTGAACTGACTCGGGCTACCCGCTAAGGTTTCGCAATCCCCTCCTGTGGTCTAGAAATCCGCAGGGTTATGGGGTGCCCCCTCTTGCGCCAACAAATCACACGCTCCACCACAATAGCCCCAAGCCACCTCATTGCTAATTATTCAGCCCAGACCATCCCCATAAAATGATCTTGTGGTTGCACTGATTGGCCCAGATCAATAGACACAAAGTTAAGTCCTTAATTGTGCTAAGGCAAGACTTCCACAAACCCAGATGTGCATAGCACCCGCTACTCACTCCCTGCCTTCTTGCCTCAGCAAAACCTTTTGCAATTACCTATGCCAAAAGACCACCCAGTCTTGGCACAACAGTTTTAACAAAGTGGCCTCTCACCACAGTCAACACAACTTAGGCATCCTGCCATAGCTGCTTAACAGTGGAACCGACCACAAGTTCCATAGTTCATTAGTCGAGATTATTAGGAATGAAACATGATTCACAGCCCCACGATTTCTAGAGCGAAGCAATACATAACCTACGGCCCTATGTTGGCAAATAACAAGAAATACCAACTAAATAACCATCCTAGGGCTCACAAGGTGAACATAACAACATGATAGGGGCAAAGAACAAAGGAGGCATAACAGCAAGTAGGAAAGTAACTACAGCCCAAACCTTTTCTTATAAACATAGCCATGCATGATAAAGTAAAACCAAAATACATTTACAAGACTAGGTTCAAAATGATCAAAAGGAGGTCTGTGGCTTGCCTTGGTCAAGCAGTAGAGAGCCTTCAGTAGAGAGAGCTGGGTCCAAGATCTCCTCAAACTCGTGATCTACACGTTCGCAAGAAAACCAAATAAGCAAAACCACACTAGGCCAAAGAACTTCAAAAGAAAACTAAAAGAACTTAAACAAAACTTAACCAAAACCAGATAAACAGGCGGCCCAGAACAAGGAGGGAGGTCCAAGGCAAGAGAGGGTGGCCTTTAAGCAAAAGACCAGCAAAATCCGTGAGGAGGTCTTCCAAAGAAGATGCCAACTCCTGCGGCTCACTCTTGGTGAAGCTCCGAGCACAAGCCAGGAGCGAACAAAGCAGGAGCAAGGTGGGCAAGTGAGCAAAGGTTGCAAGAGTTTGCCCACCCAAAGCTATATATAGCCGAGTTGGTGGAGTGCACCAAGAAAGAGGTTCAATGACGTGTTGGCAATCGGATCGCTAGGGCGTGGCTTGCCCTTAAAGAATTAAAATAAGGTACTCAGATGTGACTGCATTTAATGCGACCCGACACCTATTAAATGCGCACAGAGTTCTGAGGCAAGAGCAATAATTACAAGGTTGAGTGAGGCTAGCAAGTGGGGCCAGTCAAAAGGGTGCACCACTGGTCAAATAGGTGGCCCCACCGCAAGGGTCGTCTCTACGAACAACCACAGGGAGGTCCTGGACTAGAGGTCCAAAACGCTCAAGGGGGAGGTCCTGGACAAGAGGTCCAAAACACTCGAAGGGAGGTCCTGGACAGGAGGTCCAAAACACTCGAAGGGAGGTCCTGGACAGGAGGTCCAAAACACTCGAAGGAAGGTCCTAGACAGGAGGTCTAAAACACTCGAAGGGAGGTCCTGGACAGGAGGTCCAAAACACTCAACGCAAGGAGATCCTAAGGACAAAAGGTCCACAAGGCTCACAGCGAGGAGGTCCTGATCAAAAAGGATTCTCTGAACTAGGAGGGTGGTCTTTACAAAAAGACTAGCAAGGATTTAGGGGGGTGGTCCTTGCAAAATAGCCAGGAAGAGGTCCTGGGCGATCAAGATCTCAAAGAGGAGGACCTTAACGGTCCTGATCAAAGATGCAGGGAGGTCCTGACGGTTAGATCTCCAAAAGGGAGATCCTAACAATCAAGATCTCAAAGACCAAGGGAGGTCCGCGGAGGCAAGGATGCGCGAGGAAAGGCTGAGGCCGTCAGATCCAGATCGGATGGCACAAAACAAAGGGGCCGTTCGGACCGAGCGAACGGGTCAGCGGGACTAGGCCGTCTGATTTAGATCGGACGGCTAGGAGTGAAAGGGACGTTCGACCAAGCTTAACGTGTTCTTAGGATCGGGCCATCCAACAACATCAGACGGTCCTTAGGTAAGGGAGGCAAAGCCTTGCTTATATGACCGCAGGAGCCAACGGTGGGTTCAAGTGCTAAGGAGGTCTTGGATCTGAGGAGGTCGGGACCTTTAGATCCAACAGGGGAAGGATCTTGACGGCTAAGATCTCCAAAAGGGAGATCCTAACAGGTAGCTCCACACAAGGGGGAGGTCTGTGCGGTTAAGATCTCCAGAGAGGAGGTCCTAACGGCCAGATCTCAACAAGGGGGAGGTCTGAGCGGTTAAGATCTCCAGAGAGGAGGTCCTAACGGCCAGATCTCAACAAGGGGAGGTCTGAGCGGTTAAGATCTCCAGAGAGGAGGTCCTAACGGCCAGATCTCAACAAGGGGGAGGTCTGAGCGGTTAAGATCTCTAGAGAGGAGGTCCTATCGGCCAGATCTCAACAAGGGGGAGGTCCTAAAGGACGCAGAGAGGGTCCAAAGGAGTTCCATATGGATACAAGGTGGTCCAGAGGGACTCAGGGGTTACAAATGAACGCGGGGAGGTCCACGGGGAGGTCCAAAGGGCACAGGGAAATCAAAAGGATGCCAAGGTCACCCCAAATGGACTCAGGGAGTTGACACAAACGTGGAGAGGTGTACGGGGAGGTCAGAAACAGGGAGGGAGAACGAGAAAAGAGTTCCAGACACAAAAGAGGTCTGGAAAGGAGAAAACCAAACACCAAGGCACACAGAGAGAAAGAGGGAGAACGAGCAAGCTCCAAATAAACAGCAAAGCACCGAACTGATTAGTTCAAGTTTGGGTTTAATCCATTAAAGCTCTTGTGAAAACCCAAGTTAAGCTTTGAACTCTCATCAAAACCAAATGGTTACTTTTATTTTGAAAACTGGGCGAGAACCTAAGAGAAACAGGACGTTACAAACCTTCACCCCTTAAGGAATCTTGACCCCGAGATTCAGGCTGAACTAGGGAATAGGTGGGGGAACTCCTTCTTGAGGTCCTCTTCACGTTCCCATGTTGCTTCGGCTTCAGAGTGGTTGCTCCATTGTACTTTGCACAGCTTGATGGTCTTGCTCCTTGTAACTCTTTCTGACACGTCTAAGATCTTGATGGGTTGCTCTTTGTAAGTGAGGTCTTCTTAGAGGTCCACAGCTTCTAAAGGCATTTGATTTTCTGGCACTCGTAAGCATTTCTTCAATTGTGACACATGGAACACATCATGAACTCCAGCGAGCTGAGGAGGGAGGTCCAACTTGTAGGCCACTTCACCCCTTCAGGCAAGAATTGGAAAAAGGTCCAATAAATCTTGGGGCAAGCTTCCCACTAACTCGAACATTGATACCTTTGAGAGGTGATACTTTGAGGTAGACTTGATCTCAGGGGACAAAAGCTAGGTCTCGCTGCCTAATATCTCGTGATAGCTCTTTTGCCGAGTTTGAGCAGTCTTTAACTTCTCCTTATTGACCTCACTTGATCTTGACTTCTTTCAAGAGGTCCTGCCAAGAACTTGGCCTTCACCGATTCGTCCAAGACAAAGGAGTTCTACACTTTCTCCCATAAATAGCTTCAAAAGGGGACATTTGAAGGCTCGCTTGGTAGCTGTTATTGTAGAAAAATTCTGCATATGGCAACATCTTGTCCCAACTAGATTGCCTTTCCAGAGCACAAGCTCTCAGCATGTCCTCAAGGACTTGATTAACTCTCTCAGTTTGGCCATCTGTTTGTGGGTGGTATGATGTACTGAAGTTGAGGTCTGTGCCGAAGGCATCATGTAACTTTTGCCAAAATTTGGAAGTGAACTGAGATCCTCTATCTGAGACTATCTTCTTTGGGACACCATGCAAGCATACAACCTTTGCCATGTAGATTTCGGCCAGCTTGTCTCCAGAATAGGTAGTCTTCACCGGAATAAAGTGAGCCATTTTGGTTAACCTATCCACAATGACCCAAATAGAATCAAAACCAGCTTGGGTACGAGGTAGACCAGTTATAAAGTCCATCCCGACCTCTTCCCACTTCCACTCGGGTATAGGTAAAGGCACTAAAAGTCCTCCAGGTCTTTGGTGTACAGCTTTAACTTTTTGGCAAGTGTCACATTTGGCCACAAAATCTGCTATTTCCTTCTTCATTTTCGGCCACCAGTACAACTCCTTGATGGCTTGAAACATTTTCGTAGCTCCTGGATGTATAGAATACAATGCCTCATGGGCTTCTTTAAGTATAACTTCTTTGAGCTCTGTGTTATTGGGCACACAGAGCCTCTTATCAAACCAAACCGCACCTTGTCCATCTTTAGAAAACCTTGCAGCTTTCCCTTCTCTTAAGTTGGCCTTGATTTCTTGGATGTCAGCATCTCCATCTTGGGCTGCCTTGATCTGTTTTTGCAAGGTAGGTTGCACTTCCAGAGCTGCTAAAAACCCTTCCTCAACTAACTCAAGCCTAAGCTTCAGGAATTCTTCATGCAAAGTATGTTGGCTCTCCTTGATCATCAATGTATTGGCATAAACTTTTCTGCTCAAAGTATCTGCCACCACATTGGCCTTGCCTGGGTGGTAATGAATTCCCACATTGTAGTCTTTAATAAGCTCTAGCCACCTTCTCTGCCTCAAATTCAAATCTGCCTGAGTAAAGATGTACTTTAGGCTTTTGTGGTCAGTATAAATTTCACACCTATTACCAATGAGGTAATGGCGCCAAATCTTTAAAGCATATACCACAGCAGCTAACTCTAGGTTATGAGTAGGGTAGTTAGCTTCATGGGGCTTCAACTACCTAGAGGCATAAGCTACCACTCTTCTGCCTTGCATTAGAACACAGCCAAGTCCTTGCTTTGATGCATCACAATAGACTTCAAAATCTTTCCTGACATCTGGAAGAACCAAAACTGGGGCAGAGGTCAACTTCTTCTTGAGCTCTTGGAAGCTTTGTTCATAATCAGAGGTCCAAAGAAACTTCTTTTCTTTCTTTAACAACCGAGTTAGAGGTCTTGCAATTCGGGAAAAGCCTTCAATAAACCTTCTGTAGTACCCTGCTATACCAAGAAAACTTCGGACTTGAGGCACAGAGCTAGGAGGTTCCCAATTGAGCACATCTTGAACTTTACTAGGGTTGACAGATACTCCTTCCTTTGACAAAACATGCCCCAAAAAGACCACTTCTTTTAACCAAAACTCACATTTACTAAACTTAGCAAAGAGCTGATGGGCTCTCAGCTTCTCCAAAACCGGAAAGAGATGCCTTGCATGCTCCTCTTCACTCTTGGAATATACAAGAATGTCATCAATGAAGACAATAACAAACTTGTCTAGGTACTCCATGAACACTCTATTCATCAAATTCATGAAATAGGCAGGGGCATTGGTCAGCCCAAAAGACATGACAGTGAACTCAAACAACCCATACCTAGTTGAAAAAGCTGTCTTTGGGATGTCTTCTTTTGGATCTTGAGTTGGTGATATCACGTCCTCAAATCTATCTTTGAAAACACAAGCAGACTCCTTCAATTGGTCAAATAAATCATCAATTCTTGGCAAAGGATACTTGTTCTTGACAGTGACATCATTAAGGGCTCTGTAGTCCACACACATTCTTTGTGTACCATCCTTTTTGGGCACAAAAATCACTGGGGCTCTCCATAGTGAGGAGCTAGGTCTAATAAAACCCTTGCTCTGCAAGTCTTCTATTTGCTTCTTCAACTCCACTTGGTCATCAACATGTAATCTGTAAGGACTTTTGGAGATGGGGGAGGTCCCAGGAACAAGGTTAATGACAAACTCAAGGTCTCTGTCTGGAAGCATTCCTGGGAGCTCATCAGGGAACACATCCACAAATCCTTTAACAACAAGGACATCTTCCAATGTTTGAACTAGAGCACTACAAGATAGGGCACCTTTCAGCTTCTCTAAGGAGGCTGAAAACTTCACAGTGACACCATTAGGGCTGGTCAAAGAGATGCTTTTATCACTACAATCCAACATTGCATGGTGGTCAGCTAGCCAATCCATGCCCAAGATCACATCTAGGGACCTGGTGTCCAAAAGGATAAGATTGGCTAGAAATTCTACTCCTTCTATGACCATTTTAACTTGTGGACAACCCTGGTTCGTGCTTAATTCCGAACCGGGGGATTGAACCAACAAGGTAGACTTAAGAGCAACAACTCGAAACTGGGGTTTTGCAGCAAAACTCCGAGAAATAAATGAATGAGAAGCTCCAAAGTCAAACAAAACTGCAGCTGGCACTGAATTTACTAGGAACATACCTAGTACCACATCTGAGGAGGTCTGAGCTTTTTCCACTGCAACATGGTTCACACGTCCTCTTCCAAAAGATGGGGAGGTCCTAGCTTGAGGAGGTCCTGTGGCCTGGGAGGTCTTGGCCGAGGGAGGTCCTGAAGTAGAGGTCTTTGCGGCTTGCTCAGTCTTCAGTGGGCATTGATTGGCGAAATGCCCCACTTGGTGACACTTGAAGCAGGTGATTCCAGCTGCTGTGGAGGTCGTTGGGATTGGCTTAGTCTGCCAAAGGATGATCTGTGGCCGATCGGGCAGCTAGGCTGGAGGTCTTGACAAAGGTCCTGGGAGGTCCAGGAGGTCCTTGGCGCTTGTGTTGATACTGCACAAATGCCTTGGGGCGCTGGGGAGGTCTCTATTGGGCACTGGAGGGTGGCACCTTTCTCTTGAAAGACTCAGAAAGTTCTCTTCGGGACTCCTCAATGAGCATGGCCTTGTTCACCATATGCTGAAAATCAGGATAATCGTTGCCCAACAACTTGAACTTTTAAACTGGGATGGAGGCCTCGCTTAAAGCATTTTTGCCGAGCATCATCTGTAGCCACATCCTCGTGGGCATAACGTGACAATTGTGTGAACTTAGTGAGATACTCACTCACTGACATGCTGCCTTGCTTGAGATCCCTAAACTCATTCTTTTTCATCTCTACCTTCCCATCAGGAACATGAGAATGGCGAAATGCTGCTGAGAATTCTGCCCAAGTGATCCTCTGGGGGTCAGCATGTGAGGCACAAAATGTGTCCCACCATTCAGCTGCAGCCCCTTCCAATTGATGTGAAGCAAACAAGACCTTTTCCCTATCTTCACAACGGAGCAATATCCAACTTTTTCTCTGTTGATCTCGGCCGGTCATCTGCATCTAAGGGCTCAGGGGAACTTGAAAAGGTAGCTGGGCGCGTCTTCATGAACTCTGATAGCCTTGACTGATGGTGAGCTGAGGGTGGAGGTGGTGGCACTGCTGCAGCTTGACTATTCTGGCTCATCATGGCAAGTAAAGCATTGGTGGTCTGGCTTTGTTGAGCCATAATTTGGTTCATATTCTGCATCATAGATCTCATCATTTGGGCTTGTCTTTGCCAAAGCGCCCAAAAGCCGGGGTCATTCTTTGCCCTTTGGAGGGGTGGAGGTGGTGGCAAGCTGATGCTGGGGCTCACCCTGACTTGTGGACTGCTCAGTCTGCACCATTTGGACAAAATTCTAAAGGTTTAATAGGTAAGAAAGAAAGCATAATAGGTAAGAGGGATAAAGCATCAAGATAAGTGAGCACAGAGAAAGAAAGATAGATCATCTATTAGGGGTGACTTGGTTAAACCCAGGAGAGAACCAAAAGGCTAGGAGGCCAAAAAGAGGCAACAAAACTTCAAAACAGAGGTCTCAGAGACCAAAGCTAAGTGAGACTCAGACTAGGACCACTAACCCTAACCTTACTACAGTCGGCCCTATGGAAATTATAAAGGCAAGGAGGTCATGTTAGACTTAAAATCGAGGTTCCAGCAGAGACAAGATAATGGAACTAAGGAGGAGTTAAGATTGGAGTAGAATAAGGTGAGAAAAGATTTAGACAAGTTAAGGGCAAGATAGAACCGTAACAAGGAAAGAACCACCAAACAAATTTTAAGTTGATTTGCTTTAGAAAATAACTTTTGAGTCAAAACTAAATCGACCTTTCTACCTATGGCCCGCCCTCTGATGACTGTGGCTCGATACCACCGTGATTTACCCACCTGTGATGCACCGCAAGAGGTCCGGAGGACCATTTTTTTTTTTTTTTTATGCTGCGGTGCCACCCAGAGAGGAGTGGTAGCACCGCTCGCATTCTCGAGGAGGTGCGCCGGGACCTCTCAGAGGTCTTCAGACCTCCTCGAGGTCTTGGCTCGCCACTCGACCTCCCAGAGGTCTTTAAGACCTCCTGGAGGTCTTGGCCCACAACCCCAGAGCGCCTCCGGTACATCACTAGAGAGGTCCAACAGACCTCCCAAGCTAAGTCGATGGGACCTCCCGGAGGTCCTACCCACTGCATCCGAGCTAGTCCCGGGACAATGAAGCTAGCTCACACAAGAACACAAGCTAATATCACAACCACGAGGTCACACAAAGATGAAGCGCACAAATTAAACTTAATATATAACAGACCTTATGGTCAAGCTTGTTAACAAGAGGTGCCATCGAGGGCTTACAAAACCAACAAGGACTTATAATCTGGTAACAAGGAGCTCTAAGGCTCCAATACCAAAAGCACGTGAAAGCCATCCAACAAGCACCACAGTTGTCGGGTGGAGGGCGCCCTAAGCGGTGGATCGTCGAAGAACTCCTCCTCAAAAGGTCTCAGACCGCTCAAGACTTGGTCATCTTCATAATCTGCTTTGACACAGGGCTTAAAGCCATGAGCACTTTGAATGTACTCAGCAAGTCATAGGGAGCAATTATGCAATAATATTCATGCAAGGGCTTACCAAATGAGAGTTGTATGGTTAGTTTGAGCAAAGCCGAGATTCGACAATAATAGCAATAATAGATTGAAAGGCAGCAAGGTAAAACAATAGTACATAATAAATTGATGTTTGAAAGAGTGGAGTGAGCACCAACTCACCTCCACAACAAAAATGGGGGAGGTCCGTCACACCCGTGACCAGTCCTCACCCAAAACCACTCTAGAGCACCCACTCCAGTCAGGTCCCAACCACGGACCACTACCCGAGCCAACCCCGACCCCTCTGGAGCCGGCCAAGGTCTCTTCGAGGCAAAGCCAAGGCATCTCGCTGAAGTGTCTAGTGGCACAAATTTTTGAAACAACTACCCCTTGCACCATTTTCACTAAACATGTCCATGACCAAGGACTTGGCTATTCGAATAGATTTTACACTCGCAGAGGTGTACAACTTTACCCGCAATCCACGATCTATCCGGCGGGGCGGGTTCGGTCACCCTGCTCACTTAGAAGGTGGCGGTCTAGAGAGCAGCAAGGCCTTTACAAAGCTTTGGGCCGACTCGGGCTGCCCGCTAAGGTTTATAATCCCTCCTGTGGTCTAGAAATGCAGGTTACGGGTGCCCCTCTTGCGCCAACGAATCACACGCTCCACCACAACAGCCCCAAGCCACCTCATTGCTAATTATTCAGCCCAAACCATCCCCATAAAATGATCTTGTGGTTGCACTGATTGGCCCAGATCAATAGACACAAAGTTAAGTCTTTAATTGTGCTAAGGCAAGACTTCCACAAACCCAGATGTGCATAGCACCCGCTACTCACTCCCTGCCTTCTTGCCTCAGCAAAACCTTTTGCAATTACCTATGCCAAAAGACCACCCAGTCTTGGCACAACAGTTTTAACAAAGTGGCCTCTCACCACAGTCAACACAACTTAGGCATCCTGCCATAGCTGCTTAACAGTGGCACCGACCACAAGTTTCATAGTTCATTAGTCGAGATTATTAGGAATGAAACATGATTCACAGCCCCACGATTTCTAGAGCGAAGCAATACATAACCTACGACCCTATGTTGGCAAATAACAAGAAATACCAACTAAATAACCATCCTAGGGCTCACAAGGTGAACATAACAACATGATAGGGGCAAAGAACAAAGGAGGCATAACAGCAAGTAGGAAAGTAACTACAGCCCAAACCTTTTCTTATAAACATAGCCATGCATGATAAAGTAAAACCAAAATACATTTACAAGACTAGGTTCAAAATGATCAAAAGGAGGTCTCGTGGCTTGCCTTGGTCAAGCAAAGAGAGAGCCTTCAGTAGAGAGAGCTGGGTCCAAGATCTCCTCAAACTCGTGATCTACACGTTCGCAAGAAAACCAAATAAGCAAAACCACACTAGGCCAAAGAACTTCAAAAGAAAACTAAAAGAACTTAAACAAAACTTAACCAAAACCAGGTAAACAGGCGGCCCAGAACAAGGAGGGAGGTCCAAGGCAAGAGAGGGTGGCCTTTAAGCAAAAGACCAGCAAAATCCGTGAGGAGGTCTTCCAAAGAAGATGCCAACTCCTGCGGCTCACTCTTGGTGAAGCTCCGAGCACAAGCCAGGAGCGAACAAAGCAGGAGCAAGGTGGGCAAGTGAGCAAAAGGTTGCAAGAGTTTGCCCACCCAGGCTATATATAGCCAGAGTTGGTGGAGTGCACCAAGAAAGAGGTTCAATGACGTGTTGGCAATCGGGACTGCTAGGGCAGGGCTTGCCCTTAAAGAATTAAAATAAGGTACCTCAGATGTGACTGCATTTAATGCGACCCGACACCTATTAAATGCGCACAGAGTTCTGAGGCAAGAGCAATAATTACAAGGTTGAGTGAGGCTAGCAAGTGGGGCCAGTCAAAAGGGTGCACCACTGGTCAAATAGGTGGCCCCACCGCAAGGGTCGTCTCTACGAACAACCACAGGGAGGTCCTGGACTAGAGGTCCAAAACGCTCAAGGGGGAGGTCCTGGACAAGAGGTCCAAAACACTCGAAGGGAGGTCCTGGACAGGAGGTCCAAAACACTCGAAGGAGGTCTGGACAGAGGTCCAAAACACTCGAAGGAAGGTCCCGGACAGAGGTCTAAAACACTCGAAGGAGGTCACGGACGGGAGGTCCAAAACACTCAACATAAGGAGATCCTAAGGACAAAAGGTCCACAAGGCTCACAGCCGAGGAGGTCTGATCAAAAAGGATTCTCTGAACTAGGAGGGTGGTCTTTACAAAAAGACTAGCAAGGATTTAGGGGGGTGGTCCTTGCAAAATAGCCAGGAAGAGGTCCTGGGCGATCAAGATCTCAAAGAGGAGGACCTTAACGGTCCTGATCAAAGATGCAGGGAGGTCCTGACGGTTAGATCTCCAAAAGGGAGATCCTAACAATCAAGATCTCAAAGACCAAGGGAGGTCCGCGGAGGCAAGGATGCGCGAGGAAAGGCTGAGGCCGTCAGATCCAGATCGGATGGCACAAAACAAAGGGGCCGTTTGGACCGAGCGAACGGGTCAGCGGGACTAGGCCGTCTGATTTAGATCGGACGGCTAGGAGTGAAAGGGGACGTTCGGACCAAGCGAACGTGCCCTTAGGATCGGGCCATCCGAACAACATCGGACGGTCCTTAGGTAAGGGAGGCAAAGCCTTAAGCGATCTGAGGAGGTCGGGACCTTTAGATCCAACAAGGGAAGGATCTGGACGGCTAAGATCTCCAAAAGGGAGATCCTAACAGGTAGCTCCACACTAGGGGGGTCTGTGCGGTTAAGATCTGGGGGAGGTCTGAGTGGTTAAGATCTCCAGAGAGGAGGTCCTAACGGCCAGATCTCAACAAGGGGGAGGTCTGAGCGGTTAAGATCTCCAGAGAGGAGGTCCTAACGGCCAGATCTCAACAAGGGGGAGGTCTGAGTGGTTAAGATGTCCAGAGAGGAGGTCTTAACGGCCAGATCTCAACAAGGGGAAGGTCTGAGCGGTTAAGATCTCCAGAGAGGAGGTCCTATCGGCCAGATCTCAACAAGGGGGAGGTCCTAAAGGACGCAGAGAGGGTCCAAAGGAGTTCCATATGGATACAAGGAGGTCCAGAGGGACTCAAGGGTTACAAATGAACGCGGGGAGGTCCACGGGGAGGTCCAAAGGGCACAGGGAAATCAAAACGATGCCAAGGGCACCCCAAATGGAAACAGGGAGGGAGAACGAGAAAAGAGTTCCAGACACAAAAGAGGTCTGGAAAGGAGAAAACCAAACACCAAGGCACACAGAGAGAAAGAGGGAGAACGAGCAAGCTCCAAATAAGCAGCAAAGCACCGAACCGATTTAGTTCAAGTTTGAGTTTAATCCATTAAAGCTCTTGTGAAAACCCAAGTTAAGCTTTGAACTCTCATCAAAACCAAATGGTTACTTTTATTTTGAAAACTAGGCGAGAACCTAAGAGAAACAGGACGTTACAACAGGGCATGTCCTAAAAAGAAATAAACAAAGCACCCTAAAAGTGACTGTATTTAATATGATCCGACATGCATTAAATGTGCCCAAAGTTTCAAGGCGGCAAGAACAACAGGTGGTGAGTGCAGCAGGCAAGTGGGGCCAGTCAATGAGGTGCACGACCTGTTAAGGAGGTGGTCCTCACCACTCAGGTTGGCTTTGCAAAAAGACCACTGGAGAGGTCCTGTGGACAGGAGGTCTAGAGGCACTAGGAGGTCTTGGACGAGGGGTCCAAAAGACACTGAAAGGAGGTCCTGGGCAGGAGGTCCAGAAATTCAAGGAGGAGGTCCTGGACAAGAGGTCCAAAGACTCAAAGAGGACCAAAAGATGGTCACGATATCGCCGGCGGCGGTAATACCGCATTCAAGAAGAGGTACGACCGGACAACGGTAGTTTCGGGTTTAAGGTCTTGTACAACACTTAAGCCGGAAGGGCCTTGACTTTGAGACAACCCGAGGAGAGGTCTTAACGGCTTAGATTCTCAAAAGGAGATCCTAAACGGTTAAGATCAAGGGCAAAGGGGAGGTGTAATACCCCAAAAGTATTCAAAAGAATATTCGGGAGAGAATAATTAAATTAGGAGAAGGACTAAATAGAAAATAGTTATTTAGCGAGTTAAAGAAGGGTTTTACTGTTGAAATTTGGACAACTTTGGTCGGGCCTCGTGCCCATTGGTATTTGCTTTGAAGGTGGGAGGTGGTGGTGGCCATAAGGGGAATTTAGCCAAAGTGGCCCATGGCCCATCATGAAAGTAGCCACCAACAAAAAGGAGGAGGAAAACCCTAGGGCTTGCTACGATGCAGTGCTCTGAGGCCAAGACCAGAGCATCGTGAGCACGCCTCCCGCTGATGCCGCCTCCCAGAACGCCCCGTTTTTCCAGAATGTTGAAAAGCTTGTAAAAATAATAACCATTCGCTTTTGTTGAGAGTTCAAAGCTTAATTTGAAGATTTCAGAAATTTGGAGGTTTAACTTGAACTAACCAAACTTCAAATTAATCCCTTTCTGGTTGAGCTGGAGTTATTGCTGTTCTTTGGCTTTTAGCCTCTTTTTCTCTACTGGCCTTGTTTGTCCTCCGTGCTAGTCTCTCTCCCTTTTGGAGACATCCTCTCTTGGGTCCTTCCTTTCGCCCAGACCTCCTCCCAGCCGGACCTCTTTATAGGTTCAACCCCTTCTGTTCTCTGGACCTCTCTTTGTAATCTTCTGTTTGGACTTTCCTTAAGTCCGGACTTTCCCTTTGTTGGCTTGAATCTCTTTGTGCTTAGACCTCCCATTGGGTCTAAGCTTTCATCTTTGACTGGATCTTCCCTTGGTCTAAACCTCTTTCTTTGTTTGGACCTCCCCGTGGACCTCTCTTAGCGTTCTCTTGTAACCTCTGAGGTCATTTGGGCGTCCCAGAGTTCCTTTGGGACCTCCCCTTGCCTATTTGGATCTCCCCTGTGTTTATACAGACCTCCCCCTTGTTGAGATCTCACCGTTAGGACCTCCTCTCTGGAGATCTTAGCCGCTCAGACCTCCCCCTTGTTGAGATCTGACCGTTAGGACCTCCTCTCTGGAGATCTTAGCCGCCTGCACCTCCCCTTGTTGAGATCTGACCGTTAGGACCTCCTCTCTGGAGATCTTAGCCGCTCAGACCTCCCCCTTGTTGAGATCTGACCGTTAGGACCTCCTCTCTGGAGATCTTAGCGCTCAGACCTCCCCTTGTTGAGATCGACTGTTAGGACCTCCTCTCTCGAGATCTTAGCCGCTCAGACCTCCCCTTGTTGAGATCTCGACTGTTAGGACCTCCTCTCTGGAGATCTTAGCCGCCTGCAGACCTCCCCTTGTTGAGATCTCGCCGTTAGGACCTCCTCTCTGGAGATCTTAGCCGCTCAGACCTCCCCTTGTTGAGATCTCGACCGTTAGGACCTCCTCTCTCGAGATCTTAGCCCCACTGCACCTCCCCTTGTTGAGATCTCGCCGTTAGGACCTCCTCTCTGGAGATCTTAGCGCTCAGACCTCCCCTTGTTGAGATCTCGGCCGTTAGGACCTCCTCTCTAGAGATCTTAGCCACTCAGACCTCCCCTTGTTGAGATCTGGCGTTAGGACCTCCTCTCTGGAGATCTTAGCCGCTCAGACCTCCCCTTGTTGAGATCGGCCGTTAGGACCTCCTCTCTGGAGATCTTAGCCGTCCGTGTCCTCCCTTCGTTGGATCCAAAGGTCCAGACCTCCTCGAGCCCAAGACCTCCTTAGCACTTGGACCCTCTTTGACTCTTGTGGTCAGACGCTTAAGGCTTTACCTTTCTCACCTAAGGGCCGTCCGATCTAAATCGAGCAGCCTAGCCTTCTTTGGTCTGTTTCGCTCGTCCGAACGGCCCTCGTTCAGCGCCATCCGATCTGGATATGACGGCAATCAAGCTGCAGTAGCGTTTGGATGGTCCAAACGTTCCTTTCCTTCGACCGCCTTGGATTCTAATCGAGCGGCTCTGCCTTTCTTCTTGGCGTTTTCCTTGATCCCGTGACCTCCCCTGGCTGTTTTGCAAGGACCACCTCCTCGATCCTTCTTTGGTCTTTTGTAAAGACCACCCTCCTAATCTTGAATATCCTTGACCGTCGGGACCTCCCGCCCCTTTGATCTAGACCGCTGAGGTCCTCCTGTTTTGAGATCTTGGCCGTTCAGGCTCTTCTTTTAAGATCTTGAGCGCCAGGACCTCCCTTTGCCTTTTGATCTTGACCATTCAGGTCCTCTCCTTTTGATATCTTGGCCGTCGGATTTTCCCTTTTGGGAGATTTTGACCGTCAGGACCTCCCTGCTCTCAGGGCCTCCTCGAGCGCCTTACCCCCTTGCGCTTGGGACCTCTTTTGAGGTCTGGTTCTCTCGTGATTTAAATCTCCTTGGGGTCTAGATCTGTTTGAGGGTTGGATCTCCCCTTGAAGTCCAGCTATCTTTTGTCTTTTGGACCTCATATCCTTAGGACCTCTTTGTGTTTTGACCTTTGTGGTCTAGACCTCCTTGTTGTGTTTGGACCTCCTTTAGGTTCAGACCTCCTTGTTGTGTTTGGACCTCCTCTAGGTTCAGACCTCCCTGTTGTGTTTGGACCTCCTTTAGGTTTAGACCTCCTGTTGTGTTTGGACCTCCTTTAGGTTCGAGACCTCCTTGTTGTGTTTGGACCTCCTCTAGGTTCGACCTCCTGTTGTGTTTGGACCTCCTTTATGTTGAGACCTCCTGTTGTGTTTGGACCTCCTTAGGTTCAGACACCTTGTTGTGTTTGGACCTCCTTTAGGTTCAGACCTCCTTGTTGTGTTTGGACCTCCTCTAGGTTCAGACCTCCCTGTTGTGTTTGGACCTCCTTTAGGTTCAGACCTCCTTGTTGTGTTTGGACCTCCTCTAGGTTCAGACCTCCCTGTTGTGTTTGGACCTCCTTTGGGTTCGAGACCTCCTGTTGTGTTTGGACCTCCTTAGGTTCAGACCTCCTTGTTGTGTTTGGACCTCCTTTAGGTTCAGACCTCCTTGTTGTGTTTGGACCTCCTCTAGGTTCAGACCTCCCTGTTGTGTTTGGACCTCCTTTAGGTTCAGACCTCCCTGTTGTGTTTGGACCTCCTTTAGGTTCAGACCTCCTTGTTGTGTTTGGACCTCCTCTAGGTTCGAGACCTCCTGTTGTGTTTGGACCTCCTTTAGGTTCAGACCTCCCTGTTGTGTTTGGACCTCCTCTAGGTTCAGACCTCCCTGTTGTGTTTGGACCTCCTTTAGGTTTAGACCTCCCCTTTTGTGTTTAGACCTTTGCGGTCTAGACCTCCCTTTTGGTCCTAGGACCTCCTCACAGGACCTCCTTCTTGGACCTCCTCCTTGGACCTCCTATTTGGACCGTGGACCATGTCCTTTGGTGGTCTGCAGACCTTTTGATCGCCCTTTGGCAGTCTTAGTGAATTTAATGTGGGTCGAGTCACATTTAATGTGGATCCACCTACCTTTGTACTCTTTTTCTACTTTGTGTCACATCCCTTGCTTTCTTTATTTCTTTTCGTACCTTGTGGCAGTGTGCCCTTGTCCTAAAACCTTGAACACAGTCGCTTCTTTGGGTTGGTGCTCTGTTCCCTTGCTCTTTAAATAGAGCACCAGAGGGCACCATTGCCTCCTGCTCCTCATTTCAACTCCTCGGTTTCTTCTCGACTGGTGGATCTCCTCCTCCTCCTGTGGATCTCCTCTTCTCTCTTGGTTTTGAGTAAGTTCTTTTGGTTTTCTTGGAAATTATTTGCTTATTTGGTTTCTTTTTGCTAACGTGTAGATCTCGGGTGATCGTTGAGAACTCGTGAATCAAGCTCCTTGACCAAGCTTTTCTTTCTCCAACAGAGGCAAGTCGTGGCCCTTGATCATCTTGATCCCACTTTGCAAAGCTATTTTGATTCATTAAACTTGCATGGCTATCTTTATAAAGCATGTTTTGGGCAAGAGCTATCCTCCTACTTGACATTATGCCTCCTTGATATACTTGAGGCGAACATGTTGACATGAACTCTTTGGACACCTTAGGATGGATATTTTGGTTGGTATTCCTTGTTATTGCCAACTTTGGGACCGTATGTTGTATGCTTAGCCTTGCTTTAGAAACCGTGGGTCTGTGAATCATGCCTCATCAATTAATAATCTTGACTAATTGAAATATGGAACCCGTGGTTGGTGCCATTGTTAAGCAACTATGGCGGGATGCCTAAGTTGTGTTGATTGTGGTGCGAGATCACATTAATAATTGTTGTGCCAGATGGGTGGTCTTTTGGCGTGGTTAATTACAAATTGTTTTGCTCGGGCAAGAAGGTCGGGAGTGAGTAGTGGATGCTTCATTTTGGGGTTGTGGATGTCTTGCCCGAGCACAAATAAGGACTTTACTTTGTGTTCTGTTGATCTGGGCCAATCGGTGCAACCACAAGATCATTTTATGGGAATGGTGCAGGGTGAATAATTAGCAATGGATTGGCTTGGGGTCTTTGGGTTGGCGTGTGATTCGTTGGCGCAAGAGAGGCACCCCATAACCTGCGGACTTCTAGACCAAAGGGGATTAGCGAAACCTTAGCGGGCAGCTCTGAGTCAATTCAAAGCTTTGTAAAAAGCCTTGTCGCTCTCAGATCGCTCACCTTGGAAGTGAGCAAGGGTGACCGGAACCCATCCATTGGAGAGATCGTGGATTGTGGGTAAGTTGTACACCTCTGCAGAGTGTAAAATCTATTGAATAGCCAAGTCCTTGGTTATGGACATGCTCGATGAAATGGTGCAAGGGTAGCTTTGTGAACTTGTGCTCCTGGACACTTGGGTGAGAGGTCATGGCTTTGCCTTGAAGAGACCTTGGCGGCTCCAGAGGGGTCATGGTGGCTCACTAGTTGGTCCAGGGCTGGTTGGGGAACTCTAGAGTGGGTGCTCGGGGTGGTCGTGGGAGAGGTCTGGTCATGGGTATGACCGGACCTCCCACGGTTGGCTTGGGTAGTCTGGAGTGGGTGCTCCAGGTGTCTTTGGGTGTGGCGGTGCTCACTGCCTTTTGAAATCAAATGTATTTATGTACTAATGTTTTAACTTGAGCTTTTCAATCTACTTATTACTTATTGTCAAACACCGCTTTATGCAACTAACCTTCTGACTCTCTTTTGGCAAGCCTTGCATAATTATCTAATGCATACATTCCTCACGACTTCTTGAGTACATTCAATGTACTCATGGCTTTTGCCCTCTGTTCATATCGGCATTGCAGGAGGTTCGAGGAGCTCAAAGCTCATGAAGAAGAGGTCTTTGGAGACCTTGTGACCTAGGGGCGTCCTCCACTCGATAGCGATGGGCGGATCGGTTGGACCTATCGTTGAAGCTTTGCTTTCACTGTTCTTGTTATTCTGTTGTAGCCCTTGAGGCATCTCTGTAGAAGCTTGGCGGTTTGGTCCTTAATATATTTATATTTATTGTTTTGTCTCTTGCTCCTCTTAGCTTGTGTATGGATTTGATTACACTTGTCTTTGGATCTGGCTTGAGCTAGCCAACTCATTCTGGGACTAGCTCGGTGCAGTGGGCAAGACCTCCAGGAGGTCCCACGGGACTTAGCTCGGGAGGTCTGTCGACCCTCTGTGATATACTAAGAGGTGCTACCAATCGGTGGTTGGCCAAGACCTCCGGAGGTCTGAAGACCTCTGGGAGGTCTGGTGGACCTCGGCTGGTGGTTGGCCACGACCTCGGGAGGTCTTGCAGACCTCTGGGAGGTCTGGTAGACCTCCCTCGGGTAGTACCAAAAAAAAAGGGTCCTCCGGACCTTTCTTTGTATATCACAGGTGGTTAAATCACAGGTGGTATCGAGCTCCATATCGATCGTTGGGCGTAACCTTAGTTAGCATGGTCGTTTTAGTTTGTTTCAAAACTATTTTCTAAATCAAACCAACTTAAAAGTCGGCTTAGTGGTTCTCCTCTTGTCTTGTTCTACTCTAGTCTCATCTTGCTTTAGTCTTTTCTCGTCTTACTCTATTCTTTCTTATCTCCCCTTTCGATTCTCGAATCTTATCCTTTCGGAACTCTAATTTGAATTTAATTTGACCTCCTTACCTCGAGAACCGCTATAGGACCGAACCCTCGTGTCCTAGTCTTTGCCAAACCGAGCGGTTGGTGTGGTGGTGGCTCTGGTTTCTCAAGAGTTGCGTTGCGTAATAACCTAGGTGTTGGATGCCAAGCTTGGTAGCTTGAAAAAGTTTTTTTTTGAATTGATCTTGAGAATTGGAGATTTTGGGGATTCTTTGCTAAGATGAAGGTTTTAAATGGATCCTAGGAGATGTAGGATTGTGAGTTCTTGATGGGATTATTGAAAGATTTTAGACTTTCATCGATTCTAGAGTGAATTGTAACGTTTGGTTGGAAGCTTGATCGAGTATGGACTTTGTGTCCGAGGTTTACCCTTGATGGCGATATAATTATAACTTTTCTTTGGATAATTGGTGAAAATGATTGGTGGATCAATCAAAGATTGTGTATTAAAGGAAGACTTTCGGGAAAACCTACCTAATTGTTGGATTTTGGTGAATCGAGGAGGTGATTCTAGGTCTCTTAATCTGAAAGTGATGGTTGGATTGAGAATCCTTTTGATATGGAACAAAGGAGCATGCAATTAAAGTCGCTAATTGTGGATTTGCTTAAGCCGACCTAGGTAGAAATCAAGAATCTTGTTGATTTACCAATGTTTGGGGAGATTAATCGTTTGGTCAAGTTGTTCTAAATGGATGTCTTTAAGATAAGTCATTTGGTGGACCTCCTTAATCATAGGTTTAGGACCTAGCCAAGTTAGGAAGGCCGTTTCTGGCTCTTGGCTAGCACCCAACCCTTGGTGGTGGCAAGTAACTCTGAGAAAAGAGTTGTTTGGGAGAAGTGGCGGCGTTGTCCTTGCTCTCCAAGGACATCATTGGACCTCTTGTTGTTAGGAGTTTGTTAGTCACCCAAACCCCTTTAGGCTGTTGTTCTTGGTTTTCTTACATTTAGTGGTCCCCTCGGTTTTGTTTAGTTAGTTCGTGCAATAAGAGCTCGAAGAGGAGATCCTATTGTGCCTTTTCGCCTCTTTTGGCCCCTTGGCCTCTTGTTTCTCGGGTTTAACCTACCTTTCCCGACTAGGATGCTCCATCTGGCTCCCTCGTTCTTTCTCACCTAAGTGTTTTTCTCTCTTCCTTGGTGCTTCTCCTTCTTATCCCTTAAACCCGGCGGGTTTGTTCCAAGATGGACCCACTAGATCCTCGGCAAGCCTTAGTGAATCGAAGGCCCCAATGCAGATCGACCCTCTCGCACCTCCTCCTCCGTGACCCTGCAGATCCAAACTTGAATCGCTTTTTGGCGGCTCAGACTCGGTTGATGAGCAAGTGATGCGAGAATATGAATCAAATGATGGCTCAACAGAATCAAGTCTGCAGAAGACCCTAGTTAGCTTGGTGGATCAAGAGAACCAAACCATTGTCGCCCTCACGACAATGGTGAACGTAACTTCATGAGATCGCTCTACCACCACCACCCCGACCATTTCACTCTGGAAGCCGGACCGAAGGGCCAAGTTCCAAAAAGTTCACCCTGCGTTCAACTCAAAAGCTCCTTGTGGTCGGCGGGACCTCGGGCTCAAGAGAAAGAGGATAAATCAAGATCAAGAAGCGCAAGTAGCCACAAGACTTGTGAGAAGCGACCTCGGCTCAAGAAAACTCCAACGGTTTGGTGTCAAAGCCCTCAAAATCAGCTTTTTACCCAGCGATGCGAAGCCTCGAGACAATCTTGATGATCGGACTTTGCGAGAATAAGACCTCGAGGCGGGAGTTGATGTTTTCGTTGTCAAGAAGTGGGCCATTTGCACCGATGCACCAAAAATGGTTCAACGCTCTATGCCGACGACCTTCCGAAGCCACTCTAATTGCTACAATAACCCCAAAGGCGCAGTAGAAGAAGCAATGAAGGTTTTGTCTCGGTTGTGTGCCCTCGGGAGCTTGGATTTGCAGGGCGCAAGAAATCATGTCTGACATTCTACGGTTTATCACTCCCCACTCATCCTTGAGAAGCCAATCACAAAAGAAGTCCCCTTGTGCCTCGGATGTTACTGTTTTTTTTTGGGAGAAAGGACACTTCGCCAGCAAATGCCCGCTGAAGAAAGCTTCATCAACGGAACCTCCGCAGATCTTTAGGACAAGTGTGTCACAACCTACTATTCATCAAGGACTTCCTCAGCGAGCTAGGATTTCTGCGAGACGTCAGCACCTAAGACCTCCTATCACCCTCGGAACCTCGGTGGTAGCACCTCCTTCCACTATTCCTCAGGGTGATCATACCATGGACAACAAAGAAGACCCAACAAAGAACCCAAAAGCGCCAAGTCCGCCCAAGGAATCCGGTGTTTGAATGCGGCGGTGGGGTCATTTACCGCCGATGCCCCCTCGTCCCCGAAGAAGGTAGCTCCTCCCGAGCTTCAAGTCAAAGTCCTCAGACCTCCAGGTGAACCTTACAACCGGTTCCTTTTGAATTTGCCGGAATTCCTCCCCTTTCCTTGTTTTGCTTCGTGTTATTCTTTGGCCCAGTGCTTGTTCTCTGGACCACCACCCCTTTGTTTGACTCTAGGGGCTCAAACCTCCTTTGTTGGTTCGAATCTCTTGGGTCCATCTAAACCTCTTCATGCTTGTTTGGACCTCTTCTTTGCTACTTTGAGCCTCCCCTGTTCAATTGGTCTCCCTAAGATCAATTGAACCCCTTGAATCCTTTGCATCTCCCTTAAACGGGATCTCTCCTCTCTTTTAACGAGACCACCTCTGCGGGTTTGAATCTATCTAATGTTTAGACCTCCCTCTTGGTTTGAACTTACCCTTGGTTTTGACCTCTTGTCTTTTGGGTCACAACCACCCCTTGGCTCTCAGCTCGAGTTTGTGTTTCAAACCCTTTTGTTTTCCGAGAGCCCTGTTTGGCTCAATTTGTCCCTTCCTTGGACCTCCCCGTGTTCTCGTGGACCTCCTTCTGTCCTTGTGAACCTTGTTTTGAATCCCCTCGCTTCTGTTTGGATTCCCCGTAGGATTCGGACCTTCTCTGGTGTGGGCGTTTTTGCTCGACCCAGCTCCTGGTGAGTCCACAGTCGTGTGATAATAGTTTGGTTTGCCCCACTCAAAAAGAAAGTTTCGGAAGAGTGGGTGAAACCCGTGCCCTAACCCATTCTCTAGTCGGCCGAATCTCGGGTCGAGATTCCTTTAAGGGAGTAGGTTTGTAACGTCCGCTTTTCGAATGTTGAAAAGCTTGTAAAAATAATAACCATTCGCTTTTGTTGAGAGTTCAAAGCTTAATTTGAAGATTTCAGAAATTTGGAGGTTTAACTTGAACTAACCAAACTTCAAATTAATCCCTTTCTCGTTGAGCCGAGTTATTTCTTTGTTCTTTGGCTTTTAGCCTCTTTTTCTCTCTTGGCCTTGTTTGTCCTCCGGGCTAGTCTCTCCTCCCTTTTGGAGACATCCTCTCTTGGGTCCTTCCTTTCGCCTGCACCTCCTCCCAGTAGGACCTCTTTATAGGTTCAACCCCTTCGCATTCTCTGGACCTCTCTTTGTAATCTTCTGCTTGGACTTTCCTTAAGTCGGACTTTCCTTTGTTGGCTTGAATCTCTTTGTGCTTAGACCTCCCATTGGGTCTAAGCTTTCATCTTTGATTTGGATCTTCCTTGGTCTAAACCTCTTTCTTTGTTTGGACCTCCCGTGGACCTCTCTTAGCGTTCTCTTGTAACCTCTGAGGTCATTTGGGCGTCGAGTTCCTTTGGGACCTCCCTTGCCTATTTGGATCTCCCTGTGTTTATCTGAGACCTCCCCTTGTTGAGATCTCACCGTTAGGACCTCCTCTCTGGAGATCTTAGCGCTCAGACCTCCCCTTGTTGAGATCTCGACCGTTAGGACCTCCTCTCTGGAGATCTTAGCCGCAGACCTCCCCTTGTTGAGATCTCGCCGTTAGGACCTCCTCTCTCGAGATCTTAGCCGCTCAGACCTCCCCTTGTTGAGATCGACCGTTAGGACCTCCTCTCTGGAGATCTTAGCGCTCAGACCTCCCCTTGTTGAGATCTCGCCGTTAGGACCTCCTCTCTGGAGATCTTAGCCTCAGACCTCCCCTTGTTGAGATCTGACCGTTAGGACCTCCTCTCTGGAGATCTTAACCGTTCAGACCTCCCCTTGTTGAGATCTGGCCGTTAGGACCTCCTCTCTGGAGATCTTAGCCGCTCAGACCTCCCCTTGTTGAGATCGACTGTTAGGACCTCCTCTCTGGAGATCTTAGCCTTGACCTCCCCTTGTTGAGATCTCGCCGTTAGGACCTCCTCTCGAGATCTTAGCCGCTCAGACCTCCCCCTTGTTGAGATCTGGCCGTTAGGACCTCCTCTCTGGAGATCTTAGCCGCTCAGACCTCCCCCTTGTTGAGATCTGGCCGTTAGGACCTCCTCTCTGGAGATCTTAGCCGTCCAGGTCCTCCCTTCGTTGGATCCAAAGGTCCAGACCTCCTCAGGCCCAAGACCTCCTTAGCGCTTGGACCCTCTTTGACTCTTGTGGTCAGACGCTAAGGCTTTACCTTTTCACCTAAGGGCCGTCCGATCTAAATCAGATGGCCTAGCCTTGCTGGTCTGTTCGCTCGGTCCGAACGGCCCCTCGTTTCGCGCCATCCGATCTGGATCTGACGGCTCAACTGCGAAGTGACGTTTGGATGGTCCAAACGTTCCTTTCCTTCTCGGACCGCCGATTCGATCGAACGACTCTGCTTTCTTTGCAGCGTTTTCCTTGATCGTGACCTCCCCTGGCTATTTTGCAAGGACCACCTCCTCGATCCTGCTTTGGTCTTTTGTAAAGACCACCCTCCTAATCTTGAATATCCTTGACCGTCGGGACCTCCCCGCACCCTTTGATCTAGACCGCCGAGGTCCTCCGTTTGAGATCTTGGCCGTTCAGGGCTCTTCTTTTAAGATCTTGGCGCGGGACCTCCCTTTGCCTTTTGATCTTGACCATTCAGGTCCTCTCCTTTTGATATCTTGGCCGTCGGATTTTCCCTTTTGGGAGATTTTGACCGTCAGACCTCCTGCTCTCGGGGCCTCCTCGGCGCCTTACCCCTTGCGCTTGGGACCTCTTTTGAGGTCTGGTTCTCTCGTGATTTAAACCTCCTTGGGGTCTAGATCTGTTTGAGGTTGGATCTCCCTTGAAGTCCGGCTATCTTTTGTCTTTTGGACCTCATATCCTTAGGACCTCTTTGTGTTTTGACCTTTGTGGTCTAGACCTCCTTGTTGTGTTTGGACCTCCTTTAGGTTCAAGACCTCCTTGTTGTGTTTGGACCTCCTTTAGGTTCAGACTCCCTGTTGTGTTTGGACCTCCTTTAGGTTCAGACCTCCTTGTTGTGTTTGGACCTCCTCTAGGTTCGAGACCTCCTGTTGTGTTTGGACCTCCTTTAGGTTCAGACCTCCTGTTGTGTTTGGACCTCCTTAGGTTCGAGACCTCCTTGTTGTGTTTGGACCTCCTTTAGGTTCGAGACCTCCTGTTGTGTTTGGACCTCCTTTAGGTTCGAGACCTCCTGTTGTGTTTGGACCTCCTTTGGGTTCGAGACCTCCTTGTTGTGTTTGGACCTACTCTAGGTTGAGACCTCCTGTTGTGTTTGGACCTCCTTTGGGTTCGAGACATCCTGTTGTGTTTGGACCTCCCTAGGTCTGAGACCTCCTGTTGTGTTTGGACCTCCTTTAGGTTCGAGACCTCCTTGTTGTGTTTGGACCTCCTCTAGGTTCGAGACCTCCTGTTGTGTTTGGACCTCCTTTAGGTTCGAGACCTCCTTGTTGTGTTTGGACCTCCTCTAGGTTCAGACCTCCTGTTGTGTTTGGACCTCCTTTAGGTTCGAGACCTCCTGTTGTGTTTGGACCTCCTTAGGTTCAGACCTCCTTGTTGTGTTTGGACCTCCTTTAGGTTCGAGACCTCCTGTTGTGTTTGGACCTCCTCTAGGTTCAGACCTCCTGTTGTGTTTGGACCTCCTTTAGGTTCGAGACCTCCTGTTGTGTTTGGACCTCCTTTGGGTTCAGACCTCCTTGTTGTGTTTGGACCTCCTCTAGGTTCGAGACCTCCTGTTGTGTTTGGACCTCCTTTAGGTTGAGACCTCCTGTTGTGTTTGGACCTCCTTAGGTTCGGTCCTCCTTGTTGTGTTTGGACCTCCTTTAGGTTTAGACCTCCCTTTTGTGTTTAGACCTTTGCGGTCTAGACCTCCTTTGGTCCTAGGACCTCCTCGCAGACCTCCTTCTTGGACCTCCTCCTTGGACCTCCTATTTGGACCGTGGACCATGTCCTTTGGTGGTCTCATGCACTTTTGATCGCCCTTTGGCGGTCTTAGTGCATTTAATGTGGGTTGAGTCACATTAAATGCTACCACCTACCTTTGTACTCTTTTTCTACTTTGTGTCACATCCCTTGCTTTCTTTATTTCTTTTCGTACCTTGTGGCAGTGTGCCCTTGTCCTAAAACCTTGAACATGGTCGCTTCTTTGGGTTGGTGCTCTGTTCCCTTGCTCTTTAAATAGAGCACCAGAGGGCACCCTGCCTCCCTGCTCCTCATTTCAACTCCTCGGTTTCTTCCTGACCTGGTGGATCTCCTCCTCCTCCCTGTGGATCTCCTCTTCTCTCTTGGTTTTGAGTAAGTTCTTTTGGTTTTCTTGGAAATTATTTGCTTATTTGGTTTCTTTTGCGAACGTGTAGATCTCGGGTGATCGTTGAGAACTCGTGAATCAAGCTCCTTCAGTCGAAGCTTTTCTTTCTCCAACAGAGGCAAGTCGTGGCCCTTGATCATCTTGATCCCACTTTGCAAAGCTATTTTGATTCATTAAACTAGCATGGCTATCTTTATAAAGCATGTTTTGGGTAGTAGCTATCCTCCTACTTGACATTATGCCTCCTTGGTATACTTGGCGAACATGTTGACATGAACTCTTTGGACACCTTAGGATGGATATTTTGGTTGGTATTCCTTGTTATTGCCAACTTTGGGACCGTATGTTGTATGCTTAGCCTTGCTTTAGAAACCGTGGGTCTGTGAATCATGCCTCATCAATTAATAATCTTGACTAATTGAAATATGGAACCCGTGGTTGGTGCCATTGTTAAGCAACTATGGCGAGAATGCCTAAGTTGTGTTGATTGTGGTGCGAGATCATATTAATAATTGTTGTGCAGAGTGGGTGGTCTTTTGGCGGGGTTAATTACAAATTATTTTGCTCGGGCAAGAAGGTCGGGAGTGAGTAGTGGATGCCTCATTTTGGGGTTGTGGATGTCTTGCCCGAGCACAAATAAGGACTTTACTTTGTGTTCATTGATCTGCAGGCCAATCGGTGCAACCACAAGATCATTTTATGGGAATGGTCTGGTGAATAATTAGCAATGGATTGGCTTGGGGTCTTTGGGTTGGCGTGTGATTAGTTGGCGCAAGAGGGCACCCATAACCTGCGGACTTCTTAGACCAAAGGGGGATTGGCGAAACCTTAGCGGGCAGCTCTGAGTCAATTCAAAGCATTGTAAAAGCCTTGTCGCTCTCCAGATCGCTCACCTTCTAAGTGAGCAAGGGTGACCGGAACCCATCATTTGGAGAGATCGTGGATTGTGGGTAAAGTTGTACACCTCTGCAGAGTGGAAAAATCTATTGAATAGCCAAGTCCTTGGTTATGGACATGCTCGATGAAATGGTGCAAGGGGTAGCTTTGTGAACTTGTGCTCCTGGACACTTGGGTGAGAGGTCATGGCTTTGCCTTGAAGAGATCTTGGCCGGCTCCAGAGGGGTCATGGGTGGCTCACTAGTTGGTCCAGGGCTGGTTGGGGAACTCTGGAGTGGGTGCTCGGGGTGGTCGTGGGAGAGGTCTGGTCATGGGTATGACCGGACCTCCCACGGTTGGCTTGGGTAGTCCTGGAGTGGGTGCTCCAGGGTGTCTTTGGGTGTGAGCGGGTGCTCACAGCCCCTTTTGAAATCAAATGTATTTATGTACTAATGTTTTAGCTTGAGCTTTTCAATCTACTTATTACTTATTGTCAAACATTGCTTTATGCAACTAACCTTACAGCTCTCTTTTGGCAAGCCTTGCATAATTATCTAATGCATACATTCCTCACGGCTTGCTGAGTACATTCAATGTACTCATGGCTTTTGCCCTCTGTTCATATCAGCAGCTGCAGGAGGTTCCAGGGAGCTCAAAGCTCAGTGAAGAAGAGGTCTTTGGAGACCTTGTGACCTAGGGGACGTCCTCCACTCGATAGCCAGTGGGCGGATCGGTTGGACCTATCGTTGAAGCTTTGCTTTCATTTGTTCTTGTTATTCTTTGTAGCCCTTGAGGTATCTCGTGTAAGAAGCTTGGCGGTTTGGTCCTTAATATATTTATATTTATTGTTTTGTCTCTTGCTCCTCTTAGCTTGTGTATGGATTTGATTACACTTGTCTTTGGATCTGCTTGAGCTAGCCAACTGTTCCTAGGACTAGCTCGGTGCCTGAGGCGGGACCTCCAGGAGGTCCTCTGGGACTTAGCTGGGAGGTCTGTCGGACCTCTGTGATATACTAAGAGGTGCTACCAACTGGTGGTTGGCCAAGACCTCCAGGAGGTCCTGAAGACCTCCTGGGAGGTCCTGGTGGACCTCGCTGGTGGTTGGCCACGACCTCTAGGAGGTCTTGCAGACCTCCTGGGAGGTCCTGGTAGACCTCCCTCGGGTAGTACCGCAAAAAAAAGGGGATCCTACCGGACCTTTGCTGTATATCACAGGGTGGTTCGTCACACTCCCCCTCCATGCCGTCCTCCTTGGCCAAACCACGTCGCCCCTTGCTGTCAGCCAAGGAAGATGGGAAGAGAAAGGAAGAGGAAGAAGGAGAGAAGGGAAGAGGAGAAGGAAGAGGAAGGGTTCGCGGGCTGTTCCTCATCTCCAATAGCTCATCCCTAGTAACTTTCGTGCTCCTTCGATTAGGTGTTCGATTAGTCGTTCTAGCGATGTCGGTATTTAGGGCTGCTCAGGACAGATTAGAGAGAATCGGGTTTTTTGTGGGTTTAATGGCAGAATTGGTCCAGAATTTCTGTTAGGATATTGTAGGGGACGTCGTCACCTTTCCGTGAAGGGCTAGAACACGTAAATTGGACCCCTGTAGCAGAAGTTATGATTTTATTAGTGGGACTGTTCCGCAGATTCGTTGCTGTTCTGACAGGTTTTAGTAATCTGGTCGAAACGATTAGTTAAAGGGGAAATCAGAGAAGCTCAGTATAATAAAAGTTGTAGATCAATGTCTCAGCTTTTCAGAAAGATCAAGAACTCGAGATTTGGATACACGCACTGAAAGTTATGATAATTTTAGTGTACTGTCCAGATAACCCGACATGATAATTGACGTTCGGTAGATTGGCTTGGTAGGGGCATTAGATGGCAGAATCAGAAGGGCTCCCCAACTAAGTTTATTTATGCAATTTGATTACATTTCCAGAAAGTCTAAGAAAACCTGAATTGGACTTCTGTAGCAATAGTTATGAATTTTTGAAGTCGACTGTCCACCGAGGGGGACAGATCGACGTGTAGGCTTGGGGTTGGGATCGAGTTAGACGCTCTTCAATTTAGCGATTGTTGTTGTATGCTTTGGTTTGTTCCGCTACTGCTATCTTAGTATCGCTATGTTAATTACTCAGGTGGTGGACAGGTCGGGCGGCACCTTGGCGATCCTTCACTCTCGCGGTTAAGGCAAGTATAATGACGGTTATAATAGATATTGCTGATTGGCAATGTTTAATATATATAATGGGTATTTGTGTGTTCATGATCGTGATGATGGCATGTTTGATAATGTTCATGGTTGCTAGAGTTATGATTTACGTGTTAATCATGGATATCGATAATTGTGAGTTCTATGTTTATGAGCTTTATGAATAGGATATTCATATGAAATATTGATGTGGATGCATGTTGTGATAATTTTGAGAGTTCTTACATATGCATCATGCTGAATTATTGAAGTCTTGGTCACGTGATGACCAAGCATCTCTTGAGTCCTCGTCATGTTGATGGCGGGCTAAAGGTCCCCATGCTTGAAGAGCATGGGCTTAGGTCCCCATCTGGCGTGGCGTATGGGCAATAATCCTATGCGGATGGTACGAGAGCATGGAGTGCATCGACGGATCGCACTTTGCATTACCGTAAAATACAAAAGGGAAAGAGAAGGAAGAGAATTGTCTTTTGAGCATATTGCATACATGCATGTGTAAGATAGTTGATATGTGGAATTGAGAGGTTCAATTGCTAATTTACATGGTTGTTCATTGTTGATGCCTTTTATTATACTTCTTTGAGTCTTTGGGCTCACCTCTTGTTTTTCTTTGTGTTTTTAGGTACTTCTTGCAAGAACGGCATACATGGGAGGGAGTAGGATTTGCTAAGGATGCACTCACTACCACACATTCTTTTAGAGATGATCATCATTAGTTCATACCTTAACAAAAGCAAAGCGCTTAGGAATAATTTTGGTTATGCTTGTATGCATTGAACTATTTGTAATAATGAGGGTGGTAAACCTTGATTATGCTTACTTATGCTTTAGCTGAATAGATTCACTATGGTTGCTTGATGGATTTTAGATATTGAGATATTGATAATAAATTATGCATCTGACGGAACCTCCGGTATACTTAGTTATACAAAGGAGGTTTTGCCGAATTTTTGTATGAAGTTTTAGTTGTATATGTTTTGAATTAATTATTTTAGTAGCATTCTAGGCCTTTGTTGGGCTGGGGTGTTACAGTTGGTCCTGACGGTTAGATCTCCAAGAGGGAGGTCCTAACGGTCAGATTTGATCAAGGGGTTTTTAAGGGACGAAGACCATGCTCGAGCGGTAGGTTCGGTCAAGCGAACGGTAGGTCCGACCAGATGAAGTCCAAAGGACACAGGGAGGTCCAAAGGTACAGAGAGGTCCTAAGGTCACAAAGAGGTCCTGAGGGTTAGATCTCTCAAATGAGATCCCAACGGCTAAGATCAAGGCAAAGGAGAGGTCTGCGGAAACAAGGATATGCGGGAAAAGCTAGGGCCGTTAGATCAAGATCGAACGGGGCCAAGCGAAAGGGGCCGCTCGGACCGGGCGAAGGTCTCAATGGATTACAGCCGTCCGATACAGATCGGGTGGCTCTTATGGGGTGGAATGTTCGGATCGTTCGAACGCACCTTCAAGATCGGGCCGTCCGAAAACATCAACGGTCCTGAGGCGAGGAAAGTTAAACCATAGCGGTACGACTGCAAAACAACAGTGTTAGGTCCGCAAGGACACAAAGGAGGTCTTCAAGGAGTCAAGGGAGGTTCTTTGGACTCTGAGGAGGTCCAACGAGCAAGGGAGGTGCCAAAAAACTCAAAGGAGGTCTTACCAAAGATGGTAGTTCTGGCACTTCCAAAGCGGTACGATCGGAGGTCGGAAGTACCGAAACGGAGACGGTAAAACCAAGGTAGAGCGCCGCAACTCAAATGAACGGCTAGAGAAATGGTGGTAATACCGCAACCCAGACTGAACCACCCTCGAGGGAGGTCCAGAGGAAAGGAAACAAGGCCAAACTTGGCTTTGAGAAACCGAAGGGGTTTTGAAACAAAAACCTGAGCTTGATCCTCAGCAGGAGGTCCAAGACAAGGGGAGGTCTAAACAAAGGATGAGATTTAAATGGAGAGGGAGGTTTCAATCTCAAAGAGATTCAAACCAACAAGGGAGGTTTGAAGGGAGGTTAAACCAAGAGGCACACAGAGAGGCTTAGGAGGAAAACCAAACCAAGGAACACCAAAGAACAACAAGAAGCCCCAACCAAGAGAGAACACCAACAAAGGGCTTAGTTCATGTTTGATTAGGTCAAGTTAAACCCTCTAACTTCCAAAATGCCAAGTTAAGCTTGAACAGGTAATTAAACCAAATGGTTCCTTTTGATTTTGAAAACTAGCAAGAACTCCAGAATAAACGGGACATTACAAACCTTCACCCCTTAAGGGAATCTCGACCTCGAGATTCAGGTTTAGCTAGAGAATAGGTGAGGAAACTCCTTCTTGAGGTCCTCTTCACGCTCCCAAGTTGCTTCTGCTTCAATGTGATTGCTCCATTACACCTTGCAAAGCTTGATTGTCTTGGTCCTTGTGACCCTTTGTGACACGTCCAAGATCTTGATCGGTTGTTCTTTGTAAGTGAGGTCTTCTTGGAGGTCCACAGCTTCTAGCGACATTTGATCCTCTGGCACTCTCAAACACTTCTTCAATTGAGACACATGAAACACATCATGCACTCCAGCAAGTTGAGGAGGGAGGTCTATCTTATAGGCCACTTCACCCATTCGGGTAAGAATTGGGAAAGGTCCAATGAACCTTGGAGCTAACTTCCCACTGACTCTAAACCGCTGCATTCCTTTGAGAGGTGACACTTTGAGGTACACTTGATCTCCAGGGGCAAAAGATAGATCTCGGCGCCTATTGTCTGCATAGCTCATCTGCCTTGTTTGAGCAATCTTCAACTTTTCTCTTATTGACTTCACTTGGTCTTCAGCTTCTTTCAAAAGATCTGGTCGCAGAGCTTGTCCTTCACCGGTCTCTGTCCAGTATAAAGGAGTTCTACACTTCCTTCCATAAAGTGCTTCGAAAGGAAACATTTGGAGGCTTGCTTGATAGCTGTTATTATAGGAGAATTCAGCATATGGCAACATTCGGTCCCAACTAACTTGCTTTTCTAGGGCACAAGCCCGAAGCATATCTTCAAGTACTTGGTTAACTCTCTCGGTTTGGCCATCTGTTTGTGGGTGATAAGCCGTGCTGAAATTGAGGTCTGTGCCCAAGGCATCATGTAGTTTTTGCCAAAACTTGGAGGTGAACTGGGATCCTCTGTCCGATACTATTTTCCTTGGGACACCATGCAGACACGGTACCTTTGCCATGTAGATTTTTGCTAGTTTGTCTCCAGAATAAGTGGTCTTCACTGGAATAAAATGGGCCATTTTGGTTAGCCGATCCACAATGACCCAAATGGAGTCAAAACCAGCTTGAGTTCGGGGTAGACCAGTTATAAAGTCCATCCCGACCTCTTCCCATTTCCACTCGGGTATGGGTAAAGGTACCAAAAGACCTCCAGGTCTTTGGTGCACTGCTTTGATCTTTTGACAAGTATCACATTTGGCCACATATTCTGCAATTTCTCTCTTCATTTTTGGCCACCAATACATTTCCTTGATGTCTTGATATATCTTTGTAGCTCCAGGGTGGATGGAATACAAGGCTTCATGGGCTTCTTTGAGCAGCACCTTCTTAAGTTCTATGTTATTGGGCACACATAACCTTTTGTCAAACCAAACAGTCCCCTGTTCATCCTCAGAAAACCTTAGAGACTTCCCTTTCCTTATTTGGACTTGATTTCTTGAACGCCAGCATCTTCAACTTAAGCTGCTCTAATCTGATTTTGCAAGGTGGGCTGCACTTCAAAGGCTGCTAAAGATCCTTCTTCAACTAGTTCAAGCCTGAGTTTCTGAAATTCTTCATGCAAAGTGGACTGATTTTCTTTAACCATCAGTGTGCTACTATAGACTTTCCTACTCAGAGCATCAGCCACTACATTGGCTTTACCAGGGTGATAATGAATTCCCAAATTATAGTCTTTAATTAGCTCTAGCCACCTTCTTTGTCTCATGTTCAGATCAGCTTGAGTAAATATGTATTTTAAACTTTTGTGATCAGTATAGACTTCACATCTATTTTCAATTAGATAGTGGCGCCAAATCTTCAATGCATGCACTACTGCAGCTAGCTCTAGGTCATGAGTAGGATAATTTGCCTCATGGGGCCTCAATTGCCGTGAGGCATAGGCTACCACTCTCCTTTCTTGCATTAAGACACAGCCAAGTCCTTGTTTTGATGCATCACAATAGACTTCAAAGTCCTTTCTAACATCTGGCAAAACCAAATCTGGGGCAGAGGTCAACCTTTTCTTGAGCTCTTAAAAACTTTGCTCATAATCAGGGGTCCATGAGAACTTCTTCTCTTTATTCAGTAGCTGGGTTAGAAGTCTTGCAATCCAAGAAAATCCTTCAATAAATCTTCTGTAATACCCTGCCATACCAAGGAAACTTCGGACTTAAGGTACTGACTTAGGGGATTCCCAATTAAGTACATCTTGGACCTTGTTGGGGTTGATAGAGATTCCTTTTTCCGATAAGACATGGCCTAAAAAGACCACTTCTTTCAACCAAAACTCACATTTACCAAACTTAGCAAAGAGTTGATGAGCTCTCAGCTTCTCCAAAACCGAAAAGAGGTGCCTTGCATGCTCTTCTTCACTTTTGGAATAGACAAGGATGTCATCAATAAAAACAATGACAAACTTGTCTAGGAACTCCATGAACACTCTATTCATCAAATTCATAAAGTAGGCAGGGGCATTAATCAGCCCAAATGACATAACAGTAAACTCAAATAGTCCATATCTTGTTGAAAAAGTTGTCTTTGGAATGTCTTCTTTACGAATCTTGAGTTGGTGGTACTCTATCCTCAAATCTATCTTTGAGAATACAGCAACTCCCTTCAATTGATCAAATAAATCATCAATTCTTGGCAAAGGGTACTTATTCTTGATGGTGACATCATTGAGAGCTCTGTAGTCTACACACATTCTCTGAGTTCCATCCTTCTTGGGCACAAATATCACTAGAGCTCCCCAGGGTGAGGAGCTAGGTCTAATAAAACCTTTGCTCAACATATCTTCAATCTGTTGCTTCAATTCCACCTGGTCATCAACATGCAACCTATAAGGTCTCTTAGAGATAGGCGAAGTCCCTGGGACAAGGTTGATGACAAACTCAAGGTCTCTATCTGGAGGCATTCCTGGGAGCTCACCATGGAACACATCTTCAAAATCCCGAACCACAGGGACATCTTTTAAAGCTAGAACTTGAGTATTGCAAGCTAAAGCTCCAGCAAGCTTTTCTGAGGAGGCTTCAAACTTCACTGAGACACCACTAGGGCTGGTCAAAGAGATGCTTCTTCTACTACAGTCCAACATTGCTTGGTGGTTAGCAAGCCAATCCATACCCAAGATCACATCTAGGGACTTGGTATCCAATAAAATAAGGTTGGCCAAGAATTCTACTCCCTCTATGACCAACTTAACTTGCGGACAACCCTGGTTCGTGCTTAACTCCGAACCAGGGGATTGAACCAGCAAGGTAGACTTAAGAGCAACAACCTTAAACTGGTATTTCACAGCAAAACTCCGAAAAATGAACGAATGGGAAGCCTTAGAATCAAACAAAACCGCAGCTGGCACTGAATTTACTAGGAACATACCTAGTACAACGTCTTGGGAGGTCTGGGCTTCTTCCACCGCCACATGATTTACACGGCCTCTTCCAAAGGATTTAGAGGTCTTCGCTTGGGGAGGTCCAAAGAATGCTGAGGGTCCTAGCAGGGGAGGTCTGAAAGGAAGTACCGATGGTCGGGTCCGGTCTTCTGTGGGCATTGGTTAGCAAAATGTCCCACTTGGTGACACTTAAAACAAGTAATTCCCGCTGCTGGGGAGGTTTTTGAGAGCCGACTTCTTTGCTAGAAATCTTGACACGACTTGGGGTCTGCTTGATCGGAGACCTTGGCAGAGGTCCTGGGAGGTCCAGGAGGTCCTTGGTGCATGTATTGGTGCTGCACAAAAGTCTTGGCACACTGGGGAGGTTCTTGTTGAGCACTGGAGGGTGGCATCTTTCTCTTGAAAGACTCTGAGAGCTCTCTGCGAGACTCCTCAATAAGCAAGGCTTTATTCACCATATATTGAAAATCAGGGTAATCATTACCCACAACCTGGACCTTTAGACTGGGATGAAGTCCTCACTTAAAACGCTTCTGGCGGGCATCATCTGTGGCAACATCTTCATGAGCATAGCGTGACAATTGAGTGAATTTAGTGAGGTACTCACTCACAGTCATGCTGCCCTGCTTAAGGTCTCGAAATTCATTTTCTTCATCTCCACTTTGCCATCGGGACATGGGAATGACGAAAAAGTCGAAAAATTCTGCCCAAGTGATCCTCACGGGGGGGTGACATGGGAGGCACAAAATGTGTCCTACCATTCAGCTGTAGCACCTTCCAACTGATGTGATGCAAACAAGACTTTCTCTCTGTCTTCACAACGGGCAATTTCAAGCTTCTTTTCAGTTGATCTTAACCAATCATCGCATCAAGCGGTTCGGGGAGCTTGAAAAGATGGTCGGGCGAAGTCTTCATGAACTCGGACAACCTTGATTGAGGATGAGCGAAGGTGGAGGAGGCACAATCGCCGCTTCGTTTACGACTCATCATAGCAAGCAAAGCATTGGTGGTCTGACTTTGCTAGGCCATCGTTTGATTCATGTTTTGCATCATGGAACTCATCATTTGTGCTTGGGCTGCCATAAACTGTCCAAAACCGGGGTCTGACACTGGCATAGGAGGAGGAGGAGGAGGGGGCAGCTGCTCTGGAGGCTCATTCTGACTAGATGATTGCCGACTTTGAACCATCTGCACAGAACTCTTAGGTTTAACAGATAAGAAGGAAAACATAAAAGATAAGAGGGAATAGCACAAGGATAAGTTAGAACAAGGGAAAGAAAGATAGATTAACCTATTATGGGTGACCTGGTTAAACCCAAAAAGCCAAAAAGGCCAGAAGACCCAAAAGAGGCAATAAACCACAACCAGAGGTCCTAAAGACCAAGCTAAACGAGACTTAAGCAAAAAGGACCACTATCCACCTAAGCTTACAAAGTCGGCCCTTTGGAGAGTACAGAGGCAAGGAGGTCAAGTTAAACTTGAAAACAAAGTTCCAGAGGAGGTAAGATCCCAGAACTAAAGAGAAGATAAGAAGAGATTAAGACAAGGTAAGGACAGCACAGACTCAGAACAAGGAAAGAACCACTAAACAAGTTTTAATGTTGGTTTGATTTATAAAATAGCTTTTGAATCAAAACTAAAATGACCTTTCTACCTATGGCCACGTCCTACAGCCGACCAGGGCTCTGATGCCACCTTTGTGAGGACCTCTTCTCAGGTTATGCGGGGAGTCCAAGAGGACCATTTTTTTTTAGCCGGTACTACCGCAAGAGGAGCTGCGGTAGTACTGTAGCCGGTACTACCGTGACAAGGGCAGCGATAGTACCTCACCACAACCGGTACTACCGCACGTAGGAGCGGTAGTACCATTGGCTAAGCCGGGCAAGTACTGCCAGAGACTCGGGGTGGTCCGGAAATGACTGCCCAGAGTTTTCGGTAGTACCGCGGTCTGGAAGGACCGCGCGGCAAGTCCGAGAGGAGATCCACCAGGACCTCCCAGGAGATCCCAAGACCTTCTGTGGGTCTTGGCCCTGTGCACACCGAGCTAGTCCCAGGATACCAGTTGCTAACTCGCACAGAATCACTTCGGTATAATCACAACCACACGGTCAAGACAAAAGATGAAGCAGACAAATTAAGCTTAGTATTAAACAAGACCTTATGGTCCAAGCTTGTTTACAGAGAGTTTGCCACTTGGGCTACAAACCGACAACAAAAGAACCTTGGCAGCTGAAAACACCAAAACGCATAGATGCCCACCGGCAAGCCCACAGACTGTCGAGTGGAGGACGTCCTAGGCAGCAGGATCATCAAAGAAATCCTCTTCAAAGAGGTCTGAGCTTCCTTGCACTTGGTCATCTTCATACACTGCTTTGACACAGGGCTTCAAGCCATGAGTACTTTTGAATGTACTCAGCAAATCACAGGGAAACATTATGCAATTAATATTCATGCAATGGCTTACCAATGGAGAGCTGTATGGTTAGTTGTACAAAGCAATATTTGACAGTAAATAACATAATAGATTGTAAGGCAACAAGTTAGAACAATATTACATAAATACTTTTGTTTGAAAAGAAGGGAGTGAGCACCAACTCACATCCAAACCACTTGGGGGAGGTCTGGTTGCACCCACAGCCAGGACCTCTCCCAAGACCTCTCTAGAGCACCAACTCTAGAGCTCGAACCCATCCCCTAGACCACATCTCAAGCCAGCCATGACCCATCTAAAGCCGGCCAAGGTCTCTTCGAGGCAAGGCCACGGCCTCTCGTAGAAGTGCCCAAGGAACACAAATTCTCAAAAGCTACCCCTTGCACCACTTCTCCGGGAGATGTCCATAACCAAGGTCTGGGCTATTCGAATAGATTTTACACTTTGTAGAGGTGTACAACTTTACCCATAATCCACGGTCTCTCTAGCAGGACGGGTTCCAGAAAGACCATTGCTCACTTCCGAAGGTGAGCAGTCTAGAGAGCGTGACAAGGCCTTTACAAAGCTTTGATTTGGCTCGGAGCTGCCCGCTAAGGTTTCGCTTCCAGATGGGTTGCAGAGCCATCAGATTCGTGCCCCCTCTTGCGCCGTTGCAATAAAACTTGCTCAACCACAACAGCGCCAAGCCATCTCATTGCTAATTACTCAGCCCAGGCCATCCCCATAAAATGACCTTGTGGTTGCACGGATTACCCGGATCCACAGACACAAAGTTAAGTCCTTAGTTGTGCTCAGGCAAGACTTCCACATCCCATGTGCAAAGCACCCACTTCTCACTCCCTACCTTCTTGCCTAAGTACAACCAATTTGGTGATTAACCCTACCAAAAGACCACCCAGCCTTGGCACACAAGTCTTTAAACAACGTGGCCTCGCACCACAGTCAACACAACATACGGCATCCTGCCATAAGTGCTTAACAGTGGCACCGACCACCGGTTCCATAGATCATTAATCAAGATTATTAATTGATTAAGCAAGATTCTCGAAACCCAACGGATCTAAAGCAAGGCTAAGCATAACTTACGGTCCCATGTTGGCAATACCAAAAGATGCCAACTAAAATACCCAACCTAGAGTTTCCAAAGGGAGTATGTCACAACATGTCCAGCAACAAATCCAAGGGTGGCATAATTTCAAGTGAGGAAGAGTAGCTACTGCCCAAACATTTGCATATAAAATTAGCCATGCATGATAAGGTAAAACAAAATATATTTAAAAGACTAGGCTCAACATGATCAAGGGCTGTGACTTACCTTCGTCAAGCAGTGCTGGTCCTTCGGTTGAAACTGCTGGGTCCAAATACTCCTCAAGCTCGAAATCTACACGATCGCAAAGAACCAAATAAACAAAACTACTCTAGGCAAAAGAACTTCTAAAAGACTCAAAAGAACCTAAACAAAACTTCAACCAAAAGAAGCCAATAAACTGGGAGCACAGCTCAGCTTGGAGAGCTCCTGGGAGGACTTTAGCACAGAGAAACCCAGGCAAAGGAGTTAGAAATGAGCCAAAGGTGACAAAGGAGGGGTTGCCCAGGCTATTTATAGCCAGGGTTGGCAAAGGCACAGAGAGGGTTCCTCAAAAACATGTCAATGATCGGAGGTGGCCTGGTCAAGGCTAGGACAGGGCATGTCCTAAAAAGAAATAAACAAAGCACCCTAGAAGTGATCGCATTTAATGTGATCCGACATGGATTAAATGCGCCCAAAGTTTCAAGGCGGGAACAACGGTGGTGAGTGCTGATGAGCAAGTGGGGCCGATCAAAGAGGTGCACGACCGTCAAGGAGGTGGTCCTCACCACTCAAAGTTGGCTTTGCAAAAGACCACTAGAGAGGTCTGTGTGGGAGGAGGTCTAGAGGCACTAGGAGGTCTTGGACGAGGGGTCCAAAAGACACCGAAAGGTGGTCTGGGCGGGAGGTCGAGAGAATTCAAGGATGAGGTCTGGACAAGAGGTCCAAAGACTCAAAGAGGACCAAAAGATGGTCACGAGATCATCATGTGGTGTAATACCCGCATTCAAGAAGAGGTACAACCAGGACAACAGTAGTTAGGGTTTAAGGTCTTTACAACCTTAAGCCGGGAAGGGCCTTGACGGCTGAGACAAACCAAGGAGAGGTCTTAACGGCTTAGATTCTCAAAAGGAGATCCTAAACGGTTAAGATCAAGGGCAAGGGGGAGGTCCTGACGGTTAGATCTCCAAGAGGGAGGTCCTAACGGTCAGATCAAAAGGGCAAGGAGATCCTGACGGTTAGATCTCCAAGAGGGAGGTCCTAACGGTCAGATTTGATCAAGGGGTTTTTAAGGGACGAAGACCATGCTCGAGCGGTAGGTCCGGCCAAGCGAACGGTAGGTTCGACCGGATGAAGTCCAAAGGACATGGGGAGGTCCAAAGGTACAGAGAGGTCCTAAGGTCACAAAGAGGTCCTGAGGGTTAGATCTCTCAAATGAGATCCCAACGGCCAAGATGAAGGCAAAGGAGAGGTCCGCGGAAACAAGGATATGCGGGAAAAGCTAGGGCCATTAGATCAAGATCGAACGGGGCCAAGCAAAAGGGGTTGTTCGGACTGGGCGAAGGTCTCAACGGATTAGAGCCGTCCGATACAGATCGGGTGGCTCTTATGGGGTGGAATGTTCGGACCGTTCGAACGCACCTTCAAGATCGGGCCGGCCGAAAACATCAACGGTCCTGAGGCGAGGAAAGTTAAACCCTAGCGGTACGACCGCAAAACAACAACGGTAGGTCCGCAAGGACACAAAGGAGGTCTTCAAGGAGTCAAGGTAGGTTCTTTGGACTCTGAGGAGGTCCAACGAGCAAGGGAGGTGCTAAAAGACTCAAAGGAGGTCTTACCAAAGACGGTAGTTCTGGTACTTCCAAAGCGGTTCGACCAGAGGTCGGAAGTACTGAAACGGAGACGGTAAAACCAAGGTAGAGCGCTGTAACTCAAACGAACGATACAACCGCTAGAGAAATGGTGGTAATACCGCAACCCGGACTAAACCACCCTCGAGGGATGTCTAGAGGAAAGGAAACAAGACCAAACTTGGCTTTGAGAAACCAAAGGGGTTTTGAAACACAAACCCAAGCTTGATCCTCAGCAGGAGGTCCAAGACAAGGGGAGGTCTAAACAAAGGATGAGATTTAAACGAAGAGGGAGGTTTCAATCTCAAAGAGATTCAGACCAACAAGGGAGGTTTGAAGGGAGGTTAAACCAAGAGGCACACAGAGAGGCTTAGGAGGAAAACCAAACTAAGGAACACCAAAGAACAACAAGAAGCCCCAATCAAGAGAGAACACCAATAAAGGACTTAGTTCAGGTTTGATTAGGTCAAGTTAAACCCTCCAACTTCCAAAATACCAAGTTAAACTTGAACAGGCAATTAAACTAAATGGTTCCTCTTGATTTTGAAAACTAGCAAGAGCTCCAGAATAAACGGGACGTTACAACAACATACCATAGCTTGTACATTGTTATATGATCTGCATGCTAAGTATTTCGCTTAGTTGGTTCATGTATAAGCTTATATAGCCTGTGGTACAATATAGTATCATAGAATATCACCCACATTAACACTACTACAGGACTGACATATAGCAACACAGGTATGTGTTGTTGTATGTACGAAAAAGTGTTGCTGCTGATTCTAGCAACACAAATGTTAAGTGTTGTTATAGGTGGCGTTGCTAGGATGAGCCTGTGCAACACAAATTAAATGTTGTTATACATAAGAATAGGTGTTGCTGACATATGAGGCCTGCAACACATTTCTCTATTTATAACAACACATGTGACACATATTTCAACAACACTGCAAACACTTGTCAGCTACACATGTTTGTTATCAGCAACACATTTTTATGGCCAATTGCATATTTGTAGCAAATTTAACAACATAGTGAAATAATAATTATTTTTTCAATTTATGAAAGTACACAAACTATTATCTCAATACTTTTCATTCAATGTTTGAGAATATAAAAATTATACAACTCAATATAAGAACACCGAAAAGATAGATTGCATTGCACATGGAAATAAATAAAGGTATTATCATTCACATCATTCCATACATCAACTGGAGTTTGTTCAAAATGCTAAACATGATAACAAGTCTAAATTGAGTCCTAAAAAGCCAAACATAAGTATCGCTAGCTAATCTTCATGAAGTCTCTTCTTCGTCTTGATGAGTTGGTGAGGAATAGATCCAAATAGAAAATTCAACCATTAACCTTTTCAACCTGCATGGACAACAATAGAAGTATGTATGATATAGAGATAACTCATTGAATGTAAAGCAAGCCAAGACAAACATACACAAGTTGAAAGCCAAGCTACTGTTTTTCCTTTTGCATCACCGATTGTCTTGTAGTGGTGCCATGGCCTTACCAACACCTCATTTTCTTCAATTGAAAAAGTAATACGCAGTTTCCAAAATTGATTACCAAGCTTAACAACATCACCTTTACGAATATCCATGTGACACCATCCATCAGCATCTGCCTTTAGAGGGGTCAAATGTGTCCATGGAATCGCCTTTGGCTCCCCTGAACAAGAGGAACCATCAGAAGGTTTGAACAATATGTGATCAACTCATAATCATTAAGGAGGATCTACAATGACATTTTTGATGTAAATAATAGAATAGCACATAGTTGCGAATGGATGAATTGTTCTTGAACTGACAAAACAAATCACTACATATCAAAATTAGAGGTCACTTGTTGTCCCTGATGAAAACAGGACATTGCTGAATGCATAAGCAGGTGGCTCAACTGCGGTATAAACATCAGCCCTACAATTTTTGCCATATTAGTGCAATATACTTATTCCAAGAAAACAGGGTGGATTTTCTAGAGGTTGAGTAAATTATTTCCAACTAACTTATGGGTTCCTTGCACATCACACATTATGAACATGCCACTGTGGAAAATTTCAACAACTGCTCCGTATTTGGAAGAGCATGTAAGAAGTCACTCTATATGATAAATTTAAATAGAAACAACAGTCATTCCAGATAATGACAATGACCACCAGCCAATTAGCACAAGAAAGACAATATATGAAAGTGACATACTTGGTACAATCAACCCTTCCAAGGAAATCTTGCTAAGATAGGTCATCAGCTCGCAGTCCAATTCCGATCCATTCGTCATATTACTCTCATCCTACCAATCCAATCAATATGATCAAATCCCTCAACCATATCCTATGTCTCTCAGGGAGTTAAGAAAAAAAGATAACAAGCATCAACAATGCGCCGCAATGACGTGCTGCCGTACATGCCGCAAGATAGATTGCATTAATTAATCTTACACGAAAAAAATCAAGCAAAGAGTTTTCAGCAAGGCAAAAAAAAGTATAGCAATTGGCAACCAACCAAATAGCAGACAAATAAACTGCGGCGCTCCTAACCTTTAGATGTGATAGATTGTAGCAACCTACCAAACAGCCCATTATTGGTCCCAAGAAACACATTGCAACACTATTTTCATGTGGGAAATTGTTACTGGGAATTGGAGATGGATGAGACCAATTTACAATGAAACCCATGATTCTTGTCTGACACAAACAGAGATCAATGTATTCTGAGGTGTCACCTTTTGCATGGAAGGCCACATACATCACAGCAGAGCAATGGTTCTACAATTTCAGGTGTATGCCTTTCATGTAAGATTCGGTCGTGTCCACCTTGAAAAGAGATTTTTAATATATGCAATCAGGTCTTAAGAGCAAACAGCTTTGGCAAATTATTTTCTAAATTGACAAACGCAAATCCAACATGTAAGATTATTACTGCTACTAAAATATTGGACGATAAGATACAGCGAGAGGCATCGACGATAAGATATATATACCAGGTTGTTCTTAGGTGATCGCCAATATAACCCTTGCATAATTGTAGGGAACAGGTCACAAACTGCTAGAACATAGACCATAAGCGCATCCATGCCCATCCACTGGAACAGAATCAATGGCCTCTTAATATGAATAACATCAACCTACACGAGATATAGGTTCACAGACAGCAACATCAGGCATTGCCTTCATAATGATCAAGTTTGTTAGATTAGAATGCATCGACTGTGTACAAATAAACATAAACACGACAAAAGTCACAAGTGTTACAAAAAAAGGTTATATCAAGAATAATGTACCATTCTTGGATGCAGTATTCAGAACTGGTTGAGCAATAACAATGTGACAAACAAAAGTTGGAACCAAACAATACAAAACTTACTATGTAGTATAGCAAAAACAGTAGGAATCCAGATACTCCACTAGTGAGCAGCATGTAGCGTATACAAAGGCTTGCTGAAAGGCATGCCTAAAAACCAACATGCATGCGTCAGACCTAGAATGGAAGGTCAAATTCAAATCATGAACTCTTGCAAAATGCAATATTACCTAATAATTGTAGTAAAAATTCTGACACTGTTAACACCATCGAAGTTAGCATCCATGATAGCATTCACTGTGAATGATTCTGCGGCATTAGAAAGGTTAGAAAAGTCCCATGATAGCATTCACTGTGAATGATTCTGCGGCATTAGAAAGGTTAGAAAAGTCTGGAAATGTCCATTTGTTTTGCAATTCCATTTTGTTACTGCATTTCAGGTGGTATATACCTTGCAATGAATCAAAACATGTCCAAAATGCAATCCAACAAAGTAAATAATCGACCATCAACGTGTTGCAAAACCAAAAGAGAGAATAAGCACCCAAGCAGCATCACTTGATCATATCAGACACGCCATAGCATCAAGAAGCGCCGCCTCCGACTTCACCTCCAACTGTAGTCCACGTTGTACAGCTGCAGCCCCTGCAGAACAAATTCGATGCAAAAATCCTATCAGGCATCTCCCCCGTGGACACAAACTCCTCCAATTTCACCTCAGAGTAAATAGGTGTGTGGCCGCTCGGGCGACGATGGCAGGGATGGCGGGGAGAAGCCCCCGCGGTGCAGGGTGGACACGCGCGCCGTACGAGAGCGCCAGATTAGATGCGGAGCTCACGAGGGTCCTCCCCTCCGGCCAAAGTAGTCGGCAAACCGCTTGAGCTGGATATTGTGCTGGTTCTCGTATGATACCTGCACACAGAACAAACAATTTGAATATAAGAACTTCCCATTATCAAATTGAACTTTCATGAAATTGAAGATCACTTCTGCTTAGCGTTGTGTTCACCAGGTAGCACCTGTTACATGATTGCAGGAGATTCAGCTAAAAGAACACATCATCAAAAGATGTCTGTGTAGTTAATTGGAGAATAATGTAAAACCTTGGTCTCACAGGAATTGGTGTCATGGTGAAACAAGCACCTCGCTTTGCGATCGTCCCGCTGCAATAATCATTCATGTTTCCACTCATTCATCGTTCTTTCGATTCTAGTTATCAAAGAAGTGGAGGTAGATTTGGATTGTCATGCTCGATGCTCAAGGAACAACACAGTCAAAACCCTTCTCGCCCATGGCTATTTTTCTTTCAGTTGGCAGCAATGTCAAACCATAGAAATATCAGACACTTCCTGTAGTATATGAGATGACATTAAGAAGTTACATAGTTATGTCTTTCCAGTTCATTCAATAGAGTGATAGACGTTCTATATACTATAAAGTAACACAAAACAAATGTACCCTTTTTTTCATCCTTCCATGTATAATTCAACTCAATTGAATTGGAACAAAATTTTGCTGACCAACAGAGCAAGCACACATATATGTATACAAATCTTCATACGTAGCTCTCTACCATTGCAGATGAGCTTCCCAAGCAAGCGGTATAGCTCAAAAACCAAGAACAAAATTCAAATTAATCTGTTCACACCTTAGCATTTGGGTTCATCTCAATCCAAAGGTTGAAAATGGTAAATAAGTAAATATCAAACACCAAATTATTTATCCATTTCAGCCTCCAGTGTATCTAATCTAGCACATGATGAATTGGTGATCCATGGGCAGCGAGAAGTCACAAAAGATCATTCCTCACTTGACTAAACTCACAAAAGATTACAGAATTAAGAGGAGGAAATCAAGCGTACCAAGGAAACCCCGCTGCGCGGTGCTGTTTCATCGAGTACGCAATGCCGCGGGAGCAACTGGCGATGGAGCGAGAGGGGCGAGAAGAGGGGAGATGAACATGGAAAACACTCCCTTTTCTTGCTGCTGAGAATGCAAGAATTGGGTCTCACTCAAAGTAAGGCTTGACACCAGGGGCTGGATTTAGTGATTCTGGCAAAGGTATTGAGCGAGATTGTATTCCAATCACGAACAAGATGATAAAATCAAGTGAATCCTACATCGAGGAGGAGGAGAGAGTGAGACCAATTGATTTCTAGTAAAAAAAAGAGTCGGATATTGTTTCTTGGGCCTGTGGAACTTGGGGAGGAAAGGAAGAAGATGAACCACTGAATAGCAAGGCTGGGAAGAGGCGGACGGGCCATGTTCGTGGATTCCTTATTCATGGGCCTAGTGTACAAGCTAGACCATATTTACTCCAAGTCCTCGTCGTCGGAGTACGCCGCCGTGGCCGCGGCGATCCAGGCGTTGGGGTCGGCCGCGTCCCTGGCCGCCTAAAGCGCGCGATGGTGCTCCTAGGAGCACTTGTCGAGGCCTTCCAACACGCTCGCCTTGTCCCCATCGTCCCTCGACGCCGATCTGCCGCCGCCACGGTCACAGGTCACCATGGTGCTCAACGCACCCAACCACACCACTCCTCACCCACGACAAGAAAGCAAAGGGGAAATAATAGAAACAGGAAAATTCACCAATCCTATGAAACAGGCGGGCGAAGGCATCGGAGGAGGGAGGCAGCGCGAAGGCGAGGAAGGCGGCGATGTCGCACGTGGCGAGGCGGCGGCGGAGGGAGACGGAAGTGCGGGCGGCGCGGGAGATCCGACGGACCTCCTCGGTGAGTGACCCCGCCAAGATCACCGACGCTACCTCCTTCCGATCTGCACGCACCGTAGGGCAAATGAACAAACGCGAGTCACCGTTGCCCCACGGTGGCCTTGCCATTCTAGAGTCTGTTGCTACTGGGCACGGGTAGAGGGAGTATGGCGTCAGACACGGGAAGAGGGAGGCTTGGTGGTGTCGTGGGTGGTGGATCCGTGGCCGGCGAGGTCGGTGGCCTTCGCCGCCACACACAAGGTCCGCAGACATGGCAACCTCTGGTTGGCGGATCTGGCGTGTGTGATCGCGGTGCGCGGCGAGGCGGAAGCGATCGATCTGGCGGATCTGGTAGGGAGTTAGCGTCATGGCGGGGATGAAGGGAGCGCTCGTGGGATGGGAGGCGACGGGAAACAGCAAAGGAGGCGGGGGCGGAGTGGGTACAATTATATGGACATGCAGAGGATCAGTTTTTAGATGGATCGTGGCCGCCATTTTTGTTCCCAGCACGCCAAACTTGCCGCCGTATTTTGGCCACTAAAAAAAGGCTTGACACATTTTGTTGCCCAAAATAAAAAGATGCAAATAAATTAGGCTGGATTAACCCTTGTTTTAAACATGAGGATTATTCTTTTGATTTCTTCTAGATTTACACTTATTCTTGTAAATTCTTATGAAATTCATGTGTTCCAAAAAGGGTAATGAAAGAAGGGGCTGTATAATCCATGATTACTACAAAATCCTATGAAATTACTTTTTAAATAACCCTTTTGGTCTTTTACGATTATAATTCTTGGATTTTTTTTTCCCTACAAATCTAGGCATCAGTCATTTTACGATGGCCTGACCAAAACTTTGGTAATCCTAGGCATCGGTCGTGCTTCTATGGCGCAAATGAAACGTAATTTGGTTTGATTCAGGGTAGGCCGGTGGAGAAGCAGAGAAGGATACAGGAGGATTAGATCGTGGTGGCCGCAAGAACGGCACAGAGGAATGAGAGGATGGGGGGTGTTTCCTTCTCGTTTTACTTTGATGCGGTTCTCTTATATGTCAAGTAAATAAATATCCACCATCTCAAACAAACAGCAACTTGGTTCCCCTGGTTTTGAGGGCTAGCGTTGTGTACAATTTGGGCTGGTTGCGGGTTCGAGCCCTGTTGGGGGCTCCTCTTTTTTTCATTGATGGCAATAAAAAAGATTCTATTTCTACACTCTACACATTGCATTTCCAATATATATGTGAGCAACACATATTATATGATGCCATGAGACTCTTCAACACACTTTTCCATAATGAGTGAACTATATGTTGCAAAGAGCCTCAACAACATATAGTATGTGATGCAAAAACATTGCAGCTACAACACACAACCCATGTGTTGCAGACAATGTGTTGTATAAAGTCAGTCCTGTTGTAGTGTAAACCGATAAATTAACAAAGTGTGTCCTATTTGATCGGGGTACATGTGATAATACCCCCTACTCCTTTATCCCGATTGCAATAAACCCGCACGTGTATCATGTAATACTTGTAACGCTTGAAATATCGTCAATTTTATGTATGAAAACATACATTACAACTCCATTGGAAACCCTAATTTCCGAAACCCTAATTCTGTTATGAGTACTTTGTGTAGGAATTCATGAAATCTTAATTTTCGAAACCTAAAATTCAAATTTTAGAGAACTAAATCCTTAATTTTTTAGACAATTTCAGAACACATATAAAATTTTCCAAACATTACACAATCAAGTCCACTATGTAAGGAGCCTTCAAAACAAAATTCATAATTTTTTAGCTCATTTTCTATATTTATAAATTCCTACAAACAGTACATTTAAATAAAATTACGAGAAAAATTCAGAACGAATAAAATTATGAAAGAATTGCACAAGCAAGTACACCGTATTAGGAGCATTCACATAATATTTCATAATTTTTTGAACTCATTTGCTATATTTTAAAAATCCTACAAACACCGTTGAAACTCTAATTTCTTGGGGAGAGTGAATCCGCACGGCCGCCGTGCGGAAACGCCTCCACCGCATGGTGGCCGTGCGGCAGGGCCACCAGCACACGGGTACTCCACCGCACGGTGGCTGTGCGGCAGTGGGCATGTGTCGTCTCCTGCGTCTTCATCGTATGGTGATCGTACGGCAGAATGATATTTTTGCAAATTATGCACGATAACGATTATTCTTGTAAATTCTTGTAAATATTCAACGAAAATACGCTGTTACGGCCAAAAACTAAATTGCCTCCTGGCGTAGACGCAGATGAGGTCGACGGAAAGGCTGCCTAGCACGGACCGAAAGAGCATATATGCCCCTAATAATGGCCGCCCGTTTTTTGTTCTTTACCGCCGCGCCACTGAAACCGATCCTCCTCCGCCTCCCCGTCCCACTCCCATTCCTCACAGAGTCACAGTCCGAGTCCACTCTCACCCACGATTCCACGAATACCGCCCCTCCCTTTCCGCGTCTCCGCTCCCTCCACCGTTCCTTTCTTTTCTGCGAGAGCACGAGATGGCGGCGGCGGTGAGGGTCGAGAAGGCGACGAGCGAGCTGCTGCTGGGCCCCGACTGGACCCTCAACATCGACATCTGCGACGCCGTCAACTCCGATCACGGGTGTGTGTCTCTCTCTCTCTCTGTAGAGTATTGTTTTGAATTCTTGGTTCTCGTGTAACCGCAGTAATGGCTAATAAGTCGTGTTCTTTCCTTCTCTGTTATTTGGACATTGAGCACGCTAAAGAATGGAAGTAAAAGTGGGTTCCTCTAATTATGACCACAAGTATTATTTTTCTTGACTTGTCCGTACTTCCATGGTAGAATCATCTCTGTGCAAGGGTTGATGGAAAAATTTTGGTCTACCTTCTGTTAAAACCAGAGAAAATAACGGTATTATCTGCCAATACGTGGCCTTGTTTATGCATACAAAGGAAATAATCAAGTGGGGGAAGGATGGCTGTTTCCGATCATCCATCGTCGCACAAGAAATTTAGGACCTTGCTCTCATGATTAGTGTCTATATTCTGTTTTTACTTTGTAATCTTGGAAAAGCTGCCCCTTGCTGATAGAAGATTGTTAGTACGCGCTGCATAAAGGAGCATTTATAAGCAGAAAATTTCCATTGAAGAGATTTTTTCAATAAGGCTTTTTTTTAATCAAACTCAACATGAAAGAAATGTTGATCAGAGTAGTTTGCCTCTTCAGAATATTTAATACCCTGTTTTGCAATTGATTTTTTTCATACTTAGAAGCAAAACAATTGTAAAGGGTGGAATACTAATACAAACTGATTTTTTCCCTTTCCTGGAAAGCTTCATGTTATCAATTCCCTCTAGTCTGTTCAGGAAAAACAAAAGCAGTATATGTAGCAGATACACAAGTAAAAACATACACATTTTTTCCTCTGAAAAATGATACTCATGCTTGAGCATTGCTCCTCGCATTTAGGTTTAACCGGGCCTACAATGTGGACTCAGCATATGCACACCGGGACCCTAATGGTCTAACCATTGGACCCTTAGATTGCTATAATTATTTTTCTAATAAGATGTTCTAGACATGCACTTCTGACTTCTGAGCTGTGATACCATGTTGATTTTTTCATGCATCGACTATCGCCGAAAAGTTTTAAGATATTGGAGAAAACTGCGAGATCCTACTCGGCTACTCATACATCAATAAGAAATGTTGGTCAAATAACTAATGCCTTTAACTGCAGACAAGGCATGGAATGGATCAAATCAAGATGTGCATAATAATCACACCAATTTTCCCAAGAATCATCCTTCAAATAGTTTTGTGAAAACAATTGAGAATACTACCCATTGGTCTTATTGATGAGCTTACAAGCCGTTGAGACCAAACCTGTCATGGTATTCCCCATCTGCAACCAGTTCCAATTGGTCGCAAGTCGCAACCTCATCTCTGTGGTAACTGCATATGATCAAATAGGCAGAAAGCAGCTTATCTGCAGGCTGCAAAACACTGTTTGGGAAGCACTGTTTCCAGAACAATCTTGGGAGATTCATTTTTAAATACACCTCTTAAGGCGTAAAGCTAGGTTTGTAATCCCAAATACAAGTCTTGGGACCAGACCCACTTTTGTTTGGCTGAGAAATTTTCCAAGTGGATACGGGACGATACTGTGTTTATTTCCTTTTGAATGTGAGAATCCGTAAGGGTTATACAGCGTGACACAATGGTGCTGTCACGGCCGGGTGAACCGGTGGCTACCGCTGGCGGTGGATGGTCGAGGCCTAGGCTCCTCGACCGCCCGAGCACCGTGACGGGAAACAAAAAGGAGACAGAGGAATAGATTGCTAATTCTTACTTGCTGAATTGATAACCATGCTTAGCCTTATATAGGCGGTATAAGCAATATTTGGAAACAAATAACTAATTCCATCTATAAGAGATTGGAATCTTAAATCAAATCATAACTTTCTATCATTAAGGAATTGATATCTAATCAAACCATATCTTAACTAATTCGGCTGTTGTCCTTTCCTTGTGCTCCAAGCCGGGGCGGCTACTGTAGCACATCCGACACCTTGGGCCCGTCAGCTGCCCTTGGCCCACGCCGCTTATATGTAATGCCGACCATGACATCTCTCTCTCCCTCTAGAAACTGTTCGTCCTCGAGCTGGAAGGTAGGGTACTTTTGATGGAAGGATGGAACATCCTCTCGAGTAGCTACCAAAGCTGGCTGACCGGTCCAGTGAATGAGCACTTGCCATGCTGGCTGACCAATCCAGTGAATGAGTACTTGCCATGTTCAGTGACTAAGGCACCCACGGAGTGCCTTTAGCGGTGTTGGAAAAACCCGACCATATAGCAGTGGTGGCAAATCCGGCAGAGAAGATGGCGGTTCGCCCTTGAATGGCTTGAGCGGGCTGACATGGAAGACGTTGTGAATACAGGCGCGAGGAGGGAGAACTAGGCGATAAGCCATCGAATCAATGCGTACCAAGACTTGGCACGGCCTGCAGAACTTGGGTGCAAGCTTGCCCTTGTTGGTGCCATCCAAAAAAGTCGTTGAGTGATGATGAAGGCGAAGCCACATCCAAGCACCAACCTCAAACTCTAGGGCACGATGTTTGCCATCATAGTAATGTTTGGCGACCTGCTGCGCCAAAAGGAGGTGGTCCTTATTGTCGGTCAAGAATTGATCCCGGGCTACCATGCTGTGTGCCACGGCCGCATTGCGAATCTCACTTGTGTCGTATGTACGTAGGGAGGGGAGTCACATCCATACACCATGTGGAAGGGTGTCTCCTGGAGGGCAGAGTGGTAGGAGGTGTTGTAGCAGTACTCCGCCCAGGGAAGCCACTGAAGCCATTGACAAGGTCGATCTCTTGTGAGGCAACACAGGTACATAGAGATGACACAATTGACAGACTCGGATTGGCCATCAGATTGTGGATGGAATGTCGTGCTCATATTTAGTCGAACACCTGCGGCCTTGTATAGCTCCTGCCAAAAGGTCGAGGTGAACACCACGTCGCGGTCCGACACAATAGTCGAAGGAACCCCATGCAGATGAATGATGGTGTCGAAGAAGGTGCATGAAACAGAATCCGCCGAGTATGGATGCGCGAGAGGAATGAAATGTGCATACTTTGAGAACCGGTCCACCACCGTGAGGATGACCGATTTGCTGCCGACGCGTGGAAGGCCTTCGATGAAGTCCATGGCGATGTCAGACCAAACTTGAGACAGGACCTCCAAAGGCTGGAGAAGACCCACCGGGTGGAGCTACTCAGCCTTATTACGTTGACAGACCGTACACGAATGCACGTACTCCTGGATAATGGCACGGCTACATGGCATGTGGAAGTCATGGCGCAAACGATGGAGCGTCTTCTGGATGCTTTCGTCGGTGGTTGTAGGTGACCACGGTGCGGAGGTGTTCGCCGCCCGTAGAGATGCGAAGAGCCCAAACCGCGGACTGGAGACTACGTGAAGGTGGATGTCCCCAGCATCCTGCCCGGAGAGAGCATCAGCGATGATGTTGGTGCTACCCAGCTTGTATTCCACCGTGAAATGGAAGCCAAGTAGTTTACCCACCCAATGGTGTTGCAGAATGCTCGCTAGCCGTTGATCCAGTAGGAATTTCAGGGAGTAGTGATCAGTGTGCACTGTAAACGGACAGCCTCAAAGGTAAGGCCGCCATTGGCAGACGTCCCGCACAAGGCCGATAAATTCACGCTCGTACGTGGCGAGCGCGCGGTGATGAAGTGCAATCAGATGGTTGAAGAAGGTCAGCGGCCCGCCCTCTGGTGAAGCACGGCGGCGAACTCGGACCCTGAGGCATCACATTCCACAATGAAGTGACGCTCAAAATCCAGTTATTGGAGAAAGGGGGCCGTTGTGAGGGCTGTTTTAAGCGGCGGAATGCCTCGGTCGCCTCATCAGTCCACACAAAACCATCCTTTTTGAGAAGTTGTGTCAATGGAGCCACAATAGTGCCATAGCCCTGGATGAATTGCGGTAGTTGCCTGCCAAACCTAGAAAGCCGCACAAGGTGCAAGTGTTTGTTGGGTTCGGCCAATCGAGCACGGCCTGGATCTTCTATAGGTCCATCACGATGCTGTGGAATGACATAATGTGGCCCAAATAGGCCACGGTGTCCTCGCCAACGGAGCACTTGTAGCGCTTGAGGAAAAGGCGGTGTTGGCACAACAAGAGGAGGATGGCGTGCACACGTCGGAGATGGTCGGACCATGAAGGGATGTAAATTAAAATATCATAAAAAAATACTAGGACACACTGACTGAGAAAAGGCCAGTGTATCTCATTTATCATAGCTTGGAATGTCATCGGGGAGTTAGTTAGGCCAAAACGCTTGACGAGGAACTCAAAAAGCCCTCCATGTGCGCAGAAAGCCGTCTTCTTGATGTCGTCAGTATGCATCCGCACTTCATGATAACCCGAACGCAAGTCAATGTTGGTGAAGAAGCTGGCACCGCGGAGTTCATCGAGGAGCTCATCAACCACCGGAATAGGAAATTTGTTCTTCACCGTCTTCTCGTTCAAAGCACAATAACCGATGCAAAAGTGCTAGGAGCCATTGTGCTTCTTGACGAGAAGAATCGGGGAAGAGCACTCGGAAGAGCTCTGCCGAATGAGTCCTTGCGCCATCATGGCGGCGCATTGCCGCTCGAGTTCGTCCTTCTGTGTGTTGGGGTAGAGCTGGGCATTGGGCCGTGCCGTGCCGGCCTAGCCCAGGCCCACCGTGCTTCGGGCCGCGTCGTGACATGCCGGCTCGGCCCGGTCACCCCATCGTGTCGTGCCGTGCCGGCCCATCTCGCCTCCGGCCAGGCCCAAGCCCAGCCCAAAATAACTATAGACAGCGAAGGCGACGATGGCGGCGACAACCGCCATCTTCATTCCTTTCGGCCAGATTAGAGCCGGAGAGGGAGGAAGGCGGCGCGTGAGGAGGAGAGAGCCGGAGAGGAAGGGAGGAAAGCGGTGCTTGGAGAGGGGAGGAACTGATGGTGGAGGGCTAGAGGCGGTGTGTGGGATTGGGGATATGGATTAGCCGGGATGGGGGTTAGGGTTGGGGTCAGGCCGTGAGGGGGAAGAACGGGATTGGACCAGGCTACTAGGCCGGGAGGATAGGATTGGGTCAGTGGGGGAGGATTGGAGGATTGGGCCAGGTTGCAGGCCCAAGCCGCCCAAATGGCGTCTTGTGCCGTCTTAGTGCCGCCCTAACGAGCCGTGTTCTCGAGCCCAGCCAGCCGGCGTTTGTCTTGTTGCCGGCCCGCCCAGACGCGTGCCATGCCGTGCCGTGCTTGGACCGTACCGTGCTGACCGTGCTTCGGACTAGCCCAGAAAAGTCCAGCCCAAGTCCCAGCTCTATGTTGGGGTAGCGATATGGGCACATGACAACCGGAGCGGTCCCCGGCTGAAGGTAGATTCGATGGTCATGTGTCTGAGCTGGTGGTAGACCATGCGGTTAGGTGAAAAGTTTGTCGAACTCATCTAGTAGTCGTAGAAGAAGGTCACGTCCATGTGACGCGAAGTTCGTGATGCCAAAACACCATGGTGAGCTGCGTAAAGTCCCACAGGATGGGGCCAAGCGCAACTAGCCATTGTGTGCCCAGCACAACGTCGTAGCCGCCCAGTGGGATGGTGTAGAGATCGGTGATGAAGACTTCCCCGCCGATGGTGATGGCCACGTCCTGATACACACCAGTACAAGTGACCCGGTCGCCATTGGCGAAGGTCACGCCGAGGCTTGTACGCAGTCGGAAGGTGGTGCGGAGGCGATGTGCAACGTCGATGTTGATGATGTTGTGCGTGGACCCCAAATCCAATAGCGTAGTGACATCCATGTTGCCCACGGTTGCACGGACTTGCATGGTCTCGCTAGTGTGGACGCCGGTTAATGCATGCAAAGAAATTTGCAGCATCTCCATGGACTACGGTGATGATGGAAAAGAGTTGTTGGCAGTGGTGTTGACGTGAATATTTTTCGTCACGGTTGTAGCAGAGGTCGAGATAACGACGTTCGTCCATCTCGGCCGGCGTTAGCTTGCGCAAGACGCGCGGTGCTGCTGCACTACTGCCGGCGATGGTGACAGGGCCGTTGCTCGCGGCCGAGGTCGGTGTCGAGGACTGGTTGCCGATCGTGACAGCAACGAGCGGGCTAACTTGAGGAGTTGAGGGCCGGTGGCGTGAGGGAGTGCACCAGCATTCGAAAACCCGTGCGAGGCTCATCGCCTCCTCAAAAGTGTGTGGTGCTTTGAGCGCAATGTCCGTACGGAGGGGATCCTGCAGGCCAAGAGTAAACAGTTGTATCTGCTATCGCTCGGACAATGGGTCCAACAAAGCATGGTAAGGAATTGCTCTTGGTGTTGTTCCACGATGCTCGTACGACGTAGGGCAGCGAGCTCGCCGAGAGAGTTGCTCCAGATGGGTGGCCCGTAGCGGCAGTTGACAAGGTCGATGAAATCGGGCCACGAAGGCGTGCCAGCATCGCATTCAAACCGGAAGAACCAAGTCTCGCCTGCATCGAGTAGGTGGTATGATGCCAGCCAGACCTTGTCTCCTTCCAGCGTCCGTTGGCCGTGGAAGAACTGCTCACAGCGGTTAAATCACGGCAGGGGGTCTTCCTTGTCGTGGAACGTCACAAAGTCCTCCATCTCGGTGAGGGACTTATCATGTGAGGGACTTATCACGCTCATGCTCTAGTCGCGAGATCGCCACATGGTGTGCTCTTGCTGTTGTGTATCGATGTCAGCGAGTCTGGACTCGATGGTGCAAATATTTTCTATCTTCGGACCAAGTGTCTCGAGCTGAGGCCGGAGGGGCTCGAGCCAATCTAACTTCACGACGAGGCCGGCAATCCGCGCCGAGATTGCACTGAGGGTGGGTGAGTCGGTTGGGAGGGTGCCGAACATGGTGGGGGTGGAGGTGGAATCTGATACAAAATTGTCACAGCCGGGTGAACCAGTGGCTACCACCGACGGCAGATGGTCGAGGGCTAGGCTCCTCGACTGCTCGAGCACCGTGACGGGAAACAATGTTAGAGTTAATCTTGATGTTTATTAGTAGTTCTTTGATTAACACATATAACTAGGGAGTTACTTAATTTGTGGCTACCAGGATGTGGGTGCGCAGGAATAGGACACCGGGAATGGGCCATGCATGCATGTGCCGTTAGTGGAGGTGTGGCTGTATGGAGCTAGTGGCAGATGTGGTTGCATGCATGCATGTGTTAGTGGAGGTGTGGCTGCATGTGTGCTAGTAAGTGTGTGCGTGTGTGGCTTATATAAAGCCTATGTGATCATATTGTTAAGAGTAAAAAGGAGAGAAGAATACAGGAGAAAATCTGGTTCTCACGTGTGCTTTGTGTTCTTGATCTCTTTTGTTCTTGTGTGTGTGAAACACTAGGAGAGAACATGAGTGAATTCTCTCCAGGAAAAGATCTGGGCCAACAAACAAGAGGGAGCCAGATGAATAAATTGCTAATTCTTGCTTGCTAAATTGATAACAATGCTTGGCCTTATATAGGCGACATAAGCAATATTTGGAAACAGATAACTAATTCCATTATAAGAGATTGAAATCTTAATCAAATCATAACTTTCTATCCTTACATGATTGATATCTAATCAAATCATATCTTAACTAATTCGGTTGTTTTCCTTTCCATGTGCTCCAAGCGTCCTGGGCCGGCTGCTATAGCGCATTTGGTTACTATATCACATCCTGCTACTGTAGCACACCTGGCACCTTGGGCCCTTCCAGTGCTCTTGGCCCATGTCGCTTATACAGAGCTTTTTTATTAATTAACCCTTTTTTATTTTTATTTTAAAGTTAACCCTCAACGCACTTTATTTTCAATTCTAACCCTTTTAATCACGCCACCACCTATGACGCGACAAAACAATGTTGTCACGCTATGGGATAAATCCGCCAAATAGCACTTTTGGTCACGCCACCACTCATAGCGTGACAAAAGCATGCCCTAGCGTGATAGCGTTGTTTTGTCACGCCACGAGTGGTGGTGTGACCAAAGGGGTCAGAATTGGAAATAAAGTATGCCGAGGGTTAACTTTAAAATAAAAAAAATGTTAATTAATAATAAAAAAATTCGCTTATACGCAATGCCAACCATGACAAGTGCATGCAATTTTTGTGTGTTTCCTACAAGATTGAATAGCTGAGCTTACAATAATGCATTTATTCAGGCAAGCAAAAGAGGTGATCAAAGCTTTGAAGAAGCGTCTTCAGCACAAGAATTCAAATGTTCAATTCCTTGCCTTGACGGTACGTTTCTTTGCTTTAGTATCTGTTTAGTTCTCCTGGTTTGTCCTTGTGTGAGAATATTGTGAAATTGGTTTGCAGCTATTGGAGACTCTAATAAAGAATTGCGGGGATCGTGTGCATTTTCAAGTTATAGAGCGTGAGATACTGCAGGAAATGGTCAAAATTGTGAAGAAAAAGGTTAGTTTTCTGTTTTCCCTTATGGCCTCTTTGGGGGCTTTTAGCTACATGCCATTCTATAGCTTATGGTTCAGCAAAACGCCACTCGCAGTGGATGACAATTTTCTGAATCATTAAACGGGCATGCAGCTAAAATTCCTTCTGTTTTTTGGGGGTAAATACATGATTAATTTACGGGAAACAGTACGGAAGCTCATAATCTGATTCAACATGAACAGATCAGTGAGATATATTGTTGTAATTCATTGTTTCAGAAGATGCATATATTCTTATTCATTCAAAGTCAAAATGATTATTACAATCACTACGCACTGGTTTATGTTTCAATTGGTGAAACATACAAGTGCGGAATGATCATACCAATCATAGATCGTAGAAAATTGCAAAATACCCCCAGTTGACACTACCCATCCCCCACCACGCACACACAAAAAAGAAACTTATTTTGCGGCATCTACCCCACCGGTTCCCTCCGTTTGCAAGGTCCCTGCTGCTGCTACTTTTTCCATCAATTATAAATTAAAACGTCAAAAAACAATGGAATACCAGTGGTTAACGTAAGTACATCTCGTGTAATATATATGTGCAGCTAATTCAGCTATACTATGGTTGAGGTTGTAGACGAGAGAGAGAGGAAAGCGAGAACAAGTTGATAGAAGATAAGTAGAAGAAAAGAAATTTTATTTAAAACTGTAATCACAAACAGGCAGGCTGGCATATTGATGACTTTTTCGTATGTTTTCTACTAAAATTAGCCAACAAACTAACGGCAGGGGGAATTCATGCAACATGTTTTTTTAATATTCCTTTTTTAATTCCATCATAAGATCTTTTTTTTGGCATTCATATCTATTCATCCGATCTTTGCTCTTACAGTCACATTGAATTATCTGAATGCTACATTGACTAATAAATTTGAACTATCATAACAGCATAAATCTTTCGGGGTTCCTTCCGAAGTGCTTTCACTGTTTCTTTTTGTCATTTGCTTGACCATTTTTACAGGCAGATATGCAAGTGAGAGACAAAATTCTCACACTTGTTGATTCTTGGCAAGAGGCTTTTGGTCGGCCTGGTGGGAAGCACCCTCAGTACTACTGGGCATATTCTGAACTGAAGGTGAGTTTGATGACTGCTAGACTATCGAGAACAAGCTACATTACATGGGAAAACCCTTTACCTTTAAGCTTTTAAAGAAATCCCTGTGGCTTTACTTCCATATGAGGCACACCTGCAGTTTGATTTCCTATCCTGTCACACATTTCCGCTTTATGTCAATTTTAATCACTTACTGGAGTTAATAAAGGTCAATAGGTTAATTGGCTGGCATTAGTGGTAAGCAGTGGCGGACGCAGGACTAAACTTTTGTGGTGCTAATGGGACGCTGCCGCCTGCCTACCCGATCGCATGCTGCCTGACTGCCCGATTGTGAATGCTACCTGTCTGCCCGATTGCACACAGAATTATGCCACACAGCGATGCACACAGACTTGTGCCACACAGCGCCAGTTGTTGTCGCATCTCATGCCTACTCGAGCCGCCCAGCACGCTCAAGCCCACGCCTACACGCTAGCCGCGGCGCTAGTCTCTATGGTTCTTCATGATGGGGATCGGGGAATTGATTAGGGATTGGAGTGGAACTCGAAGCTTGGTGGTAAGAGAGCATAGTCAGAGTGAGATAGATGGGTTTGGTTGGCTCAGCCAATTGGCCCAGGACAACAACGACCAGCATTTGGCTTGACGCAACGAATATATGGGAATTCTAACCGAAATCATTTCCTTGTTCTTCTTCTACCCCTAGAGCAGCTAAGCTTCAAGCCATGGCGCTCGTTGGATGGGGGTGCTAGGGGTGCCCATGGTCTGGCCGGGCGTAGGGGGTGTTCTAATGAGAGAGGGAGTTTTGCTATTCACAACTGTACATCTTATTCATTATTTATAATGTATATATAGACATTATTAGTTGGGCCTCGTGGGCTACGTGGGCCACATGGGCCAAGAGATAGACTACTAATATGTAGAAAACTCTTAACACCCGCTTCAAACTCAAGGTGGATCAAGAGGATCTGATGCACTGAGTTTGAGTAGATGAAGCTGATGTTGTTCTCAAGTCTGAGCCTTATTGAATAAATCTGCAACATTAAGCTCTAAGGGTACGTACTAGAGGTCGATGGTCTACTGCTAACAATGATGCATCAACACCAATATGCTATGTCAACTCATGCTTAACCGGATTGCTAGCAATCTGAATGACACTTGTATTGTCACAAAACAAACGTGTAGGATTGTTAGAATGAACACCAAGATCAGCCAAAAGCCATCTAACCCAAACAATCTCTACGGTGCTAGTGACAAGGGCTTGAAGCTCGGCCTCTACACTAGAGTGTGGCACTGCAGTCTATTTCTTTGACTTCCAAGTATTGAGCGAAGTACCAAGAGAAATGCAGTAGCAAGTGATAGATCGACGATCAAAAGGATCATTCGCCCAGGTGGAGTCAGAGTATGTGTGGAGTTGGAGCTAACTCGAACTTGCATAGAACCGACGTTAGGATGTAGTCCCCCTCATGTATCTTAGCACACAAAGAATATGACCATAGTAGACTGAGGTGGTAGCACTGACAAATTAGTTGAGCACATGAACAACATGAGCAATATCTGCCCTGGTGATAGTGAGATAAACAAGGCTCCCAATCAGTTGAGGATAGCAGGAAGAATCTGTCAGTGGTACGCCATCTGAAGGACGAAGCTGCAGGTGGAGCTCCATGGGTGTGGCAGCATTGCGAGTATCAGTCATACCAGAGTGAGCAAATAGATCCTAAATGTAGCGATGTTGAGAAAGATAGTGGCCATCGCTGTCAGAATGAACCTGGATCCCCAGAAAATAGCTCAATGGTCCCAAATCTGACATTACAATGTCATGCTCACCTGGAGTGAAATCAATAGGTTGAATCACAGAACTAAAATGCTCGAACCAAGTATGAGGAGCCTACTTGAGACCATATAGAGCACATCTAAGATGACAAACATAGCTTGTAGGAGCCTCAACACCTTGGGGTGGCTGCATATAGACCTCCTTATATAGATCACTATGAAGAAAGACATTCTTGACATCCATCTAAGATATAGTCCATAAGCGTACCGCTGCAACAACAACGAGAGTACAGACGGTAATCATATGAGCAACTCGAGCAAAAGTCTCATCATATTCTTGACCATAAGCCTACTGAAAATCTCTTACAGCAAGACGAGCCTTGTATTGCTCCCTTGAACCATCTGATTTGTTATTTACTCTGTACACCCACTTGCAAGTTATAGAAATAGCTCTAGGTGGTAGCGGAACAAGATCCCAAGTGCATGTACACTCTAATGTTGTAAGCTCCTCACTTATAGCTAACTGCCACTTAGGTATACTGGTTGCCTTTTGATACGTACTCGGCTCAGATACTGCACCTGCACACGAAAAAACCCCATTGTCTCTAATGCCTGAATAGAAGAACGACCACGTAGGGCATACCATGATGTAGTAGAACGATCGTTAGAGTCAGTTGTACTAGCCGGTGGGTCAAGTGGATGAGAGGAGGACTGAGGATCAGAAGGTTCAAGGGGAATGAAAGTCTAAGGATTAGAATGAACTCTCTGTTGGCAACTATAGTGAAAGAGACAGTGGAAGTGTTAGAAACTGGTGGAGCTGGTGGAGGGGACACACTAGAAGGTAAAACTGTTGGAGAAAGTCTATGTGGAGAAGGTAAGTCAGTTGAAGGAATGGGAGGTAGACACAAAAAAGTGGTGGAATCTATGGAAGGGGAGGTATGTGTAGAAGGATGACAAAAAAGGGTCGACCCTCATCAAAGGTCGCATCACGAGAGATGCGAATGCGACATTCTAAAGAATCATAGCAACGATAGCCTTCATGCTCAGGACTATAACTTAGGAAGGAAGACACGCTCAACCGACTTGTCGACGATCAAGTCGCCGATCCTACAAAATAAAAATGAGAAAATTGGCTAAGAGTTCTTGGATGAGAATGGGGTTGCTCTTTATTGGAATGAACTAGATCTTTACAGGGGGTGCCTTAAGTAAGACGACAGATTAGCCCTAATTACACTGAGTGTATTGCCTGAATCTAATTGCCATCTGAAGGATCAGATGTGTTGCGGTTGTTCTTCCTTGGTTGTCTTCAGATTGTCCCTGGATCGATCCTCCTCCTACCGTTTGTATTCTCCTTTATTTAACTAACGAAGTAGTGGCAGTTTCTCCTAGAAGAGACACCCTTTGGAAGTGCCGCGTCTAGTCGGAGAGACATTGACAGTTAGTGAAATGCCAACTGATCAACGGTTGATGTCAGTGGGAGACAAAACCATATAGTGGTTATTGTCAGTGACTTAGGGCCAGAAACGTCGTGTGGTTTAGAGCAATTAAGGCACATGTTCTATTCATCACACGAAAGAGATACACTAGGAATTGGGTCCAAGTGTCAGTTCAAAGCTTCTACAAGCAGTCATTTGGTCAGGCAATGGGTACAGGACGCCTAAGATTCTAACGACCAGAGGGGTCGTTAGCTATGAGGTTTACAACCACATAAGCTATGTGGTTTTTAATTAATATTTAGGAATTTAATCCTCATCACAACTGAGCGCTCACGAGGTGCTAGAAGGACATAGCAGACACAATCAAAGACACGAAGATAAGCATAGCGAGCAAGTGCTCTGTATAGGACCTCACTAGGACACTTCCCCTGAAGCTTGGAAGAGGGCCGATAGTGGATGAGATAGATTGCCATAGAGACCGCTTCCCCCAGAAGTGAGAGGGAACAAAAGAGGCAATGAGAAGAGTACGATCACTCTCAATGATGTTACGGTGCTTGTGCTCAGTAACACCATTCTGAGCATGAGTACTAGGACACAAGAGTTGAGGAAGACTACCCTCAGAAGAAAGGAACTGCCAAAAAGCTGATGAAATATACTCTCATGTAGAGTCAGAATGAAAAAGATGAATGACAGAAGAGAACTGAGTATGAACCATTTGAGGAAAAGACTTATAGATAGAAATCATTTGGGAACAGTGTTTTATGAAGTAGATCCAAGTGTATCGAGTATGGTCATGAATGAAGATGACATAGTAACTATGACCACCCTTCGAAGCAAATAGAGAAGCATGCTAAACATCCAAATGGACCAAATTAACGGGACCATCAGATGTAGAAAAGCTGGAGGGATATGAGAGTTGTACTTGCTTACCTAGTTTGCAACTCTTGCACTAAAAATTGGTGTCAACATAAATAGGGCTAAGAACACCTTGATGAATCAAGATAGAGAGGTGTGAGCCACACAAATGCCCCAAGCGATGATGTCATTTCAGAAAAATACTTGCAATCATAAGTAAATGCAGAAGGACAAAGAGTAGATGGATCAACAAAAGAGGATAAAGGAATATGAGCAGGAGCAGTACCAGAAAAGGAGGGTAGTACCAAAAAAAGAGGATAAAAGAAGACTCAGACGATCAAGAATATAGAACCCTGCAGAACCTCTCTTACGATGGGCTGTACCGATGACAACTCTTATTCGATGATCTTGCACAAAGCAAGAGATGTCATCAAACCCAACAAAACAATTTATATCTGTGAGCTGCCCGACAAAGATGAGATTCATGGAGAGTGTAGGGACAAGTGAGACATCTGAAACTGCGAGGTGAGAGGTGAAAAGAGTCCCCTGATGAGTAAACACATGATGTTCCATGAGATATCTGAATCCTAATACCTTTTGCAGTAGGTTGACATGATGTCAGCTGAGATGCATCAGATATCACATGGAAAGAAACCCTTGAATCCAACACCCATGGGAGTGAAGCACCCGACAAAGGACGTGGCGGTGCAATAAAAACGGTGGATCCCTCGGAAGATGCCTGCAGCTGACACAACTGGGTCTAAAGGTTATTCATCTGAGCCTGAATCTGATCAAACTGAGTTGCACAAGGCTTCAAAGCATTGGCAAGGATACAAGAAGCAATATCAGTATCACCTCAATGAGACAAAGTATTAGGAAGGCAGCCCTTAGGTGGGGGCTGAAGCTTGTCCTCCCTCCTTGGGTGGAAGGGGATCTCTAGTCCACTAGACACCTCGATGAACACAACTCTCGCAAGCTGGTAGAGATCTGTGTAAGAGATGGTGAGGATCTCCTCCTTTATGGGCCCGAGAATCTGCACCGCGATGTCCAGCCCCACGTTGGCGTCGTCATGCGCCTGATCCGCCGAGTAGTTCTTCGCCATGGCTGCTACGACTAGCGGCCCAAAGCAGAGAACCGCGGGGATGGTGGATCTTGGCGACGGCAGGCAACAGGAGCAGTCAACAACGATAGCACTACAGCAGAGCAGCCCGAGTGCGGGCATAGAGTCAAAGCAGAAGAGGTAGGCACCAGGAGCAGTCGTCGACAGCGGCGCTGGAAGCAGAGCTGCCAGAGTGCGAGCACAGAGCCGAAGCAGAGGAGGAAGGCACCAGGAGCAGTCGTCGACGGCGGCACTGGATGCAGAGCACCTTAGGGCGGTGGAGCTCAGCGGCCCTAGAGAGGGGCGACGGCGGCACAAGGCGCAGGCGACGGCTGTGGCCCGAGGCAGCAGCGGCCCAAGGCAGATGGCCTGAGGCAGGAGCGGTGGCGGCGGCCAGAGAAAGGAGCGGTGGCGACCTGAGGAGCGGTAGCGGCATGAGGCGGCGACGACAGATCCGATAGGAGACAATGGTGGATCTGGAAGTTTACGTCGGCGGCTCAACAGCAGTAACCAGACGGCAGCGGTGGTAGCAGCGAAGGTGGCTAGGGTTTGGGATCGGGAGGATCCATGTGTTCCGAAACCATGTGAGAAAAATGAGAGTTTTTCTATTCACAACCGCGCATTTTATTCATTATTGAGAAGATATATATGAACCGGATTAGTTGTGCCTCGTGGGCTACATGGGCCACATGGGAGAGGGAAACTACTAATATGTACAAGACTCTTAACAGTTGGCACATCTAGGTCTTCAATTCTAAGACAGTTTATTTTGCATGAACCAATGAATATTTTTATGTGCAGCAATCTGGTGCAGAATTTCCTCAGCGCTCACCTGATGCAGCACCAATATTTACTCCTCCAGTCATTGGCCCAGCATCTTTGCCAACATATCTTCAACCAGGGTATGGAATGAAGGTCAATTCTGCCTTGAGACTTGATGAGGCAATGTCATCTAATGAGCCTTCTCTGAGGTAACCATGCTTTAAAAATTGTACTCTGGATGTCAGTATGCTTCTTTTGTGTGTGCTGTGCTATATGACATATTTTTATCTGTTTAGTTTGTCAGACTTGGAACGTATGATGAGTGCTGTGGAGCTATTTAGTGAGATGCTGAGAGCAGTGGATCCAAATGATCGTGAGGTATGAATATGTATTATGTATTTGATTTTTTTCTTTTATATAGCTTATATTTTGATGTTAATAAATGTCACTCATATTAGTTAATTTGAAACTAGGTGGTTTATTGACTACATTACTGTTGTATCCTTGAGTGCACTAGTTTGCACAACCTACATCTGAGTTTAATCTTATGTTTTGAAGTAATTGTTGATATCTTTGTTTTGGTCTGTCTAAAGTTATCCTTTATAAGTATCTAACACTGCAAATATTTGTTATCTTTTAGGCTGTCAACGATGAAATTATCACAGAACTTGTGAACCAATGCCGGTCATACCAGAAAAAGATAATGAGTTTGATAGGTTCAGTGAGGTATGTGCCTGAGTGAACATTCTGTCCTACGTATCTAATTTGTTCAGCTTGCATGTTACCTTTAATAAGGGACAAATGTGTCTTTTGCTCATAGGCTGTTGGGTGTTGTTGTTTTCATACAAACATAGAATTTACTTATGAAACTACTATGGTTACCTATTCAAAAAGGGAAAAGAAACTACTGAGATTACACAATGAATTTAGGAGAGTAGGCCAGGAGCAAAACCGGTTGATTTGTTTGCCATGACTAGGAAGTCGGAATAGCAATAGTTCAAAGCATAGTTTGAAAACATGGGTCCAGATAACATTGATGAGACTTATCCCTGTAGGCTCTTAGCCTTTTTGTTCAGAAAGAACTGAAAAGGACAAATATATAACTGTCATGCATTAGAATCCCTATATCATATGATTAGGGGTGCAAACGGAGTGAATACGGACGGATATCGCTTATCCCGTATCCTTTTCCATATTTTTTCTCGGATTCGGAATTGAACATGGATAGTGCCGGATACGAATACGAATGCAGATAGTCTTAGTCACAAATACAGAGCAAATATATGCTGAACCGAATATGGATTGTCTCGGTCACGAATACTTATTCGAATATTGCGCGAAAACATAAACAATATATATCGCACAAATACAGATCAATCAACCATACTACATGTCCAAAATGCAACTAAATTAGTAGTTTAACAAACAAATTTAAATGTATCATACGATAACATAGACTATTTAAGCAAGTAGTAGTAACTACTAACTAGCAAGTAGCAAGTACATGATAGGGGCTAGGTAAGCAAGTAGTAAGTACTAACTAGCAAGTCACAAGTTCACAAATCACACCTCACACGGTCCAAAATTACATCAGAAGTTGAAGCACAGCAAGTAGCCAAGTAGTAAGTACTAACTAGTAAGACAATATGTGCTAACTGCTAAGTAAGTACCAGCTCATTGGCTGCACAAAAGACTTGTCTAGCAGCAGCCAGCAACGAGCCATCTCTATGACCATGCCTCAATCGATCTCAGCCTCGGTCATCATCTCATCCTACAAAAATAGATTTGTAGAATGTCAGATTTGTACAATTTGTCAAATAAATCTGAAGATGAAGTAATCTGATGGCTTATGTGAAGATGTAGCACCTAAGAATTTCACAATAGAATAAACACCTTTCAAGTTTCAGATTATGTAAGCCATGATGTTTGGATAAACTTGTTTATAATCCATTCCAAAGTTACAAACTCGAGGCAGAGACATCTAATCAAAATTCACTGAGCAGGACATGGGCCATGTGTGGCAGCTAGGGCTGAGGCGCTGTGTGATTTCACCAGACAATGGTGATGGCTGAACAATGAACATGCCAAGCGCAATTCTTTCCACCTAAAAATTAGTCTTTTCAGGCAATTCTGGGCAATTTGTACAAGCATTCTGGAAGTACACTCATCCCAATTAGGATGTTACATCAATGAAGAACATTAAGCATAAATCCTATTGGATTCAATGATTTGCATGGACTTAAAAGTAGTGAATCTGAATAAAACCTGGTCATTGCACTGGAGTTGGAGGGTTATATGGAGGAGGTGGGAAAAATGGGGGAGCACCAGGACAAGGGTTGTTGGTAAAACTGCAAAAATTAAACAAGTGTGAATAGAAGCAGCGTCAAGGCAAAGAAAAGTGGATCTATCAACTAAACTTTTAGTTTTACCTGATAGGGGTGAATAATGAAAAAGAACCCGTTGATGGAACTTCTCCTGACAAATTGTTATTTGACAGATCCCTGTAATTCAATAGAAAAATAAGTCGTTAAGCATTTACTAATTATACCACAGAATATAAACCGTAGATTACACTGAAGAAAAGGATGTAAACTAGTTCGTACTCAGAGAAATAAATACTTACAGAACTTGGCGGGCAGTGATAGCAGTTAATGATTTAGAAATTGAACCCGAAAGGTTATTGTTGTTAAGACGCCAATCCTCACAACAAAAAAATAAAGATGAACCAAATTAGTAACATAGTAACATTCACATAAAATGTTGCAGTGAAAATACAATGAAGAGACTCCTGACAAGAAGTTCTACTTTGAAAACCTAACAGCATGATAGATGCCTTAAAACATCAGAAAAGGAATGCCAACAAGCTAAATACTCATTGCCTGACAAACACTAGCGTGGCAATATATATAACTACAATATGTAAACAAGTTTACAGGAAAGGATTGAACAACAAATCAAACAAAATCCTTCTGTTACTCAGAATATGCATGATACAATTTTGTTTCCATTTGGAGTGCTGGTTGGTAAATGTGTTTAAGCAATGACAGCATGTGCGGAGTTGCTGTCAAAAATATTTAAGCATTGATTTGTCCGGTTGATATCAAGTAAAATAGTAGAAGAAAACTATTTTGACTATGTAGTTACCGTAGCATCGTTTTTAAAACAAGGGCTTTATGTTGCCATGAGCAACAACTCTATCCTGAGTTCCTGACAAATTAAATTCATTTCATGTTGACCCAGTGAGACTAGGAAGTTCGTGGCTTCAATCCTTATAAAATGTGGTGATGTTAAACAAAGTGTCTGCGTCCATGAGTCTTTCAAAATCACTATTCTTTACATAGTTTTCGTTATAAAAATGCTTTCAACTTTCCAAATCATCAAGTTAGCAGCTCAGGGATAATGAGTATGACCAACTAGCATGTATCCACAGAACTAAAACAGTGAACTAGCCATACATCAAATTCTTCCGGTACTACTAGAAGGAGACATGCAGTTTTCTTAATTCTATCTCTGTGTATGTGTGCTTCCATCAGTCCTAATGCAAATAGGCAATCAGGCATAGCTCTCAACGTTGCATTATTACTTCATCATAAGTGCATCTACCTATATATTATGAGAAGACATAGAAGATAGATAACATTCAGTTAATACTGAAATATCATTACTTGAATCAAATTTGTTCGATGAGTACATATGCTTAGTACCAGTTGACAAGATTGTTTAAACGTACCAAATGGGGAAACCACCTCATTATTCAGCTCGCAATCAAATCACGAAGACAAAGAGCTACTGCAAGTGCATGCATAATGTATTACAATCTGCATGAGAAGAAAAATGGGACCTTTTTTTTTGCTAGCGAGAGCTCCTCCACCTGCCTCTTCAGTCTTCACCTGGAGTTCTCTTGGCTTCCACCTGGGCAGCGGCACCCAGTATGGGTCAATCACGTTAGCTGGGAAGGAGCCGGAGAAGGAGCCAGTAGATCTGCATGGGGGCGGCCACTAGAGGGGGAAATGGCACCAGATTTGTGCGGGGAGGCAGCCAGACAGGCAGGTGATGCTTGATCTACTTGGGGAGACTACAAGAGGGGGAGTGAGGGGCGGCGGCGGCGGCGGCTGCCAGGGAGGAGGGAGGCGGCAACTGCGGCGACGAGGGAGGAGGGAGGCGACGGCGGTGGCGGTGGCGAGGGAGGTGGGAGGCGGAGGGGGAGGGCTTGGGTGGGGGGAGGGGTAGACGAGGATTGAGGATTGAGGACTTGAGGAGGGACCAGGGCACGGTGGGAGGGGAGGGGAGGCGGAGGCAGCGGCGAGGGAGGAGGAACGTGGTGCCGGCGCCAGCGGCGGTGAGGGGGCCGGATGGGATTGCGATTTGGGAGATGTGGGCGGGAGATGTGGGTGCTGGTCGCGGGATTGCAAGGTGGGAGCCAGGAGCAGCGGGATGAGACGATGAATGGATATTGGATGGTGTTGTTTGTCGCTCGACGCTCGGGTAGTTCGGATAGCATAGGATAATTTTCGGATGGCTCTGATTTATTTTTTGGATAGCTCCGAATACGCTGGATATCTTCTTACCGAATCCGAATCCGTATCTAACCAAGAAAAACCCGAATCCGAAAATAAAACCGGATATCCGGAAAAAAGCTCCGAAAATTGCCCACAATTATTCAGTCGGTCGGGAATTATCCGTTTCGTTTGCACCCCTACATATGATGTTTCATGGAACAGCTGGTCTGTAAGTAGCTTTATAAACTTATATTTCACTGGGAAAATAAGGCATGGGGGTTTATCTTCCAACTTCTGTTTTGCATGTAGAATGGCAAATTTGGCTTCGCATCTATGTCAAAGCAGACTTCTTCTCGCAATCAGACATGCTTGTGACTTAGAAATGCGTCCGTATTTTTGCAAGCTTGTCTTCATGCATATTGTAATCCTGTTTTAAATCAATAAAGTTTAAGCTCCTTGATTAAAAAAGCCTAGATTCAAGTCACATACTGTTTGAATGTTTTGCTGAACGGCTGAACCTAATCGTATAGACCTGACAACTCCTTACATAACAGAACAATGTTAACTAGTAACAAGCACTCGACTTAGAGACTCTTCAGAACAACGTAAAGATGTCACTATCTTTAATATTAATTGTCTGTATACTGCCGAACTAATTGTCTGAAGTTCCTGTGGGGCATTACAGGGACGAGGAGCTCTTGGGCCAAGCTCTCGACTTAAACGACAGTTTACAAATTCTGCTTGCCAAACACGATGAGATTGCATCAGGTTGTCCTCTACCGGCTGAAGAATCAGATGTGTTGAGTGAATTACCAACAGGAACCACTCAAACCACCTCTGCAACAGTTGCTCCTACCATTGTCTCAACCAATGTATTGGACGATGAAGAGGAAGAAGATGAAGATGATGAGTTCTCCCAGCTAGCTCGGAGGTTATACTGAATTACTGATACCAATCTTCTTGTTTTCTACTTAGTTCATTTTTTTTCTTACATCATCCTGAGCTGACGACTACTTGTGATCAGGAATTCGAAATTCAGGTCAGCAAATGCGAACCACGACAGAATGGCAAGTTCTTCTGGCTTAGGGACATCTTTGTCGACCACCCACGACGGAATAGCAAGTTCAGCAGCTTCTGTTACCTCTACAGCCTCACCACCTAACCCAAGCAGTGCATTGTCTCTACCTGATCCTCCAGCTCCTGTGAGAACTTCTCAAGAAGAGCAGGTTATGAATGACCTTCTCGCACTAACCGTATCATCAAACCCTTCAACACCCCATACTCCAACACCCGAACTTGCCTTGAATCAAGGTGGTTCCCCAGCCAATCATCATCCACAGTCTTACTACGTAAACCAAGGAAATGCAGCTGCACCGTACAATAGTTACGCTGCTCCTTGGGCTCAGCCTCAGTCTCAAACTGCAGGCGTTCAGCAGCAACCACCACCTCGATCACAACTGCCATACAACTCATCTCCGTACCCACCACCACCGTGGGCCTCTCAGGATAACACCGAATCAAACCCTTTCATAGCAGATTCATTGCAGCATCATTCTACTTCCAACTCGCCTATGAACGTGCCGTTGAATTTGAGGCCTGTACAGCAGTCACATTCTTTTGGGGTACCACTTCGAAGTGTTGGGTCAGAGTCACCAATAAACCAGACATTGAAGCCACCGATGTCTGCAGGGGCTCGCAGGCCGTCTTATGTTTCTTCAAACAAGTTCTTCGATGATCTGTTCGAGAAAAACGCCGATGGTAGCTTGAAAGTGGGCAATACCGTTGGTGCCAGCACGTCGAGTCCATACGAACCATAGCGATGACATGGAAAAAAAATGCAAAACAATATTAATCGTGCTACATTGTTTGCTTGTCTTGATCTTTGCAATCTCGCCGGTTTGCCTGCAAAAATTGTGAGGTTTCCTCTTGCCATGTCGGATTGATTTGGCTGATGCTTCTGGGGAACATACTGATCTGTTCATAAATAATTTTTGTCAACGAACTATGTGACGGCATCAGTCTCTATGCTGTGTATAAGTTTTTAGTGGCAAATGATTATTGTCTAGTTCAAATTAGATACTATTGTAAGGCTTGACGTCATACGTGCCGTACTTCATATATTGTAGCTGGTTCTTATTTTCCTTGGGTCATTAAGGGAAGCATACTAGCGTCTAGCAGTCGTCCAACTGTTAGACATAAATAGCGACTAGAGGCAGTGAATATGAGCCACCTCTTTTAGTTATGAAAGCTATAAAGATCAAATGCACAAGATCATAGCGGAAGTTTTGCGGCGAAATTGAAAAACCCCAAATTCAAAGCCTCTCAATCGGTTTGACTGCCAGTGATCGATTGCAGGCCGGTCTAGCCACTAGTTGAAGAATAGCAGCCTGAAGGTAACTTTTGATTCCGTGATCTAAATCCCCTGAGATTTCATACATTGCTTAACAAGAAGGTCAAGAACTTGTTTCAATTGACGATTGAGATGATCATTATAACATCCCAAAGTTCTCGTAACTAAAATTAAATAAAAATATTAACATTATTATTTTATTGGATTTTCAAAAAAATTAAAAGAGTTTTGTTGAATTTCCTGGTTTTAAAGTTAAAAATAAAATTTAATTAATTTCTTTGAATGTTCTAGATTTTAAAAAGGGTTTTCCTATTTTTCATAAATTTAAAATAATTTATGTGAATAAATAAAACCAACTTTAAGTTGGAAATAATTTTATTAAGTTCAAATTAATTTAGAGAATTTCTTTGAATTTTTTTAGAATTTTTGAAATCTATTTGCTACTTTCTAAAAGACTTTTGATTTGTCGCAATTTTCGAGATTCAAAAATCAATTAAAATCCTCCAATTCATTTCGGTCCAAAGTCCTCTTTCCCCGGCCCACGTCACTGCCAGCCCACCCGGTCTCCTCCCTCTCTTGTCTCTCTGACCATCGAACCCCACCCACTAGCCCCCTTCTTTCACTTTCATTCTTCTTCCTCCAACCACCGTGCCGACCGCCATTGCCGCTCCCCCAAGCTCCTCAATCCCGCGCTTTCTTCCCCCATTTCTTACGCAAACGTGCGCATTAAAGTCCTCGCATCACATCATGCCCGTTTTCAGCCATGCCCCCCCGCCCCCCTTCATGCGCGGTTTCACGGATTGCTGTGATCGGCGTGATTCTCGTCGCCCGATCTCCTCCCCCAGTGCCCCTCCACCCCTAGGTGGTCTTCAAGTGATTAATCTAAGGGAAACAATATTACTCTGATGTCCGGAGGACCAGACGGTTCTCATCCACCCATTCCTACTCGCTTTTTATCCTCCCACCAAACTTCCCTTCTCACCACTGCCACTCGTTTCTTATTCTCTCCCCTGTTCCCCTTCTCCCCACTGCCACTCATTCCTTTGCTCTCCCACATCCCCTTTTCTCCCCACTATTTGAAGCTCAAGGCGAGCAAGTTGCCTAAGAAGCATCTGTGCTGCCTCGCTAACGACAACAAGCTGCTGCTCTTCCACGATGCCACGCTCTCATGCGCCCTGGGCGTTGACGCCGGCGTAGGCTCCAGCTTGTGGGCTCCGACAAGTGCGCCGTCTGCCGCATCACCCGCCACGGCTTCTTCGCCAAGAAGGAGGGCAAGGCCGGCGTCGGCGTCGGCGTCTTCACCACGTCCACCAGTGGCTGGGTGTTCAAGTTCATTGAGGCCTACGATGACGACCCGGCCACGCGCAAGGCGCTGCTAGTCTGCAGGGTCATCGCCAGCAGGGTGCACAAGCCGCTCGACAACCTTAAGGAATTCGTCGGCCAGATGGGCTTCAACTCGCTCGCCGGCAAAGTCGAGCCCTACTCCGCGGGGTGCGGCGCCCTCCGTGCCGGCCTGGCTCCTCCACGCCAGCTTCCCCTCTCGTCCCACGCGACTCCCTTCCTCGTGTCTCCTCCCCTCCCTCGCGAGGTGGTCGCAGGAGCACAACAAGAGAGACGGAGGGAACAATGTTACAACTGTGGAAAAAATTATTGCACACGAGGGGAAAATTTGTTGCATACGACGGGAAAAAATGTTGCATACAAAATTATGAGATGTTGCATTTTTTTTTGATATGTTGGCGTATCCAGATGTGTTTGTGTGCTTGATTTTTTTTTATAATAGTTGTGTTGTTTTGATTCTGAGAATTTTTGTTTGCTTGATCCTGAGATTTTGAGGTAATGTTGCATATGAGTGTTTCATATGTTACAACAAGAGGAAGTAAATGTTGCACTGCTCTTACTAAGGTGTTGCATCGGACTAGACTGTATGGTGGGAAGGCTCCCACTGTACGTCCGAACCGTAGTTCCTCCCTTAATCTAAGCATCCAGAATAAGGCCTTGCTAATGAAAAACCTCCACAATGTTTTCAATAAAAAGGAGGTTCCTGGGGTACATCTTATTTGGACAACCTATTACAGGGAAAGATTGCCACAAGCATCCAAAGAGGGGAGATCTTTTTGGTGGAAGGGTATCATGAGGTTAAATAAAAATTTGAGGGGAATTGCCCCATGTCACATAGACCAGGGAAACACAGTTCTTTTGTGGCATGATGTTTGGAACAATAACTTCTTGATGCAGACATTTCCCAGGTTATATTCTTTTGCAAACGACAAAGATATCTCATTTACAAGGTATTTAAGCATCAGTGATATTTAGGAGTTATACAATATTCCATTGACAGTGCAAGCTTTTGAAGAGTACAGTCAGCTACAAGTTATTCTATCACAAGTGGATCAATCCTCTAGTGAGCAAGATACATGGACCTACATTGGGGGGAATGGAAATTATTTTTCTCAGACAAGGTAGTCAGAGTCGAGATCCCGAGTCGGATCGATTTGCCTCCGGTAGGATCGAATCGTAGTATCGAATCGTAGAATCGGCGATTCTACGGATTTGTAAAAATACACATATTTAACATCTATACTATAAGTTTGTATGATTGTTATATGGTTTACCACTTGCATGTTCCTTAAAAGTAGCTAGACATACTCCAGGAATAAAAATAGCTTATCATTATCAAGCTCAAGATTGCTCATGCCATAATATAGATATTTGTACTAGCATTACCACATCGATACAATATTTTGCATGCTCCTTGTTTATTTATAGTTTCATTCTCAGAAATTAATATCAACAAATTTTGCTCTAAAACAAAATATCGCAAAGCCCGGCCTCTAAAAAAATTGCCCTAAGTCTCTACAAGTAGGATCGACGGTGAGATTTGGATCGACAGTCGTCGTGGGTTAAAGAGAACCGTAAGACTCTAAGAGTAGGATCGCGATCCTACCTACCTTGAGTAGGATCGGATCGGCAGTAAGACTTGGATCGACAGGCTGTCGTGGGTTCGTAGAGTCGTAAGACTTTAAGACTTGGATCGCGATCCTAACTACCTTGTTCTCAGATATTACAAACTTTCATTCCAAAGCTTACAGGCTACTTCTCCTTACTTATGGATTTGGAAGAGCAAATGTATAATGAACTGAAAGTATTTGCTTGGCTACTGCTATCTGATAGACTAAACACTCGAAATATGTTGCTCAGGAGGCATCAGGTGATTCAAGGAGGTTATAATTGTGTGCTTTGTAGAGATGCGGTGGAGGAAACACTTGTTCATCTTTTCTTTGACTACCACTTCAAGAAACTTCTTTGGAACTATCTCAAGATTCCTTTGGCGAGACTTGATTTAATTTGTACACCATGGTACAGCATGCAAAGCAAGCCTTTCAGCATGAGTGCTTTATGGAAGTCTTCATTATAACATCTTGGACAATTTGGAAGTAACGCAATGGAAACTGTTTTGAAAGCAAGACCCCAAGTGTGTGGAAGGTGCAATTTAGAAATGAGATTACTTTACTTATGTTTAGAGTAAAAGATACCTTCAAAACTCTTCTTCCAGATTAGCTTGATTTAGCCCCTGTTTAGGGGTTGTACATCCCCCCTTCTATTATTGTACATAAACTCTTTTTAATTAATTAATTAATTTTCTGTAGGGCCTCCCTTACAGTGTTTCCTCAAAAAAATATACACAAACTATACCCTCAAGCATTTGTATTAACTATAAGGGAAGGCGCGCGCGCGTTAGCGCTAACACATAGAGTGCAATGATATAAAGTGAGTAGGAATTGTTTCCTAGGACAGTATTATTTTGCTTGTACTATGGGCCAAACTGACAAAGGATGACTGCCATTGGGAATTAGGCCAATAGCCTGATGTATATGCAGTTGCAAGAGGATGTATTTGGTAAATGGTAATATGTAGTTCTGTTGCTTTATTTGTATCTCCTCAATAGGTACCATATGCAGTTCTATTTCTTGTGCAATATCACAATGGCAAAAGAGAACATTTTATTCTACACAAAGATAAAAACAACAAACAACAAACAAAAAGAAAACACATTTCAGAAGTCCAAAATAGCTATTCCATATTTTTTTTGTACTAAGTTGATTATTCAAATGTTTTTTTTCACTCAAGAACACAGTATCATCAACCAACAGATAAACACAAAATAGCATATTCCATCAAACAATCAAATGAATCAGTAATAATGGATAGCAACCTGCACATGCGCATGTTCATTAAGAAGACATCATTCAAGCAAATGGGTATGTTTGCCTCAAAAAAATGCTGTGGTATGAATCAATCGAATTGGCAATAAAATTGAATAAATGCTTGAAATGCACGGCTCGTACAAAATAAAGAACATGCCATAAAGTGAATACGGAAGTTAAACACAAAAAACAGGTTCAACAAACACTTCCAAAACAATGAAAAAGAAACCGGAAAATGTGAAAAACAATAGGTGTGTGTCAGGACCCAAAAATACGATCCAGGAACCCTCTGTGTACTCTGAACTAGTCCCAGATCAGTAGCTAGCTCACATACAAAAAAAAACAGTGATGAAATACCATCCATTTATTCGATTTAACTAAAAAGATCTCAAAATAACAATAGTAATAATAGCTGGACCTTATGGTCATTGTTTACTTAACTTACCACGTGGAGCTGAAGAAACAAATAAACTCTTGCAGCGGAACGGGAAAACTTAAAAATGCCAATCAACATGCCCACATGCAATCAAGTGGAGAATGTATCCTAATTCGCAAAACCTTCATGGTACTCCTAAGCGAAAAACTCCTGAGCAGCTTGATATTCTTCAACTGAGCAACAATGGCGCAAAGTCGTGAGTACATAAAGCACTCAACAAGTCGTGGGGAAATGTATGCAAATAGTATTAATGTAAGGCTTGAACAAAGGTTAGCTGTATGGTTCTTTTGCATAAAGCAACATTGACGATAAATACAATAAATAATTTGAAATGTGTAATTGAAAAGAATAGTAAATAAGTAAACAATTTCTTTTAAATAACCAGTGAACTCCTCATTCACTTCCTAATACAAATCACCAAGTGAATTACCCATTCTCCAAACGAACATTATATTCATCAAGTGAATTTCCCATTCACACTCCGACATATTTTATAAAGAAACTCTACCACTCATGTGAAATCCCCAAGCACGTCCATAACCGCGGACACGGCTATTCGAATAGTTTTTAACACTCTGCAGAGGTTGTACAACTTTTTCCACAAGAGATAATCATCTTATAATGTCCGCTCACATACTTTCATAGGTGTGTGACTAAGTAATTACCACAAGGCCTTTACAAAGCTCTGTTTTGACTCAGTTTTGCTCGCTAAGCTTTCAACGTTGAATGTCTCACCGACCAAACAGGGCCCCCTCTTGCGCCAAACACATCCCAAACAGAACCAAATCAAAACATTGCTAATTAGTTAGCCAGGTCCATCCCATCAGACATGTGGTTGTACGGTTAAGGCCCAATTCAATGGCGCACAAGATTAAGTCCATGAAAAATTACTCAAACGAGTCTACCACAAACTCACAACGTGTTAAATCTACACCCTCACTGCACAACCACTCGCCGAAGCAAAAATCATTTTGTTTAACCAAGACCAATGACATACCCTGTCATGGTACAAAAATTTTAACAACAGTGCCTAACTACCACGATTCCATATTTCATTAAGTCAAGATTAATCATCATGACACATGTGATAATGAACCCATCGTAACTAAGCTTGACTAAGCATCTGTACGATACCCATGTTGGTGATACAAATATGTCCAACTAAAATTATCCATGCTAGGGTGACAAAGGATTCATGATATTCAAATAATCAATAGAGGCATAATGACAACAGGTGATAGCTAATCCCAATACAATTTGTATAAAGATAGCATACAATTGTATAAAATAATATACTTTTGAAATCATAGGATCAACATGATAAAAGGACAACAACTTGCCTTAGAATAGATCTTGAGATTGGTCTTAATCTTGGTGCACTCCTCCTTGCTCAAAATACCCCGAAGTATTAATGTCTACTCGCAAACAAGGCAAACAAACTAAATAAATACAAAATAGAGACCAACCAAACTCCAAAAATTAAATAAAAATCTCAGAAAAATAGATCTTGAATTTAGATGAATTTAGAAATTTCAATGGACTCAATCGGAGTTCGGATGAAGAAGATATGGCTTTTGGAAGTTTTAAATCCATGAAATAATGAAAATCATAATTTATGGATTTACTGGAATTGTTTTTCTAAAGGAAAAACCAATTATTGCGTTAGCTAACGTCAGCAAGGGATTTCAGCCAAAAAGAAAAAGAAAAAGGAAATGGAAATTCCTCTTGACATGTGGGACCCACATGTCATTGAGATGGCTCACGGTGGACTAAATCCTCCGAGGTTTTGGATCAGGGCTTAGGTTGAGGTGGCACGCATGCGCTGACTCAACGGTGACTAGGCGACACGGAGATGACACACAAGCACAAAGGTTGACATGGCTGGTGAGCTGGCAGGTGAGGTAGACACCACGGCGGCTGAACGTTGGCGAGGCTCTGGTGAACACTGGTTTTGGCGAACAACGGCGGCGAAGGTACACACTGGACAAACGCGACACGGGAAAACTGGTGACACGATCAGATCTCGCCGGCAACAACTAGAACGGTAGCGGCTACAAGATAAGGAGCGGAGCGGCACGGCATAAGGTGGCGACGACGACTCGAGGCTCCTTCAGCGAAGATAGCGCGTGCATCATGTAGAACGTGACATGGCAATGTCGACGGTGAACTCCACGAGAGCAGGGGCTCACCGACGGTGGCGGATTTCAACGGTGAAGGCTTCGGCGGCGCTAGGGTTCAAACTCCGATTCCGACGAAGAGGCGGCGCTCTAGGGTTTGCGACTTTAGAGAAAAGGCGGCGGGGGTTGATGCGATCCTCGTGACGCGGGTGCAGGCCCTTAAATAGGGTCAGAGCTGTGGAGTCCACATCGAGGACGATGATGACGTGGCCAGGCTGGGTCCACAAGTCAGCGGGTGCAACTTGGACGGAAGCGAGTAGCAAAAAGGCGCCGTAGAGACCGACAAGTGGGACCAGGTGTGGATTCGTAAGAGAGAGAGGAGTGAAGCTGACATGCAGAGCCCGCATGTTAGTGGGAGGCGGGGCGCACGCGTGTAAGGCTGGGCCGCATAGTGCTAGGTTGGGGCTGGAATAGGAATGGGTTTCGGCCCAAAGTTTTTTTTTCCTGAGATTTTAATAGCTTTTCCTTTTGGAAATTATAGAAAATACAAATGGCAATTAGAAAATAGCAAATGCACTCGAAAAAATTCTAGAAAATATATCCAAGCACATAGAATCCAAATAAAATAATTTTGACAATATTTGATTTTGACATTAATCATATTAAATTGATTTGCTTTTGAAAGTCCATATTAAGCTTTATTTTAATTCCAATAAAACTTTTGGTGAATTTTCCTCTGAGCTAACCTACTCAAAAAGTTTTTTAAAACTCTAAAAATTAGGATGTTACAATTGTGCATAGACATTGGAAGGTAGATATATATATATATATATATATATATATATATATATATATATATATATATATATATATATATATATATATATATATATATCACACTAACACATTAATCATGTTAGCAGTGCTACAGTTCATGAGAAAGAACTTAGCCATTTTAATTTGCTTTATCTTATTTCATATATCAGATCTAAACCTTTTTAGATTAGTCAAATAATCAACAAGATTAATGCAAGGAACATGTAAAACTAAATATCCTTTTCTTTATGTATATTATTTGTGTTTGTTAAGACTAGAAATATAGTTCAATTGTAGTATCCAAAAATGCATTTCCAACACTTTGAAGACTACTTGACCTTGTAAGTCATAACAGACGAGCATGTTAGTTTGAAACTTGTTATTCACATTAGGTTTTTTGTTTTAGGTTTGCATTAATTAGTGTTTTTTTTAGAAAAGGCAGTCTGCTAGCGTTCAGTTTCTGAACTCTGTATTGTTTTCGGTTTTGGTACTGTAGCAATTCAGATAATAGTCGATTAGAGTTTGAGAATCGGATTAGAACCGAATTGAAACTTGGATTGTAACTCTTTGAGAAAATCTATAAAAAGGAGAAAACCAAAAAAGTCGCATCACCCAGATGCGGCGCAAATTGGAAAATCTAGAGTTCTACTTCTTTGTTCTCTGTTCTTCTACAAATAAGTTCAGAAATCCAGAGTTTTGTTTCTTCAGAGAAACTTCATAATAGACAAAAGTGATCCAAGGCGTTTTTTGCTCTAACACTTGGTATCAGAGCTTGTATAATTGGAAGCAATGGCTGGCGATAAGTCGCCGAAGGAGACACCACCACCGGTAGTGACCATCGTCGAAACATTGATAACAAGAAGATCGCTGACGATAGGAGTTCCACTTCAGTATCCAATGCTGACAGAGACAAATTACGACCTGTGGGTGGTAAAGATGAGAATCATCCTACGATCTCTAGGTGTATGTGTAATATCATGTTTATCATTAGAGGACCTAAAAGGATTAGAGAGAATTTTTAGAAGGAGTCTAGAAGCGTAAATTCAAAATTTTCCTGAGAAATGGAGAGAAACGCAGGCTTTCAGCCCACAGCAACCTGGCCCATGGGGGGCTGGCCTAGAAAGGGAGCCAGGGGTAGCAAACCCTAGCCCCACATTTTTTTGCCCTATGCCTCCTCCCCATTTGAGTCCAGCCACCACCTCCCTACTGCCCTCTTCTCCCAGGCCAATCCTTCCATACGCTACAGTGCTTGACTAGATAATCCTTGTTGCATCATTTGTATGGGTGCATGCTGATTTAAACAATAGGGAGAAGGAAGGAAGGTGCTGTATGCTGGGATTTCTGCTGCTGCCGCAAGAGACTAGCAATGAAGGAAGATCAAGGGAGTAAGGGAAAGAAGAAGAAGAAAGGGGGAAAAGGGGGATTCTCGTGGGGACTTCAGCGGGATCCAGTAGGGTATTCTAGGGTAATTTCTTTTTCCCAATAGCTAGTTTAATTCTTTTTCTATGCGAATTGTTGTCGGATATTAGTTTGGTTCCCTACTGTGAGTAGATCGGTAATCTGTAGTTCTGATTGATCTGTAGATTTGTATTAGTCCAATGCGAAATTAGAGTTTTGTTCCTCCTATTGATAGGTAGATAAACTCAATAGCTTTCTAGAAAGTCTTGGTTCGTATGATTTGTATGAGTAGATAATTAGTTATGGTTTTTACGATCCGAGTGTCTGTTCAATTCCAGGGTTTCGGACAGGAAACATGGTTTTGCAAAATTTAAATTTGAAAATGGATGAATTTGGACTTCTGGTCTGCATGACTTAGATAGTTAACTTTATAATGATTCCAGAGAGCCCAATATCATATTTTTTTGGACAAGTATAAAGGGAGTTATATAATTTTGAATCATATGATGCAGTTCTGTCTTTCTGTTGGGGACAGTCGAGAAGAAATGTTATGTTAGCGAATTTGGTTGCACAAAATAAAAATTAGAGTAAATTTAGTATGGAAGCTAATTCTCTTTAGATTCCATAATGACTTAGAATACTATTTTTGGATGCACCAATTAAAAGTTATGGGATTTCTAAATCGATATTACCGAAGAGGGCAGATCTGTCTTCGGTGGTAAAAACAAGGGTGCAGATGAAATAATCTAAACTTTTGATCACTTGAGAATTTGTGGGTATATGAGTGTAGATTCTAGAAAGCCTGAGTTCATGATTTTTGGAACTATAAATTAAAAGTTATGATTTTTCTAAGGTGACTGTTCTGGTTTGGACAGAATGGTATTTGGGAAGGAATGGTACCATTTTCGGGTTGCGAATAGGAGCAGATGTGTTTATTTAATCTTATTGCTATGTTGTGTGCATTTGAATGGTATTCTTAGTATGTTTTACGAATGCCAGGTGGTGGTGAGAATCCGGGGTTAGAGTCCTCTGTTCGTTGTCACTCATCACGTGGTTGAGGCAAGTACAGGTAGTGTATAGTATTTGCGGTGATAAATTCATGAAAAATTGCTATGGTTTAATTATATGGAATTTTATTTATGATTTTGCCGCTGAATTTTATTCTCTCATGATCGATTAAGAATATTACGTTCATGTGCATCATGGTATTCATGTTTGAGTCTTGGACTACGTGGTTGCCAAGAATTGATTCTTTTGAGGTCCCTATCATGTAATGGACGGGCAAGAGGTACCCACACTTGTGGAGTGTGGGCTTGAGGTCCCTGTGCCAAAGGGCACATGCTTGAGTATGCATCGACAGATCTACTACTCCGCATTACTGGTAATTGCAAAGAAGGAAGAAAGTTGCATTCCTATCATCTGCATCGCATGAAAATAGAAGAGCTTCATTTATGTATCCATTGCTGATGGTTATATGAGGATTTTGTTATATTCAATGCTTGTTTAAGATGTTTTGTTTATTACACTGTTGTACTTTGCTGAGTCGTGGACTCATGCTTGTTGTTGATCTTTTCTTTAGGTACTTCTCGAGGATGCGACATGCATGGGTAGTGGTAGATCTTTGGTGCACATCACACGAGATTACTTATGACCAATAAAAATAACACATATGCTGAATTTAAAGTGGACTTGTTACTATTTCTGTTTTAAGATTGTGCTCATCCTTCGTGATGATTGTTTTACTTGTAATCAGAATAGCCAAGTTTTCTTGTGGATGTTACTGTTTATGCTTTAAAATTTTAGATCTTGATTTATCCAACTCTTACATGATAGAATATCACAAGTGACTTGTTTAGACTTACATCCAAGGAAAACTCTGAAGAATCTTGATGAACCAATTATAGTTGGTAAGGAACTCTTCTCATTATGTTCAAATATTGATTTGGATCGGTTACTTGATGAGTAAGAACTAGATTTATGCCTAGGATATTGATTTTTCAATATCTGGTATACTTTAGCCTGGCTATGTGTAGCTTGTGGTGGTTTTATTGATTATTGCTAGCGTATTTGATGTTGAAAAGCTTGTTGAAATTTGATAGTAAATAGAAGTAAAGTTGATTGATAAGTTAGTTTAGTAGCATCCTAGGCTCGATGTTGAGCTGGGGTGTTATAGTTGGTATCAGAGCAGACATTAGATCCGTGGTAATTCAATTATTAAATTGACACACAGTGCACAGTAAGATGGGAATGTGCCAAGCATTGCATTTACATTTCCGTTATGTCGCATTGATCATTGTTGTTATGAATTGATTATGAATACTTATGATTTGATTATTGTGATGGTTATGTTTGATAATAGTTGCTGTTGAGAGGTTGAGGTCATGGTTGTGGCCCTAGGCTTTGCCAGGTTACACCACCGTTCGTGGTATGAGATTAGTAAAGTGGTTACCCCGAGTACCATAGTTACAGGTGTTGAGGGTGAGCTTCTTTAGAAAAGTTGTTCTCTTCTTGAGCTTGTTTTAGGCCAATTCTAGGTATAGTTGCAGTTGATGAATTTTCTCGGGATATTGGTTACAAGGCAGTTGTTGAGATTTCATTTGGTCTCCATTTGTGTTACAAAGCAATTATTGGCTCTTCCGACTGTTGAGATGCTTTTAACACTTGTGAACATTGATCATTAGCGAGATTGATATTTCCATGGTTGTTCCATTTTTCTTATTAGAAAACATGATTCGTTTATTCGTTTGATATTTTGGACAAAGAAAGTTTTCTGTTGCAAGTTCGTTAAAATGTGAGAGCTTTGACTTTATGTATTTCTTTTGGATTATTTCGAATATTGAAGTTTAATGCCTCTCTTTTCTGAAAGGAGGTGTTAAAACCTATTAGTGATGTCTTGACATACTTGACTAAGAGGTTTTAATTAAATGAGTTAATTGTTATGGTATGAGTTATCAAGTTGGATTAGTAGCATGGTGCAAACAAATTATTCTTGACTAACATCCATGGTAGTGAAATTGATTAATTTAAAATGTCCTTGTATTAGATACATGATGAACTTGTTTAAAGGTATGTCTATACCTACTAGGGATCCGAGATTTATTAAGAAGTGTGAGATATTGATGAATTGGTCTGATCATTAAGATTGGGGAATTTGGTAAATTCTTAGATAATTTGGAGTAATGGGTCTCAATGGATTAATCTAACAATTGGTGATGGTTATGTTAAGGATGTGTTTGAACGTTGCCTTAGAGGATATTAATCTGGAAATTATCGTAAATTGGCTACTTGATGATCATATATGGTTGCTAGATTTACATATTCCGTAGTATGATTAATTGTTGGAATTGTGTACAAAAGGTTGAAGTGATTGAATATCGGTAGATCTAGAATTTATGGGAGGAGTTCTGGATAGTTCGTCTCTATAGAATGACGTGATGAATTTGGTTGTAGTGTTGTTGAGACTTTTGATCGATGGAAGATTTCAATTTTTTTGAAGCTTTAGTGTGTTTTCACCGAAAACTAAACATGAGGAGGAACAGTTGAATATGTGTTTGTAAATATTCATGTGATTCTCAAAGGAAAGTAGGTAGCAATTAGACTTTATAATGAAGCTAGTTGATAACAATGATGGTTGGAGTGCAATTATTTTGTGTTAAGGTTTGATGTTGAGCACCACTAAGAGTTGAGTTGACGTGATTTAATAGGTGGCTTATGCCTACATGATAGTGGAATAGTCAGATGATAGCATGTCCTTGAAGAAAGGGTTTTGGTAAAACCTTTTAATTTGTGTAGTAGTTCACCTCTAGGATAAAGGGGTTGTTATAGTGAGGGTGCAAAGTTTTGGTGGACTCTCAATTTGAGGATGGGATAATAAAGTAGTAAGAAACAATTTGGTGAGTTTTGGAGAGCTTTATAATGGAAGAGTAGACGATGGAGATTCGTGTTAAGAGTGTATTATTGTTGATGTTAGTAAGATTGTCTGCAAATGATTGTGACTTATAGGAGTGGTGATGATTCTTTTAGAAAGAAAGTAATTTGATCGCCTTTTGTATAATCAGTTAAATGAAAAAGGTTAGAGTTTTGCATTCATGATCTTTTGGAGTTCCTGACTCATGTGGTAGTTGAAATTTGTTGAGTGAAGTGGCGTGTTGTAAAGTTATATTGGTTCTTAAGAAATTCAAGTGAATTGATCCTAAATGCTCTTTTGTTTGAATTGGCAAAGTGAGGTTGTAATAAAAGAAAAACTATTGTCTTTGTTATCTGAAAGAGTGTAGTAGAAGTAATTGAGGTTGGAGTTAAGTTTTGCAACTCGTAGTTTATTTGACGTGTGCCCTCATTTGTGGTCTCGTCCTTGTTTTTTCGAGATCATTATTATTTTACTATTTTTCCCTTGGTCTTGTGTTTAGTGCGAGTGGTAAACATTTTTCTATGTGTTGAAAGTTGTTTTCATTTACCTCTTCTTTTGAGAAAGGATCAACCAATTCGTTTCACAAGGGTCTTTTAAAGTGTATATTAAATGATTTTGTGAGACTTTGGGTGTCGAGTTCTCCGAGATGCATTCGGTGATAAACTGATTTCCTGGAATACTCCTTGGAGTGGATTCTATTTAAATAGAATGTCAGTCTTTGGATCTAAACTAATTGCATTGTCGTAATTAGTAGAACCTATAGTAAATTGTAATCCAAGAACCTTAGTTCATGTTGGAATGTTAGGATTATCAAAAGTGTGGGAATCTTAATCAATTTATTAGAGTACCACGATAGAGTAATTTGCAAGATTGTGTAGGTGAATTATGATAGTGTAGTTTAATGAGAGTAAGATTAACGAAGTAATCTAATCGTAATGACAAGTAATGAGATAGCAGGGATTGTTGAGTTATTATTAGGTATGACTTGGCTTCAGCGAGTAACCCTCTGCGAGTTAGAATCCTTCTAAAGATAATTTGGTCGAGAATATGTTTACATATTGATATTAATGATTGAGTATGGTTGGATTGAGGGAATTTTAGTCATCGAACTTGAGGATTTCCCTATCATTTATACCAAAAGTTCACTCTAAGAGTTTTGGATGTTGAAATTGGGCTTCTGTTTTTTTTTCTAGAACCTTAGTTGCCCAATGACTATGTGTAGAAGCAGTAGAATAAAAGTGAATTCGGAATAGTGTGATGATCATTGATAGAATCCTTTGGGTGTAGTAAATGAGTGTATGTGCTGAGAATTTCAAGTTGATTAACCTTAAAAGATTAAGGTGATGTGATTGTGGGTTAAAATATTTAATGAGGTGTTAGAAATCATCTGACAAATTAATTCCTTCAGTAGAGGAGTGGACTAAAGTATTTTGTAACACCCTGGCTATTTGGAAGCCAAGATGTCACCTAAATAATCTAACATACAACCATAATGCGGAAGAATTTGAACAATATCTCATCTAATGACATAAAGATCAATATTTAATAGAACCAAGGCATGAATATAGTCTGAATCCAAGCAAGTATATCAAAGGAGTGATCAAAGATCACAAGCAGTACTTAATCAACCATAACATAGAGAAGGTTATCAACCACATCTAACTTTATTTATTACAGTTCATCAATTAACGAATGAAGGATAGAACCAAGTCCCATTATTGAAACTAGAATATGGTGAAGTGAACGAATAGTGCGTGTCTACTCCCTCCCAATAGAGCCATCATTAACGATCACCTAAAATAAACAAACAAAGCAAGAATGAGTCCGAGACTCAGTAAGTACAGTGAATAAGTGGACATACAACAAATATGAACAAGACAATACCTTTAAAGGATATGAACAAAACACCGAATGAATATGTGAATGAATGGAATGAATGGATTGAATGAAATGAAAGGATTGCACACATGCTTATACCGGTATAGCTAGTGACACACCCGTCGGTGTTCACCTAAGCCTGCATTTAACAAAATGCGGGGATCCAAATCCCGTATGAAGAACGTTTCATACGGGTGTCCAAACCTGCCCACATTGGAATGGTGGGTCTTACGTGCCCATACTGGAATTGATGGGTCTTTATAATCCACTCCCGTGGATGGAACATGATGCATGTATTGAACTATGAATTATGAAAGACATCATCTCTAAACATGGAAATAACACATATGAAAGGAACATACACATTTAATCTTCTCATGGTTCATAGAAAAACACAGTACGAACATTAAGCATTAAACATTCACAAATCATAAGAACATTAAAGTACTAGCCTTTCGCGTTGCGACGTGTTAGTAGACAACGAAGGTGCCCCTAAACCTGAAGCCTCTCCGCCCCTGAAGAACCCAGGAAGACGATGAACGATCCTTGAAGAAGATGATCCCTTCTCTTCTCCTCCTTTCTCCCCTTTTTCTCCTTTCTCTTCTCCTCCTTCTTGTGGCCGGCTTCAATGGGATGGGGGAGGTTCCTTGGCCGACAATGGAGATAGCACCAAGGGGGAGGAGGTGCTGGAGATAGGGCGGCAGCCATGAGGGAAGATGGGGGTGGCGGCTTGGAGGGGAGAGGAGAGGAGTGGCGGCTTGGAGGGGAGGGGAGAGGAGTGCAAGGGGAAAAAAGGCCCTAGGGTTTCCCCTTGGCCGGCCCCTCATGGGCTTCCTATCCCAAAAGCCCAGGCCTAGGATGGCGCACAACTGCGGAAAACCCTTAATTGATCTAGCAATCTCTGTTGGATACTTTCTTTGTTAGGACAAATCCTCTTCTGAACTAGATTGCACTCGATATTGAATAATTTCTCTCCCGAATAATATATCCTCTCTGGTTGATATTCGGGGTATTACACTAGGATTGGTGAAATGAATCGCCTAGGGGCGGTTACTTGATTAGTGAGGAATGTTGATATTAATGACTGAGATTATTGTTGAGCTGTGTGAAATTTTAGTAAACGAATTTGAGGATTTCCTATCAATTATACCAGAAATTCATGGTAGGAGACTTGGAGGTTGAATTTGGGTTTTGCATTTTTATGCTAGAACCGTAGAGACCCAATATTATGTGTAGAGGTAGATGAACAGAAGTGAATTTTGAATAGTGTGTTGATCTTTGATAGAATACTTTGGGTAAAGTAAATGAGTATGTGTGCTGAGAATTTGGAGTTGATTATCTTTAACAGAATGAGATGATGTGGTTTTGTGTGAAAAGTCTTTATTGAGGTGTTAGAAATCATTTGTCAAAATAATTCCTTTGGTATAGGAGTGGACTAGAGAATTCTTTTGTGGATTAGTAGAGTCCCTCTAAATAAGTATGGTTGATCTTCCAGTTTGAGGATCGTTTTGGGATTGTCGGTAAATAGGAAGGAGTTAGGGTGATAATTTGGAAACCCATGATTTGGGAAAGGGTTATTTCTTAAAAGAACATCTGAGAAAAGAATATTTTCCTGAGTAGAGAAGTGTTCTATGGGATTTTTGGTTGAGTTGGATTTTATGACGGAGATTATGTACAATTTGAGTTGACTCTATGTTAGCAAGGTGGTTCTTTCCGGTTCAAGAAAATAAATAAAGTTGTTGATTTGAGCATTCGAGTGATTTCTCTTTTGGCTTATGCGGTGTTTATTTTGTAAACTGCCTAGTTGGAATGTTGGAAGGTTTTCGTGATGAATCTCCGATTCTGGATTTGAGTGTTTTGGAGGGAAGTTGGTTATGAGTTGGTTGGATTGTGAATCCTTTGTTTTCAGTTGAGTTCTAATTATTAAAGTTTGTTTTAAATAAGTTGTGTTGCGCGTCCCTGCTTAACGAAGGTTCTTCTTGTTAGAATGAAAAGATCGACTGAGAGATGGAACAAGAACTCCATATGTTAAGTGCAAGTTCTGTGGGTTGGTCCCAAAGGGAATGATAGTCCAAAGTATATTTGGTTTGTTTTGGGAGTTGCTGGGATTTTGGAAAATAGCAATTCGCTAGAACCGTCTCGAGCCCTAGAGCAGGGTATAAAACATATTGTATGACCCGGTGTTGAGAGAATGCTTGAGGTATTTGGAGTGTGAGGTTTCATAAAATCCGTTGACCAGTGAGTAATACCGTATCTTCAAGTCCTCTCCGTTGAGTGGTTTGGGTTAGGTCGGTACGAGTGATAAAGCGTAATACATCAGTTGCAACAAGGTGCGGTGGTCCCATAATTCCGAGAGGAAAACGACTTGGGAATTGGAGTTTCACATGCGCGAGCAATATCCGGAGTTATTCACAACAGGTATGTGGTAATGTTAGAAAGTTTTAGCTGTGCTTATTCTTTGGCGTTAAGCATGGTGAGAATTCAAGGTCGAATTCTGTTTAAGGGGGGTAGAATGTAATACTCCAAATCAATTTAGAAGAGAATAATTGAATTAGGAGAAAGATCAAATAGAAAATAGTTTAATCAGTAGTTAGAGAGGGGGTTCACAGCAAATATGGGACAACCTGGGCCTGGGCCTGGGCCTTGGCCCATGTGGGCAAGTGATGGCCGCCCAACAGGGGGGAGGCGCCACTCTCCCCCCAAAACCCTAGCCGCCCCAAATCCCCCTCTTCCCTTTTGTGGCCGCCACCCCTTTACTGTAACACCCTAGCTATGCGGAAGCTAAGATGTTACCTAAAAGACTAACATACAACAACAATACGGAATAAATTCAACCATCTTTCAAATAGTACACATAAAAAGAGCAATATTTAGAAGGATGAATATAAGAATTGAATCAGCATTCGTCATCAAATCATTCTCAATCATCCAATCATAGTGAAACAATTATGATAACATTATCAAGAGTCTATACGATGATCATTAAGCCCTTACCTATTCAACCATATCATGAAGAATGACAATATCAACCATCAACATCTATTTAAACCATCAGCCAAACATTCATTCATGAATGATATAAAACTAATATTCAGGACAAGCACAATCTATATTTACTCAAAAGATGCATATACTCTAAGAATTGAACCTAAATCATTTCATGAAGCCTTCTCTTTATCAACTAATCAAAAGTATTCCAACATTCTCAATTAACCACATCTAAAGCATCATTGTCCCAATCGAGCAGTGAGGGTGATCAAATAGTCGAAACCAAACCGTCTAAACCATCCAATGGAATTAAATGAACTTAAGGGCGAAGTATTAAGAACATAAAAGGATCATCCATGAACGCAGTCAAAATCATCCACCACGAAGGGTGGTCACGAAATTTCAATCTAAAGAAAACATAAATTTTGAGAATTTTAGATATTTGAACTAATTTATTCGTTGTGGTTATATATGTGAAGTGCACCAAGTCTACCCCTTCCCATGCATGTCGCTACCTTGAGGAGTACCTAGCAAGCACAACACAGCAAGTGTGAGTCCACGACTCAGCAAAGTGCAATAGCAAATCAAACAATAGCATCATAAGTAGTCAAAGGAAATAAACAATCACATCATGAACAACATCATTATATACCACAAATCCATCTCTTATGGTAGCATCATAAGCATTCAAAGGGGAATAAACAATCACACCATGAACAACAACATTATAAGCCAAACAGACAAATCCATATCTCATGCAAAAAATGCAATGACATGTCATGAATGCACATTCTTCACATTTTAGCAATTACCGGTAATGCCGAGTAGGGTATCCGTCGATACCTACTCACGGCCTGTGCCCTCTAATCACAGGGATCCAAAGCCCACACTCCAAGTCATGTATCTTTCTCACCGACCTCACCGGATTAGTTACATGACTTTCCACGAGTGTGGGGACCAAAACCCGTCCAATGCATGATGGGGACATAACGCCCATCCAATGCCTGACAGGGACCTTAAGGAAATAACCCCTTGGCTACCACATAGTCCAAGGTTCAGAAATGAATGACATGATGCAAAATTTAAAGCACGATACCAACTCATCATTGTCATCATTAACAAGGTAGTCTCATTGCTCACCTTGTCCCATCATTATTGCCATCAATTATGAAACCATTACCATGTAAATATCATCATTTAAACATTGCCATGTAAGCATCCTCATGTAAACACCACCATGTAAGCGTCATCACATAAACATTAGCATGCGTCGTCATGTAAACATTTCCAAGTGAGCTTCATCACATAAGCATCATAATAAAAAAACATCATCATTAAACTATGGCATTCATGCTCATCAACATTACCAAGCAGCAATCATGAACAATCAACTATGGCATTCATCAAGTTTCAAATATAAAAACTCATTAATACTACTTGCACTTGCCTCCACCGTGAGACAGAAGACAAAAAGGTGGAACGAGCTAGCACCGGCGTTCACCACCACCTGGTAACCAACAGTGATAATAAGCATCAAACAACACGCTTAACAAGATAGTACTCTCAGTGCTCTACAATGTTTTCCCATAACCCAAGTTTAAACACTCGACCTATTCGAGCTAGACAACATGCTAAACAGAAATCTATTCGGGACGAGAGTAAAGAAACAATCATAATTTTTGATGGGATTAACCAAAACCCGAGTTTCTTATCGTTCTGGAAATCTAAGAACGTAAGCTACAAAAGTCTAGTTGGCGCGATACTAAGATTTCACATTTAACAAAATGTGGCACACGGGTCAAATTTACTGTCGAAAACTGACAAACAAACTGGACAGTCAAATTGAAACTTGCATATCTTTTGTTCTACAGATCGAAATAAAGTGTTATTTACCAATATGGAAAGCTAAGATGAAGTGCTACAACATTCATTGCGGTGGACAGCCCTGAATCGTCATTTAACAAATTGAAATCTAACCGTTAATATTTCTGCTATGTTTTGACAGATTCCTAGACAGCAGAAACGAAAAGGACCATAACTTTTAAACCGTAAATTGGAAATTAGTGAACTTAGAACCCATGGAAATCTGAAGACATAAACTACAAGTCTCTAAGAGACGAGATCCTCAGATTCAGAATCTAAATACAAGAAAACAGTTGCCCAATCCACGGGACAGAATCTGTTCAAACGCAGGAGGAACTCGATCTGCTGACTCGAAGCAAAAACTGAACCTAAATCAACAAAAATAGTGAGGAAATCACTAAATACCCTTGAAGACCTCCAGAAAACCGACCAAACCCGCAAAGGAGCCTTCTTCTCCTCCTCTCTCCCCTCTTCTCCCTTCCCTTATCCTCCTCTTGTGGCCAGCTAGCTGCTGGAGCTCCCCAAGATGGCAGCCATGGGGGAGCTCGGCTTGAGGGAGGGGGAGAGCTGGGGGCGGCGGCCAAGGAAGGAGAGGGCCAAGGAGGTGGAGGAAGAGGCGGCTGCTAGGAGAGGGGACCCTGTTCGGTCAGCAAGAGGGCTGGTGGCTGCTAGGAGGAGAAATGGGGTTAGGAGCAGCTAGGTTTAGGGTTTGAGGGGTGGAGGTGGAGGTAATTCGGCTGGCCCAATTTGGGGTGCCTCCTCCCCCCCTTCTAGCCCACTAAGGCTGTTGCCCAAAGAGCCCAAAGCTCCAAGGCCCAAACGCGCTAAGAAAATAGAATTCGAACCAAATTCCCATCTCTAAACTTGATACAATCGAAAGGGAGTAAGTGTCCCTCTCCCGAGTAATATTCTGTCTAATTTGGAACTTGAGGTATTACATTCTACCCCCCTTAACAGAATTCGACCCCGAATTCTAACCGTTGAAATGGACACAAGGACAGAATTGTCACAGAGTTGGAACAATGGATTAACACGTACCAGGAGCAAACAGGTCCGGATATTGCTCGCACATGCGAGACTCTAGCTCCCAAGTAGCCTCTCTCTCAGACTGATGAGACCAAAGAACCTTGACATACTTCAAAGTCTTGTTCCTCAGAACCCGCTCTGACTCTTACCTGGCTCCCCATGCCCCATGTAAGGACCCGAGACTATCATAGCGATATGCCCACTTCCTAATCCCCGCAACTGCCGAAAGCGAACCAATATACCTAGGCCAACTACCCCTTTGGTACAAAACACACAACACAATTCACTTTAAACAACTCTTTGGTAATGAGAACCCAAATGAAAATAGCAAATTCTCATCGCAACTATGAAACGGCAACTTTACACCAAAAAGTGTCAAACTCAAAAGCGAAAATTCATCAGGAAATCCCTTCCGCTTTCCAAGTAGGTAGTTTACAAATAAACACCAAATCAAATACTTCCTTTCTCCTTTCTGAACTGATAAGGACCACACAGGCCAACAATAAGACAAACTCAAATTGCGAAAGACATCCGTTAACCACACAAAGCCCAAACGAGAATCTAGAAAACGCTTCACTACCCGAGGAAACATCATTTTTCTCAGTTTCTCTTTTAGGAGTAAAACTTCTCTCAAACCTTGGAATTCGAACTCATTGCATACCACACGAGCTCAAACCTCTTAATTTAACATCCCCAATTATGCTCAATCCAAAATACATCATCGACAGCTTTGTGGAAAGACTCTATCGATCTGATCAAGCACTCTAGAAAACTCCTTCCACCAACGAAATTAATCTGACAGATGACACCCAAAGCACCTCAAAATAGGTTTCAAGCAATCACATCACCTCAAACTTTTAAGAATAGACAATTCAGAATCCTCAATACACGTGCTCATGTACTACATCAGAAGGGTTTTATCATTGATCATTCCATTGCTCAGAATATGCTAGAATCTATTTTCTCTACACACAATCATTGGGCGACCAAAGATCTATCATAAAAATACAAAGCCCAAATTTAACCTCCAAGACGTCTACAACGAACTTCTTTTATAACAGATAGGCAAAATCATCGGATTAAATCTCTAACATCCCCACAATTCTAACATACTCACTCATTGACATCATCAGAAATCACCCACACAATCTCGTAATAACCCAATCGCGACCCTCTATAACTTGATCAAGATTTCCATACTTTCGATGATCCCAACATTTCAATATAACTAAGGTTCTGGGACTACACTTTACCATAGGTTCTACTTGGTCGCAACACCAATCAATTGTAGTTCAGCGACAATCATTCCATTTGCATCAAATTTTCTCCAAGAGGTTCAGATCAAAACCAATTCATCTTCTACTACTCCTCTAATAGCTTGGTAGCAAAATCTCACCACTACAATTACTTAGTCACCACCAACAGTTGCCAATTTACACTTTGTAAAACTTTGCAACACAAAAGGGTTGATCCTTTCTCAAAAGAAAGAGGCGAACAAGAACAAGTTTCGTCACACAAGAAAACGTTGCTCCTTATAGCGAGCACGAAACCAAAAGAAATAATCTAATAGCGATGAGCTTGGAAAACCAAAAGTTGAGATCACAGCTAAGGGCATACACCCCTCAAAAGAGAATAGCAAATATCAACCAATAAGAATAAGACATTGCTATTGAAAATCGACAACTCTTGAGCAGAAAAACAGAAAGTTTAGGCACATTTCAATTAAACCGCAAGTTACAAAACTTGACTCCCATCCACAAATACTCCTACTACAATCTTTCCCTTAACACAGAAGATAGTCCTTTGACTACAACAATTCTTTGCCATCTTGAACAAGATAAGTTCTTAAGACCAACCCACAAGAACCACTTAAGAACCGGTAGAATCTTTCAACACGGTGTTTTACTTGGAACAGATCAACTACCACATAAAGCATGAGATCCAAAAGATCATGAAAGCAAAACTTGAGATAATCTCATTTAAGCAATATCACCATAGGTGATCAAACGACTATGGGAATTGACGTCAATCTCACATTCTGGCAATTTTAATAGCATCGGCATCATACATTAGTGCCAAGAATCATCAAACTTTATTACCCCTTTTTTTAAAGCTTTCCAAAAGAAACACAAGACAAGGTTGAAACAAATTTGTTTTAACAACATCATACTATGCGATAGCAATCTCACAAGGCACGCTATCAGGGACCACTTACGAGATTTATCTACTGAACGGTTGGTGCGCTCAACACTAGCTTCAGCTCTCTCTATCAATTGACCATTGTATTAAATATGTGTGTAAATAGGATGCTAATTCTATTTGTAAACACATAACCACTAATAAACATCGATTAAACATTTCACCTTATGTTTAGAAATCAGTTCAAAACATGATTAATGATTTACTAACATAATTTCTATAAAACAAGGCTTCACACATTGATACACCAACATCCATCTAGTCCTTTATACATGTTTCAACAATTTTAGCATGTCAGGAATTAGGTAAATCTAGCATTTATGTAAGATCATCAAATAGATGTTTACAAGATAGATTCAGATCGATATTCACTCTCCTTAATAACCCTGTTGATCCTAATTAGGAATAAATATATCCTAAATCACATCTCGTCATGCAATCATTACAAGGCAGCAATAAATTAACCAGCTACACTACCGAGGACATCAGTTAAGGTTAATTATGCAGCACGCCAAAGACCCAACTTGATGTCATGAACATTATCAATTATCTTATTTACTTACAACTTCTCACTTAACACCACAAAACTTTGCAAAGGGTTTTGACAACTTTTTGTTTCAAAGAAAAGGTTCTAAACTCCAACACTCCAACTACTCCAAAAGAAATGAGTAGAGTAAAAACTTTCTTCAATGAAGTTTGTAAAAGATAATTTCCATTATCCAAAATACCAAACGAATCACCGGATCACATTTTTCAACAAGAAAGATAGGACTTTCATGAAAAAGAACAATATTGTCAATAGCAACATTTACAAGTAGCAAAGATATCTCATCAGTCGAAAAACAACGATTGCTCTGACTTAACCGTGGCAGGATTCTACAATAAGAGTTTTGACGCTTTCTCTCATAAAAGAGAGGTACTAAACTTCATACTCAAGGTACCCCAAAAAGAATACATTGGGGCCAAAAGAATCCACACTTTTAAGGACATGCAAATTAAAGCTTCCAATAACCAAAGTACCAAGCGATTAAACGAGTCGTGCTTCCCAGCAAGAATGACAAAACTTCCAAATAAGTGATCAATCTTATAAGTCAACTATGTTTATAATCAGCAAAACAACTCGTCATTCAGAAGATCAAAGGTTTGTTTTAAGAAAACCAACAAAGACCGATGAACTCCTCTCAACTGCAATGAACCACTAATTCAAGAAGACCCATCCAGCGCATCTGAATAAGAATAACCATTCCAAACTCAAAGAAGAGAATAATTCTCCCAAAGAAACTCATACTCAGCACCTGGAACTAGTTGATTTGAGGTAGTCGCTCCATTAATCTCATGCCCCAAACGGTGGTGCAACCTGACAACCCCAAGGCTACAACCACGGCCTAAGTCTCTCGTCATCTACTACTATAACATATAACAATCATATAGGCATATCATAAGTATTCATAACCAATTCATAACAGCAATGCTCAAAGCGACATAACGAAAATGTAACTGCAATGCTTGACCCATTCCCATCTTACTATGCACAGTGTGTCAATTTAATATTTCAACTATCACAGACCTAACGCCCGCTCTGATACCAATTGTAACACCCTGACTATGCGGAAGCCAAGATGCTACCTAAAAGACTAACATACAACAATAATACGGAATACATTCAACCATCTTTCAAATAGTACACATAAAAAGATCAATATCTAGAAGGATGAATATAAGAATTGAATCAACATTCATCATCAAATCATTCTCAATCATCCAATCATAGTGAAACAATTATGATAACACTATCAAGAGTCTATACGATGATCATTAAGCCCTTACCTATTCAACCATATCACGAAGAATGACAATATCAACCATCAATATCTATTTAAACCATCAGTCAAACATTCATTCATGAATGATATAAAACTAATATTCAACACAAGCACAATCTATATTTACTCAAAAGATGCATATCCTCTAACAATTGAACCTAAATCATTTCATGAAGCCTTCTCTTTATCAACTAATCAAAAGTATTCCAACATTCTCAATTAACCACATCTAAAGCATCATTGTCCCAATCGAGCAGTGAGGGTGATCAAATAGTCGAAACCAAACCCGCAAAGGAGCCTTCTTCTCCTCCTCTCTCCCCTCTTCTCCCTTCCCTTATCCTCCTCTTGTGGCCAGCTAGTTGCTGGAGCTCCCCAAGATGGCAGCCATGGGGGAGCTCGGCTTGTGGGAGGGGGAGTGGAGGCGCCCAAGGGAGGGGGAGAGCTGGGGGCGGCGGCCAAGGAGGTGGAGGAAGAGGCGGCTGCTTGGAGAGGGGACCCTGTTCGACCAGCAAGAGGGCTGGTGGCTGCTAGGAGGAGAAATGGGGTTAGGAGCAGCTAGGTTTAGGGTTTGAGGGGTGGAGGTGGAGCTAATTGGGCTGGCCCAACTTGGGGTGCCTCCTTCCCCCCTTCTGGCCCACTAAGGCTGCTGCCCAAAGAACCCAAAGCCCCAACGCCCTAACACACTAAGAAAATAGAATTTGAACCAAATTCCCATCTCTAAACTTGATGCAATCGAAAGGGAGTTGGTGTCCCTCTCCTGAGTAATATTCTCTCTAATTTGGAACTTGAGGTATTACACTTACTCCCTTGTGGCCGCCACCCTTGTGCCTCCTCCCCTGCGCCTCCACCATCTCCAGCAGTGCCTACCCCTTCGGTGAAGCCCCCTGCTGCCGGTGAAGAGGATCCTCGGAGCTACCGGCCAAGCGGAGGAAGGAGAACGACCACCTGGATTGGCCGGCCAAGAATAAGAGAGAAGGAAGGGGGAGAAGAGAGAAGGGAGGGGAAGAGGGATCGTGCAGTGTTCACCGCATTCGACAGCGGGTTCTTCAAGGGTAATCCCGATCCCCATTCGATAGGTGGTGTATTTGATTAGTTAGGCGACGTCGGTAATAGATCTGTCTAGGACAGTCAGTAATGGCCGACGTTTTTGAGGAAGTTAAGTGCAGATTCTGGTCTAGCTGCCTCCTAGAGAGTTCTGGATGACGACACTAGCTTTTCATAGAGTACTGGATCACATCATTTGGATGAGCAGATTAGGAGATATGAATTTTGTAGTGCTGCTGTTCTGTAGATCTATCTTAATCCTGACAGTTATTATTAATAGGCCTTTAGCAAGTAGTTAATTGATTAATTAGAGTATCTTAGCATAACAAAAGATGTAGGGATTTTGTCTAGCTTTCCAGAAAGCTAAAGAACACAAATTTTGAATAACCGTACTGTGAGATATGTTAAATTTAGTCTTGCTGTCCAGAACCAATGTTGAGTTTTTGTTGTTCTATTAATCTGATTGGTAAGGATAGAAGATGGCCGAATCTGGGAAGCTCACCCAATAAGTTTATGTAGGCCATGTAATAATATTTCCAAAAAGTCAGAGATCACCCCATTTGGATTTCTATACGAATAGTTATGGATTTTTGAAGGGGACTGTCTATTGAGGGGACTGACTGATGTGTAGGATTTTGGAGTTGGGTTTGCGCTAGAGAGTGTAGCGACTTCGTATTTTCTTCTAGTTTTGTTTTTGTCTAGAATTGCTATCTTAAAGTGCTTGTTAAATTAATTCAGGTAGGGGATTGGTCCCAGGGGCAGCGCCCTCTTCGTGTCCTCCATCTTCGCACGGTTGAGGCAAGTACAATTATTGATGGATTGCTTAGGGATGATTGATCATGTTTGCAAGTATTATGTACATATTCGCTATACATGGATGCTGGATTGATATGTATGTTAATGATCTTGAATGCTAGAGTATGAGTAAGTTTATTCATGATGCTGCTGCTAATACATGGTTATGGTGGATAAAAGAATTGTTCATGTGCACCATGTTAACATATTTGAGGCTTGGACACGTGGTGACCAAGCATTGATTTGAGGTCCCCATAATGTATATGACGGGCTTGTGGTCCCCATATTTGTGGAATATGGGCTTGTGGTCCCCACACTTGTGGAGTGTAGGCTTATGGTCCCTGTGCTAGAAGGCACAGGCATGGGTATACATCGACGGTTGCATGCTCCGCATTACCGGTAAATGCAAAGAGAAAAGGGAAAAGTTGCATTGTGCATTGGCATTGTATAAGCATGTGAATTGTTTTATTGCAAATATTTGGGAATGGATATTGATATTATAATTGTGTATTATAATGTCTTAATTATTTGTACTTCGCTGAGTCTTTGGACTCACTCTTACTGTTGTTTGTGTTTTTAGGTACCCCTTACGCGAACAGCATGCTTGGGAGAGAATAGACTTAAGATTTGTTACACATTGACACGAACAAATCAGAAATGAATAATTTGGATGATGATTTAGTACTTGAGAGTAATGCTTAAAGGATTATTTATGCCTTATACTTGGAATAATTTGTAACAGAGTTGATTAGTATATTATGGATGTTTTTATGATTCATTCAAATTGGATGTTTGGAATATTGAATGATGTTATATTATCCTGTTAGAACCTCCGGTATGGTCACCTATACAAAGGAGGTTCTGCCAAATTTTAATAAAAAGACTTAGTTTATTTTGTTATTTTGTTATTTTAGTAGCATTCCAAGCTCATGCTGGGCTAGGGTGTTACACTAAGATTGATCCCAAAACTTGCTCGTGGGTAGAAGATGATCAAGATGATCCTAAATACATTCCCACATATCATAGCAAGTAGGATCACGACCAGAAACCAAAGGTAAACCAATGGATCAACGAAAACCCCAAAATCACAAAAGAGAGAGTAAGAACAAGAATAGATGCATCTTGAGGAAATCTTGCTTGGATTGATTCGATATTGATGTTGGTTTACGGCCACTCTAGTATAGAGGACAAAAGCTCAACACTTGAGCACATAATCAATCTAACTCTCAAAGAACCCTAGCTCCTCCACTTTCCTCTCCTAACCCTAAAACACAAATTAGGGTTTCTAGATACAAGGGTTGGGAGGTGCACAACCAGCACCCTCCCCTTTTATAGTGGAGGCTAGGCTATAAGAGGAAACCCTAATAGGCACTCGTTAAACCCACACACAAACGGGTCTAACTCACGCACGCTTCTCAAAGCGCCGTTTTCATCTTCAATTGACCTAAACAACCTCTCCTTGCGCCGTCTTGTGTCGCGGTTTAGCCAAAGGCCATCAAGGCGGTATTTTGGTGAGGTTACCAAAATACCCCTTCTCGATCCTTCTCCGAAGTCTGAGTCCAATCTTCATCAAGTAATCCCATGCTTCGCCACGTGTAGGTTGATCAACGACTCTCTTCATGTCAGCAAGTCTCTCCCATTTGGCTCCCACCGAAACTACCATGGCACCTGCACCAATCACCGTACCTCTTGATGCAACTAGTCGCACCGAACTTTCTGTTCAATCACCATTGTCCATTTTGTACCATGCTTGAGTCCACTGACTTCACCTGACATCCTCGATCGTTCTAAACATTAGATCTCCAAGCCTAGTCCCGATCATCCTCGTCGTTGACAGTCATTGACATCCAAGCCTCCTGCACAACAATATACCAAGAAATCGATTCCGGAAACAAGTTCTTTGCAACTTGGCCCACGTTAGTCAAAACATGCATCATGTATCACATATGCACTGAAACCCATGAACTTGACCTAACTTACAAACATCGTCGTCAAAAACCGATCAGACCACCACCCATGGCCGGTCTGACCGTCCCCTGGCCGGTCTGACCGCCAGTTGGCTGGTCGGACCGCCCAGCAAGGGGACTTAGCCAAATTTCCTAACTAGAAATCCGAAACCTCTCTCGAAATTTCAAATGAATAGAACTTTTGACTCGAAGCTCCAAAAAATTATGAGACCAAGTGTAGGAGAATCTCCTCTGTTGCCTACACCCTCTATTTTTGGCCCGGCTAAAAAAAATCAACAACACCTTTCTGGCTGGTCTGACTGCCACCTCCTGGCCGGTCTGACCGCCATCCACTTGGCCTAAGCCTTAGCCGGTCTAACCGCCAGTGGTGGCCGGTTGGACTGCCACATAGACTGGTCTGACCGCCATCCTAGCTGGTCTGACCGCCTATTGCCTGACATCAACTAAACTTTGCCGAAAACGCGTGTTTTGATAAATCCTCAAAACCATTGCCAATTGTAACATCATCCTAAGATCATGAGCGTATCCACATGATATCCATAATCTCCCTATTGATGAACACATTGGTAATTTTCCAAAAATGTAAGCTTGAGGTTTGAAAATAAAAATACTCACGTTTTCGCGCAAAGGCACAACTTGGTCCAAAAGCAAGAGAGCACAATGGAAATGACCAAGTTGGCTTCAGAATAGCATAGGCAAGAGAGATAAGGCAAAAGAAAGCAAGAAAGCTTTAATTTCTAGAAAATAGTCAAAGATCTCACTTAAGGTCTATATGAAGGAACATATGTTCAATTTGACCTTTGATCATTATGAGGTTCCAAGAATTGCAATTCAAGTTCAAAAATGGCAATAAGATTATAAGAATGCAAATTAGATGCAACCCCTCACTATGATCACAATTTTTTAGAAAATTTCATTTTATCTCTTTTTCTCCAAATAGCTCTCCCTTTTAATATTTTTGTTATATCTTCTACCCCTTGACAATGGATTCATCAAGGAATCAGGCCTTCCTCTCATCCAGAGATGACAAATACAGAAATGAGGAAAAAGAATAAGAAAGAGCATGCATGAAATGCAATAGAGTGACTTTATTTTTGTATTTTTCAATTTTTAATACAAGAAGCTTTGGAGATTACCCAAAAGAATAAGCTAGCATTTCTACTATTACTCAATACACATCAGGCCTGAAAGCGCTAGCAAGATCATGTTAAGACATCTATATCTAAGCTAAGCTAGAAGGCTCAAGATAAAATGATGAATTAAAATAATTTAAGCAAAGCTTCAAAATTAGCAATTCATCAACAGGAATCCTAAAGTGATAATGGCCATGTCAGAATGTTAATATGAGATCAAGAAGCTAACAACGACCACCTAAGAGACAAAAAGTCCTGAATTGAATCATTTTGCTCAAATTACCTCAATCACCCAATTTTTTACAACAGTTTTTATTTGCAATGAATATTGATGTTGATTAAAGGTCTATCTTAGTAAAGAAGATCCCGGGCTAGGAGCCATCCACAAACTCTTCTTAAGCTTCAACCAGGACGACAAATCTTGAGGTTCATGTCAATTTTGACAAGTAGTCTGCATGAGATCGTTTGGATCATCAAACTATCTCCAAGTTCATGCCTTTGACATGCAGTCTTGTGAGAAAAGTTTGGCACAATTTAACCACATGAGAATCTTGAAATTTGATTTTTAATTTTGCACAAGAGCAATTTTAGATTCACACAGGAACAAGAAGCTCAAGAGATGTTCAATTCTAGATTCAAGAGCTAACAAAGCACTTTTGACAGGGCCAATGTCACAAAAGATTACTAATTGTGCAACTAGCTAAGAGATCCATAAATTGCAATTTTTAGTTCTAGTTGTCTTAAAGTTCTAGCTCATTTAGCAAAGACTGAGCTACACATGTGAAATCATGATAATTCTAGCAAGTCAAAGAATTAGACATGGAACTGAGCAAAAATCAAAATACTAAAGCTCAAAAGGGTAACAAGCAAAGCTTCATCATTTTAAAAGACAAGCAGTAAAGCTTATATTACAATGCATCTTTTTATGATTTTCGTATGAATGCAATATGATACAATGAGATGCAAGAAATATTAAAAAGCCTGAAAAGATAAAAAAGATCAGCAAGTTGAGAAGAAGATCAAGGAAAGATCAGATGAACAAGAAAAGATCAAAAGAGAAATAACTCCCTCTCAAACCAACCCATAGGGGTAAATTACCCCTAATTCACTCCTCAAGGTGGAAAACCTAGTTAGGTCTAAAGGCTTCATAAGGATATCAGCTAAGTGAGCCTCGAACTCCACAAATTCTAGCACAATATCACCCTTCTCTTCATGGTCTCTAAGGAAGTGATAACGAAAGTCAATGTGCTTGGTCCTAGAATGTTGCATAGGGTTCTTAGCAATATTAATGGCAGAAGTGTTATCACAGAGAAGAGGAACACTATCAAAAGTTAACCCATAGTCCTTAAGGGTGGTCACCATCCATAGAATCTGACTACAGTAACTAGTAGCAGCTATATATTCAGCTTCTGCAGTAGATTGAGCAACAGAGGACTGCTTCCTAGAAGACCAAGAGACGAGAGAAGTGCCTAAGAAGTGACAAGTGCCTGAGGTACTCTTCCTATCTAGCCGACAACCCGCAAAATCAGAATCAGAAAACTCTCGAATGGACAAGGAAGATGAGCAGGAATACCAAATGCCATACTAGAGGGTAGAGTGATGGTACCTAAAGATGCACTTGACAGCTTGGCGATGGGAAGTCCTCGGAGACGCCTAAAACCTCGTAGAGAGGCAGACCACGAAGTGGATGTCTGGTCTTGAGGCCGTCAGGTAAAGGAGGGAGCCAATCATGCTATGATACTCGCGTTGATCCGCGACTTCTCCTTCCTCGTCTGGATCCAAGGCAGTCGAAGTCGCCATGGGAGTGGCGATCGGCTTGCAGTCACCTATCTCAAAGCGCTTAAGCAGATCCTTGGTGTTCTTCATCTGATGGATGAAAATTCCTTCCTTGCATTGTTTGATTTGAAGCCCCAGAAAGTAGTTGAGCTCTTTCATCATACTCATCTCAAATTTCCTGGACATGGTCTCAAAAAAACTAGAAACAAGTGCATGAGAAGAACCACCAAAGATAATATCATCTACATAAATTTAAACAAGCAGAAAGTTATTGCTATGCCTACAAATGAACAAGGTCTTGTCTACCTTACCCATTTCAAAGTTATTCTTAAGTAAGAAGGTTTTAAGTCTATTATACCAGGCTCTATGGGCTTGCTTAAGACCATACAAGGCTTTGGATAGCTTGAAGACATTATGTGGATGTTTGGAACTCTCAAGGCTTGGAGGTTGCCTAACATTCACTTCCTCCTCTATGGAACCATTCAGAAATGCACTATTGACATCCATCTGGTGCAGCCTAAAGTCCTTAGATGCAGCAAATGCAAGCATAATAAGAATAGCTTCTAATCTAGCAACAAGAGCAAAGGTTTCATCAAAGTCTAACCCCTCAACTTGGCTAAAACCCTGAGCTACCAATCTAGCCTTGTTTCTAACCACAGAACCATCCTCAGTTTGTTTGTTTTTGAACATCCAACGGATTCCTATCACATTATGACCACTAGGAGGCTCTACTAGGTTTCAGACCTTGTTCCTCTCAAAGTTCTCTAACCCCTTATACTTGGCATTAACCCAGTTCGAATCAGATAAAACATGTGATATATCGCGGGGTTCGAAAGAAGCAACAAATGCAGAATGAGAGTAGAGAGTTGGATCATGATACTTGGAGTGAGTGACTCGCTCATGAAGATGACCAATTATCTGATCCGGAGGGTGACGCCTCTGAATGTAAAGTGGAGCGCCCGGAGGAGATAGCATCTCTCCGACCTCCGCAGGTACTATTGATGATGAAGATGTTGCAGGAACCTCAACTGAAGGTGAAGTAGTCGAAACAGGTTCTTGAGCTGGAACAGGAGCGTCAGCAGCAGGTGGAAGAGCATCATCGACTCCATCATCATCTTCCTCTACAAAGATGCTCTCCGTCGCCTGTGTGTCACCTAAAACATCTGATCTAGCTCTAGGGCTACTCTCATAAAAAGTGACATTGCATGTCTCCTGAATAACGTTTGTCTTAAGATTAAGAACCCGAAAACCCCTCGAATGTGCTAGATAATCCAGAAATAAACCATCAGAAGTCCTTGACTCAAATTTATCTAGATTTCCTATCTTGAGAATGAAACACTTAGCTCCAAAAACTTGAAAATGAGAAACAGAGGGTTTTCTTCCAAACCGAAGCTCATAAGATGTCTTGCCCAAAGACGGTCTCAAGAAGACATGATTGACAATACGACAAGCTGTAGCAATAGCTTCGGCCCAAAATCTACACGGAGTGCTATACTCATCTAGCATCATCCTAGCCATCTCGACTAAGGTTCTGTTCTTTCTTTCCACCATGCTATTTTGTTGAGAGAAGTATGGAGAAGAGAACTAGTGCTCAAAACCACGCTCTACACAGAAAGAGGCAAATGAGGCATTCTTTAACTCCGTGCTATTATCGCTACGCATCGCTCTCAGGGCATCAGGGAGTTCAGAAGCCAAGCAAAGAACAAGATCATGAAAATGATTAAAAGCTTCATCCTTCGAAGTAAGAAAGAACACCCAAGAGTATCTCAAAAAATCATCGACTATGACAAGAATATACCATTTGTCACCGGCTAACCGAACCCTAGCAGGACCAGCAGCATCCATGTAAAGTAACTGTCCTGGTCCGTCAGTCATGACTGTCATAACCATAGTCAATGAAGGGTGTGAGGCGGTAAGTTGCTTGCCATGCCTACAGGGCGCACATACGGCATCCTTGACAGCTTTGAGTTTGGGCAAACCTCTCATGAGATCAAGGCTGCTAACTCGCGTCAAATGATCAAAACCAATATGTCCCAAATGACGGTGCCAAAGCCAGAACTCCGAAGAAGATGCAATCAAATACTTGAGAGATCTAGCAAGAGATTTAGAAAAGTTAGCTCCAAAGATCCTACTAATTCTAGAAATCCCAAAAAACAAGCTCACCAGCTGAATCAAGAACACGGCAAGTATTTTTCTTAAATCTAGTCTCATAGCCATCATCAAGAAGCTATGAGATAGAACGCAAGTTGTACCTTAGCTTGTCCACAAGAGCGATGTCCTTAAGGATGAACTTGTCGTTCACCCTGATCGATCTCGTAACTTCAATCCGCCCTTGTGTATCATCTCCAAAGGTGATGAAGTCATCACCCATCGACCGCGTGAAGGAGGTGAACTATCTTGAGTCTCCGATCATATGAAGTGAACAGCCAGAGTCGACAAACCACATGTTCTTCCCCCTTGGGAGGCGATCCTAAAAATCAAGGCACAGAAGATCGATGTGTCTCAATACTAGGGTTAGTTAAACATAACTTGGGAACCAAGTACTGAGACACACGTCTGCGAGTAGTATAAAAAATAGAATTGATAGCCTTGATCCTACTTGAGGTTCTATCATGAGCAATAGTTACACGAACATGAGAAGCATCCTATCTAGGAACATGATGATGATAAGCATGTGAAACAAATCCTAGTCCAGGTTTCTTCTTTTTTAGATAACCTTGTCTCATGAAGGCTCTAGGTTGATGAGATAAAATTCTAGCAAGATTTTTCCTAGCATTTTTCAACCTACACCAACAAAACTTAAGCAAATGCCCACCCTTCTTGCAATAGGTGCAATGGTACTTGGTACCACTAGGAGAAACACCTTTTGACTCAATAGATGGTTGGGCAAAACCTGCAGATTTGAAAAGTGTTTTTGCAGGTTGGGTTTTGAATTCAACTAAGCTATTTTCCAAGACTTGAGTGACATTTGGCTTGGACTTGCCTTGGGAAAGTTGTATCCTAACCCTTGTTTCTTATAAGGAGTTTTTGACTTGTCAAGAATCATGTTTAACTATTTCTTATGTTTAGAGAATTTTTCTAATATGTCCTTGAGGTAAACATTTTCTTTTTCAAGGTTAAGGCATGATTCACAAGCTTTAGCCTTAATGACTCTAGCATGCTTCTCCTTATGAATAGCAACTTCAAGCTTGAGAGATTCACATGAAGCACAAGGAGCATAATTAATTTTGTCCTTAAGCTTGGCATACTTAGTTCTATCTGCTTCTAATATATCTTTTACTTCATGTTTACGTTCTAAGCAGAAAGAGCAAGTGCTACACTCAGCCTTATCAGAAGCGACCAACTTGCTAGATTCTAAGTATTTTTCACATAAAGCAGATTTAACTTCAATTAACTCATTCCTAACATTTTCTAGCTGGTACAAGGCAACATCATAAGCATTTTGCCATTTAGCAATTTTAGAGTGTGAAAGCATGGCAGGATGAACATTCATCAGCATCAAGATTCTTAACATTCACAAGTTCTAATGTCAGATTATCAACTTGTAACTCTATGTCCTTATTCCTAGCCATGGTGAACTGTAAAGCCTTATCCTAGCTAAGCAGTTGCTTAATGATGGTATCACATCTAGCTAATCGATGGAAGTAGCTCATCAATGTCATCGACATCGACGGAGTCGCCCATGAAGCACATGCTGGTGAAGTCCTTTGGCTTACCTTTCTTTTTCTCTTTGGGAAGCTCCTCCTCCTTGTCCTCCTCGCTCCCGGAGTCCACATCGCTCATAGATTGCCCTCCAAAAGCGGCAAGAACCAGGTGAGCGGCCTTCATGTGCTTGACAGCATCAAACTTGGACTTGTTCCTTTGAGGCTTCCTCGAAGCTGCCTTCTCCTCCATGTGGTTGCTCTTCCCTTTTAGCTTGGGGTAGTTCGTCCGAATGTGGTAGAGCTGTCCACAGTCATAGCAAGTCACAGGGCCACCTTTCTTCCTGTTTCTCACATTATTATAGGCCCATGTGAACTTTTTGGCTAAGAGGGCTAAATCGGGCTCTGGGATACTCGCAAGTTTCTCTTCATGGATTGTAGATTAATAAGCAAATGAAAATCCATAGGAAGATTCAGAAGAGCCATCGGAGGTTCTCTTAAGAGGGTCAATGACCAAAGCCATGTTCTCCTTCTTAGGATGATCAACTCTCTTGATCTCATGAGTCTTGAGCTTGCTATAGAGCAACTCCAAAGTGAGATCAGAAAGATCGACATTCTCCTCATTGGCAGTAACATTCATCTCCCACTCCTTGGTATTGATTGCAGCCAAGAGATGGGTAGAATTCTTAGATTGAGAATACGCGATATCGACCACTCTCAGCTGATTGAGCACCTTGTTGGAGCGAGTGAATACATCATCGATGCTCTCTCTAGGATGCATCTCGAATTTATTGTATTCTCGCTTGAAGACCGTTTGGTGTACTTTCTTGATTTGGGATGAACCCTCATGGTAAGTTTCGAGAGTATTCCAAATCTCGTGCGCGGTCTCAAGTTGACAAATCCTGTCATACTTCTGTCTATCAAGCCCGGCATATAGAAGGTTCTTTGCCTTATGATTGTTAGCCAAGAGGGCTGTTGAAGCCAGCATAGCAACCTCGAGCAAGACGAGCGGGGCTCAAACAACCTCTCATACAGCTTGTCCTTCGCTCTGAATGTAGACACGCATGCGATTCTTCCAATAGGCATAGTAGAGCCTATCGAAGACATGTGGCTTGGTGGAGAACTTCTTCATCACCAAGTTCAGTGACCGGTTAAGATCAAGACTAAACTAACCGGGCTCTGATACCACTTGTTGGACCGTAACAGCGACTAGAAGGGGGCTGAATAGGAGCACGGTCTCTTTTTCTCCTTGATCGGATTCAATACATTTTTAAGTCCAATAGCTATGAGAGCTATGAAGATCAATGTACAAGCATAGCGAAAGACTTGTATTGAATCCAATCGAAACCTCGAAGCAAAACAACCAAAATCACCAAAAACTCAATTCATAATAAGTTGGGCGGTCAGACCTCTCAGCCCAGCGGTTTGACCTCTAGCCCGATGAATAGTAAAATTTCAACCATAGCTCATCAAAAAGGTTAGGAACCTATTCCAATCGACGATCGGGAAGATCAAGACCAAGGTTCCATAAATTTCAAGGATGAGGGAAGGAGGGCACAAGAATCGTGCAAAACCTAAGATTGATCCCAAAACATGCTCGTGGGTAGAAGATGATCAAGATAATCCTAAATACATTCCCACATGTCATAGCAAGCAAGATCACGGCCAGAAACCAAAGGTAAACCAAAGGATCAATGAACACCCCGAAATCACAAAAGAGAGAGTAAGAACAAGAATAGATGCATGTTGAGGAAATCTTGCTTGGATTGATTCGAGATTGATATTTGTTTACAGCCACTCCAGCATGAAGGACAAAAGCTCAACATTTGAGCACACAATCAATCCAACTCTCAAGGAACCCTAGCTCCTCCACTTTCCTCTCCTAACCCTAAAACACAAATTAGGATTTCTAGATACAAGGGTTGGGAGGTGCACAACCATCACCCTCCCCTTTTATAGTGGAGGCTAGGCTATGAGAGGAAATCCTAATAGGCACTCGTTAAGCTCACACACAAATGGGTCTAACTTATGCATGCTTCTCAAAACGCCATCTTCATCTTCAATTGACGTAAATCATCTCTCCTTATGTCGTCTTACGTTGCGGTTTAGCTAAAGGCCATCAAGGTGGTATTTTCGTGAAGTTACCAAAATACCCCTTTTCGATCCTTCTCCGAATACCGAGTCCAATCTTCATGAAGCAATCCCATGCTTCACCACATGTAGGTTGATCAATAGCTCTCTTCATATCGGCAAGTCTCTCTCATCCGGCTCCCACTGAAACCACCATAGCACTTGCACCGACCCCCACGCCGCTTGATGTAACCTGTCGCACCAAATTTCCCGTGTAGTCATCTTTGTCCATTTTGCGCCATGCTTGAGTCAACTGACTTCACCCGGCATCCTTGATTGTTCTGAGCCTCAGCTCTCCAAGTCTAGTCCCGATCATCCTCGTCGTTAACCATTGTTGATCTCCAAGCCTCCTGCACAACAATAGACCAAGAAATCGACTCCGGGAACAAGTTCTTTGCAATTTGGCCCACGTTAGTCAAAACATGCATCATGCAACACATATGCACTGAAACCCATGAACTTGACATAATTTACAAACATCACCGCCAAACTGGCCAACGAAACAGGGAAAAAATCGGTCAGACCACCACCCATGGCCGGTCTGATCGCCCAGCAAGGGGACTTAGCCAAATTTCCTAACTGGAAATCCGAAACCTCTCTAGAAATTTCAAACGAATAGAACTTTTGACTCGAAGCTCCAAAAATTATGAGACCAAGTCTAGGAGAATCGCCTCTCTTGCCTACGCCCTCTATTTTTGGCCCGACTAAAAAAATAAACAACACCTTTCTAGCCGGTGAGACCACCACCTCCTGGCTGGTCTGACCGCCAGCCACTTGGCCTGAGCCTTGGCCGGACTAACCGCTAGTGGTGTCCGGTTCGACCGCCAGATAGGCTGGTGTGACTGCCATCCTGGTCGGTCTGACCGCCTATTTCCTGATAGCAACTGAACTTTGCCGAAAATGCGTGTTTCAACAAACCCTCAAATCCATTGCCAATTGTAACATCATCCTAAGATCATGAGCATATCCCCATAATATCCACAGCTATTAATTGGGTCATGAAATGATTAGACAAATTGGGACTGTGGCAGGGCAGCAAGATTGTAAACAATGGGTAGTCTAAGGTCTATTGTTAGTCAGTCCATGGTGTGCAGATTCAGAAACCATCAGTTATAGCATCGATAAGGAGTGAACATCGTAAACACGCAAACCACTCAAAAAAATCGTCTGGTGCCAAATGTACAACCTTCTGTCCAATTGTCCGCATTTACATGCATACCGTTTACACAATTGTCCGTTGCACCAAATTTATCCCAAGCTTAAAAAGTGGTATTACAATTGTCCGCTGCACCAAATTTATCACAAAAATAGGTCCCTGTCACCAGTTCATCTGGCGATAGGCTCCTATCGCCAGTTCAACTGGCGACAGGGACCCTGAATAGTAGGGGAGGTTCCTGTCGCTAGTTCAATTGGCGACAGAAATCTAGAAATTTTTAAATATAGCAAATGAACTACACAAATTACAAAATTTATTGTAGAGCCTCCCGATACAGTGTTCTTGCTTGTGTAATTTTTCTATAATTTTATCCATTCTGAATTTATCTCCAAAATACATTTAATTATACTATTTGTAGGAATTTGTAAATATACAAAATGAGGTCCAACTATCATTATTTTTTTTGTGAATGCTCCTTACATAGTGTAATTATTTGTGTAATGTTTCTAGAATTTTATATATGCTGAAATAGTCTAAAAAATTCTGAATTTAGGTTTCTGATATAGTGTACTTGATTGTGCAAACCCTTAATTTTTTAGACCATTTCATAACATATAAAATTCTGGAAAAATTACACAATCAATTAAACTATATAAGGAGTGTTCTAAAAAGTTAATAATTTTAGACCTCATTTTGTATATTTACAAATTTCTACAAATAATAAAATTAAATGATTTTTGGAGACCAATTCAGAATGGATAAAATTATGAAAAAAGTACACAAGCAAGACCGCTTTGTCGTGATGCTCCACAAAAAATATTGTAAATTTTTTAGTTAAGTGGCTATATTTAAAATTCCTAGGTTCCTGTCACTAGTTCAACTAGTGACAAGAACCTCTCCCTACTATTCAGGGTCCCTATCATTAGATGAACTGGTGACAAAGACCTATTTTTTTAATTTCTTGGCACGATTACCTAGTTTTGTAAAAAAAATTAAAAATATTATTTCAAAAAATTTCTTACTTTGACAGTTGGATGAATATAATATAACTTGGTATTTCTAATGGTTAGCATTGATTCGACAGTTGAGCTCAGTTTATATTCAATTTTCAATGGGGTAAGCCTAGGCACCATGTACGTGCTTTTTCTTAGAAAATGTAAATTTTGGACCCTAGGATTGCTTTTAGATTCGTGAAAACCTTAAGAGCTAACCCATCTTCTCTTCCTCCTCTTTCTCCGCATGACCCACTACTAGGAACACGTCATCACGCGGTTCGAATCGTCATCACGCATTTGCCAACCGCCTATATTTGTTAAATCGCGATAAGAGGCAGTTATCACAAACGGTTCAAAACCGTCTGTGATACGCACTATCACAAATGTGAATATCATAGACGGTTCCATTTAAGAACCGTCTATGATACGTGAATATCACAGAGCGAGTATCACGAGCATTTAATCGCTCGTGATATTCACGTATCACGACGGTTCTTAAATGGAACCGTCTATGATATTCACGTATCACAGACGGTTTTTAATGGAAACCGTCTGTGATACTAACCTTCACAGATGGTTTTAACACAAAAACCATCTGTGATAGTTCATAATCCTAACTACATTTTTTGCTGTTTTTTGGCTAGCCTCAGGAATTGCTAGCCATGCCCTCTGAAAACAAGCATATAGAAAAACAGATACATCACAGATAATTAATTGTTGACAAACTCAAACTGATCATTACTCAAAATAAATTACAAAAGATCGCATTTGTTCAAGTATTGTCGCTATAGTTACAATTGGATTACAATTGAGTCAAATGTTTGCAGGTGGTTGAGAGGTGTCGGCGGGGTGATGCTCTGGGTCGGCGACGGAGTGAAATTCTCCGGTGTCCTTAATGATATCTGTTATGATAAAGCCGTAGAGCTTCCCTCGAATGTCTTTGATCTCATTCGCAACGAGTCCATCTAATTCTATAATCAAGGCCTGTCACTAGCAAGAGTAAAGTGGTAAGCACATATATTTAAATTTATAATTAGGAAATAATTATTTCGAGATTGACAAACCTCAGGATCCTTCTTCCTAGCTCTAATGATTTGCTGCATATGAAAGCAAACGTAGATTGCACATAACTCATCATTTTTTTGCTGGCGGCACTGTAAAAATAGAATTACATATATCAGTTTGAGATGCGTTATTATGAAGTACGATATAGGATTATCGTGGTGTAGCGTGTACCAGAAATTTCATTCTGTGTGTTAGTTCGGCACTCTTTCCATCGTATATTCCTTTGTTGGCAACATAGTCGATGAACGACATACATGATTCTAAAAAGTTATCCTCGGCCATTTCAAACTAATGAAGACTACAATGGAGTTATGTATGGAGGAAATGAGCATACCTGTCGAGTATTCCTCTCAGAATGCTGAACTTGTGGTCGCTGCGGATTAGGGAATCAAGAAATATAACATGGTTCCTCCTTGGTATAATGACTAAAAGGATCCAGTGGTACCTACTCATGTATGTCGCTATAGTCATTAAACCTAAGTCCGTGCTGCGTATAAAGTACAAATGAAATTTGTAGAGCAAGTAGTGACACTTACCCCTCGTTGTAGGGCACCATTATGTACTTCATGTTCTGCTGACGAAGCAATGCCTCCGTTATGTATTTCTCGACGAAGGATGAGTCTGTTTGGATGGTTTGCAACGATACCACATGTGGGTCAAGAAAACCCACCAGTTCTTTCCATTCCCGAACATTTTTCATCGTGTATCTATACATAAGCAATGAGTTGTGATATTTATTGGTATTATGTGAATGTAGCACTTGATTGTACGCACTTACAGTGTCCAACATCGTAGAAGCGAGGCGTCGAGGCCAACGAGGTTGAATAGGTCATATAAGTCGTTGAAGCCCACGACGAAGTGGTTCGTCCCGTTGAAGAAATGCTTATGCTCATATCTGACGGTGATTCCAGTATCACACCCCTCCTTTTGGGTCTTCTCCAGGTACCAGGCATGCAAAGCCTGACAAGCATATACAGCGCACCCTAATACTGCGTTGGAGCACAACGGTTTTACGATGATGTAGTTCCCGGCTATCTTGGACTTCCCAGACTTGGGAGACGCCTTAACATTCGTCGATTTCAATTTGGCCTGAAGGATTGGCAGTGTCTTCCTGCGAGACGACTCGGGACCCGATACGGCAGCACGCTTTTCTTGTTCCTTCAGCGTCTTCTCCACTGGAACCGATAAGGTGGCCTTCTGAGGTGAAATATGAGGTGGAGTCATCGAGGGTCCCGTTGGAGAGGAATGGTCGTGTTGAGATCACGACACTGCTGGGTCTAGGACGATGTCCTTCTTGGGCCACTGGATAAAACTGTGCACGGCATCCCCTAGTGTTGTGATCTCTTCGTTCGAGCGAATCTCCAGCGGGACGGCCATGAATTGTTCATGTACCATGTCCACCTCCACCCTGGCATAACTCTGTGCCACACCGACCTTTGTCAGATCGCCCTTCCGGTATGGATGCACCATCCCCCGCCCAGCCTCAATAGAAATGGACCTAACTAACCTACTTGGAGCTTGCAGGTCGTCGGCTCCTACAAAACGATATGCAATTTGCTAAGGCTTCCTATAGGTCTATCTTTGGTGCATTCCATAGATGTACATTACCTTGATGTCGTCTATCGGTAATTGGACGTCGTCATGTTCAGAACTATGCATGGACGCGACGCTACTCCGATGTCGAGCAGGATTGGCTCCCAAATTAACAGGGGCAGCTTGCGACTGCGACTGGCTCAAGAGTTGATTCAATTGATCCTGCAATGCTGCTAGCTTTCCTTCAAATTTGTCAGTAATCATCTGTACCAACCGGTCCTCATGCTCGGCCTTGGATCTCTTTCTACTCCTATACGTGCAGTAGTCGTCTGCGAATCCATGACTCCAAGGTATGTTAACCCCAAGGCCTCGTGTGCGACCTAGGTGCTCCTTATTTCCCAAGGCCGTAGATAGTATATCCTTCTCCCTGTCTACTTGAAAGGAGCCTTGGGAAGATTGGGCAGACAATTCACGCTGCAAGAGGTCATCATGTTATTATAGACACTATGAAGTTATGGACTTATTAACAACTAGGTAGTTCGACACATTTACCACACGTTGGGACACTTCCTGGTATGCTGGGTTTGTGAAAGAGAGGCTGCCCGAAGACGCGACTTTTGCCCTCGCTTTTAACTAGGCTAGGGAACGCGGGTTTGTGACATCAAGAAACGGGTTCTCCTCCTCCGCCGCCCATTCTTTGTATTTACGCTGCACCAGCGGTGCAGTCTCAGGCAGTGAGTGTTTAGGTCCGGAGAGCTTTGTGCGCCACACTTTCCTCCTTGAATTCGGCCGTCGTCTTCATAGCGACAAAGGCGTCCCATGTTTCCCGCGTCAAGAATCCATACTTCGCGAAGGGCGTCTGACCCGTGTTCACGTACTTCATGACAAGAATGCTCTTGAAGGTCCTCCACGATTTATCGATCGTGAGCATCGCCGTCCATTCCACGCGTGCCATGTCTGCTTCTGGGATAGTGAACTTTTTTAAAAGTTCTGTCCACAGCGCGCCTCTCGCTTCTTTCGTCAGATCCTTCCACCTTGGTGTGGTGATGGGGACTCGCTTCTTGCAAGTATCCCGACATGGTCCAGAATCCGCCACGATCTCTTGGGACTCGAGAGGGACCCCAAAGTCACCGACCGTGATGACGATCCGCCCACGTGCATTTTCGATTCTCTTCTGCCATCTCGCTTTCGTATCATTGTCGTCGACGGATTAGGCGGCGAAGACGGCGCCTCTGTCATCTATGGTGTTGGCGACGGCAGCGAAGACGTTGCCTCTGCCATCTGCGACGTCGGTGATGACGGCGCAGACGGTGCCCCTGCCATCTTGCTTACTTGCTATCTATGTAAGTTACATATGCAATAAAATGGATTGCAAGTGTCCCAAATTAACATATACATATGAAGTATCTCCATGTCATTTAAACTGAATAATATGCTCAACATGTGCAATATTAGCAAATAATCATAATTAATTCAAGCATAAATATGAAACAATAAAGCATTAATCCAACGGCATTTAAATGACCAAATTAACATAATCAAATGTAAATCATTCAAGTCATTTAAATTAATTGAAATGCTGAACATATACCACATGTATATGAATGAAATTGCATAATTAATTCCAGACAAGGCACGAGGGAGGACCAAATTAACATAATTAAATGTAAATCATTCAAGTCATTTAAATTAATTGAAATGCAAAACATGTACCACATGTATGTGAGCTCTCATATGGGAAGTTGCACAAGAAACAAACTCTTGTGATCTTTGTATAGATAGAAACTAGTGATACGAATCTTTTGCCCGAGCCTATCTTTGCTCGAGCCTACTTCATCGAGCCCGACACACTGGAGTGTACCATTTGCTTTATGCCGTGGAGGATTGGCATGAAGCAAAGGTACACTCAAGTGTATCAGGATCGACGAAGTAGGCTGTGTTTCACCTGAACGTTTAGGATGAACGCCCAAGGAGCGAGCTAACTAGCTGAATTCATGCCTCGAGTTAGCTCCTATTCTAACACTCCTAACACTCCTTAATCCACTAGCTTCTCTAAGGAAATACTAAGCAAAGGTTTAATGTTTCATGTACATAAGACTAGCCTTTAATGAAGACATAGAAATAAAATAGAATCAAGTAAAACTTTGCCCGAGCCTACTTCATCGAGGCCGACACACTGGAGTGTACCATTTGTTTCATGCCATGGAGGATTGGCATGAACCAAAGGTACACTCAAGTGTGTCAGGATCGACGAAGGAAATGCTAAGCAAAGGTTTAACCCTCTAGGGCTTGCCGCCTCCCTGCTCCTATTCTAACACTCCTAACACTCCTTAATCCACCAGCTTCTCTAAGGAAATGCTAAGCAAAGGTTTGATGCTTCATGTACAGAAGGCTAACCTTTAATGAAGACATAGAAATAAAATAGAATCAAGGAAAACTTTCTTTCTGGATTGTTGTAAAAAATGCAGTTTTAGCAAAATTTCAGAATTAATCCCAACAAAATTAATTAGCATTAAAGCATAATTCCTAAAGAATTTAAATGACCAAAATACATGTACTCATGTAATTCTCCCAAGTCATCTAAAGAGAATAAAATGGTTAACAAAAACATCTTGAGAACATCAAAAAATAGCACAGAGCTCAGATTTTTAATTTGTTTGATTGCTCTCAGTAGGCTAGTTGCAAAAGACATAGTCTTTGCCATCTCAACCATTATGCCAAAATTCTTCATCAATTCCAAATGATAACTCCAAATCAGACTTTGAGCTCAAAAACAAAAGCTTCACTAATATGTCAAATTTTATCTCAATACCGCAGATTAAACTCTCAGTCAATAAAAGGTCTAGAGATTAACAGTGCATAGAATTGAACATCTGACATATCACAGGAAACAAATATGCTTGCAGTTCATACAAACCGAAAATAGAGCAGAAGAAATATTTCAATCTAACTAAGCTCAAGTCTGATTCTAGTAAACTATTCAATCTCACAATATGGCAACAATCATCATTGAGCTATTAACAGAACCCACCACTTTGCAATTTCTCTCTCTGTACTAAAGATTAACAATCACAACACAAATGCAAAGGGACAAAGTGAGATAAGCAACAATACTCACAGAGAAAGGGAGGGAGTGGGATAGAGCGAGTAGAGTGGTATACTAGAGGAGGCGCGAGGGAGTACTGGAGGAGGCGCTGGAGCCAGCGTGAGGAGGGAGCCGGTGACAGGCCGGAGAGGAGGATGGCGATGTGTAGTGGAGTCGGGCTGGAGTCAGAGAGGGAGGCGGCCGCTCGTCGGGATGGAGTGGGAGGAGGGCGCGCGTCGGAGGAGGGAGGCGGCCAATTGTCGGGCTGGAGTTGGAGCTGAGGTCGAAGGCGCCGAGGTCGGGGGCACCGAGGTTGGGGGCGCCAAGGTCAGGGGTGGCGGCGCCGAGGTCGAGGGCGCCAAGGTCAGGGGCGGCGGCGCCGAGGTCGGGGGCGCTGAGGTCGGGGGCAACGGTGTCGAGGTTGGAGGTGCCGAGGTCGGGGGCGCCGAGGTCGGAGGCAACGAGGTCGTAGGCAACGGTGAACGGGCGAGCCCTAGAGGAGGCGGACGAGCGCGCGAGAGACCAAGGGGTGCGGGAGAGGAAGTGACGAGTAAGAGCAAAACCCTAGTGGTTCCCTCCTTATAAAAAGGCTATCACATAGAACCATCTGTGATAATGATATCACAGACGGTTCCCTAATAGAACCGTTTGTGATACGTTCCATATCATAGACGATTCTAGTAGGAAATCGCCTGTGATATGGAACGTATCACAGACGGTTCTATTAGGGAACCGTCTGTGATATGCAATGTATCACAGACGGTTCTTAAATAGAACTGTCTGTGATAAACTCATATCACAGACGGTTCTTGAATAGAACTATCTGTGGTAAACTCATATCACAGACGGTTCTATTAAGAACCGTCTGTGATTCCTTATCACAGACGGTTCCATAAGAGAACCGTATGTGATATCCTGACAAAACCTAGTGACAATGACAAAACCTGGTGACAAGTATGATGACAAGCTCATAACACATTTGACTTCAAAATTTCATATCTAATTCAACTCAACTCCAAATCAAGTGAAACCAATTTTGATACTCCACATTACAATGAACATCCACATTGATATCAATATCTAAGATGAGAAGTGTAACATCCCAAACTATGGGTTGTGTTTCAAATGTATGAAATTGAGGATAATTTAAAACTTTTGATGCATCATTGTTGTTATTTGAAATTTCTGGAAATTCTTTCAAAAGAATTGTTGATTTCAAAACTAAATGCTTTAATTGACTAGAAGTAAAACAATTTAAAACTTTCTAATCAAATCTTGTGATCATCCTCTGGAAATATTCATATCTAATTCAACTCAACTCCAAATCAAGTGAAAGCAATTTTGATACTCCACATTACAATGAACGTCCACATTGACATCAATATCAAAGATGACAGGTTCATAACACATTAGCACATGACAATTCCACGTTGACATCAAAATATATGAGAGATTACAAGTCCATAACACATGATGTTATGGAATAAATTAATTACAATGGAGTAAATTCTTAATTAAAATATAGCCCTTCATGATGATCGATGCGAATATAGATAGTTTCCTCACTGGGTTCTTCCTCGAGCCTGATGCCATCTCTGAAAGGAGGCAACTCGTCAAATTGATTGTATTCTTCCTCGTCTACTACATTCTCAATTCCGACAATCCTCCTTTTTCCATGAAGAACTACGTGGCACTTCTTATTTGCCGGGTCGGTTACATAGAAGACTTGAACAACTTGGTTAGCCAGTACGAATGGTTCGTCTTTATATCCAACACGTTCGAGGTCCATGGTAGTGACGTCGTACTTGTCGACCTTCACTAGCGGGAGATGGACCCAACGGCACCGAAATAGGGGGATCTTGAAGAGCACGTAGTCGAGCTCCCATATCTCCTCTATTTGCCCATAGTAGGAGCTCCTCAGCCCATCGGTACTGAATGCATCTATGCGGACACCGCTATTCTGGACTGTGCTCTTCCTATCCTGAGCTGTTGTATAAAATGTGCACCCATTTATATCGTATCCTTGCCATGTGACAATTGTAAATTGTGGCCCTTGTGCCAACCATAGCAGCGTATCATCACTTGATGACCTCCCAGTGATTTGCACCTTTAACCATTCGTTGAACCGACGGTTGTGCTCTCTCGTGATCCAAACCTCCAACCGGTCTGGATTCTGTTGGCATACCATGTCTTTGTGCTCGTCGATGTACGGGGACACTTGGGTTATGTGTTGCAAGACCGTGAAATGGGCTTGAGCGTACGTATCCAGATCGGGAGTGATTGATTTCCTTCCAATGGTCCCGATACCATCCTGTCTCCCCTCATGACGAGATAGAGGCACACCTATCGGATCCACCTAAGCCATGTAGTCGACGCAGAACTCAATGACCTCTTCTGTTGCATAACTTTCGATGATGCTGCCCTCCAGTCGAGATCGATTCCGTACGTAGGACTTGAGAATTCCCATGTACCTCTCAAACGGGTACATATGACGTAGGAACACATGGCCGCATATCTTTATCTCTTTCACAAGGTGAACAATGAGATGGACCATGATATCGAAAAATGACGGAGGGAAAAACATCTCAAGATGACATAGAGTCGTCACCACCTCGGCCTACAGAGCATCTAGTCCTTAGGGATCAATGACCTTTTGAGCAATTGAGTTCAAGAAATAACACAGCCTCAAGATTGCCACTCGGACCTTGTTCGACAAGATACTTCTAATTGCAATAGAAAGCATTTGTGTCATCAGCACATGACAATCATGAGACTTCACACCAATTAATTTCAAATCTTGCATAGAAACAAGTTTCTTTATGTTAGTGGAGTAACCAGACGAGACTTTCACACCATGCAAGCTCTGGCACAGTTCATTTCTCTCGGCCTTGGACAAAGTGTTGCAAGCTGGGGGAAGGTACGTTTGTCCTGTATCGGTCTCTTTCGGTGCTAACTCGGTCCTTATATTCATATCGACCAAGTCACACCGTGCGTTAACACCATCCTTTGTTTTGCCACTAATGTTCAGTAAGAGACCAATCAAGCTATCACATACATTCTTCTCCACATGCATGACATCGATGCAGTGGTAAACTTCTAAGTGCTCCCAATAAGGCAAGTCCCAAAAAATTGACCGCTTCTTCCAGATGTTCTTCTAACAGGTTCTTAACTGACGTCTCTTGCCAAGCACAACATCGATATCCTTAACCATATCATAGACCTCTTTTCCTCTAAAAGCCCTTAGAACTGAACCGTCCTCCTTATTTTTGTCGAATTGTTTCTTCATCTTGCGGTATAGGTGACTCCTGGGAAGGAACCTACGGTGACGCATATACACAGTTTTGCGCTAGTTGTTCAACCATGCACTCTCCGTAACATCTAAGGAGTGCGGACAGGCTTTGGCTCCTTTTGTACTAAAGCCCGACAGGTTACCAAGGGCAGGAAAATCATTGATGGTGTAGAACAACATGGCGCGTAAAGTGAAGTTCTCTCGTTTGTACGCATACCATACCTGTACCCCTTCGTTCCAAAGTGTCACAAGATCTTCCAGTAATGGTGCTAGGTACACATCAATATCATTCCTAGGTTGCTTCGGCCCTTGGATAAGTAGTGACATCAAAATGTTCTTCCGCTTCATACACAGCCAAGGAGGAAGGTTGTACATGCATAGATTTACGGGCCAGGTGCTATGTCGGCTGCTCATGTTACCGAAAGGATTCATTCCATCTGTACTCAACCCTAACCTAATGTTCCTCGGTTCTGCACCAAACTCTTCGAAGCTCCGATCGAAGTTTCTCCACTGGGCAGAATTAGTAGGGTGTCTTAGCTTTCCATCTTTCTTACGCTCCTCTGAGTGCCAACGCACCAATCTTGCCTCCTTTGGGTTCGCAAATAAACGCTTCAAATGTGGGATCACAGGAAGATACCACAACATCTTAGCAGGAGATCCTTGCTTCACCTTAGCAGTATTCTGACGCTAGTATCGGGATGCTTAGCACACGGGACATACATGCATGTCTGCGTACTCTTTACGATAGAGGATACAATCGTTCGGACATGCATGTATTCTTTCTACTTCCATTCCCAATGAACAAAGAACCTTCTTTGCTTGGTAGGTGGTGCTGGGCAACACGTTTCCCTCTGGAAGGATGTCCGCTAGGGGACCTAACAACGTCGTGAAACTCTTATCGGACCAACCATTGCTTGCCTTCAATTTAAGCAGTTCAATCACAGTTGACAAACTTGTGTATTCCGGCTTGCAGCCAAAGAACAAAGGTCTCACCGTGTCCTCCCTTAAGCCCTCGGATTTACAAAACTCTCTCTCACTGTAGTTCTCTTCTGCATCGCGTAGCATCTGATCCAGATTGTCATCGTGCGACCTATCCTTATCAAAAGCACAGTCCACATCCGGCATATAGTTGACTTCCTCGGCAATATCGTCATTATTAACTTTCGGTATAATCTGCTCTTCACCGTGACTGGTCCAACATGTATACCCTTTTTTGAAACCCCTTCGAATTAAGTGCGCTTCGATCTGCGCCGAGTTGTTAAATATTTTCAGATTACCGCAATCAATGCATAGACAGTATATAAAATTTATCCCCTTCTTCAACATATCCTGCTCGGTGGCTCTTCTAAAAGCAACCACGTCATTAATATACTCTTGACTCATACGGTTCATACCGTACATCCAGTTTCGGTCTATCTACACTATGCATGTAACAAATTAGTGTCAAATTAGATTAATAAACCGCAAGTACGTACTCTTCCTATTTACCAAACATACTTAAATTGATTAGCGATTAATTTATAGCAAACATAAAGGGTTATAGATCGTTACCCTCGGAGCTCATGAAGAAAATACGATTCCTCTCCGTTCCTTCTCCTCTCTAAGGTGGCGCAATGGGGGTGGAGGCACAGCAAGGGGCAGGTGGCGCAATGGGGGAGGAGGCAGCGGGGTGGAGGAGGCGCTAGGGGTAGGGGTCCAACCTTCTCCTCTCTAAGTCAAGAAAGGGAGGAGCCATAGGTTGGAGGAGCTAGGCGTGGAAGTGGCGCATGGGGAGGAGTAGCAGATCTAAGTAGAGCGATGGGAGGTTGCTCGAGCGGTAGAGAGGCGGCAGAGGCGTGAGTAGTGCGGCGGTGGACACTGGCGCCTCGAGAGCAAAGAAGGCGGTAGAGAGATGTGTCGGCGCAATTTATATAATGCCAGATATCACATACGGTTCTCATTAAGAACTGTCAGGTACTTATCACGATGGTTTTAATAAGAAAAATGCGTGATAATCGACTAATCACAGATGGTTCTAATTAGGAACCGCTCGTGATAATTCCTGCACATAGACGATTATAATTAGGAAATGCAGCGATAATTCACAGACGGTTCCTTATAAGAACCGTCTGTGATTAGCTGGATTATCACAGACGGTTTGTGAATAGAACCGTCTGTGATAATTCATAGACGGTGCTATTCACAAACTGTCTGTGATAATTAGTTATCACAGACGGTTCTAACTAAAAACCGTCTGTGATAGGCTGGCAGTGCAAATACCACGTCCGAACAGACTCAACACAGACGGTTCCAAAGGAACCATCTGTGATGGGGCGTCTACTATAGCCTATTTTTTAGTAGTGACCACTGTGCCACCTCTCTGTAATACCCCGATTATCGGTAAGATATAAACTTGTTCGAGAGAGGGGAAACTTATTCAATTTCGAGTACATCAAAGATTAGAGATGGAATTTGGCTTAAATTCTATTTTTCTTAGCGCGTTTGGACTTTGGTCTCTTGGGCCATTTTGTAGCAGCCTGTAATGGGCTGGTCCTTGTGGAAATGAAAGGGGGGGGGCACCCCTTAACCCTAGCCCCGGCCGAGCTGCCCAATTCCCCTTCACATTCTCCCGCCGCCGCCGCAAGCGCTCATCCACTCCTCGCTCTCTCTCCACTGGCCACCGCAAGCACTCTTCCCCCACCCCGCCGCCCACCGACTCCGTCGACGAGGGTCCCCTGTGCGGCCTCTTCGTGCTCACCCGCGACCCCACACGCCCGCCGCGGCTTCTCATGGTGCAGCCGTGCCTCCGACCAGGCTCCCTCCTCTTCTCCTGCAGCCGCCACCAACCCGGTTCGCCAACGCCGCCTCCTCCTCTGGCGCCGCCTCCGGCTTGGCGCGCCGGCCTACTCGCCTCTAGCGTCGCCTCCCCAGTCTCCCCGGCTTCCCTGCCCTCTAAGCAGTGACGGCGTAGGCGCACCCGGCTCAGCGGCGGAGGTGAGGCAGTGAGATCGTGAGAACCAGAGAGGCCATAATCGACGGCCTCGCTTCGGGAAACATCGATGCAGGAGGCCGGTGGCGTGTGACTGAAGTAGTGATTGGATCTCCTTTGCCCATTTGCCGAGCCCCGGATCGTCTAGCTGTGTCCGAGCACCGCCGCTTGGGGAAGACACAGTCATACGCAAAAGGGAGCACAGCCATCAGCCGCCTCTGATGGCCTTACTATCAGAAATAAAATGCAGGAGCTTTTGGCATTCTTGCAGCTTTGGAATCCTCAGTTCTTAGATGCTCAATATCTAGAAGGTGCTGATCTCTATTATGCTGGTTACTTGCTTCCAATTATCCTAGTTAAACTTGAACATACTATGATGTGGTCTGCTCGTGGCTAGCATTGGGGTTGCTAGGCCGAGTGTTCCATTCCGTCAATAGATTTTATTCTATTATGTTATGGATTGGTTCTTGTGAGTACGGTAGAGCCTAATTTACTTAATTGTAGGATAGCGGAGATTTCTGCTCATTCGTATACGTAGTGTGGCCCGTGAATTTAACAGTAGGTTAGAGCTTGGTCCCATTATATTACAGCTTGTGCACTAAATATGGTGGATTATGATGATGCTTGAGAGAACATAAATTATCTCATGAATATTTAGGGCTTCTAAATGCAGATCTTATCATGTCATAAATCCAATTATTGCAACTAACCTTTAATGGTATATCATCTCACGTCTTAGTACTCAAAGAAGCGCTACAGCCTACAAGTATCATCATTTTTGCATGTGGACAGAAATGACTCTTTGTGGGTTTCCTGGCTCAATGTGTCTTTTGCATAGTTATATATCTTTGTTGAAGAAGGTTTGCTCAATGGTTCACGAAGCCTTCCAACATGATTCATCTGTGTCATAGCATTAATTGTGACTGATTAAATGTGCACAAAGGAAGCAATGGATGGGATTAGTTCTATAACATGGGTTATAGGAAATCGTTGTAGAACGCTGCGAGTAGGGTCTTGTTATGCATGGTTGATTGACGCCTAGTATCCTTCTTGGTTGCCAGGTGGTGGTGAACCCCGGTGCTAGAGCGTTTCGCCAGTCTTCTGTCTCATGGCTGAGGCAAGTGCAAGTAGTATTAATAAGTTTTTAGATTTCATTCTTGATGAATGCCATAGTTGATTGTTGATGATTGCTGCTTGGTAATGTTGATGAGCATGAATGCCATAATTTAATGATCATGTTTTTACGATGATGCTTATATGATGAAGCTTACATGGAAATGTTTACTTGACGACGCATGCTAATGTTTATGTGATGACGCTTACATGGTGATGTTTACATTAGGATGCCTACATGGCAATGTTAAATGATGATATTTACATGGTAATGGTTCCATGAGTGATGGCAATAATGATGGGGCAAGGTGAGTAATGAGACTACCTTGCTAATGATGATAATGATGAATCATGATAATGACCTTTGGGCATGTGCATTACGCATCATGGCATTGGATCCCCTGTGCCTTGAGGGCACGTGCCTTGATATATATTGGATCCCCGTCATGCATTAGACGGGCTTTGGTCCCCACACTCGTGGAAAGTCATGTAACTAATCCGGTGAGGTCGGTGAGAAAGTTACATGACTTGGAGTGTGGGCTTTGGATCCCTGTGCCTAGAGGGCACATGCTTAGAGTATGTTGAAGGGCTACGGGTAGGCTACACTAGCGCAAATTAATAAAAATTCTACCCGTAAACCAAGATCACTGCAGTTATAGATCACGGTCTTACCACTAGACGCGCAGGTGCGGAATTGATGTAGCACGTCGGGGCAGAGTAGTCGTACTAAGTTGATGCAGCACGTCGGGGTAGAGTAGTCGTACTACTTCCTCGTCCTCGTCGCGGCGTCCCACGTCTGACTCCTCTCTTGCGGTTCGTCCAAGCGCCACAGATCTGGCGCCTCCAAAGGTATCCACGTGCGGGAGGAAGCGGCGACGCCGGACTACTAGATCGCGCGAGCGACTAGGGCGTGGGAGGGTGGCGGCGAGGTTTGAGGATGTCACGAAAAACTCATCACCAATCTCAGGCGCCCTTGCCCTCCTTTTATAGGCGTCCTTACAATGGGCTTCTACTAATAGAGGCCCATTAGGACCCAATGTCGATCTAATTCGGATCCAATCCGAATTAGGCTTCACTTCTAAGTGTGTGACCCTATAGGTTCACGTATGTTTAGACATGACGCGAGTATACATACTTGGTCAATAGTTGGTAGCGACCTCTAGCAAGGCGTGCCAACTCCTAAAGCGTACACAAAGATCATATCGGACGAACCATCACAGCGTTATGTACATGCCAATCCCTTTGCCTCACGATATTGGCCGAGCTCCAAGTGACCACTCTATCTCGATCCTATGATCCGGAATCCCTTACTAGGTTAACTCTTAACCTTAAGTAGCATGGCCATGCATTTCGGATCCGATCACTCGAGGGCCCAGAGATATCTCTCGGTAGAGAGGGCAAATCCCATCTCGTGACCATGCCTCGCAAAGCATGCTTCATGACAAACCCGAAAGCTACCTTTATAACTACCCGATTCATTGAGTAGCGTTTGATAGCCCCTAAGTAGGTCGATTCACATCTCAAGTACATGCGACAATCTCGGGTCTAAGGACAAAGGCGTACACATTGTGTAGAGAGAACCATAAGTATAATTGTTATGTCTCATGTTGGGTCGGTCCAACCCCATGTTCTAAACATGTGTCCACATTATTGGTTTGACATCTCCATGTCTATGACCTGTGAAACATGATCATCAAGCGATACATGTGCTAATCCATCATTCACGTGTGTCCTCACATGAACTCCGACTAGGGACAACTTTAGAATAACCATATAAGTAAAGAGTTTCACAAACAAGTCACATACTTGTTAATCAACACAAAGGTAATATTCAAGGAACATTTATTAAATCATGGATACAATGAAATATCATCATCTCTATGATTGCCTCTAGGGCATATCTCCATGATCTCCCACTTGCACTAGAGTCAATCTAGAAGATATCTAATACCCATAGCTCTTGTGTGTGCCTCATGCTTAGGTGTGGGAGAGGCTTCGTCAAAGGATCTGAAATATTCAAATCCGTGTGTATTTTGCATATCTTTAAATCTCCTCGATTGAGGATCTCTCGAATGAGATGAAACCGCCCTTGAGATGTGTTTGTTCTTTTGGTGATTCCTCGGCTCCTTGGCTTGCGAATGGCCCCTTGTTATCACGATAAAGATCCGGAGGATCGCACGCACTAGGAACCACACCTAGTTCAGTTATGAACTTCCTTATCCAAACACCTTCCTTTCTTTGCTTGAAGCGCAATGTACTCGACCTCCGTTGTAGAGTCGACAGCAGTCTCTGCTTGGAACTCTTCCAATCGACCGCACCACCGTTCAAAATGAACACAAAACACGATTGCGATTTGTATCGTCTTTGTCGGTTTGGAAGCTTGCATCGGTGTAACCATTTACAACGAGCTCTTCCTCACCTCCGTAGACTAGGAACACATCCTTAGTTCTTCTCAAATACTTGAGGATGTTTTAACATTGTCAAATGACTCTCAGGGATCACTGGTATCTGCAGTAACACTTAGAGCATAGGAAACATCTGGCGAGTACATATCATAGCATACATGATAGATCCAATGGTGAAGCATATGGAATCTTACTCATGCGATCTCGCTCATCAGTTGTCGAAGGACACTGAGTCTTGCCAAGATTTATGCCATGAGACATGGGCAAGAACCCTTTCTTTGCCTCCTTCATGTTGAACCGTTTCAACACTTTGTCAATATAAGTACTCTGGCTTAATCCTATTAGCCTTTTGATCTATCTCTATAGATCTTAATACCCAAAATATATGCCGCTTCCCCTAAGTCCTTCATTGAAAAACTATTTTTTAGTGAGGTCTTAACGGACTCGAGCATAGGAATATCATTTCCAATCAGTAATATGTCATCTACATATAAGATTAGAAATACGAGCGAGCTCCCACTTGCCTTCTTGTAAACATAAGATTCTTCTTCGTTTTGATGAACCCAAACCCTTTGACCACTTCATCAAAACGAATGTTCCAACTCCGAGATGCTTGCTTCAATCCATTAATGGATTTTTGAAGTTTGCATACTTTTCTAGCATTGATTGGATCGACAAAACCCTCGGGCTGTATCATATACACATCCTCGGTTAAATTTCCATTAAGGAAAGCCGTTTTGACATCCATCCGCCATATCTCATAGTCGAAATATGCGAGAATAGCTAGAATGATCCGTATAGATTTAAGCATCGCTACAAAGTGAGAAAGGTCTCATCGTGGTCAACTCCTTGAACTTGCCGAAAACCTTTTGCGACAAGTCGAGCTTTATGGATATGAACATTTCCATCCACCTGTGCGTCTAGTGGTAAGACCGTGATCTATAACTGCAGTGATCTTGGTTTACGGGTAGAATTTTTATTAATTTGCACTAGTGTAGCCTACCCGTAGCCCTTCAGTGGTATCAGAGCGGTTGCTGTCATGTTATAGGTTCGGGTGATTTGCATATGGCGATATGTAAGTCGGTTTGATCGATGTGATCGATTGCATAGTTCTGGTAATATCTGGTTTCGTGATCATCCGCTAAGGTCGTGAAACAACATACCCTACCGGTCGGATTCGCCATCGGGGTAGAAGCGGTGACACGTAAAACCGTCATGAATGCGAAGATCACTACAAATTGGTCGAATCGGAACAATAGTCGATTTGTGGTAAATATGATTTGCCGATCAAAATCCTAAGTAAAATTGCATAGATTGGATCTCTGTTTTTTACGAATGTCAGGAGTGGCGCCGCCTTCGAACCCTGATGGGGAAACCCTCGACCCTTATCCGCTAGATTGCGATTCTATGCATAACTTGTTTTTGCGGGATGTATGTGACCAAGATGGCCTAATGTGTATGTGATGCATGTTTGTAATATTTTCATGACTGCGTGTAGTGGGTTCGCAACACTGCATTTGGAGCCATTGTGTTGTCAAAGTATTGTATTAACGGCTGCGTCCGACTTGTGATGATTCCTTATATCCATGTATTTTATTACTAGTTTGTTATGAGTAATAGCTTATATTAGTACTCGGAGGACACATCACTTGGAAGGATGGCACACATTAACCATGGAGATGGAGATCATCATGGTGGACAGATTCTATGGCGATGGAGATCACCATGAGAAAATGGGCCATTGTAACAGCCCAAATTTTCAAAATTCAGAGAAAATTAAAACTTATTTATTTTTGTGGAGTTTCTGGAATTTTAAAAGCTTTTCCTTAATTATGTTAAAGCTAAAACAAAATTAATTGCAAAAACTATTACCAAGTTTAAGTTGGAATTATTTTATTTAAATCCAAAATGCCCTTGAGAATTTCTGTGAATTTTCTCATAATTTTTGGATTTATTTTGCTATTTTCTAAAAACCAATCGAATTATCTGAATTAAAACAATTAAGAAAACAAAAGAAAATCCCTAATCAGTTTTGGGCCGAAACTGGTTCAGCCCATCTCCCCTCGCGCGCGCGCGCAGCCCACTCCACCGCTTGCTCAGCCACTGACCGTTGGATTTAAATCCAACGGCCATCTCTCACCACGCGTGCTTTAACTTCAATGCATACCAACCGTCAGATCTAAATCGGACGGCCCACAAGCACCCGTACCCCTTCATCTCAGCGCTCACCGCCTCGTTATATCGCCACCATTAGATTAAAATCTAACGGCTGAGCTTCTTCGCATCTGAGCCGTCCATTAAAATCGACGCCTCGCTCGTCGTCTCCTTCCTTTCTCCCCATGCGCACCTTCCTTTCCGTCGCGTCGCCATTAACGCAGCTTCGGAAACCTTCCTTGCGCGCTCGAATCCGGCCGCATCCCCGTGATTGGCACGCGCATTCAATTCCTTGATCTCCTCCGCCTCCGACACGGCCTCCCCTTTCCATCTGCGAGCCCCGAATCCCTCTTTTCTCGCCGCCGTGCCGCACGCAACCTTCTTGCCCTCCACGCAGCTCCGGCCACGCCCTCGCCCTATAAATAGGTGCCCCGGGTGCGGCTCCCTCCTCACACCACAGCGCCATCACCCGTAGCCCTCCTCCTCCCTTCTAGCTCGCGAATTTTGAAGTTTTGCTCGGGCGGCCGAGCTTCGTTCTTCTCCGATTCGGCGCCGCCGTCCCGTTCCACCTCCTCCGTCTACACCAAAGAAGACCACCTCGACGCCACGGCCGAGCACCCATCCACGTCGCCGAGAACCACGGAACGCCCACCGACGGCGGCCGTGCTTCCTCGCCGCCAAAGCTCGCCGGCGACATTCCGCCCACGCTTTCGCACCTAAGGTAGCCACGAGGTTCGGCGTCTCACCTCTCTCGATTGATACCACCGCAAGCATCTCGCGCGAACAGAGAACGCCGGCGAGCACCTCGCCGGGCGCCGCTAAGCTTCGAGCCGACGTGGCTCGACCCACGAAGCGCCAAATACGACGCCACCTCATACGGTCCAACGTGGCGGCCCATGTGGCGACCACATCGGCCAAGATCAACACCACCTCCCCAAGCCAATCACCACATAGACTTGGTCCATGTAAGCCGTGTCTATGACACGTGGGGCCCGTGACGTCGTGGAATTATTTTAATTCCTTTAAATCCCGAAAATCTCGGGGCTGACGTCATTTTGCGCAATAATTGGAATTTCCTTTAGAAAGATAATTCGGGAAATTGTTTAAATAATGATTTAGGTTTAAATTTTGTAAAATTCATAACTTCCACATCCAATCTCCAAATTGGGTGTTCCAAATTTCTAAATTCATGTAAAATCATTATCTAGCCAACTAAACCAAAATTATGTAATTTGAAGCTATTTTTAATCTGTATTTAATTTTAGAAATTCTTTTAAATATCAAATCTAGGCTAAAACTTGTAAAATTCATATCTTTTGAACCTCAACTTCAAATTGAGTGATTCAAATTGCTAAAATCTTATAAAATTATTATCTAGCTAAATAAAATAAAATTTATTTCATTTGGAGTTAGTTTGATTTGTCTTTTGGATTTATTTGAATTTCATTTGAATTTGTCGTATTTTCGTATAGACTTTGACGATTAGGAGGTAGATCCTTCAGAGGAGTTAGAGTTTCAGGACTTCAACGAAGGCAAGTTATACCCTTGACCATATTACCCCAGTATTTTAAAGTTATTTAATTCAGTTTTTAAATTATTATTGCATGCATATTTTTAGTCAATTATTTTAATGCCCTGTTTTAAGGCGTAGTTATTCCAATTGTTATTGTATGGCCAATCTTGAATATTGATATGTCATTCCTTTGTCATCATAGATAAATTGGTTTGGAAATTATTCATGCTTAGCAAATGCTTAGACCATGATTTTGATTTTGGGAGGATTTAGCCAAATCATTACAAAATTGGTTTAAACTTAAAACTATGGTATTGTTTTACCATAGAGCATTTGTAAAGGTGGTTTCTACTAAAATAAAATTAAAATGGTTTGGACTTGGGCTTAAACGGATGAATGGTGGGTGCGAGTTTATGCACGGGTTTAATCTGGTTAAGATTAAAAACCGTGGTTTGATTTTGAAAGACGCCCAAGTCGATTAAGGACCGGTCTTTGGCGTATTTTGCTACGCCTTACCGTACCACCACATGTCTTGTATGGGCAGGACTGGCTTATTAATTTGGGATACCTCATAGATATTTGTCTTTGTGTTGTAGGTGTGGGTGTCGGTTAGACTATAGTCCCACTGGCGCAAGAGGGGCTCGGGAGGACAGTCGATCAATGGAAGCGAAACCTTAGCGAGCATGAGTACTTTGAGGTAGATCATTGTAACGACCTTGTGATAATTGCTTTGTCACACGCCTTAGGAAGCGTGGGTTGGCCGACACAAAAGCATATTATCTCTTGCGGGTAAAGCTGTACAAACTCTGCGAGTAGAAAACTATTGAATAGCAGCGTCATGATCATGGACATGCTAGCAAAGCCACTCCGAGTTAGACTTGTTTTTGGTTTCACAATTATTTCAACAAATGTTTTCGGGATGGTTAGTCCTGGGGGAAAATGGGGCGGTTAGCCATTGTGATAGGAGGGTATCCTTCACCATTCAAATATGGAGGTTATCCACACTATAAAACTGTTATTTAAAATCTGATTTTAAGTATAGTATAAAATGGCCTTGGAAATTAATATGATTATTTAAATTGAAAATGCTGCTTTGTGCAAATAAACCCTGCCATTACCCCTTGTTTACCCTATGCATGCATCTAATCTGTTATTTGACGGGTGTAACTTGCAAGCACAGTGGTAGTGCTTACTCTTGCTGAATAATCTTTATTCAGGAGAAGACCTCTATCAAGACGGTGAGGACATCGATGCTTAGGCCACGCTTCCCCAGACGATTGCCTGTGGCGAATCGTTGGGTCTACTACTGCTATTTTATTTCCGCTGTGTTTTACCTTATTTGGCCTCATGCCCGTTTGTATTAAACTTTGAATAATTATTAATAAAGTGCGTGATATGTTTTGATTATCACTTCTGTTTAACTGTGTACACTAGAAATCCTGGACTAGTGTATGAACACAGAGAATTCGGGATCCTTCGCTCCCGGGTTCGACAGCCATGGGTTCCTCAACTTGTTACGCCGTGGGCATCATTCGTCGAAGTCTTCCCGATTGGTTCATCTTGAACCTCTTCAAGCTGCACCGTTCTTCCACTTGTCTCCTGTTGAGAAACTCTTTCTCTAGGAAAACACCACTTGACGACAAACACTTTGCCCTCTAGTCGGTTGTAGAAGTAATATCCAAAGGTTTCCGTCGGATATCCCACTTAAAATGCATTTATCCGACTTGGGTGTGAGCTTGTCCGATCAGAGTCGCTGACAAACGCCTCACATCCCCAAATCTTTAGAAAAGACAAGCGTGACTCTTCGGTCCATATCTCATATGGTGTCTTAACTACTGATTTAGGCGGTACCTATTAAGTGTGAAAGCTGCCGTTTCTAGAGCGTAACCCCAAAATGATAATGGTAGATCTGGTGGCTCATCATCGATCGAACCATGTCCAACAAGGTCCGATTCGCCGCTCGGATACCCGTTTCTTTGAGGCGTTAAAGGAGGTGTTAGTGTGGAACAATTCCGCAACTCTTGAGATGATTGCTAAATTCATGACTCAAATACTCGCCACCACGATCGATCGCGAGCCTTAATTTTCTTGGCACGTTGATTTTCAACTTCATTCGGAACTCTTTGAACTTTTCAAAAGTTTAGGACTTATGCTTCATTAAGTAGACATAGCCATATCTACTAAAATCATCGATGAAAGTTATGAAGTAATGAAATCCTCCTCTAGCGATCGTGCTCATTGGTCCACATACATCGGTATGTATGATTTCCAACAAGTCGACGCCTCTCAAAAGAACCTTTGAAAGGTGACTTGGTCATCTTACCAAGCAAACAAGCTTCACATGTCTCGTATGATTCAAAATCAAGCGAAGTTAGAAGACCATCATCATGGAGCTTCTTCATGCGCTTTTCACTTATGTGACCCAAGCGACAATGCCAAACATAGGTGGGATTCAAATCATTAGGCGAAGTCTTTTAGCATTTATGTTAAAGATGGGTGCATCATCAAGATTTAAAATAAATAACCCATTCACAATGGGCTAAAAGCCACAAACATTTCATTTTAGAGATCAAACAACCATTGTCTTTACTTGCAAATGAATAACCATCTCTCATCAAACATGAGGGGATAAAATGTTTCGACTCATACTAGGAACATAATAACAATTATTCAATTCCATAATAAATCTTGAAGGAAGCTGAAGTTGCATGGTGCCGAGCGGTCACGCGACAACCCTTGCTTTATTTCCGACGCGAAAATCAACTTCACCTCTTGCGACTCCTCTACTTCTTATTAGCCCTGCGATCGAGTTGCAAATTTGAGCAAGCGATCCGGTATCAAATACCCAAGAGTTAATAGGAGAATCAGCGAGAAAAATGTCTAAAACATTTATGACAAGTGTACCATGGGTGGAAGTCTTACTCGGCCTTCTTCTTGTATTCCTCGGAATCCGGTACTTCTTGCGCTTTCTCTTCAAATGGCGATTTCTTTACAATAGAAGCATCTTGTCTCGGCTCGAGTCCAAAGATTAGGCTTAGGCGTCGGCCGAGATCATATCTTTAACCTTGCCCTTATTCTTTGCCCATGGCTTCCTACCCTTTTCTTGAAGCTGGACTTGTTCTGCACAGCCATCACATGGCTAGGGCCTGCACACTTCTTAATGTCACTCTCTGCTGTTTTGAGCATCCCACAAAGCTCATTAAGGCCCTTTTCCACCCCATGCATATGGTAGTTCGAAATGAAATGTCCATAGCTAGGTGGAAGAGACGCTAAAATGAAATCAGTTGCCAACTCTTGGCTAATTGGAAAACCAAGTTTATCCAAAGTCTGACTGTAACCAACCATTTTGATCACATGTGGGCCTACGGGTGCACCTTCTGTTAACTTGCATTCCAGAAAAGCCTTAGAGACATTGAATCGTTCAGTCCTGGCCTGTGTCTGGAACATGTCCTTAAGCGCCATGATCATATCATACGCTTCCTGATCCTCAAACTGCTTTTGAAGGTCAGGTTCCATGCATGCAAGCATAAGACAACTAACCTCAAGAGAGTCATCACATGCTTTCTTGTAGGCAGTTTTAACAGCAGCAGCCGCATTGTTAGCAGGCTCTTCTGGGATTGGGGTGTCGAGCGTTTTCCTTTTATACGCCACGAGAACAATTCTCGAGATTCGGACCGATCCGAATAGTTTGTTCCATTTAATTTTTCTTTCTCAAGAATCGATCATAAAGCAAAAGGGTGTCTTGTGGTTGCTAGATGCCATTGATCTACAATAGGAAATGCAAAATACTAAGACAAATAAAACCATGATAGAGTAAACTATATTAAACAATTTAATAGAATGTACTCCCACTAAAATCAACATCCCTCTATTGATTCTTAGTGATTCAAGATCCGCAATTAACGAGTCTACTAGTGAGCTTTTGCATCACCGCTAGGAGACAAGTTAATTCGGTAAGCAACACCTTACTAATCATATCTCTATATGACTCTTGTTGTTGGGTGACATCTCTATGCCCCGGCGCCCAACCTTTATGCCCCAAGGCCCATAACCTTTATGATAACCTTGTTAAGTTCACCAACCCTTATGCATGTAGGTATCCGATACAAACCCATCTAGTCAAGGAAAGTCGATGGTGCCCTAATTTTATAGACCCACCATCAATTTACAAGACATGGGATGGTGCAAAGTTTAGTTGGGAGGGCATATGTTTAACTTAACATTTTGTGAGGATCGCTATACTTCTACCATTTAAACATGCATAGGAGTAAAACAAGCAGAATAGCATTCACACAGTTGTGACTCAGTATGGCCCATTTTCTCATGGTGGTCTCCATCGCCATAGAATCTATCCACCATGATGATCTCCATCTCCATGGTTAATGTGTGCCATCCTTCCAAGTGATGTGTCCTCCGAGTACTAATATAAGCTATTACTCATAATGACTAGTAATAAAATACATGGATATAAGGAATCATCACAAGTCGGCACGCAGGCCGTTAATACAATACTTTGACAACACAATGGCTCCGGTCGTGTTGCGAACCCACGACACGCAGGTCATGAAAATATTACAAACATGCATCACATACACATTAGGCCATACTGGTCACATACATCCTGCAAAAACAAGTTATGCATAGAATCGCAATCTACCGGATAAGGGGTCGAGGGGGTTTCCCCCCGCGGGGTTCGAAGGGGCAGCGCCCTCACGTACATTCGTAAAAAAAACAGAGATCCAATCTATGCAATTTTTACTTAGGATTTTGATCGGCAAATCATATTTACCACAAATCGACTATTGTTCCGATTCGACCAATTTGTATTGATCTTCGCATTCCATGACCGGTTTTACGTGTCCTTTGTCTACCCGATGGCGAATCCGACCGGTAGGGGTATGTTGTTTCACGACCTTAGCAGCATGATCACGGAACATCGATATTACCAGAACTATGCAATCGATCACATCGATCAAACCGACTTACATATCACCATATGCAAATCACCCGAACCTATAACATGACAGCAACCGCTCTGATACCACTGAAGGGCTACGGGTAGGCTACACTAGCGCAAATTAATAAAAATTCTACCCGTAAACCAAGATCACTGCAGTTATAGATCACGGTCTTACCACTAGACGCGCAGGTGCAGAATTGATGCAGCACGGCGGGGCAGAGTAGTCGTACTAAGTTGATGCAGCACGTCGGGGTAGAGTAGTCGTACTACTTCCTCGTCCTCGTCGCGGCGCCCCACGTCTGACTCCTCTCTTGCGGTTCGTCCAAGCGCCACAGATGCAGCGCCTCAAAGGTATCCACGTCACGGGAGGAAGCGGCGCCGCCGGACTACTAGATCATGGCGGCGACTTAGGCGTGGGAGGGTGGCGGCAGGTTTGAGGATGTCACGAAAAACTCATCACCAATCTGGCGCCCTTGCCCTCCTTTTATAGGCGTCCTTACAATGGGCTTCTACTAATAGAGGCCCATTAGGACCCAATGCCCGATCTAATTCGGATCCAATCGAATTAGGCTTCAACCTTAAGTGTGTGACCCTATAGGTTCACATATGTTTAGACATGACGCGAGTATACATACTTGGTCAATAGTTGGTAGCGACCTCTAGCAAGGCGTGCCAACTCCTAAGCGTACACAAAGATCATATCGGACGAACCATCACAGCGTTATGTACATGCCAATCCCTTTGCCTCACGATATTGATTCGAGCTCCAAGTGACCACTCTATCTCGATCCTATGATCCGGAATCCCTTACTAGGTTAACTCTTAACCTTCAATAGCATGGCCATGCATTTACGGATCCGATCACTCGAGGGCCCAGAGATATCTCTCTCGTAGAGAGGGCAAATCCCATCTCGTGACCATGCCTCGCATGACATGCTTCATGACAAACCCAAAAGCTACCTTTATAACTACCCGATTCACGGAGTAGCGTTTGATAGCCCTAAGTAGGTCGATTCACATCTCAAGTACATGCGACAATCTCAGGTCTAAGGACAAGGCGTACACATTGTGTAGAGAGAACCATAAGTATAATTGTTATGTCTCATGTTGGGTCGGTCCAACCCCATGTTCTAAACATGTGTCCACATTATTGGTTTGACATCTCCATGTCTATGACCTGTGAAACATGATCATCAACCGATACATGTGCTAATCCATCATTCACGTGTGTCCTCACATGAACTCCGACTAGGGACAACTTTAGAATAACCATATAAGTAAAGAGTTTCACAAACAAGTCACATACTTGTTAATCAACACAAAGGTAATATTCAAGGAACATTTATTAAATCATGAATACAATGAAATATCATCATCTCTATGATTGCCTCTAGGGCATATCTCCAACATATGTATCGACGGATACACTACTCGGCATTACCGGTAATTGCAAAGATGTGAAGAATGTGCATTCATGACATGATCATCGCATTTCTGCATAAGATGGATTTGTTTTTTAGCATTCAATGTTGTGTTCATGATGGGTTTGCTTGTTCCCTCTGACTAATTATGATGCTATCATAAGAGATGGGTCTGTGGTATATAATGCTGTTATTCATGATGGAATTGTTTAATCCCTTTGACTACTTATGATGCTATGTTTGTTTGCTATTGCACTTTGCTGAGTCATGGACTCACACTTGCTGTGTTGTGCTTGCTAGGTACCTCTCGAGGCAGCGACATGCATGGGAAGGGGTAGACTTGGTGCACGTCACATAAACACAACCCACAATGAATAAACTAGTCCAATTATCCACAATTCATCTTCTTGATAATTGCTATAGATTCAGATTGTGGCCATCCTTCGTGGTGGTTGTTTTAATTGTGGTCATGGATGATCCATTTATGTTTTATTCATTCGTTGTCTGAGTTCATTTAATTTTCATTGATGGGTTATAATGTTTGGTTGATGGTTTATTGAGTTGTTGAAATTAATTGGTTCAGTAGTGTCTCAATAATTTGTAATAGGGTTGATTAGAAGTTTATGGATGCCCTTTTGATTATGCTATAGTTGTTTAGCTTATCCTAGATGTCCTTTGATGATTCGTTAAATTGTATGATTTGATTGTTGATTGATGCTATATTAAACTGTTTGAACCTTCGGTATAGCCATCTATACAAAGGAGGTTCTGCCGGATTTTAGAGAAATGTCTTAGTTCTATTTGGTTAAAATATTATTGTTTGAAAAATGGTTGAAATTATTCTGTATTGCCGTTGTACGTTAGTCTTTTAGGTAACATCTTGGTTCCTGCATAGCCAGGGTGTTACAGTTGGTATCAGAGCGGGCTTTCGGTCCATGGTAGTTGAAATATTAAACAGTCTTGCTAGTTTTAGGTCGCCTGAAGGTTTCTTAAGTTTAAGTCACTTGTTGTGACCATTGGATTGGTGTGCCTCATGATTGGATATTGATCCAACGGATAGAAAGGGTGATTTATGCTTAAGAAAATTTCAGTCACCTTATGAATAGACAGTCCCAATATTAAATTGACACACTGTGCACAGTAAGATGGGAATGGGTCAAGCATTGCATTTACGTTTTCGTTATGTTGTTTCGAGCATTGCCGTTATGAATTGATTATGAATACTTATGTTATGCCTATATGGTTATTATATGTTATAATAGTAGACGATGAGAGATTTAAGTTGTGGTTGTAGCCTTGGGTTGCCAGGCTGCACCACCGTTTGGAGCTTGAGATTTATGGAGTGGTTACCTCGAGTCAACTAGTTCCAAGCGTTGAGTTTGGGATGACTATTATTGTTCAGATGCGGTGGATGGGTTTTCTTGGTTTAGTGGTTCATTGTAGTTGAGAGGAGTTCTTCGGTCTTTATTGGCTTTCTTAAAGCAAACAATGGATCCCCTGATTAACGAGTTGTTTTGCTACTTAAACGTAGTTGAATTATGAGATTGATCTCTTGTTTTGAAGTTTTGTCATTCTTGTTGGGAAGCACGACGCGTTTAATTGCACGATATTTTGGTTATTGGAAGCTTTAATTTGCATGTTCCTAAATGTGTGGAAGATTTTGGCCCCAATGTATTCTTTTCGGGGTACTTTGGGTATGAAGTTTAATACTTCTCTTTTTGTGAGAAAGCGTCAAAACTCTCATTGCTGCATCTTGCCACGGTTAAGTCAAAGCAATCGTTGTTTTTCGACTGATGAGGTATCTTTGCTACTTGTAAATGTTGCTATTGACAAGATTGTTCTTTTTCATGAAAGTCCTACCTTTCTTGTTGAAAAATGTGATCCGGTGATTCGTTTGGTATTTTAGATAATGGAAATTATCTTTTACAAACTTCATTGAAGAAAGTTTTGACTCTACTCATTTCTTTTGGAGTAGCTGGAGTGTTGGAGTTTAGAACCTTTTCTTTGAATCAGAAAGTGTCAAAACCCCTTTGCAAAGTTTTGTGGTGTTAAGTGAGAAACTGTAAGTAAAGAAGATAATTGTTAATGTTTATGACATCAAGTTGGGTCTTTGGCATGATGCATAATTAACATTAACTGATGTCCACGGTAGCGTAGCCGGTTAATTTATTGATGCCTTGTAATGATTGCATGATGAGTTGTGATTTAGAATATATTTGTTCCTAATTAGAATCAACAGGGTTACTAAGGAGAGAATGTCGATATGAATCTATCTTGTAAACATCTATTTGCTGATCTTACATAAATGTTAGATTTATCTAATTCCCGACATGCTAAAATTGTTGAAACATGTATAAAGGATTAGATGTTTGTTGGTGTATCAATGTGTGAAACATTGTTTTATAGACAGTATGTTAGTAACTCATTAATCATGTTTTGAACTGATTTCTAAACATAAGGTGAAATGTTGAATCGATGTATATAAATGGTTATGTGATTGCAACTAGAATTAGCATTATATTTACACACATGATTAATACAGTGGTCAATTGTTTATGAGAGCTGAAGTTGGTGTTGAGCACACCAACCGTTGAGTAGATGAAACTCGTAAGTGGCCTTGATAGCGTGCCATGTGAAATTGCTATTGCATAGTAAGATCTTATAAAAAAAATGTTTCAACCTTGTGGCTTGTATTTCTTTTGGAAAGCTTTAGAATGGGGTAATAATGTTTGATGATTCTTGGCACTAATTTGCAGTAGGAGTATTTGAGAGTTGGAGTCAAGTTTTATAACTTGTGGTTATTTGAATCGTGCCTAAATTTTCTGCTCTTTCCGCGCAAGAGTTGCTGAGTTTCAATAGCAATGTCTTATTCTTGTTGGTTCATATTTGCTGTTCTCTTTTGAGTGGTGTGGCCTCACCCGTGATCTCAACTTTTGTTTTTCTAGGACCATTGCTATTGGGTTATTTCCTTTGAACTCGTGCTCACTGCGAGGAGCAACGTTTTCCCGTGTGTCGAATCTTGTCTTTGTTCGCCTCTCCCTTTCGAGGAAGGAACAACCGATTTGTGTTGCAAAGTTTTGTTAGCGTAAGCTGGCAAATTCTTGGTGGTAGCCAAGTTATTGTAGTGGTGGGATTTTGCTACCAAATTATTGGAGTAGTAGTAGAAGATGGTTTGGTCTTGATCTGTATCTCTTGGAGGAAATTTGATTCAAATGGTATGATTATCGCTGAAGTGCAATTGATTGGTGTTGCGAACAAGTAGAACCTGTGGTAAAGTGTAATCTTAGGACCTTAGTTCATGTTGAAATGTTGGGAATTATCGAAGGTATGGAAACCTTGATCAATTTTATAGAGTAACGCAATTGGATTGTATTGCGAGATTGTGTGATGATTCCTGATGATGTCAATGAGTGAGTATGTTGGAATTGTGGAATGTTAGAGATTTAAATTGATGATTTCTCTATCTGTTATAAGAGAAGTTCGTTGTAAGAGGTCTTGGAGGTTAAATTTGGGCTTTTCACTTTATGCTAGACCTTTGGTCGTCTAATGATTGTATGTAGAGAAAATAGAATAATAGTGTCTCCTGAGCAGTGGAATGATCATTGATAGAACCCTTTTGATGTAGTATATAAGCGTGTGTATTGAGGATTCTGAATTGTTTATTCTTAAAAGTTTGAGGTGATGTGATTGCTTGAAACCTATTTTGAGGTGCGTTCGGTGCCATCTGTTAGATTAATTTCGTTAGTAGAAGGAGTTGCCTAGAGTGTTTGATTGGATCAATAGAGCATTTCCACAAAGTTGTAGGTGATGTATTTTGGATTGAGCATAATTTGGGGATGTTAATTTAGGAGATTTGAACTCTTGTAGTGTGTGATGAATTTGAATTCCAAGGTTTGAGAGGAATTTTATTCCTAAAAGAGAGACTGAAAAAGAAAGTTTCCTCGAGCAGCGAAGAGTTTTCTTGATCCTCGTTTGAGCTTGTAATGTTGACGGATGTCTTTCGTGATTTGAGTTTGGCTTATTGTGGGCCCATGTGGTCCCTATCAGTTCAGGAAGAGGAAAGGAAGTATTCGACTTGGTGTTTGAGCGGTTGCTCTTTTGGCTTATGTGGTGTTTATTTGTAAACTGCCTACTTAGAAAGCGGAAGGGATTTCATGATGAATCTTCGCTTTTGAGTTTGACCCTTTTTGTGTGAAGTTATCAGTTTGTGGTTGCAATGAGAATCTATTATTTTCAGTTGGGATTCTGGTTATGAAGGGGTAGTTTAAAGCGATTACTGTTGAGTGATTCTAGTTAAGGATGTGCTCCTTATTAGATGAAGGAACCGATTGAGAAGTGGGGCAGGAGGCCCACAAGTTGGCCCAAGGTACATTGGTTCCATTAGTCTGAGAAGAAAGCGACTTGGAAGACGGAGTCCCGAATGCGTGAGCAATATACTGATTTGTTCACGCCCGAAACGTGTTAATTGTTGGTTCGTTTTTGGCAGTTGCCCTTGTGTTCATTTTGACGGTTAGAATTCGGGGTCGAATTCTGTTAAGGGGGGTAGAATGTAATACCCCGATTATCGGTAAGAGATAAACTTGTTCGAGAGAGGGGAAACTTATTCAATTTCGAGTACATCAAAGATTAGAGATGGAATTTGGCTTAAATTCTATTTTTCTTAGCGTTTGGACTTTGGTCTCTTGGGCCATTTGTAGCGACTGTAATGGGCGGTCCTTGTGGAAATGAAAGGGGGCACCCTTAACCCTAGCCCCGGTCGAGCTGCACAATTCCCCTTCACATTCTCCCGCCGCCGCTGCAAGCGCTCATCCACTCCTCGCTCTCTCTCCTTGCCACATAAGCACTCTTCCCCACCCGCCGCCCACCGACTCGACAGCGAGGGTCCCTGCTGACCTCTTCTTGCTCACCATGACCCCACACGCTTGCGGCTTCTCATGGTGCGGTAGTGCCTCGACCAGCTCCTCCTCTTCTCCTGCAGCCGCCACCAACCCGGTTCGCCAACGCCGCCTCCTCCATTGGCGCCGCCTCCGGCTTGGCGCGCCGGCCTACTCGCCTCCAGCGTCGCCTCCCCGGTCTCCCGGCTTCCTGCCCTCAAGCGTGTGGCCTTGGCGCCTCGGCTCGTGGCGGAGGTGAGGCAGTGAGATCGTGAGAACCAGAGAGGCCATAATCGACGGCCTCGCTTCGGGAAACATCGATACAGGAGGCCGGTGGCGTGTGACTAAAGTAGTGATTGGATCTCCTTTGCCCATTTGCCGAGCCCTGGATCGTCTAGCTGTGTCCGAGCACCGCCGCTTGGGGAAGACACAGGTCATCTGCGAAAGGAGCCTGACCATCGACCACCTCGATGGCCTTACTATCAGAAATAAAATGCAGGAGCTTTTGGCATTCTTGCAGCTTTGGAATCCTCAGTTCTTAGATGCTCAATATCTAGAAGGTGTTGATCTCTATTATGCTGGTTACTTGCTTCCAATTATCCTAGTTAAACTTGAACATACTATGATGTGGTCTACTCGTGGCTAGCATTGGGGTTGCCAGGCCGAGTGTTCCATTCCGTTAGTAGATTTTATTCTATTATGTTATGGATTGGTTCTTGTGAGTACGGTAGAGCCTAATTTACTTAATTGTAGGATAGCGGAGATTTCTGCTCATGCGTATACGTAGTGTGGCCCGTGAATTTAACAGTAGATTAGAGCTTGGTCCCATTATATTACAGCTTGTGCACTAAATATGGTGGATTATGATGATGCTTGAGAGAACATAAATTATCTCATGAATATTTAGGGCTTCTAAATGCGGATCTTATCATGTCATAAATCCAATTATTGCAACTAACCTTTAATGGTATATCATCTCACGTCTTAGTACTCAAAGAAGCGCTACAGCCTACAAGTATCATCATTTTTGCTTGTGGACAGAAATGACTCTTTGTGGGTTTCCTGGCTCAATGTGTCTTTTGCATAGTTATGTATCATTGTTGAAGAAGGTTTGCTCAATGGTTCACGAAGCCTTCCAACATGATTCATCTATGTCGTAGCATTAATTGTGACTGATTAAATGTGCACAAAGGAAGCAATGGATGGGATTAGTTCTATAACATGGGTTATAGGAAATCGTTGTAGAACGCTGCGAGTAGGGTCTTGTTATGCATGGTTGATTGACGCCTAGTATCCTTCTTGGTTGCCAGGTGGTGGTGAACCCCGGTGCTAGAGCGTTTCGCCAGTCTTCTGTCTCACGGCTGAGGCAAGTGCAAGTAGTATTAATAAGTTTTTTGATTTCATTCTTGATGAATGCCATAGTTGATTGTTGATGATTGCTGCTTGGTAATGTTGATGAGCATGAATGCCATAGTTTAATGATCATGTTTTTACGATGATGCTTATATGATGAAGCTTACATGGAAATGTTTACTTGACGACGCATGCTAATGTTTATGTGATGACGCTTACATGGTGATGTTTACATGAGGATGCCTACATGGCAATGTTAAATGATGATATTTACATGGTAATGGTTCCATGAGTGATGGCAATAATGATGGGGCAAGGTGAGTAATGAGACTACCTTGCTAATGATGATAATGATGAATCATGATAATGACACTGGGCATGTGCATTCTGCATCATGGCATTGGATCCTTGTGCCTTGAGGGCACAGGCCTTGATTATATATTGGATCCCCGTCATGCATTAGACGGGTTTTGGTCCCCACACTTGTGGAAAGTCATGTAACTAATCCGGTGAGGTCGGTGAGAAAGTTACATGACTTCGAGTGTGGGCTTTGGATCCCTGTGCCTAGAGGGCACAGGCTTAGAGTATGTATCGACGGATACACTACTCGGCATTACCGGTAATTGCAAAGATGTGAAGAATGTGCATTCATGACATGATCATCGCATTTCTGCATAAGATGGATTTGTTTGTTTAGCATTCAATGTTGTGTTCATGATGGGTTTGCTTGTTCCCTCTGACTAATTATGATGCTATCATAAGAGATGGGTCTGTGGTATATAATGCTGTTATTCATGATGGAATTGTTTAATCCCTTTGACTACTTATGATGCTATGTTTGTTTGCTATTGCACTTTGCTGAGTCGTGGACTCACACTTACTGTGTTGTGCTTGCTAGGTACCTCTCGAGGCAGCGACATGCATGGGAAGGGGTAGACTTGGTGCACGTCACATAAACACAACCCACAATGAATAAACTAGTCCAATTATCCACAATTTATCTTCTTGATAATTGCTATAGATTTAGATTGTGACCATCCTTCGTGGTGGTTGTTTTAATTATGGTCATGGATGATCCATTTATGTTTTATTCATTCATTGTCTGAGTTCATTTAATTTTCGTTGATGGGTTATAATGTTTGGTTGATGGTTTATTGAGTTGTTGAAATTAATTGGTTCGGTAGTGTCTCAATAATTTGTAATAGGGTTGATTAGAAGTTTATGGATGCCCTTTTGATTATACTATAGTTGTTTAGCTTATCCTGGATGTCCTTTGATGATTCGTTAAATTATATGATTTGATTGTTGATTGATGCTATATTAAACTGTTTGAACCTTCGGTATAGCCATCTATACAAAGGAGGTTCTGCCGGATTTTAGAGAAATGTCTTAGTTCTATTTGGTTAAAATATTATTGTTTGAAAAATAGTTAAAATTATTCCGTATTGCCGTTGTACGTTAGTCTTTTAGGTAACATCTTGGTTCCTGCATAGCCAGGGTGTTACACTCTCCCCCACCCCGCACACGAAGTCCCTGTGGGATCCCAAAATTGAATTCGTTTCAAGTCAAATGATTGCACAAAAGGCACAAACCTAAACATGAAACGAACCCGATTTCAAGATTCCTGGATATGTGTCTTATGTTAGCTCCCAAGGATCAGTGACTAACATGCACATATCCAAACAACATTGATCACAACCATAGTCAAATATGCAAAAATTATTAGAATCAATGTTACATTTTTTTATGAATAGGACCTTATGGCCCGATTTTTCTTAAGGCGGCCGATCGGCCAAATCTAATCAGAATTACATAAATTATGGTGGAAGATAAACTATAAATAAAAGGAGAATATCAGGTTGGCATGCCCAAAACCCATAAGCAACCAACTGGAGTTAAAGCCATTGCATCTGCCACTATCGCCTTGAACTGGAATGATAGTTATTACCAATTCGTGTGACGATCTTACCTGAAACAAGTGGACAATCTGATTGAGTACAAAAGGTACTCGCAAGTCTTACACAAAACTAATAAAAGAAATTGTATGATAGAGCCTATCCAAAAGAGAGGGAATTATACATGCTAAAGGTTGACCAAAGGAGAGGCTTTAATGGCATAAGTTTTGCATAAAGCCAATTTTCAGCCTACACCTACTAGTTTGTAAATGCCATTTGGAAAACAAAATTTTATCAAAAGATATTTGTGTGAACAAGATATAAACAAAGATCAAACAATACCAAAGTGGCAGCCCACTTTGATAAACTACACAGCATGACATACCTGTCATGTCGATACCAAGTTGTTGCCCATGTCCATTTTAGTTATGAGTCTACAATGGTGTTAATCAAAACCAAGTGTCGTCCATAACCGTGGATATGGCTATTCGAATAGATTGAAAACCCTATAGGGGTGTACATCTTTACCCACACGACTCGATCAGCCCGCAAGCCACCAGATAATGACATACTTCCTTTGGTATGTCGGTCTGTGTGAGGACCCCGGCTTATTTGGCTTGTAATGCTTAGTCCTCCATTGACCCTAGCATCACAAACAAAATAACCCGTGTCTTCGAGATATGTATACTTCCCAGAAACGCAGTATACACACCCCTTTACAAAATTATGCATCAATTTCATACAAGACATAGAACCAAAGCACGGACTAGATTAATTAAAAGACATACATAATAGAGAGTTATTACAAAAGGGGCTGACCGGCCAAATAACAACTAAGAAAGATAAATAACAGCGAAAGCAAAAGCCATAAGATGATGATAAACAAAAGCCATACGGTTTGCCTAAAGCCCACAAGGCAACCGACTGGGCCACCAAGCTAGTCGTCCCAACCACAGCACATTTCACAAAAGTAGGGCCCTTGGGGCACCACCTCCTCTGCAACAAAGTTATTAAGCAAAGCAAATGAGTACAAAAATGTACTCGCAAGACCGACGTGTAGTGTAACAGACCTATACATATGCTACATGCAAGGTTATTTAAGTGGAGGCTGTAGGTTGTTTTCAGCATAAGGCAAGTTTTCATTTGCAATAATTAAATAGATTCAAAGCAGTTTTGCAATTCATTTTTAATTTGCAAATAACAGCGAGACAGCAACATAATAACAATAGATAGATGACAACAACAATCCTGGAAGTGACTAACCCAATAGTCACCACAACAATAGCATGAATTACCCATTCATACCACCCATGTCAAGTTTTAATTAAAGGTTATAGTCTAACTCTCGAAAGACCTCCCCAAGTGTGTCCATAACCTAGGACAAGGCTATTCGAATAGTTTGAACCCTACAAGGGTGTACCAATGTACCCACACGTCAGACCGCCTTTTCGCCAAGCTATTAGCACACTTCCTTTCGTGTGCCGGCACAGCTAAGTCCAACGAGACATTTCCAATATTGAGTGTCAACAACGAGTCGCCCATATGGGGATACAACCTCCCCATACGTTGATCTTGAGTCATCAAAGATGCTCACCCCTTATCTGGTGGTGCTCCTTGCGATGGATAAACCCCACTACTGCTCACCCAATAGCCCACCATGCAACTCGAAGCTAACACCCGCCAAAGTACTTAGTAAAGAGAGGTCCCATATCCCCCTCGTGTGGTTAGCACACAAAATTGCTTGGTTTAGTGTAACAAGATGTTCGGTCCTTGTTGACTTAGGCACCATTCCACATACCGACAAATCACACCATCATCCATTGTGCCCAAGTCCAGATAGTTTTCATTTTCAGTTTTGTTTTGACTTTACAAAATTAACAAAGCACAAGTGCTGGACATAATAGAATAATAATTTTTGTGTGATCAAGGTCATCGACATAATGTCGACAACCGCCCATTTCTACCGTTATCTAAGCATTTCTAAGCATTATTAACGCAAACTACTAAGTAATAAGAGTCCATCCATCGAACTCTACATCACAGCAAGATAATCCTAGGCTTAGTAGTAGAGAATGAACATTTACCTACAGAATATGCATCTATAGGAGCACTAATCGATAATCATTTAACAACAAAATAGAGCATGCATATATACAAGTTAAACAAAGTATTAGACTTTGAAAGTAATGGGATTAAACATGATCAAACTGCTTGCCTTGCTAGAGCTGTTCACTATGCTGCAAAGGGTCACTCACGGGATCAACGCACTCGTCGGCACCTAACGAAAAAGCGAAAAAGAACCGATAAGAACAACGAAAACCTAAAAGACTCAACAGCAAACTTTCTCCAAATGCTTTGAAATTTTTACAGCAGCAAGAGCATGATTTTTAAAGAATTTAGCAATAAGAACCAATTGATGTGGATTCTCAATGCAAAAGTTATGGCCAAAATAAATCTGCTCAGCCTGGAAATTACTAGAAAATTCAAATCGGTTACTGTTCACCCGAATTAAATTCTTTAGCACAATTTTCCAAAGAGGTGTTGCACCTGGGATTTTTATGGTAAGTCAAGCACCTCATGAGATGAATAACACATTTGAGTTCACCTCATTTGGAGCTATAATGCATGTTTTATGATTTTTCAAAGACATGCAAAAGAGCACAAATAAAATACACCCACAATTCTTTTGAAATAGTGACATGCCTAAATCCTATTCTACCATTTAGCACACTGATAGAGGAAGCCAACAAAGTTGGATTCACTCAAAAAGGAGCTATAGAGAATTACTTATGCATTTTATAAGTTGATTGCAAATTTTTGAGCAACATTAAAAGTCTATTTCTAAACCAATTTGCAAATCCATTTCTGGAGCTGAACTGAGCTCACAACCATTTTTAGATTAAAGCTCAATTCAAACCAGAGCTACCAAAATTTGAATCAACTCATATGGAGCTAAAATTAAATAGTTATGCGTTTTCAAAGTTCATTACCTTTTTCAGTTTGCAAATAAATCCATCGGAAAATTCCTAAAAAGGAAACGACATGGACGAACCTGGGCCGTTGATCCTGGATCGGACGGCCCAAGACCTGCCGGCAACGCACGCTCGCGCCCGCGCAGATCCAACGAACATGGGCCGTTGATCATGAATCCAACGGCCCGAGTTGGATCGCGTGTGGCGTGTTTGGAAACCCCCGCGCACGAAAGGAGGCGGAGGTCGTGGACCGTTGATCGTGAGATGGACGGCTCGCAACCAACGTGACACTGGCAAGACGCCAAGACGCCCCGCGAGATCTCGCCGCAGATCTAAAAGCGGGCGGTCCTAACGAAGTCGCTACGATTGTCGGTTTCGTCCGACAATGAAACCGACGGCGAAGAAATGGTCACCGCCGGCGACTCAGGCCACGACGGTGCGAATGGATGCTAGGTACGGGTGCGCAATAGCAGTGCACACCCACTAGTACCACTCACACCCGCGGTGGTGGACCAGAGCGCCGGCGAGCCGGAGGAGAGGCGGCGGTGCAAAGCATGGCCAAATGACAAACAGCATAAGGAGCTCCGCAGCGGTTCATCCAAGCAAGTGCCCAGCTCTAAGGGACTACTAAGAGGTTACCTGGAGGTCGCAGAGGGACAGAGGAGGACAGAGCAGCTCTGGCGATGAAGGACCTTGCCGACGCCGAGGAGGACAACGTGGAGAAGAGGACCTGGGCATAATCAACCGCACCGGGTCATCAAGATGCATTCCATAGAGTTAGGAGGTGCTCCTAGAGTAAGGAATTGAAAGGGGGAGGTCCTTACCAGCGATGGGGAAGAAGGGGGGGGGTGCTCACGGCCGCAAGCTCCAAAACTCCAGATTCAAGTCGCTCCTGTGGAAGCCAACCCAAATTGAGTTAGGGGAAATGATCAGTGAGGTGAGAGGCACAAGCTGAAGCAAAGAGAGGGAGAGGGAAGCCACTGGGGCACTGCCTTCACCGAGAGCTCCAAAGTGCAACAATGGCGGTTGGGGGCTCACGGGTGCTTGAGCTCCTTAGAGCAGAGGAGAAGCTAAGTGGTGTTTAAAGAGTGCCAAAGAGGAACAAGAGGACCTTATAAAGCCGGGGAGCAGAGGCCATGAGCTAGGGTTAAGCTCCATGGTGAGCTTAGCCCACAGCTCGGTCCATGGCGCCACAAGGACATGGAGGGATTGGGCGGTCTGAAAGCGAGAACCTAGGGGCGGAAGGTGACCCGGCATTTAATCTTGGCGAGAAAAAAGCGGTTGAGAGGTGTGAGCACTTGCTCCCCTCTGCCATGGCGCCTGTGAGGAACGAGGAAGGAGAAGAACAGGCGCTGCCCTCAACCGTTAGATAAGAACAGGGGGAGGTCGTGACCCTTCGATCAGAACCGGGGTGGTCTGCAAAGGAAAGGGGGAGGTCGCGACCACAAGATCTCAATTGGGGAGGTCGCAGCCGTTGGATTAAATGTCGGTGATTCTTGAAACAAAAAGGGATGTCGTGTTGAAAGGAGACAGAGGTCGTGACCATTGGATTTGCATCAATGGCGCGAACGCAGTGGGGAGGTCTTGGATTTGCGCGACGCTGACAAGCGAGGGGGAGGTCGTGGCTGTTGGATTTTAATCCAACGGCGCACAACATAGAAGGGAGGTCGTGGCCATTAGATTTACATCCAAGGGCGCACAACAGAGGTGGGAGGTTGTGGCTGTTGGATTTCGATCCAACGGCAACGAACAGAGGTAGGAGGTCGTGGCGGTTGTGCACGACGCGAAAAAGAGGTGGGGAGGTCGTGGCGGTTGGATCTCGATCCAACGGCGCACAACAGAAGTGGGAGGTCTGGCTGGTGCGCACGATACGATGGGAGGTCGTGGCTCTTGGATTTTGATCCAACGACACACAACGTCGATGGGAGGTCGTGCTGGTGCGCGCGACGCTGACAGGAGAGGGGAGGTAGTGGCCGTGAGATATTGATCTGACGGCGACAAGATGAGAGGGGAGGTCATGGCCGTGAGATTTTGATCTGACGGCAACGAGATGAGAGGGGAGGTCGTGGCCGTTGATTTGGATCCAACGGAGCACGACCTCGCGCGGGGGAGGAGCTCGGCTGAGCTGGGCCGCGGTTGGTTGTAGCAGAGGTCGTGGCTGTTGGATTTGGATCCAACGGCGCACGCCCTCGTGCGAGAGGAGCACGGGCGGAGCTGGGGATGCGGTTGGGTTCGACCCACTTGGGAAGTGGCTCAGACCCAAGGAATAGTGCCAGATTTGAATTGAAATTTGAAGGCTGAGGTTGGAGGAATTTTTAGAGGTAGCAAACTAACTCCACAAATTCCGAAATTTTAACTGGAGCTTCCTCACTCTAGGATTAACCTTACATAAAATTTCCAGAGGTTTTTATGCATTGCATTTTTCTCCAGAAATTCAACAAGGCTGTTCTAGGGTTTGACCAATTGAAAAATTGGTTTGACCTACCTCCAAAAATTATCAAATAATTTCTAAAAATTATGAAATAATTCAGAGGGGTCACCCATCATTCCTAGAACCAAGAAAAAGTATTTCCTGAAGTTTGGCACAGGATTTGTGACAAGTTGAATAAGGGTTTGACTTTAGTCAACAGGAGCTTTGTATTTTTGAATTCCACAACTCTTGACAAGAATTATAGCAGAGTTCAAGAGTTTCAAGATGTGAGAAAAAGTTTTAATTTCTACACATTTTCTTACATTTGAAACACACACCCATTTATACATTTGGGATGTTACAGTCTGGTAGATCGAGATTTGCTACTTTTTAGCAAGAACATCTTACTGAGTTGAAACATCCATGCGAGATGAGATCCGCTTAGTAGAAGCTACTGATAGAACCTGCTAAGCGAGGCATACAAGTTGTGTTGGGAATGCCGACCCAATGAACAGAAATATAAACCTGTGCTCACTCGCACATATTAAATTGTAATCGGATCTCTATGAACATATGATCAAATACATATGTTCTCACACCACCTGTTTTCCAACTCAATAAAATCCTCCCCTTACTTGACCAAACCGGCCCCAATCCAGCATGTGGAAGTACGAGTAGTTTTTGGTATGACAACCCAAAGTTCGGTCCTTAGTGATCCAGACAAGACTACCACAATACCCAATTATCGTGCACGAAGGCACCCTGACTATCAATCACTTGTCTAGATCTAAATCATAGCACCCTGACTATCAATCACTTGTCTAGATCTAAATCATATTTTAATAGACAAGTTTTTAGACTCAAACCTCATATTTGAAGATCTGAATAAAGAAACAAAATTAAAATTGGTTCAGTGTTTCCCATGATTAACGAGATAACCTTGTTAACAAAACTACCGAACTGCTGACTTGCATGGCTAAGCATTCATATAAAGAATAAATATACTATCACATGATATCTTACTTAAGCATAACTGTATAGAATGATTAAGGATAAGTCACAATGATTAGGACATAGCTAACTAGACTCACAAATTATTGATGTATCAAAATAGCATACAAACAGTTAACATTGCAATTTAAAATACTAGATTACCAAAACTGGGATCAAAATGATACAAGAGGATGCTTGCCCTATTGGAAGTCCACTTGTTTACTCTCAGAGGCGTAATTGTTCACTCCATGCAATTCGGAATCTAGAGAGAAAACACGATAACAAATAAATACTGATAAAACCGAGAAATCCAAAATGATTGAAAATGCATGAGATTTACATATTAGTGAGACTGTGATTTTAGAGGTATGTAGGTGAAAATTTTAGTTCAATTGGAGTTCAAAAGAATTTCTTATGGATGTTTGGAATTAATTCAATTTCATGTTGTACACAATTTATAGTGGATTTTTAACTATGAGCATGATCTTATGACTTTATGTTAAGAACATACTAATGATTATTTGATCATCTCACTAACTACTTTGACAACTAATCACTTATCTGAAAAGCGGTTCACTGGCTTACTTTGAATAACCAATTTCAATCCTTGTATTTCAGTTTAAGTTGCTCCTATTAATTTAATCCCTAATAGCTTTTTAATCAAACATCATTTTTCCAATTACAGACATTCGAAAAGACTGAAGCTTACTGATGCTCCTAAAATGTACTCTCATTATTTTCTCTGCTCAACATTGCCTAAAACGGATTTGGTTGTTTCTCTGCTGGTTTCTGAATATTCCTAACCGTATTTATTTTTAGATTAGGATGCAACTGTTGGTTAAGTGCTCAAAGGCTAAAATAACAAAAGTATTACCAACTACTTGACTTAGCAAAGTCATAGCCTAATGCAAGTTTTTACTAGCTTCAGATTGCCTTCTTAGTCCAGAACATCTATCATAACTGAATGCTACAAGTCAATCTTCCTACAATACTCAAACTGCACTTTGGTAATTCGTTGGAATGGTCAAAATGACATTCATCATATTAGTTAGCAGAAAAGAGGTTGATCTAGCAAGTGAGTTCACTATTTTTTTTTTAGATTTCCTCCTAATCAACTTCTCTTCTCTGTCCATTCATCTCATCGAGGGGCTTTACTGCTTTGCTAACTACTCCCCTCACTAATTCACCTATTCTCATTTGTTTTCAGATTAAGTTGCTATTGGCATATCATTGTTCAACTAATTGAATTTAAGAGAAAATCTAACTACTGCATTAACAATGTCAATAGCCTATTGACATCACTAAGTATCTTCAGATTACTGTTCATGTAACCTACAACAACAAAAGTTGACAGAGCTAAAGTGCTAATCTAGACTCCCTTCAACTCAAACTTCCAATTGCTAACTCAATTGAGTGACTCAATTGACATTTTCAATATTTGATAGCAAACAGACAATGGTTTTTGCAATTGAGTTTCACTGACAATACAACCTTTTACAACACCCCCTCTTCTCTGGTCATCATATAACTAAGAGTGTTAGCTAACTAAACTTACCAGTTCAATTATTCATTTGTTAAGCAATCTTTCTTAAGTGATTTAACAGTCATTGAAAAGTTCTAATGGCTTTAGAATATAGAGAGAGGAAGACAATAACACAGAGAACAGGAAACAGTGAAGCTAGCATAGGGGAGCTCGGGTGTGGGTTGTCGCCGGTGAAGGAGCGATGACGAGGCGAAAGCGACCACTAAAACAGGTTGCTCGGAGTACCAGGAGTTAGGGGTGGTGGTGTTAGGGCTCGGGCAGCATTGTGGCGGCGCGAGCAAGGTGAGTGGTGGCCAAAGGTGAGGGGGAACATGGTGCGGCGGTGCATGGGTGAGGGAGGAAGGAGGGTAGCGCGCGCATGAGCACCGGCGGGGTGCAGGGAGCTCGCCAAGCCATTCGGTGGAGGCGGAGGGTGGCCGGAGCGGACTGGCGACAGCGAGCCGGGGTGACGCGGGGTAGCTAGCCATGGGGGCAATGCTCGGGTGGGGGAGAGCTCGATTGAGAGGTGGAGGATGATCGGGGAGGGCAAGGGGTCTCTCCCGATGAGGGGAATTGAGCAGAGGCTTAACGAGAGAGGAGAAGAGGCAGCGGCGGCGCGTTTGGCCATGGTTAGGGAAGAAGGTGGTTGCGTGGTGCTTCGGTTGCTCAAACCCCAAATCGATGAAGGGGACTTGATGCTGGTGATGAATGGCGCGCGGTGACGCGGTCAGGGAAGTCTGGGGCTTGCCGGAGTGGCCGAGACGGCACCGAGCGGTTCGACGGTGGCACTGGGGCTCCGATTTTTGGAGCTCGGATTGGGTTGTGGTGAAGTGGGAGGATGGAGAGGGAGGTGAAGAGGTGAGGCTGGGCACGGGGCAGCAAGGACGCAGCGTTGGTGTGAGGAGAGGGCGCGATGGGATTTTTTTTTAAATAATCTATTTTTTATTCGGAAATACAGAAATAATACCGCTTAATTTTTTTTTACAGAAATAATCTCTAGTCGCCGTGCACGGTTGGGCGACTTCTTGAAGTCGCCCAACCGAAGGCGACATTGAAGGTTTCGAGGCATAGTCGCCATACCGTCTGGCGACTTAAGGTCGTCGCCATACCGTATGGCGACATGGTGGCAACTCAGCAAAAGTCGCCATACGGTATGGCGACTTGGGGCGACTATAAAATCATGTGACGAACCGTCGCCATTCGGTAGCGAAATCGGCAGAGAAAAGAGGAGAGGAGAGGAGAGAGAGAGAGGAGAAAGAGAGGAAAAAGAGGAGGAGAAGGAAAGAGGAGGGAAGAAAAGGAGAAGAGGAGGGAAGAAGAGGAGCGTAGTGAGGTCGGTAAGTTTTGATATTACTTTGTATAAGTTTTTTCTAAACCATGGTAGGTTAGCAATCAACTTTATGTGTAATGACATATTGTTAGCAAATATCTAGAGATGGCATAATTAGTTAGTAACCATGGTGCGTTAGCAAATGTTGAGAGATAACATGAAGGAAAAATGAGTTAGTAAAAATAAATTTAGTTGTACTATTACTGCGTCTTTGTGCTAATTGCGTATATGTTACTTTTCTAAATGCTAGTTTATAGAATGATAAACATGTCGATATAGCGTGCATTCGCAAATGCTAGTTTATAGAATGTTAAATACACGATACATGGTTGAAACACGTAGGATTATCAAACATGTCAAATTTTAGTTGTACTGTTATGCGTGCTGCGCTAATTGCGTACGGGCTAGATGAATGATAACATGTTACTTTTAGAAATGCTAGTTTATAAAATGATAAACATGTCGATAACTCATGCATTCGCAAATACTAGTTTATAGAATGGTAAATCGCGATACATGGTTCCAAACACGTAGGATTATCAAACATGTGAAATTTTGTTTTTTTCTCCGAAAGCTTCACGCATTATAAATACGCATAATGCGATGATGTAATAAATATCTACGCAATCCATAGCGATCGGTATAGGCGTTAACGTAATATAGCCTTCAGTAGGAAAAATTGTGTCATTGTGTTGGGGCAAAGTGTTTAGGTGGCACTACGAACATATCAAATATGATTTATTTCCCATTGGAATATAATTTAAATCGTAAGTAATATGAATGCTTTTAATTTCTTAATTTGCGGTATGGCTCAAGACCACGGTGGTTCGGATTGGCATTTGATTACGCTAGACCGGTTAAATCGACGTCTTGACGCCTTGAGCCGTCGTGTGCATATCCGGTTGGCGGGCGGCCGCGGTGAGTTGGGGGTGGTTCAGTCTGCGGACACCCGGCGAACAGAGACTAGACCCTGTTGGGTAGAGGTTTGTCCGTAAACTTTGTAACTTTTTTGTGTCGTATCGCACTTTGTACTTACGTCTTCGTGCTTTGTAGGCTGAGCCGTTCGGTCTTCTACCGCTTCGACGGATGGTTGAGGCCACGAAGAGGGCGGCGGTGCTGGTCGTCGGCAGCGATGGGGAGGTTCGAGCGGTCGGGCGGTCACGGCGCTTCCGTTCGACCGGTCGCTCTGGCGACCGCTGGTGGACCGTTGGCGGCCGAGCGCACACCTTCCACCTCCCTTCGGGAGATGGCCCGACTCTGGAGGATGTCGCGATCTTTGCTTCGGCTTGCCTATCGCGAAGCATTGCATTTCACGGACGCTGGTGTGGGTGGCGCGACGCCTGTTGGCGAGTTTGAGGCGTTCTTAGGCGGAGGCCGCACCTCCGTGCCGACTTCTCGGGCGGCAATGGCATAGTGCGCCCTGCGGTGGCTTTCGCGATTCGGGTAAGTATAGTACCTATTTTAAATCGGGGTTAGCGATTCATTAAGGCCTAGCCATATGGCGGGCTTACTAATTATTCGTTCTGCGTGGGTCGGCGGATGGTCCCACTGACCACCGTCGACCAGGTTTCGTGACACCAGGCGTGTCTGTTGTGGCATTGGTGGTCTTATTTACCGGCAGACCACGGTGACTCGTTAGCGCCCGCCTCTTAGAAGTGCGAGGGCCATCGCGACGGCGAGGGCTGGAGATCGATTGGGGATCGGCCGTACTTGCCGCGACGTCTGCGCGGCTTTGTCGCGATGCGTCTTTGTCGGACGAAGCCGCATCTATCCTCCTGGCTGCCCCTCTGCTGCGGTTGTGGTCGTTCAGCGCTTCTCTCGGGACGGCCCGTGCTCCCCATGGCGTTGTCTTTCTTGTCTTTGGCGGACCGGCGTCTTGGCGGGCGCGAAGAAGCTTCGTCTTCGGCGTGTTCGTGGAGGACTACGCAGCGATGCAGGTGATCGCCCGATTCGGCCTCCGCTTGAGTTGTTCGATTCCGTCCGGGGCGAGGGTGCTGAGTCGACCCCGCGTAAGTTACATGCAACACTGTTCACATATGTTTTGACATTTCCGTAACGTTTGCTTCCAATTGCAATGCTACGTTTTGCGAGCATAGTAGGAGGGTGGCACTAGGGCGCGATGGCGGGCAAGATGGAGCCGTGGGTGGCACGATGGGCGAACGCCCATGAGGCTATGTGCGGATAATGGCCGTCTGACCCAGTAGCGTCTGACAGTACCTTATTTGGTATGCCGCAGACACGCACCGGTGGTGCATGTCGTCGACCCTCCCCGCTTCGCGTGCAAGATCGACCGGCGCCTACCCTCTGCACTTAGCGCGGAATGTGCACCTCGTGGTGCGTAAATCGTGTTTGAAAATGTCTTCGTCTTTGTTACGAATTATAGGTTTGGCCTTTGACATACTCCTTGCGAGCAGACATCAACGTCGGGGTTGCGGCGACGGACGGTCGATCTGGGCAGATCGGCATTGGTCGCGAGGTCACGCTGACGAGCTAGTGCGGTTGTTCGTCAGACCTCTGATGCGGCGAAGCGTCGTGTACGGCGTCATGCGGCCTGGCAGAGGAGGTGGCCTCGTCGGTCTGAGAGGTGGGCTCGTCGGTCCGGAGGTGGCCTCGTCGGTGCATAGGTCGAGGACGCCGTGTCCTCTGACCCACTCGGCGAGCTCGGGAGAGGCACGCCCCGTGGCCCGCTTGCGCTTGAAAGCCTTCGCGTCTGTTGCTCCTCGCCGCCTCTGTTGCGCTGCGCTGGGCAATTTGGAGGGTCGGGTGGGCGCGTGGGTACACACCCCACCGCCACGATATATTCTCACCCCGACCCCTCCGGACGATGCGGTGGGTATAGCATCCCGATATGCCGTCGGTCGAGTGCGTTTGCTCTGTTCAAGTTGGCGATCGTCGATTTTTGGTAGAGACTAACATTATTTGCCATGCAGTACTTTTGTAGAGCCGGCGGTGTCTTCTCCCAAGACGAGGGCGTGCGAGGGCGTGGATCTTTACTTGGCGGAAGCACCGGGGCCGCGGACGGCGGGCGGTGAGCTCGCACTGTCGGCGTTCTTCTGTTGAAGCGGCTTAGCGGGCCTCCGGTGATCACTGGTGGAGTCGACCCCACAGGACCACGGATCAGCGGGCTCTGGCGCCTTTCCTGTCTGGGCCGGACTAGGCACCCAGCCGGAAGCCCAAGCGGGGCGTCTTCTTTGCCGGGCGCGGGTGTGGGGCGTGGCGGCGATGGAGCGGAGTCTTTGCGGGTGGCGCAATGGGTGGCGATGGGGGTTTCGTCATTTGTGTTTACGTATTGTCTTTCGTAGGAACTATTCGTCATTTGTGTTTACGTATTGTCTTTTGTAGGAACTATTACATGGTTGTCTATGCATTCCATCTACCATTGTTATATAACTTGTATTTTGTGTTGGCGTATTCTCCTTAAATGCGACTATGATATGGTTGTCTATGCATTCCCTCTACCATAGTTCTATTACTTATTAATATATTAGTTTGAATCGTCAGGAAAGCGGTTGAGCGACTATGAACCGTTGGGCTGTACTTATTGCCAAGTCATCCAGCGGTTCAGCGACTAATCCACGTGTCGCTCAACCATTGGGCCAACACTTCTGCCAAGTCGTTACAGCGGTTCGTGACTAGTCACGTGTCGCTCAACCGTTGGGCCAGCACTTCTGCCAAGTCGTTACAGCGGATGGCGACTACTACGGTCATATAGAAAGCCAGCCCAGTCCCTCATGGTTTCTTTCACCATTTCTCTCGGCGGACAAGCAGAAAGCGGTCTGGTTGAGGAGGAGAGGAGCTTGCGAGGAGGCGAGCTTCGGGAGAGGCGGTTTGCGGAAAGGAGCTTGTTCCTCTGAAGAAGGTCTCCGCTTCAAGGTAATACTCTTGTTTGTTCTTATTCTCGGCTACTTGTTTGTTTAGCAAGTATATGGGAAATGTATGTTGAGAAATCACTGGTTGCAACATTTGTAATATTTATAGTCATGTCGGAGCCGACAAGATTGAAAGTGCATTACGGTGTTGGTGCGGTTCGTGAAGGTCCGTCACGGTGTTGACCTAAGTGATTTCCGGCAAGTCGATTTGGTACACGAATCTGGAGAATACCCGAATCGGAGATGTCCTAAAGCGCTCACAGAACCTTCTCATTGGACCCCGAGGTGTGGAGTGTCGTGATACAAGGGGTTTGGAGTAGGTCTCCCACGCACATTCGGTGGGAGTTGAAGCGAGTGATCTTGCGGTTGCATGGAAGGCATATCTGCAAAATTTGTGGCGCCGTGGCTCTGTTGTGTGCTACTCGTGCGAGCATGTCGAAGAACTCCTCGCGAGCCCTTAAGCGGCTCCGTCGGGTTGGTGGGAGCTGCTTCGGACCTTGATGCGTGTGGTTCATAACGAACCGCGGTGGCCGATGTTCTTGAAAGCGAAGGAGGCCGAGGCGAAGAGGAGGCCGAGGCGTAAGAGAAGCTCGGGCGGTGCCGGCGAGATCACGAGGAGCATGTCGGCAACATAATCGTCGCCGATGGAGATTGATGACTTGACGGCTCGGCGAGGAGGAAGCTTTACAAGAGGATGGTAATAACTCTTAGGGAGGGCGAAGATCCCATCCGCGAGGAATGGAAGAGGTGGGCGTTGAGGTCTTCTTTGTGCACGACGAGCACGAATCACCGTGGGAGTACAATGGGGACGGAGGTTAAACCGTGCAATGTTCTTGACAAGGGATCACTGCGAGGATGCCATTAAGCTGTGGGCCTTGTCCATGCAACGGCCGTTCGTGTACTCAAATCCACCCAGGCAAGATACCGTCGTATCTGGCGGTGGGTGTCCTTGGCGTGTGCGCAAGGAGACCGTCTGAGACTCTTGGATTGTCTCGAAGGTGGAGCCGCACTCGCTTGCTTTCGATAGTGTATTGCGAAGCATCGCAACCTCACATCCACCTTCATAGCCAATGTCATGTACGGAGAGATAGTGAAGAAGCGGACACGGAGGCCAAGCACATCATGGTGGCTATCGGCGAAATTCAAGTACAAGATTAGCTCTGTGAAGGCATGGCGTGCTAAGCGAAGGCTTTGGAAAGGAGGTTCGGTTCTTTTGAGGCATCTTCGACAACCTTCCTCGTATGCTCCAGTCTTTGCAAGGCAGAACCGGGCACATACATTCTTTGTGAAGGACCGGCCGACCAAAAGACCATTGCAAGGTTTTATGGTCTTGCAGAGGGCCTTCTTAGCATTCGGTCCTGCATCAATGCATTGGACACATGTTGCCGTGATCTCGATGGGCGGGACATTTCTAAGCGGGAAATACAAGGGCATGATCTCGGCGACAATTGGCGTTGATGGCAACAATCAGATTCTACCCTTAGCCATCGCTTTCGTGGAAAGTGAGAACTACGACAGCTGGTTGTGGTTCCTTCAGCATCTGAAGATGGGAGTAGTTGGGGCACGTCCTGATGTCTGCCTAATCCATGATCGCCACCCCGGGATGATGAAGGCCATCCGACAACCAACCAAGACCCCAATGAGCCATTCCCCTGGCGGACGACGAGGAACAGATGGTGCATTCGCCATCTGGGGGCCAACTTCTTCAAACAGTTCAGGCAGCAACCTTTGATGAAACTTTTCAAGAGGCTTGCCATGCAGAACCAGCAACGTAAATTTGATGCATTGTGGCAGATGTTGGACGAGCATACCAAGAAGCATGTCATCGAGAGAAACAAAGCGTCCCTCATTCCGGGGAGGCACAAATGGGCGCCTCACTGCTGCGGGAGCTCGACCCTCCCCATTTGACGCGGAGGACCTCGAGGGACATCGGGTGTTTCTCTCATTGGATTGAGGCCGAGCCATTGGAAAAGTGGTCCTTACTGCACGACACGGACGGCGCAAGGTATGGCATAATGACCACTAACCTTGCGAGGTGTACAAGCTGGGTTATTAGGGGCCTCCGTTGTCGACCTCTTATCGCCATTGTTGAAGGCGTTACGCATGGTACAATCGGATATTTCGAGGAAAGACATGCAAATGCGGCACTTCATGCAGCCAACCCACGACCCCTATTGCTCGAAGATTAGTACATACATGCAGGCCAAGACCGAGAAGGCTCGATCGCTACGGTCTTCGTAATGGGCAATCTGAGACATCGATTGACGTGATCCTCCGAGACAGAGCCGGATTCGGACGGCTCGGTCTCTTATTACCCATGAGGTATGCCTTGGAGACCATGTGAATGAACCTAGCTGCACATGCAACAAGCTAAAGCTTCTTCACAAGCCATGCTCTCATGTTCTCGCCTTGGCGTGTGGGGCGATCCGCATGGACCCATTTAACTTTGTATCTGAGTACTTCATGAAGGAAAAGGTTCAGCGAGGTGTGGTGCGGCGAGCTAAGAGGCTTGGGGTTGTCGGTAACTTCTCCACATTGGATATTGCAAATAGGACTTGGGTTCGAGATCTAGACCTATTGAGAGGGGGGAAGGGCCGTCGGCGAGTCGTCGCATTGAACGATATGGACGAAGGAAGCTGCGTGGCGGGTAGGCGTTCGCAGCTATTGCCGCCAGAAGGGCACCTGTCGAGAACTTGCAAGGCGCTGGCGACACGTAGGAACTTGTATTACATTTCCTACTCTGTTGTAACTTGCGATTCGATCGAACTTTGGTTCTTGTAAGCAAATGCCGAACTAATTGTGTCGTAATTCTCTGAAATTTGGCGACTACAACAATATCTGACGATCACAAAATGTTATTGCGAGTCGACATATTTCGTACCCTTCATATTCTCTGAAAATAAAAAGCAGACCAACCAACGTTGTCACCACACTTTTATCTTTACAAAAATAACATCATATAATACGATTTGCTAAATACAATACCTACAAAATGTAATATCTATTTTAACACAATTGTTCCAATTGGGTTTACATAATTTGTGAGTTTAGGAGCTTAAATCGCCTTGGTTGGGCGACTTTAACTAAGTCGCCTTTGGTTGGGCGACTTGCACTAATATCGTACATCCGTTTGGCGACTATACCCATGAGGCTCTAGTCGCCCAATGGGATGGCGACTAGAATTATTCTGTAAAAAAATTAAGCGGTATTATTTCTGTATTTCGAATAAAAATAGATTATTTACAAAAAAATTAAGGCGCGATGTAGGGAGCTTGCGCGTGTCCCACTTGACTTGAAGCTCTGCGTGGCCGTCGGCGCCGCTTTGGAGAAAAGATTTGGCGAAGGAAGGCGACATCGAGAGGTGAGGGAAAGCGGCTCGGGTCGGAGGCTTAACCGGTTGGGTCAGGTCGGGTCGAAGTCGGTTCGGGTTCGGTCAGTTCAACAGTAAAAGGCTGATTTAATTTCCAACCCTCTCCACTTTAACCGGTTGAGAAAAATAGCAAATAAAATTATAAAATTCTGAAATTTTGCAGGGTGGTTCCTGGGACAAGATAGAACTCATATAAATTTTCTAAACATACTGTTCATGATTTACTTGCTTATTTTCAAATCATTTCCAGTAGATGTGTATGAATTGAGTTTGAATTTTTCTCATGGTTAAATTGGATTCCAAAATTTTGAAAAAATTCATTTTTTTTCATGATAATTATTCTAGTATTTAAATAAATTTTTTTCCAGAGATCTTCATAAGCATTTATTTGAAATTTATTTTATGGCTTTAGATTGAGTTAGATGTTTATATTGGATTTAAAAATTTTCAAATGCATAATTTATGCACATGCTCCATAAATAACATGAAAGGCTTATGAGATGCATCTAAATCTCATTTAATAAAAATGGGGCTATGACAGTCCCGCCCCCGAAATCTATGGCTGGGGTCGGTGAACCCCAAACCCTAAATCTGGTGGCTGCGAAGCTTGCCAGTGATGCCGCCATTGCTGTCCTCGAGAACCAATCTTGATGGCATCCGATGCGTCCAAAATCGCCTGACGTGGGAGAGAAATTCAGGTACCTATTTCTTAGCAATACCGTTTTCAATAAGATGGCGAAAAACAGAGCACGGTGATTGTCTCATGATGGCTTATTGCACAGCTAGACTTCCTCACATCTTAAGATACAAGAAACATCTGTTCACTCCAGCACGCAACATGCAAATAACTACAAGCAAACTGTGTTGCCTCCTGAGCTACTTGCCGATGTTCTGGTACCTGTACAGCTTGGCACACAACATGTAGTATCCGAAGTTGACGGCGACGAGCACGGCGAGCAGCCAGTAGAGGTTCTCGAGCCTCGAGGCGTTCAGGTTGTCCGGCAGCCACGCTGTGGCTCGCCGGACGATGTCGACGAGGGCGGTGCTCAGGTAGAACCCGAGTGCGACGATCATGGCCACCATGCCCGTGGCGGTGTTCTTGAGCGTCGGCGGGAACTCCTGGTAGTACAGCGTCACTTGCCCCGGGAAGTGCAGCGCCTCACCGGCGCCGGAGAGTGCGAACGGCAGGACCAGCCACATCGCCGACAGCGGCGACACCCACATCGGGTTGCTCTCCTCCCCGTGCGCGCGCACGGTAGCGATGCGCCGGCGCTCGATGACGGCGGACGCGGCCATGCTGAGCACGTCGAGCACGTGGCCCGCGCCGATGCGCTGCAGCGGCGTCGGGGTGTGGCCGGTGAGCCGCTGCCAGAGAGGGAGGAGGACGCGGTCGAGGAGGCCAAGGAAGACCACGACGGAGATGAGGCTGGCGACGATCATGGAGCCCGCCGGCACGGTGAATCGGCCGAGCGCGCGGTCCATGGCGAGCGCCTGCAGCACGGTGAAGTTGATCTGCACGCCGATGGAGACGCTGAGGATGATGGCCGTGCTCCAGAGCGGCAGGATGCGCAGCACCGTCTTGAAGTCCTCCACCTGCTGCACCGTGCAGATGCGCCACGGCCGGACCACCGAGCCGTCCGCCGCGGTGACGTCGCCGTCGGCGATCAGCGCAGCACGGTTCAGGAAGCTGCATGCACGCGATCAATCGAGCAGTGTATTGCAAGTGCATGTCATATCATTGTCCATCTAATAGCGACTAATAATTTTTACCCTTTACAAGAGTAGCAACATTAATCACTACTGGTCCATTACTTTACATCCATATTATCATGATTTGTTTGCATTATCTTTGAAATTTGCTGCTACGATTTGTCGTTGTCTTTGTCGCGACTCGTGACACACGTGACTTGTTCATGAAATTCTTTATTCTTGTTTTGATGTTGTTCTAAATTATCCCTGATCTTATATAATTATATGGGACAATTATAATTTATAGATCAGCACGTGTATTGATTGATAATCATGTTCCACGGATCATGGATATGGGGATATCAAATCAATAATGTGAACACAGGTTATAGAACATGATGTGGATTGACCTACCATGAGACACTGCGGGAATTATTATATTCTTAAGTACCATCAGTTGGTCTCATACATAGTATATGTAGGATCCTTAAACCTGAGATCGTCATAGTTTCCTACATGTGTAATAGTTTACTTAGGGGTTGCCAAACACCCCTCCATAATTGGATGGTCATAAAGGTAGCTTTCGGGTTTACTATAAAACATGTAAAGGAATATGAACGATCAAGATGGAATTTACTCCTCCTATATAACGGGAGAGATATCTCTAGACCCTTCGATGTAGTTGGATTAAGAAAGTGCATGGCCATACCGAATGTGTTTGAGGAGTCAATCACAACTGAGTAATCCACTACAGGTTCGAGTAAAGGATTGAGCTATCAAAGGATGGCATGCTTCTTGCCTTAAGTTCGATCTGGTATCGTGAGGCAAAGGAATCGATCGGTACATAAGCACTATATAGGTTCGTCTGATATGATCTTTATTCATATTTGGGAGTCGCTATATCCTGCTAGGGACCGCTACCGACTTATGTACCGGAAAGGAGTTTTTGGTTCATGGCTGAATATACATGAACCTACAGGGTCACACACTTAATGGGTTGGAATGATAAGGGTCCGGATGATAGTATCTGAGTGAGATACGATCTCTACTTTTATCGGATAAGGATCTGATTGGAGGCTATATAAAGAGAGACATGGGGCTGAAGGAGTGATCTCGAGACACACCCATCGAAACCCTAGCCGACACCTCTCAAAGCCCCTATTGTGTGCGCTAGCTAGCACACTGACGCACGTCGTTCCATCCCTAGACATGTGAACTTTGGTAGAGGCACTGCTGCGACTGTGGCGCTGATTGGGTCGATCACAAGGAGGAGACGGTTGACCAGAGGACGATCGACTACTTCCACTATACCCACGCGCGCTATGGTGAACCGACCACTTCAACTCTATTTCCGCTGCACTACGCGTCTCGTGGTAACGATCTATGATCTCTTACTAGCATGGCTTCCTGGTTTATGTGGTAATTTTTTTTAATCTGCACTAGTGTAGCCTACTCGTATTCTTTTAGTGGTATTAGAGCCATCCTGTGTAGTATTTGATCTGGATTGGTCGCATATAGTTGATATGTGGTAGTAATAGATTGAATTTATTACTGGTCTGAAATGATAGCTTAGATCGGTTTATTTTAATGGATCGGTTTAGGCATTGGTTGATGAGATCAATCGATTTCGGTGATAGTAGATGGGTTTGTAAGATGTATGAATTGATAGCATGGAGTTGCTATTCTTTCTGGAAACCTCCCATGCTGATCAATGTGATTGATCAACGGGAAATCACATTGGTTCGGAATTGGGTTAATGTGATTAATCCGATGAAATTTTCAATGGTAAATTCATGAATAGGATCCAATTCTACAGCCATGCTAGGTAATCGTACCACGCGTTATAGGTATAATATGTTCATGCTGTGTGATAGAATTGGATTCTATGCATAACTCGTTTTTGTAGGGTTTGTGTGAATAGTATGGCCCATTGTGTAATGCATGTATGAGTTTTCATGACCTGCGCATCATGTTGATTTATAGCCATGGGCTACATATTATCGTATAACGGCCTGCGTGTCGACTTGTGATGCTTGATATTCTCATATGTAATTCATTACTAGCTGTTAGGAGTAATAGCTCAATAGATGCATGTGGTGACTTCAAGCATGATGGCTCGATGAACAGGAAGCGTGGTGATGAAGATTGTCATGCTAAGGGTCATACTATCTCATAGCTTAATTTGATTATCTGTGAATGTTTTTATGTTCCCGTTATACTATTGTTCATGTTATTATTTTGGGTGTTTTTAACATGATAAAATAGTATCCCTCTAGAAAAATGAAGTAAAACTTGATGCACTTCCAATTGTTGCACCTATCAATATTTTGATCGTTAATTGGTATGTCTACCAAGTAGGGTGCCATTAATTGTATTAATAAAACAGGGAAGTGTTGGACACGTTCATGCATAATATTGGTTTAACTTGACTAGGCTATCAAAATGGTTTCAGGCCTAGGGGTATGGTGTTGAGGCCGAGACATGTGGATGTCACTCAACAAACAAGAGTTACATGTGATGTAATTAGCAAGGGGTTGCTTACCTATACGTCGCTAGGTTTCTAGCAGTGATGCCAAAGCTCACTAGGACTCAGTGAAATATGGATCTTGACTCACTATATGTAGTTAGAGGGAACATAGTTTTCAAGCATATAGTAGGAGTATCATTTATTAAAGTGTTTAATAGAAGATCTTACATAAACATAGTGCTGAATTTCTGCATATATATTTTTTTCCTGTTGTAGATCATGGCACCTAATACTTCCTCCACACCTACCTTTAACTTGCGATCTATTCTTGAGAAAGAAATGTTGAATGGAACAAACTTCATTAACTAGTTTCGTAATCTGAGAATTGTTCTCAAACAAAAAAAGAACGAATATGTTCTAGAGGGTCCCTCTCCCGAGGAACCAAATGCAGATGCTACACATGCTGAAAAGAATACTTATGAGAAGCACTACAATGACGTAGTCGATGTACACTGTCTTATGCTTGCCACTATAAACTCTGAGCTCCAGAAGCAATATGAGACCATAGGCGTTTACAATATGATTGTGGGTCTGAAAGGCATGTTTCAGGACCAAGCAAGGGCAGAGAGGTACAATACCTCCAAGGCATTGTTTTCTTGTAGGTTGTTAGAAGGTTGCTTGGTTAGTCCTCATGTGATCAAGATGATTGGTCACATTGAGAGCTTGGAAAATCTTGATTTTTCCTTTAGCTAAGAGTTGGCTACTGATTTGATTCTCCAATCGCTCTCTACGAGCTTTATGCCCGTCATATTGAATTTTCATATGAATGGCATGGATAAGTCAATGACCGAGTTGCATGGCATGCTAAAAGGTGCTGAGGAGAGTATCAAGAAAAGTTCTAATCATGTGATGATGGTTCAAAAGACTAATAGCTTCAAGAAGAAGGGTAAGTCTTGGGGAAAAGGAAAAGGCAAAGAAAAGACTCAAGATGAGATCAAGGGTCTCAATGCTAAGCTTTAGAAGACTAAGGTAGGTCCTAAGCCTGATACAGAGTGCTACCATTATCATAGGATTGGACATTGGAAGAGGAATTACAAGAAGTATTTGGTAGTACTCGAAAAGAAGGGAAGTAAGGCTTCTACTTCAGGTATAAATATTATAGAAATAAATCTTGCTACTTCTCATATTGGTTCTTGGTTATTTGATACCGGATCAGTTGCTCATATTTGCAATTCAATGCAGGGGCCGATAAGGAATAGAAGTTTAGCAAGAGGCGAGGTTGACCTTCACATGGGCAATGGGGCAAGAGTTGTTGCGTTGGCTATTAGCACTTTACTATTATCTTTACCCTCAGGATTAGTTTTGGAATTGAATAATTGTTATTATATTCTTGCCTTAAGCAAAAACATTATTTTTGCTTCATGTTTGGGAGCAGAAGGTTATGAGTTCAGAATAAAGAATAATTATTGTTCAATTTATTTGAATGATATGCTTTATGGTCATGCCCCATTGGTGAATGAATTATATGTTTTAAATCTTGAGCATGTGCATGTCTATAACATTAATGCTAAAAGGATTTGGCCTAATGATTTGAATACCACTTATATTTGGCATTTGGCATTGTCGTTTGGGTCACATAAATGAGAAGCGCATGGAGAAGTTCCATAAAGATGGCATTCTAAACTCATTTAATTTTGAATCATTTGAAACATACGAGTCTTGTTTACTTGGCAAAATGACTAAGGTACCTTTCACTGGTCTAGATGAGAGGACATATGACTTGTTGGCCTTAATACATTCAGATATATGTGGACCAATGAGCTCAACGGCCAGAGGTGGTTTTCAGTACTTCATAACTTTTACCGATAACTTTAGTAGAATGGTTACATCTACTTATAAGACATAAGTTTGAATCATTTGAAAAGTTCAAGAAATTTTAGAATGAAGTACATAATCAACTTGTCAAAACAATTAAAGCCCTCTGATCAGATCGTGGAGGTGAATATTTGAGCCATGAGTTTAGAGATCATCTAAAGCAATGCAGAATTGTTCCACAGCTAACTCTGTCAGAAATGCCTCAATGGAATGGGGTGTCTGAACGACAGAACCAGACCTTGTTAGACATGGTTCGGTCCATGATAAGCCAATCTGATCTACCATTGTCTTTTTGGGGCTATGCTCTAGAAACATTTTGCGTTCACATTAAATAGGGTTCCATCAAAAGACGTAGAGAAGACACCATATGAGATATGGACTGGAAAGCGTCCCAGGCTGTCTTTTCTTAAAATATGGGGATGTGAGGTATATGTAAAAAATTTGATGTCTGACAAACTCATACTTAAATCTGATAAATGCTTCTTCGTGGGGTATCCTAAGAAAACTAAAGGATATTACTTTTATAAAAGGGATGAGAACAAAGTGTTTGTTGCCCGAAACAATGTCTTTTTGGAGAAAGAGTTCCTCTCAAAAGGAGTTAGTGGGAGCACGGTGCAACTCAAAGAAATTCGGAAATCATTAGTAAATGTTTCAACTCCTACTGAACCTGTACAGGATGTATAAAATGTTGTAGAACCTATGGAAGAGGCACCAGCCCCACGTAGGTCTGAAAGGACACGTCAATTGCCAATAAGGTATCGACATGTCGTTTTATTGTTAGACAATGAGGAAGAGATGATGGGCCCGGACTATGCGAAATGGCTTGGAGCCATGAGATCCGAAATACAATCCATGTATGACAATCAAGTTTGGAACTTGGTTGATTCACCTGATGGTGTAAAAACCATTGAGTGTAAGTGGGTTTTTAAGTAAAAAGATAGACATTGATGGAAATGTTCATATCCATAAGGCACGATTGGTGGAGAAAGGTTTCAAACAAATTCAAGGTGTTGGCTATGATGAAACTTTCTCGCCCGTCGCTATGCTTAAGTCTATCCGGATCATTCTAGCTATTGCTGCATATTTCGATTATGAGATATGGCAGATAGATGCCAAAATAGCTTTCCTAAATGGAAACCTAAGTGAGGATGTGTACATAACACACCCTGAGGATTTTGTCGATCTACAAAATGCTAGAAAGATATGCAAGCTTCAAAAATCTATCTATGGATTGAAGTAAGCATCTCGGAGTTGGAACATTCGTTTTGATGAGGTAGTCAAAGGGTTTGGCTTTATCAAGAATGAAGAAGAGCCTTGTGTTTACAAAAAGGCTAGTGGGAGCGCATTTGTTTTTCTGGTCCTATATGTGGATGGCATATTATTGATTGGAAATGAAATTCTTATGCTTGAATATGTCAAGTCTTCATTAAAAAATAGTTTCTCTATGAAAGACTTAGGAGAAGCAGCATATATTTTGGGCATAAATATATATAGAGATAGAACTAAAAGGCTAATTGGATTAAGTGTACATTGACAAAGTGTTGAAGCAGTTCAATATGTAGGATTCCAAGAAGGGTTTCTTGCCTATGTCACATGGTATTAGTCTTAGCAAGACTCAGTGTCCTTCGACACCTAATGAGCGAGACCAGATGAGCAAGATTTCATATGCTTTTGCTATTGGGTCTATCATGTATGCCATGCTTTGTACACGCTTAGATGTGTCATATGCTCTAAGTGTTACGAGCAGATATCAGTTAGATCTAGGTGAATGTCACTAGATAGTTGTAAAGAATATCCTGAAATACTTAAGAAAGACTAGGGATGCGTTCCTTGTTTATGGAGGTGAGGAAGAGATAGTTGTAAGTGGTTACACTGATGCTAGCTTCCAAACCGATAAAGATAATTTTTTATGGCAGTCTGGGTTTGTGTTCAGTCTTAATGGAGGAGTAGTGAGCTGGAAAAGTTTTAAGCAAATAACAGTTGCTAATTCTACAATGGAGGCTGAGTATATTGTGGTTTCTGAAGCTGCAAAGGAGGCGGTTTGGATAAAGAAGTTCATCTCTAAGCTAGGTGTAGTCTCTAGTGCTTCTAGTCCAATGGATCTCTATTATGATAATAGTGGAGCCATTGCGCAAGCCAAGATCTCTATTATGATAATAGTGGAGCCATTACGCAAGCCAAGGAGCATAGATCACATAAAAAATCCAAGCACATACTTCAGCGTTTTCACCTCATTCGCGAGTTTGTTGATAGAGGTGATGTGAAGATATGTAAAGTGCACATGGATTTAAAATATTACTGATCCGTTGACAAAACCTCTCTCGCAGTCAAAGCATGAGGCACACACAAGAGTTATGGGTATTAGATGCTTGCATAATCGACTCTAGTGCAAGTGGGAGATCATTAGTGATATGTCCTAGAGGCGATCATGGAGATGATTATATTACTTCTATGTTTATGATCTTTCAAATAATATGTTATTTCGTCCCTTGAATAAATGTCTTTCATATTGATCAACATGTATGTGACTTGTTTGTGGAATTCTTTATTCATGTTTTGATGTTATTCTAAATTACCCTTGATCTTATATCATTATGTGAGACAATTATGATTTATAGATCAGCATATGTATTGATTGATAATCATGTTCCACGGATCATGGATATAGAGATATCAAATCAATAATTTGAACACATGTTAGAGAACATGGTGTTGGATTGACCTACTATGAGGCACTGCACAATTTGTTATATTCCTAAGTACCATCAATTGGTCTCATACATAGTGTATGTAGGATCCTTAGACCTGAGATCATCATAGTTTTCTACATGTGTAATAGTTTATTTAGCGGTTGCCAAACACCGCTCCATAACTGGGTTGTCATAAAGATAGCTTTCGGGTTTACTATGAAACATATGAAGGAATGTGAGCGATCAAGATGGAATTTGCTCCTCCTATATAACAGGAGAGATATCTCTAGGCCCATCGATATAGTTGGATTAAGGAAGTGCATGGCCATGCCGAATGTGTTTGAGGAGTCAATCACAACTAAGTAATCCACTACAGGTTCAAGTGAAGGATCGAGCTATCAAAGGATGGCACACTTCTCGCCTTAAGTTCGATCTGGTATCGTGAGGCAAAGGGATCAGTACATAAGCACTATATAGGTTCGTCCGATATGATCTTTATGCATATTTGGGAGTCGCTATGTCCTGCTAGGGACTGCTACTGGCTTATGGACCGGAAAGGAGTTTTCGGCTCATGACCAAATATACATGAACTTACAGGGTCACACACTTAACGGGTTGGAACGATAAGGATCTGGGTGATAGTCTCTGAGTGAGATACATCTATACTCGTATCGGATAAGGATCTAATTGGAGGCTATATAAAGAGAGACGCGGGGCTAAAGGAGTTATCCCGAGACATACCCATCGAAACCCTAGCCGCCACCTCTCAAAGCCCCTGTCGTGCGCGCTGGTGTAGCACACCGACGCACGACGTTCCATCCTTGGATGTGTGAACTTTGGTAGAGGCGCTGCTATGACTGCGGCGCTGATTGGGTCGATCATGAGGAGACGGTTGACCAGCGGTCAATCGGCTACTTCCACTACACCGACGCGTGCTACGTTGAACCGATCACTTCAACTCTATTTCTGCTGCACTGCACGTCTAGTGGTAATAATCTACTATCTCTTACTTGCATGACTTTCTGGTTTACGCAGTAAAAAATTTTATTCTGCGTTAGTGTAGTTTACCTGTATCCTTCACTAACCTAGAATGGAGTACTATTCTGAAAGAAGAAAATCTTGTAACCTAATTTTCTGTGTAGGTGAGACTTCATTAGCCCAGCTGACTTTTCGAAGACACTGACGTTTTGGTTCCCCAATGTACGTGATCTTGGAATAAAAACGTTCCAAGCTTTCTGCCCGACCGAAGACAATATCAGCCAGATTACATCATCTGTTCCTTTTTAATTGGTAGCATATAATATCCTCCGTATTGCTAATATATATACTTAAGTTGTTTGTCATCACTTGATATTTTCGGACTGGCCTGCTGCTTACAACTTTGACTAGCTACTAATTTCTAGCATCCAAACATATTTTAACTGTAACGTGCTAACGCCGTTTGACTGACATCAATTCTTCTCCCTTAAGCATAAGGATAGAAGAAATGTATCTCTCAAACTATTTTAAAATTAAGTTTGTGGATGGAGACGAGAGAACGGGCATTATTCCCCTCCCATATGCTCTCTACATTCCCAAATAGAGGTGGGAGTCGGACCACGCTATTCCGTGCCCGCCCGAGGCCCGGCCGCTCGGCACGCTTCAAGCGCGGCCCAGGCACACCACGTGGTGGGCGGGCAGGCATGGCACAGATGCCGGGCGGGCGGGCCTAGAAAGACGGCACTGATGCGGCCCGGCCGGTGTGGCGTGCCGTGCTCGGCTGGCAAGACGGCACGCCCAAAGATGCATCTGTTGGGCAATTGCGTCGCCTCTACCGCTTCACCTCCGCTCCGCCTCCAAAGACATCCACAGAACTAGCAGAAGAGATAGGAGATTAGGACCACATCAAAACCAAAAGTCCAACCCAAAATCCAAAATGAACAAAAGAGGAACCGGGCATGGGGGCGGAAGCGAGGCAGGACTACGGAGTAGAGCCAGGCGTTAAGCGGCGTGGGCTGTGTGGCCGACCGAAAGACATAAGTCTTGGCCCTGTGTGAACGAGCTGGGGCAGACCAAGGAGAGGAGGTCTTGGCGTGGGCAGAGCAGGCACCGGCGGTGGCGGAAGAGGAGCCAAGACCGGCGGAGGAGGAGGCGCCATGGGGAAAAATTTTGGCAAGAGCAAAAGCTCCCCGGAGCAAAGCAATGGAGAGAGAGAGAGTAGGGAAAATGAATGGGGAAGGAAGAAGGCACCAGGGGCTGTGTCGGCCAAAACGTGAGGATAAGGTGGAAGTAAAATAGAGAAATGGAAGAATAGGGTGGAGAGAGAAATATGAAAAGAAAAGAAAATTTTATAAAATTTAAAATAGATAGAGAGAACGTGTACGCAGCATATCTGTGAGTTTCGGACGAATCGCTAGAAGTATATATTTTTAAACCGCTTTAGAATATTTAGTAACAGACCGATCGATAAAAATAAATAAAAGCGGGGAAAGAGGAATGAAGAGGGCACGAGAGGAATGAAGATGGCGGTCGCCGCCATCGCCGCCTCCGCCGTCTATAGTTACTTCGGGCTGGGCTTGGGCTGGCACGGTACGACCCTGGCACGACGGACTTTGAGCCGTGTCTGGGCCTGACCGAAGGCGAGGTGAGCCGGCACGACACGGCACGGCACGACGAGGTTACCGGACCGAGCCGGCACAGCACGACACGGCCCGAAGCACGATGAACCTGAACCGTGCCGGCACAGACCGGCCTAATGCCCAGCTCTATTCCCAAACATAGTAGTACTTTTCAATGCTAAAGAATAAGTTTACCTGTACTTTTTAGGCTTGTGATTCTAGCGAGTGTCGCGCCCCTATTGGCACACTTTCCACGGAGCACTTTTTTTTTTTCATGCAGTGCACATCTGTTGCATCACAATAATTTACATGTTCTATCGTGCCTCACCTTTATTATTAGGCTTCCATGTCACCATAAAACCTCTATCATGGACGAAAACGAGAGTTGAAGTGCCCCAGATAGAGACACCGAGACAACCCCTGCCCACATGCCCACCATTCCTTTTCTCTCTGATCCTAACGCTTTGTCACCAACGATCCAATTAACTACTCCAGGTATCAATCTCTAACTACATCGTGATCGTTCGTACAGAAGATCGATCACTAGACTTAATTAGGAGAATTAACCCTCCGAAAATCTTGTTTTTCCTCAAGGAAAAAACCCTCTCAATCTTGCGCTTATAATAAAAAAAATGACAAATACCTAGGAGGAACTAGGTATTTTTTTAATTAAGAAGAAAATATACACTCAAATTCGAGTCAAAGATGACTTAAACTTAGATGGTAAAGATGTACATCCAGTACACCTTACGCTTATTGGTCCCAGTTCCACCCAAAACCATTGATTATTAGAAAGGGAACCGTATATGTGTATGTAGGTTAGCGTATCTATTCTAAGACTTAATATTAGAGTACAACATAGAAATTGCTGGATCAAATCCAGCCAATAACAAATACCCGCATACCTCTTGTACACGCATAATTAATTAGTGCGTAGGCGTTGGGTTTTGAACTCGTGACCTTGTACTTAGCTCGGCTATGACTAATCGCATCTTATATATGGGATATTTTTCAATCAGCTTGACTAGTTCATCAACAATTAATCATTTTTTTCCCTGAGCAAAAGTGGTACACCAAAGAGAGAATTTCCGGCGTTTTAGAATAAAGTGCGGGGTTGTGCACGTACATATGGACCTCGCGCGCGATCGATGGAGATCGCCGGAATATGATGATGCATGGCAAAAGACGCTCTTATGTCAGTCAGTTAGTAAGAAAGCGGCAGGAATATATTCTAGCTGCACCTAAAAAGCCATGCGTGCACGCTCACTCTACATGAATATATATATACCACTTTAATAAGAAAATGGTATGGTACTTCTGGGAGTACGTATTCCACTTCTCATATACCACTTAAATCGTACGATAATATATCTTATCAATTTGAGCATACTCTCATAATGATTATAAGATACTCCAAAGCGAGTTCCATAAAAAAATTTATTAAAGTTCACTTTTTATAGCGAAATTTGTGTATATACTTCTTTTATATACGAAAAAAGGTATATAGCAAAAATGAAAGGCTCGAATGAAATTTTTTTAGTCAAATCGCATCAGAGTATTTTGTAATTGGTATTTAAGTATACTGAAAGTGATAAAAAAATTATAATATGTTCGTTTTCTTCAACATTCCTAAACTTATCATAGCTTCCATTCAAAGGACGATTAGTAGATGGTGCAAAAAGTGTATATAATGTGCATAAAATACAGGCACATATAACATATATAGTCACTCCTTTATAACATTTTTTAATTATTTGGTTTGTTTTTGGAATTATGTATGATTATGAGACCTAAACAGACAGCTACTACATATTGTGGATCCAAGTCAACGTGCTTGTCCTAGTCAGTACACAAATAGTGGCACTTAGCTTATCCTAATTAGACAGCTACTACATATATATTGTGGATCCAATTCAACGGGCTTGTCCTAGTCAGTACACAAATAGTGGCACTTAGGTTATTTAATTACCTATCCATATCTTGCGTACAAATTTGACTAATTTTCAAATGATCATGCATGACATAATACTGGATACGCTAGTAGATAATTTTCATACCTAAAGCTTTCGCTTGGAGCAAGGTTGCTGTCGCTAGCCTTGCTGCCGTCCCCGTCACCGCTACGTTGCCCGTGGTAAAACCTCAACTCCTCTGACGCCACAACGTTGACCTTCCTCTTCCTGGCGGCGGCGACGGCCACCCTGGCGAGCCCCGTGAATGGGCTGCCCTGTGCGGCGGGCCGTCGGTAGTACCGCGCGCCGAGGAGCATCGCCGCGAGGCCGACCACGCTCGCAGCACAGGCGATGCCGAAGCCGAGCGCCCACGACACCGTGTCCTGGACGTAGACGATCACGGTTGAACCGAGCACGGCGGACGCGTAGAAGAAGATGAAGTACCAGTTGAAGAAGACGTCGCGGTCGGCGGCGGCCTCGAACTGGTTCGCGCCCATGGTCGCCTGGTTGAACCGCGCCCCTGCCGCGCTCACGCACAGCAGGCACACGCCGGCGTACAGCGCCGCCATCTGCCCGGCCGATGCCGGCTCGCACGGTCCGGCGCCAAAGTGGCACGCCGCCGGCCGGAGGCTGCGCAGGCTCGCCGTGAGCGTGAACATGACCAAGGCCTGCACGCACGAGTCGAGCAAGCTTAGACGTCACGATTGATATATATGTGCATGCGTAGAGCATGTGTCGAAGAAGTAAGGTTTTCTTTTTTTTTTTTGAATGAATAAGAAGTAAGGTTTTCGATCTTGCCAAGACAGAGAAAGCCATGGCGACCGCAACGATGGGGTAGCAGCCGAAGAAGGCGTCAGCGACGATGGCGCCGGCGACCGGAGCGACGCTGATGCAGCCGGAGACGATGGTGGAGATCTGCGCCGCGTCAACGCTCGGCACGTTGTACTCCTTTATCAAGTAGACCACCATGTTACTCGTTGCGCCCGCATTCGCCAACCCGAGCCCCAGCATCGCCACTGCACCACATGGTCCACATCACACACACGCACAAATACATGTAACATGCTTCATGCACCACACAGGCACACACACACATATGAGAGAGAGAGGGAGAGAAACCTGCAAGGAAAGGGAAGGTGATCCATCCCCCCTTCTTCTTGGCATCGCTCGGCTGCTGCAGGGACTCGTCGTCGAGGTTCACGTGAGAGTGAGACCGAGGCTCCCGCGACCCATCTGCCTCCATATCTCTCTTGCTGTTTCTTCTGCACCTGCAATAATTAAGCTACAACATGGCCGCACAAACAGTTCAAATATAAGCACGCGGAAGTCAGTGTGCCAGACACTAGCTAAGGTAGTACAGTGTCACTGTCAGTTGGTCTACTCATCATGAATACTTTAACGGTGGAGCTGGCCAGCTAACGGTGGAGCTGGCCAGCTAAGCCCACACCCACCCCCATGCTGGCCGCTTTGTATTTGCACGCTGCCACCAGCCCACAATTGAAGGATGCAACATGTACGGTGGGTTTGGTGGGCTACCCGCCAGTGCTACTGCCACTGGTATAATTAAGACGGCCGCCAATTCGTGTAAACATGTACTGCCAAGGCTAGATGCAACATCACTATGGCAGCGTACTAGTATACTGCTGCTTATAGTGATAGTCCTTTAGCAGCAATAAAAAAAAATCCCAAAAGAGCATGTCAGAAGAGCTAAGAGAACTTCAGTATTTGCCAATGCATACAAACATGTACTGCCAATGCATGCAAAAGGGCATGTTGCGAATGCATGCAAACGTGTACCTATGTCTTATAGAAGTTAAGAATTACATCATTTGCCAAAAGATCTAAGAGAACTTCAGAATTTGCCATCAAATAGTTCAGGACAAAGACAAATTTGCAATTGAAAGTCAGTCCATTACAATTGCAATGATAAGAAGCATTGGATACCAAGTTGCATGTAACTCAAGAATTGCTCACTTACTATGTTCCTTTGCTGTGCATTGAGATGTTGCCCCTAATCAGCCCATGGGTTACTTTCATCAACAATTATCTCAGCATTACTGTCTTCTTGTGCATTCCCAATACTTGAGTCTCCTATTTGTGAGGAATACTCATCAAAGAGTTTTCTAATTGCCTTCTTCACTTTAGAAAGGTATACATATATGCTCTATCCCCAAATCCACAGCTCAAACGATACTCAAGAAAGCCCAACTTGAACCTAGGATCAAGAACAACAGGAACACATATTTTTAAGAATGATAAGTCCCAATATTTTTGAAATTTCCTCTTCATTTCATCCACCATACATGCAATGACAATGTCTATATTCAAGGACTCCCTTTCCAACATTTCAACAGATGGGGACCTCGCCCGTAAAGCAGATGGGGACCTTGCCTGTGGCACAGATGGGGACCTCGCCCGTGAAGCAGATGGGGACAACAGCCTTGGAGACATCATGAGCCTTATCCTTGGAGACCTCACCATTGTCACTACCGGTGAACTTAACTGCTTCATGGCCGGGGGCTTTTGCTGCTTCGTCATAGGGGCTTTCCTTTTTACCCCCGATAAATTGCTCGAAGAAACTCCCACTTCTTGGCTAGCTCCTAGCCCTCCCTCTTAAGCCTCCATAGATAACACCTGCAGTGGCACAAAACCTCGGTCATGACAAGTAAGCAAAAATAGTCTCAAGACTACTAATTAGAAGGAAGGAAACACCACAGAATCCCAAGTAATTAAGATCGAAGATGAGCTCTCAAGATTTAGTAACTAAAGAACTAAGAGTACACAAAAGGGAAAAAAGAAGGCACCCTTTCTCATTCAAGTCAAAAAAGAGATTGCAACTCATAGTTGTAGATCCAACTCCCAAGTGGAAATGGGGGAGCAGAGCTTTTGCCCCTCTGCCTTTTCTGAATTCTGGAAGGGTCAAGCACTTATGTCAGGAACTCTATTCCTGCCGTGCATGTGCATTTTGCAAACTGAAATGCGGTTGCATTTTGCAAACTTATGTCAGGACATCGACATGTGAAGTTGCAATTCAAGAGATAAAAAAAGGACCAAACTTATGACAGCAAACAAGAAATCAGTTCATCGTACCAAATGACCGGGTCATTATCTCGAGGAGCCCTCGAGTATTGAGTAAAATGGATTTGCAAAACAAATTGACATTTCCAAACTTTTCTAACCGTGCTAATGCCGCAGAATCATTCACATCGAATGCTATCATGGATGCTAACCTCGACGGTGTTAACAGTGTCAGAATTTTTACTACAATTCTAGTTTTTAGGCATGCCTTTCAGCAAGCCTTCGTATACAGTGAACTACATGCTGCTCGCTGGTGGAGTATCTGGATTCCTGCTGTTTTTGCTATACTACATAATAAGTTTTGTATTGTTTGGTTCCGACTGTTGTTTGTAACATTGTTATTGCTCAACCAGTTCTGGATATTGCATCTAAGAATGGTACATTATTCTTGATATCACCTTTTTTTGGTAACACTTGCGACTTTTGCCTCGTTTATGTTTGTTTGTACACAAAACCTCCATATCTTTGGAAATGAATGTTACTTATCTTGTTTGACTTCCACATGCTCAAAAGATCATCAAGGCAAATTAACAAACATATACACTAGAAGATCATGAAGGCAAGTCAGCAAGCATATACACTAAACACTAGCGCATTTGTCAATCTGTCTGTTTTATATTGTTCTACAGATTAATCACATCATGTAATTTTGTGAAGAACATAATGACCAATATATCAACCAAGAATTTCTACAGCTTATTTGCACACATCATACCCACAGGGAACCCACCTATATCATCATATAATCAGTTCATCACAGAGCAAAGGGGCGGGGTAGAGGAGTAGTAGAGAGGAAGAGGGGTAGTATACCTCGGTCTTGGCAACACCACACCATCATCAGTGAACCCACCTCCAGTTCAATCACCATGCCTAAGCAAAAGACCACATGAATCAACATTCATCCATCCAAAATTAATCAAACTCTTCAAGAACCAAAATAGTAGTAGTAGGGAGGGGAGTAAGGAAGAGCCGATTTGGGAACCTGGTATTGTGTGTTGTTGTGTGGCAATGACAGAAATCTTGTTGAGTCTGAAGGAGCTAGGGCGCACCGAGCAGTGGCGCTTGGGAGAGCGGCACCGGGGAGGAGCCAAGAGGTGCGGTGGCGCTAGGGCGAGCCGGAGCCGGACTCGGGCTGGAGCAGGGCGGCGGCGTAGGGGCCAGGAGCGGAGTAGCCAAGAACAGTGCCAAAGTAGACAAGAAACGCACCTAGATGGTGTGGCTCCCTGCGCAGGCGGTCGCCCCAACGAAGGATTGATGGGGCGACGGCCGAGGCGATAGCTAGGTTCAAGCGAGGCCTTGAGCCCTTAACTGGGCGAGGGGCGAGGAAGACTCCAGCGTCTAGCCTACAGGTGGCTAGGGTTCACCGATTCAGCCGCTCGGGGGTGAGGAAGAGCTTATGAGCGTGGGGCTACGGGAATGCGGCCAATGCGGGCCGGACCGCATGTCTCTGCTTTCGGATGGTGGGTTAGTGGGCCAATTTTAGTGGGCTCATTTTGCGGTGCGGGCTCGCGGCTTAGCGAAGTGGCCCGCCCCACTTGCACCCCTACCAGCTAACCCTTATGATAAGAAAAATGCCGGAGAGCGTTAAGCTCATGTCTAGCCACAGTTTTCTTGTGCAAATAATAATCTTGTTTACTGTTCCATCGACCTTACTTTCCAGAAGATTACGTGAGATCGATGTTGGCTGGTAGGTACTGCCTGTTTTTTTTAATTGAAATCGGTAGATACTACCTAAGTGCCTAGTTAGCTAAATTGGAGAGTGCCAAAAATAGGAACTTCGGTTCTCTGCAAGTATGGATTATATCTTGGAATATGTAAATTTTTACAAGGTAATTTTGATTGCAACCTCTTGTCCTTTCCAATTGCGCTTAGGCCTATTTTCAATGCAGAAATTTTACAAGAGATTTGTTGGACCGAAACGGCAACTAGAGGGAGATTGAATAGGAGCACCAGTTCTTTTTCACATAGATCGGATTCAACTTGATTCTCACTCCAATAGCCATGAGAGCTATGATGATCGAAGGTATAAGCATAGTGGAAGTCTTGTATTGAACATAATCGAAACCCCAAGACAAAATAACCAAAATCACCGAAAACTCAAAGGAAGTAGAATTGGGTGGTCAAACCTCTTAAGATGGGCGATCTGACCGATGGGCAACCAGTTAGACCTCTCACGGGGGCGGTCTGACCTCTCGCATGATGAACAGTAAAATCAACACGATTTAAAAACACAAATTGACTCAACTTTTGATCCAGTTGTCTAAATCCCCTCAAATTTCAACCAGAGCTCATCAAGAAGGTCAGAAATCTATTCCAATCGACGATCGGTAAGATCGAGGCTAAGATTCCACCAATTTCTTAGATAAGGGCCAAAGGGCTCAAGAACCGAGGAGATTCAAACTTTGATCCAAAGACTTGCTCGTGGGTAGATGATGATCAAGATGATCCTAGATACATTCCCACATGTTACAACAAGTAAGATCATAATAAGAAACCAAAGGAAAACCAACAGATCACCAAAATCTCAAAACTCACCAAAGAGAGGTCAAGAATAACAAGAGACTCATCTTAAAGAAGTCTTGCTTGTTTTGATTTGAGATAGATGTTGGTTTACAGTCACTTCACCATGGAGGACAAAAACTCAACACTTGAGGGCACAATCAATCCATCTCTCACAAACACTATCCTCAACTACTCCAAAATCCCCAAATCACAAATTAGAGGTTTTCTTTTAGAAGGACTTTGGAAACTCCACATCTAGACATTCCCTTTTATAGTGGAGGCTAGGTTTAGAGAGAAGACCCTAACGGCCATCCGTTAAGCCCACAAACAAATGGGTCTACACTCACGCTTGCTTCATAAAGCGGATGACGAACCAGGCTTCCCGAATCCGTTTCTTTGTGATCTTTATCGTCACTTGACCTAAATCGCCTCTCCTTGCATCGTCTTACGCTAAGGTTTAGCCAAAGGTCACCAAGGAGGTATTTTGGTGAAGTTACCAAAATACCTCTTCTCGATCCTTCTTCAAAGACCGAGTCCAATCTCCATGAAGCAATCCCATATTTCACCATGTGTAGGTTGATCAACGGCTCTCCTCGTGTCAGCAAGTCTCTCCCATCCGGCTCCCAACGAAACCACCATGGCACTTACACCGACCCCCATGCCGCTTGATGCAACTCGTCGCACTGAACTTCTCATTCAGTCATTCTTGTCTATTTTGCGTCATGCTTGAATCCAATGACGTCACCTAGCATCCTCGATCGTTCTGGACCTTAACTCTCCAAGCCTAGTCCCGATCATCCTCGTCGTTGACCTCCAAACCTCCTGCACAATAATAGACCAAGAAATTGATTCTAGCACAAGTTCTTCGTAACTTGACCCACGTTAGTCAAAACATGCATCATGCAACACATATGCACTGAAAACCATGAATTTGACCTAACCCACAAACATTGCCGCTTTGCCAGTCTAACCGCCAAAGATGGCCAGTCAGACCGCCTGAAGTTTGATAGTCTCTGAATTTTGCCGAAACATGAGTGTTTCGACAAACTCTATCTAACATTGCCAATTGTATCATCATCCTAAGATCATGAGCATATCCCCCATGATATCCACAATCTCCCTCTGGATGAACACATTGGCAATTTCCCAATAATGCAAGTTGGAGGTTTGTTTTCAAAAATACTCAACGTTTTTGCGTAAAGGTATAACTTGGTTCGATAGCAAGAGAAAGCCATGGAAATGACCATGTTGGCTTCAGATATGCAGAAGCAAGTGAGATAAGGAAATAGAGAGCAAGAAAGCTTCAATTTGCATATAAGAGTAAAAAATCTCACTCAAGGTGCATATAAAAGAACAATTGTTCAATTTGACATTTGATCATTATGAGGTTTCAAGGATTGCAATGCAAGTTCAGAAATGGCAATAAGAACACAATAATGCAAATAAAATGCTCCCCCTCGATATGATCACTCATTTTTCAAAATTTTCATTTTCTCTCGTTTTTCACCCCCTTTGACAATAACTCCTCCTTTCATCATTTTTGTCATTTCTTCTCCCCCTTTGACAATAGAGTCATCAAGGAAACAAGCATTCCTCTCATCCAAGGATAACATGTCAAGATACTTGGAAGAAGCATAAGAAGGAACATGCATGAAATGCAATAGAGTGGCTTTATTTTTGGATTTTTAATTTTTTTAGAGCAAGAAGCATTGGAGATTACGCAATCATGAACAAGCTAGCATTTCTAAAATGCACATGGCATATCAAGCATGAATAAACTATCAAGGTCACATCAAGACCTATATAGCCAAGCTAAGCAATATATATATATATATATATATATATATATATATATATATATATATATATATATATATATATAAAAGGCACAAGCACCCTTTGCTTGGAGATTTTATAGAGAAGAGATCATTATAGGCGGTTCCTTAGGATAAAGCATGCATGATACATTAGCTATCATAGGCGGTTTTATCTACAAACCGTTTGTGATACATAAGATATCATAGACGGTTTCATCTACAAACTGTCTGTGATAGTAAACTATTACAGATGGTTCTGAGTTAATAATCGTTTGTGATAGCCTTTACTACAGACGGTTCAAAAACCTGGTCTTCGGGGTTTGGAAAGTACGCTTCCCCCGTAGACCCAATACATAACCTCGCAAATAACCCTTTGTCGGAGCGCACGCCGGTGATATCGGAAATAGCGAGGAGACATTCGAACAGCTTGCCTGCTGTTCCTGATCCCTCCATATCGGGGCTTTACCCGCATACCCAGCGGTGCCGAGTCTGTGAGGGTGCTTGTTTCTTGCCTGGAGGGTCGTGTGCACCGTACTTTCACTCCTAAATTCATCATCGTCTTCTTCGCCACAAACTTCGCCCGGGACTCTTGAAGAATGGATACTTGTGGAAGGCGCCCTCGGATCCTTCTCCACGTAGTTCTTGACAAGCGTGCTCTTGAAGTTCTTCCACGCTTTGCACACCTGTAGCAACGCGTGTCGTCGCACGGAGTCTAGGTGTTCTACCGGGATCTCGAACGATGCGAGAATATCCTCTAGCACAACAGTTTTCAGTGGTCCGGGAACCACCTTCCACGAATCGTAGGTGATCTTGACCCGTTCCTGTGCAACTATTCTGACCGTTCTCCGGAATGCGGACGCTGCTCGGCGAGGATTGATAGGGGTCCTAGACTGATCGACCTCCGTGATGGTAAATCGGCCCCCGGGGCCTTTTCGATATTCCTCTTCTTCTACCGCGGTTGGATATTATTCTAGAGGATGGTGCATCATCAGACACATGAGGCGGCGATGACGAAGAATGAGCGGAAGACATCTTCACAAGAAATAGAACATCATGTGAACAAATGAAATCAGCATAAAGCTAAGATTTAACATTTTGATATTACTATCAGATGTAGAGTAAGCATTCCAATTAGAGCTCAAGTACAAAATCGATTATTAAAATAATTTCAGTACAAAACTATTATCATCACAGAGCATTCATCTCAAGCCCACCACACCACATTGCAATATATTCGAAGAGCGATATCAAAACAAATACCATATGAATAATGACTAGAACAAATACAAATTCCTAAAACAAGTACAATTATCATGAGGACCATGATGATTATTGATAGCAATAGTTAGGGAAAGGCGTCGGGGTCGGCAACAACTTCGGCATTGCTTACCTTTGGGCATCGAGGAGAAGGACGAGCAGGAGCAATCTGCGAGCAAAGAGGCGGCGTCGAGGGGAGGGCCTTGGCTCGGGGGGAGGAGGCGGCGGGCTCGGGCAGGAGGCGCGGTGGGCTCGGGGGGGCGCGCGGGTTGTAGGAGGAGGCTCGGCGGGCTCGGGGGCCGCGGGGAGCTGGAGGAGGCGGCGTCAGCGGGATCGGGAGGAGTTGTGCTTAGGGGCTCGAGGCGGCGTCGAGGACGGCGGCACGGGCTCGGGGAGGAGGGAGCGAGGAGTTGAGAAACTTAATCGTTTGAGAGTGGCGGTAGCGGCAAACCCTAGCTAGAGTTGAATATAAATAGGGATGGACATCACAGACGGTTCTAAATTAGAACAAATGCATGATACTACTATCGCTGAGCAGTTCTAACTTAGAACCGTCGTGGTATGTGATGTATCCTGAGCGGTTCTCACTTAGAACCGCTCGTGATATATGATGTATCACGGACGGTTTTAATAAACAACCGTGCATGATATACATGTATCCTGAGCGGTTTTAATAAACAACCGTCGTGATATGTGATGTAAGACGGTTTGTAGTTCAAACCGTCTGTGATATTATTTTGTATTGGTTAATATCTAGATCTGTTTATTAGCTAGCCTTAGGAAATGCTAGTCATGCCTTCTGAAACAAGCAGAAAAGACAACAAGTACATGTATATACATCCAATTCACATTCATTTGAGAAACAATCACGTCCATTTCACAGTACAAATCAATTAATTAACTCAAATGAACTAAAATTAACCATTCATCAGAAGGTACATATATATACACACATTGTTCAACTAATCTTTAAAAATTAGCCCTTTATGATGATCGACGCGTATGTAGCTAGTTTCGTCACGTTCTTCTTCCTCGACCCTTATGCCGTTTCCGAAAGGAGGCAACTCGTCAAATTGATTGTATTCTTCCTCGTCCACTACATTCTCAACTCCGACAATCCTCCTTTTTTCATGAAGAACTACGTGGCGCTTCTTATTTGCCGGTCGGTAACATAGAAGACTTGAACAACTTGGTTAGCTTGATATGAATGGTTCGTCTTTGTATCCAACACGTTCGAGGTCCACGGTAGTATTATTTGTATTTGTCGACCTTCACATGTGGGAGATGGACCCAACGGCACCGAAATAGGGGATCTTGAAAAGCACGTGGTCGAGCTCCCATATCTCCTCTATTTGCCCATAGTAGGAGCTCCTCATTATCGATCTTGAATGCATCTATCACGGACACCATTGATACGGTTAGTGCTTTTTATATCCCGAGCTGCGTATAGAATGTGTACCCATTTATGTCGTATCCTCGCCATGTTACAAGCTGTAAATGTTGGCCCTTTTGCCAACCATGTCGCATATCACTTGACGAGCTCCTAGCAAGTCGCTTCTTCAACCATTGGTTGAATAAATGCATTGTGTTGTCTCGTGATCCAAACATCCGGTACCTTTGGATTACATTGTCGGCACGTCCTTGTCTTTGAGTCGATATCTGAGGACACTTCAATCATGTGTTGCAAGACCGTGAAATGGGCTTGAGCATACTCATCCATATCTGGAGTGATTGCTTTCCTTCCGATGGTCCCGATACCTCGAGCCTCCCTCATGGCAAGATCGAGGCACACCTATCGGTTCGACTTGAGCCATGTAATCGGCGAGAACTCAATGACCTCTTCGGTTGCATAACCTTCGACGATGCTGCCCTTTGGCCGAGATCGATTCCGTACATATGACTTGAGAATTCCCATGAACCTCTCGAATGGGTACATGCTACGTAGGAACACGGGCCCGCACATCTTTATCTCCCTCACAATATGAACAATGGGATGGACCATGATATCGAAAAAGCAGCGGAGGAAATACATCTCAAGATCACATAGAGTCGTCACCACCTCGTCTGCGAGCATCTAGTCCTTCGGGATCGATGACCTTCGAGCAATTGTGTTAAAGAAATAACACGACCTCATGATTGTCTCTCGGACCTTGATCGGCAAAATACTTCTAATTACAGCAGGAGCATTTGTATCATCGGCACATGACAATCATGAGACTTCATGCCAATTAACTTCAAATCTTCCATCGAAACAAGTTTCTTCATGTTGGTGGAATGCTTAGGACGGAACTTTCACACCATGCAAGCACCGCGCGATTCGGTTCTCTCGGCCTTGGGACGAGTGTAACAAGCGAGGAAAATACGTTCGTCCTTTATCGGTCCTTGTTGGTGCTAACTCGGTCGATGTCCATATCAACCAAGTCAAGCCATGCGTTGACACCATCCTTTGTTTTGTCACGAATGTTGAGAAGAGACCAATCAAGGCATCACATACAATCTTCTCTACGTGTATGACGTCGATGCAGTGGCGAACTTCTAGGTGCTCCCAATAAGATAAGTCCCAAAATATTAATCTCTTCTTCCACATGTTCTTCTTACGGGTCCTCGATTTATATCCCTTTCCAAGCACAACATCTAAATCCTTAACCATATCATAGACATCTTTTCCGCTTAAATGCCTTGGAGCTAAACTGTCCTCCTTCTCTCCGTCGAATTGTTTCTTCATCCTGCGGTATGGGTGAGCCCTCCGAAGGAACCTACGATGACGCATGTACACGGTTTTGCGCGAGTGATTCAGCCACACACTCTCGGTATCATCTAAGCGGTGAGTCTGAGGCTTTGGCCCTTTTGTACTCGGCTGAGCCAGATTAGCAAGGGCGGGATAATCATTTATGGTGTAGAACAACAAGGAACGTAAAGTGAAGTTCTCTCGTTTATACGCATCCCATACATGTACCTCTTCAATCCACAGTATTTTTAGATCTTCCATCAATGGTGCTAGGTACACATCAATATCATTCCCAGGTTGCTTCGCCCCTTGGATAAGTATCGATAACAAAATATACTTCCGCTTTATACACAATCAAGGAGGAAGGTTGTAGATACAGAGCGTCACGGGCCAAGTGCTATGTCGGCTGCTCATGTTACCGAAAGGATTCATTCCATCTGTACTCAATCTAAACCTTATATTCCTCGGTTCACTTTTGAAAGTCGCAAACCTCCTATCGATGTTTCTCCACTAGGCGGAATCAGCAGAGTGTCTTAACTTTCCGTCATTCTTACGCTCCTCTGAGTGCCAATACAACTGTTCTGCATTCTTTGGGTTCACAAAAAACCGCTTCAAATGGGGAATTACAGGAAGATACCACGCCACCTTAGCAAGAGGTCCTTTCTTCACCTCGATTCTCTCGTCGTCATCTGATTGATTCTTACGCTTGTATCGGGATGCGTTGCATACCGGACATACATGCATGTTTGTATACTCGTTACGATAGAGGATATAGTCGTTCGGACATGCACGTATTCTTTCTACTTTCGTTCCCAATGGACAAAGAACCTTCTTGGCTTTGTAGGTGGTTTTGGGCAACTCGTTTCCCTCCGGAAGCATGTCCGTTAAGAGACCTAACAGCTCCGTGAAACTCTTGTCGGAGCAACCGTTGCTTGCCTTCAATTTCAGCAGTTTAAGCACAGATGACAACCTTGTGTATTCCGACTTGCAGCCCGGGAACAAAGATTTCTCCGAGTCCTCCATCAAGCCCCAGAATTGAACATACTCCCTCTCATCACAGTTCCCTTCTGCATCGTGAAGCATCTGATCTAGATTGTCATCGTGCAGCCTATCCGAATCGGAACCACAATCGACATCATTCGGCGGCATATCGTTAACTTCATGTATAATATGCATATCGTTGACTTCCTATATAATATGCTCTTCACCGTGACTGGTCCAACATGTATAACCCTTTTTGAAACCCCTTAGAATCAAGTGTGCTTCGATCTGCGCTCGGTTGTTAAACATCTTGATTATCACAGTCAATGCATGGACAATACATATATTCCGCCCCTTATTCAACATATCCTCCTCGTCGGCTCTTGTAAGCAGACCGCCATTAATGTACTCTTCACTCACACGGTTCTCGGCGTACATCGACTTCGGTCCATCACACGGTTCGTATTGAAAACCACGAAAATAAATAAAGAGTGAGTTCAAAAGCGTATTTTACGAGGCTTAATTACGCTTTTTCATTTTTCATTTTTCCGGATTTTATTAACTTACATGTGGGCCCTATTTGTCGATGACTCATTTTTATTTCATGATTTTATTTATAAAATCTATGGCGATCCCACATGTCATAGACTCGTTAGTTTATTAACTAAATGATTAAAAGCAGTAGGATTTAAAGCTCAAACTGGGCTTAGGGTGACATCGCATTGCTAATAGTCGTGTCTCGGCACTAATGTCGCCTGAGGCGAATCGACGGTGATGTCCCGTGGCGGTGCACGAAACTAGCGATTTGGCGTAGCGCTGAAACTACTCAAATTAAAGGATGCTTATGCTCGATAGCTCACCTCGATCACGAGGAAGGTGTCAATGAAGTCGGGAAGGTCCAAGGCGGTGGTCGTCGATCGGTGAGCAGAGGCGGACGGCGGCAAGCTCCTCGGCGACAATAGCTGAAATGGACCACCTGGCGGGCGGCTCGGTGGTCGGTGATACTCAAACAAGACGCGGGCGGCGATGGACCTACCGTGGCGCTAGAGATGGAGATCAAGAAGACTCTGTTGGCGGGGAGCTATATATGTACCTTTGCACCGTCGTGATGAGTTAATTATCACAGACGGTTCATGTTTGGAACCGTTTGTGAAGTATTACGAGCGGTTTTGACAAACCGTCTGTGATATTGGGTAATATCACGAGCGGTTCCAAACATGAACCGTCTGTGATATGACCTCTTCACAGACGGTTTTTAGCACGGAGAATACCCAATATCACAGACGGTTCCAAACATGAACCGTCTGTGATATGACCTCTTCACAGACGGTTTTTAGCGCGGAGAATAACCGGTGTGGGTAAACAAAAGCTATGCGTGATTGTGTTTATCTGAGCGGTTTCGATGAACCGTCTGTGATCAGGCGTCCAGTATTAGTATTTATGTAGTAGTGACTACTTATTTTCATCTAGATCAGATTCAGCTTGATTCTCACTCCTATAGCCATGAGTCCTATGAAGATCAAAGGTATAACCATAGCGGAAGTCTTGTATTCAACCCAATCAAAACCTCGAGACACAACAACCAAAATCACCGAAAACTCAAAACAAGTAGAGTTGGGTGGACAAACCTCTCAAGATGGGCGGTCTGACCGATGGGCAACTAGTCAGACCTCTCACATGATGAACAGTAAAATCAACATGATTTCAAAAACACAAATTGACTCAACTTTTGATTTGGTTATCCAAATCCCCTCAAATTTCAACTATAGCTCATCAAGAAGGTCAGGAATCTATTCCAATCGATGATTGGGAAGATTGAGACCAAGATTCCACAAATTTATTAGATGAGGGCAAAAGGGCTTAAGAAACGAGGAGATTCAAACTTTGATCCACAGACTTGATCTTTGGTAGATGATGATCAAGATGATCCTAGATACATTCTCATATGTTACAATAAGCAAGATCATAGCAACAAACCTAAGAAAAACCAACGGATCATCAAAATCTCAAAAGACACCAAAGAGAGAGAGAGAGTAAGAACAAGAAGATAGATTCATTTTGAAAAAGTCTTGCTTGGATTAATTTGAGATAGATGTTGGTTTATAGCCACTCCATTATGGAGGATAAAAGCTCAACACTTGAGCACACAATCAATCCAGCTCTCACAAACGCTAGCCTGAACTACTCTAAGATCCCCAAATCACAAATTATGGTTTTTCTCTTGGAAGGACTTTGGAAACTCCACATCTGGACATTCTCTTTTATAGTGGAGGCTAGGTTTAGATAGAAGACCATAATAGGCACCCGTTAAGCACACACACAAATGAGTCTATACTCACGCATGCTTCTCAAAGCAAATGACGAACCGGGCTTCCTGAATCCGTTTCTTCGTGATTTTTATCTTCACTTGACCTAAATCGTCTCTCCTTGTGTCATCTTGAGCCACGGTTTCGTCAAAGGTCACCAAGGCGGTATTTTGGTGAAGTTACCAAAATACCCCTTCTTGATCCTTCTCCAAAGACCAAGTTTAATTTTCATAAAGCAATCACATGTTTCCCCACATGTAGGTTGATCAACGGCTCTCATCATGTCGGCAAGTCTCTCCCATCTAGCTCCTACCGAAACCACCATGACACTTGTACCGACCCCCATGCTGCTTGATGCAACCGGTCACACCGAATTTCCCGTTCGGTCATCCTTGTCCATTTTGGGTCATGCTTGAACCCAATGACTTCTCTCGACATTCTCGATTATTCTAGACCTCAGCTCTCTAAACCTAGTCCCGATCATCCTTGTCATTGACCTCCAAGCCTCCTTCACAATAATAGACCAAAAAATTGATTTCGGGCACAAGTTCTTCGCAACTTGACCCATGTTAGTCAAAACATGCATCATGCAATATATATGCACTGAAAACCATGAATTTGACCTAAGCAAACATTGCCGCCTTGCCGGCTAGCGGACAGGGCAAATTCGGTCAGACCGCCACCCATGACCGGTCTGACTACCTCCTGGCCAGTCTAACCGCCAAGCTTGGCCAGTTTGATCGCCAGTGCATTGACTTAGCCAGATTTTCTCCCTGGAAATCTGAAACCTCTCTGGAAATTTAAAACGAATAGAACTTTTGGTTTGAAGCTCAAAACATTATGAGACCAAGTGCAGAAGAATTCTCTCTCTTACCTACACCCTCTATTTTTGGCTTGGCCCAAAATTCAACCGAAAAATTTGGCCGATCAGACCGCCCCTTATGGCCGGTCTAACCTCCAGCATGGCCCGTCAGACCGCCGCCCACGGCTGCTCTGACCGCTAGCCCTTTGGCCTGCCGTTGGCCGGTCTAACCACCAAAGATGTCCAGGTCATGACAGTTTCTGAATTTTGGGGAAAAACTAGTGTTTCGACAAGCCCTCTGTACCATTGTCAATTGTATCATCATTCTAAGATTATGAACATATCCCCATGACATCCACAAGATTCATACAAATTTTGATTGAAACAGTATAAAGTAAATAGTCAACGGTTCATATGGAATTCCAATGTTCTAAATGGGACCTCTTGCTTTGCTCAGTACTTTGCCTCTTCTTTTATTCTCTGGTTGAGACGATACATCATCTCTCAGACAGCAAGTTAGTTTAGCATGGACTGAGATAGAGCAAAAAAAGCAATTATATACTTTTTAACAGCAGGTCAGCTATACTGCACGACGTTAGTTTTGAGGAAAGAAATGCATGTTTGGAACGGATGAATTTCACAAGAAATGGTGCAATTCTCTTGGGATTTTTATGAAATTTCGTTGTTCCTAATGAGGTGAAAGCATTATATATATATATATATATATATATATATATATATATATATATATATATATATATATATACACACACAGAGAGAGAGAGAGAGAGAGAGAGAATTCTGCACATATTATTCGTTTAGTAATTTGTGACCACAAATTTGATAATTATTGAATAAGTACAAATAAGTTAATTGAACGAAGGCTTGAGGGAGCAAAGATAACCTATCATCCCTTCTCAGCTTCTCGATCGTCTCCTCCGATAGGATTCATTCGTATCTTCTCCAATGGGCTATGCCAGAGTTCACATGTTAGTACTTAATTAAAGAAGGATTAGCATTGGATGCTAAACTTTTTTAGAGATTCAACCCCTACTACCTAGTTCTCTTATGTACTAAAAATTAATGGCAGTGTCGTATCCCATAAAAAACCGAGTTTGGGTGCCATAAATATATATAGTCTAAACTGAATTTACACGCACTAAAACTCTTAATTGTTGATAAGAGGCACACCTTAAGCTAGAATCTTGTTGTCTCGCACTCGAAAGGGCTCAGGAAATTGCTAGTCAAAGTTGAAATGACCGATGTGCAATGGAAAAGAAGTCCAATGTAGCGTCTCAGCAACGTTGGAAAGAGCCACCTTAAAAAATCTAGTGCGTACTCACCTGGGCCCACAACCAGACGAGGAAACGGTGCGATGGGCCCACGACCTCGCACGCTTGACGTCGGATCGGATCCAAGGGCGCAGAGGAGTATCCATTGATTTTCACAGGTAAATAGCAAATTCGGTCAATTTTCATGTATGCTTCAAACCCCTCCTTCACACAAGGTTGTTTAGTTAGTTAGGCAACCTTGACATATTTTGAGGGCCACTATTTGAAGCCCGCGTGAACCACATGATACAATCATGCATGTATTGACTGTTTTGTAAAATTTGTAACAGATGTAGCAGCCGATTTGTCTGCCACAAAAAAGAATGACAATAAGAAAATCATACTTTGTTGTATCAACCAAACAATGCAAACATATATGCATGCATGTTTACCAAATGGAATAAGGACAAAGAGAAAGTTGCTAAGCGTTGCATTGTGTAACGGAAAGTGCAATGCCATAATATTTGTGAGTTCTATTTTTATCTATAAAATCGGTCTCATCGATGTTATTTGATTGATATATATGCATATTTTCTTGTTACATCTTTTGAACTCCCCTTCAAGTTTTTTATTGAGAGGACCCGTTCACCAATTTATTCTCGAAAATCTCTATAGCCGCATAAATGTTAGCACGAATTATAGCTTTAAGCTTCACGCACACAAAAAAATCGTCTTTGGCTATGTTGTCAAATGTTGCTACAGCATGAAAATGATGTGTGGAAACTGTCACACAATCCTCCGATATAAGTGAAGTGAGATTTGAGGCTTTTTTCTGGGCCGTTCATTTTAGTTTAGTTGGTTTCTCCACCGTTGGATCGGGCGCTGCTTTCGGCATTGCGGGAGCGCGGTCCCCACGCTGCCACGCACGGCGCACCAGGGCGCCGCAGGCCCACTAGTAGTATATAATATTTGGTGATATTTTCCCTCGCTGTTGACTACTCTTTCGACAAAAAAATTGTTGCCATCGACCATACTTAACCATATTAATTCATATACGGATATACCCCACTTGACACCTCGATCGGTTTCATGACATACATCCTCAGTCATTTCTATCTAATTAAGTAGGTCATCTTTCGTCTTCTTGCGTATGTTTTCTCATTGTGAAGCAATCATCTGAACATCGTATATTTGCTGCTGTACCGGTACCACATTTATAGTGCTAGAGTATAGATGCGGGAACTGCCCGTGTAGTTACGTGGTAAAGCATAAATATGTGGTGGTTTAAAATTGTTTGCTCAAACTCGAACCCTTATTCCCCTTAATACAAAGAAGGCCGCTACATGTTCTCATTTTATCCCCCTTAATACAAAGAAGGAGAGCAAGGAAGGGGATCAGCAAGGAAGAGGAAGGAAGAAAAGAGGAGAAAACTACGAATGCCTCACTCGACAGATGGTATCTGGGTGAGTGACGATAAACATTCACAGGGCTAGTGCAAGATTAGAACTAGGTGATGTAAAAGCTGCGTTACGAGCTCTAGGCTACTTACCTACAGTAGTGAGCAGTGGTATAGAGAATTTGTGTACCATGGATAAAGTTGTACACCTATGCAGAGTGTAAATATATTTAAATAGCCACTACTACAAAAGGCTATCTTGGGCGCCTCATCATCACGACGGTTGACCAAAACCGTCGTATTACATTCAATCACGAGCGGTTTTGGTTTAGAGGCAAATGCAGGCTCGCTGCGCTTAAAACCGTCGTGAAGAGGTAATATCACGAGCGATTCATGTTGAAAATAAATGCATGAAGTATCACGAGCAGTTACGAACAAAACCGTCTGTGATATTAATTAATAACCTGAGCGGTTTTAAAACACAACCGCTCGTGAATATACGAGCGGTTACGAACAAGAACCGTCTGTGATATTAATTAGTATCCTGAGCGGTTTCTTAACAATAACCGTCGTGATAATATCGCTCTGACTCCACGGTGAGTTTCTTCATCGCCGATGTATGCATTAAATCGCCATCGCCCGGCTCCCGATCGTCTCTTCATCGCATCGATCCGCCCGGCTCCCGATCGTCTCTTAAATCTCACGCTCGAATTTATTCCTTGTTTTATAAAAATGATCATCCGCCATTCAAGATGATCATCCCCACATACTTATAAAAAAGCAGAAATGACTACCTCTTCCTTGTCGCCGCAATGATGGCCTTCTGCCGCCTTTGTATGAGCACCTCTCTCAGTGTAAGTTGAACCGTCTTTGCGGAAGAACCTGTTTGATCAACAGTGTCTTCACTCCTTTACGGCGGAGAATTTGCGGAGCGGTGGCAACCACCTTCCGCCGTCTTGACATCCTCCTCCGCCGTGTCTTCGGGTGATCTCCTACTTCGGCGAGTTTACGCGTCATCGGCGTAGTCCTCCAAAACGACGTTGCACGTCTCCAGGAGGCTTGTCATCACTTGGAGTGTGTAATTGAGGTGGCAGGCGACCGAGTAGACCAGGCCGAGACCCCTCAAGTAAGGGAAGAGAGCATATGGGCTCAATTCTTCTTGGTTCAACGATCGAGGTCTTGGGAGACACTTTCGAGCAATGGCGTCAGCGGGTGGGCGCATTTGAGCTTCGTTCGTGATGATCGAGAACCGTCCGATGCCGACACCGTCGCCTATGAAGTATTGCAGATGGAGATAGCAGCCTACCTCCGCCACTAGAAAAACCTTGTTTAATTATAGGTTTCTGCTTTTTTTTAATATAAACATGTAATTTCTTCATGTCATGTAAGTGTATATATATACAAGATAAATATACTTGAGAAAAAACCATTTCACAGACAGTTCCATTATGGAATCGTCTGTGATAATTATCACTGATGGTTCCATAATAGAACCGTTTGTGATAAGTCTCTTTATAAGTAGGAGCCCGGCCGGCCGCTAGGGTTTGCGCTCTAACTCGTCACTCCCAGTGACCTTACTCTCGTTCGTTCCTCCCGTCGCTCTTGGCGCCGCCATTCTTCCGTCGCCAAGCGGTTGTAGCATCTGGTGGCACTACAAAAGACACTAAATGCGATAAGAGTGTCTTTTGCGGCGTCCTTGTTGTGCCACAACTCTGATGACGCCCTAACTCGTCACTCCCGGCTCCGCTAGGGTTTGCGCCCGCCCTAACTCCGTTCCTCCCACCTCGGCGCCGCCGCTAAACCTGCGTCGTTATCGCCGCCCGACCCGTTGCGCCCGCTAGGGTCTGGCCGGCTTTACTTTCCCCATCCTCCTCTATTCTCCTCTAGGTCTGTTAGCTTAATGTCTTTTGTTGAGTTTGATTTTTATGCATGAGCCTTAAGTTGTGTCACGATGTTTGTGTGATTTATGCAAGGTAAAGAAATGGATGAGGGTTGTCTTTGGTGGTGGGGTCGCCAAGTGGTTCTTGTTGTACTAAGGTCCCTCTCTGTCTCTACCCTCCTTGCTCTGTGATGAAAATGGCTAGCTAGTGCTCTGTGATGGATGCTGAAATTGAATTGATAATTAGTTCATATTAATAGTCTCCTTGCTCTGTGATATAATGATGTCAATAGTCTTATGCTGAAATTGAATTGATAATTAGTTCATATTAATAGTCCCCTTGCTCTGTGATGTAATGGTGTCAATAGTCTTATGCTGAAATTGAATTGATAATTAGTTCATATTATTAGTCCCCTTGTTCATGCCGGTCAAGTTCTCCTACCTCTTCCGTACTAGGTACGTCCTACCATTCCATTCATAATCTCTTCTCTATAAAGTCTCCAAGCAGTGGCTGCTTGTGTCATTAAAACCGGCATTATATATATATTATATATATATTATTAAGTGATCTGACCACTTTTAGAATTAGTCACGTAGCATGAGAAGGATGAGGCAGTATCCACGGGCAACCTCATTGAGCCCCTGTAAGTTTAAAAAGTATGGATGCAAGGAGAGCGTCAGGACATCCAATTACCTGGATTGGACGTCGCTATGTTTAGAAAGTGACGTTGATGTGCAACTACTCCGACTGGGAAGTGGCATCATCTATCAGCAACCAACAATTTTTGAGCATGTAATTGTCTTTAAAGCCAACAAGAACACTGACAACAAGTTGAGAATTCTTTTGAAATATGAGAATGCTTGCTTGGTGTTCTTGTTGGGTTTAAAATGATTATGCTCAAAATAATTGGTTGCTAATACATAGTGCCAGACTAGCATCAACGACACTTTCTAAACATAACGACGTCAATCTGTAATTGGATGTCCCGACGGTCTCTTGCATCCATACTTTTTAAACTTGCAGGGCTCAATGAGGTTGCCCGTGGCTACTGCCTCATCCTTCTCATGTCATGTCATCCCCAAAGTGGCCGAGAGACTACTTATAATATATATATATATATATATATATATATATATATATATATATATATATATATATATATATATGATGCGGATTTAATGGTACAAGCGACCAACGCTGGGGCTTTATAGAAAAAGTCATCCTGAGCGGTTTGACCCACAAATGCATGATAAGTACATATCATGGGCGGTTTCATCCCCAAACCGTGCGTGATAAGTACTTATCACTGAGCAGTTTGTGGCTGCTGAAACCGTCCGTGATATGTACTTATCACAGACGGTTTGTGGCTGAAACCGTCCGTGATATGTACTTATCACCGAGCAGTTTGTAGTCTGACCACTTTAGGAAGTGCGTCACGTAGCATGAGAAGGATGAGGCGGTATCCACGAGCAACCTCATTGAGCCTGTAAGTTTAAAAAGTATGGATGCAAGGAGGCGTCGGGACATCCAATTACAGATTGGGCGTCGCTATGTTCAGAAAGTGACGTTGATGTGCAACTACTCCGACTGGGAAGTGGCATCATCTATCAGCAACCAACAATTTTTGAGCATGTAATTGTCTTTAAAGCCAACAAGAACACCCAGCAACAAGTTGAGAATTCTTTTGAAATATGAGAATGCTTGCTTGGTGTTCTTGTTGGGTTTAAAGATGATTACATGCTCAAGAATGGTTAGTTTGCTAATACATGGTGCCACTTTCCAATCGGAGTACCTGCGCATCAACGACACTTTCTAAACATAACGACGTCCAATCCAGGTAATTGGATGTCCTGACGGTCTCCTTGCATCCATACTTTTTAAACTTGCAGGGGCTCAATGAGGTTGCCCGTGGCTACTGTCTCATCCTTCTCATGTCATGCGGACGATCCCCCAAAGTGGCTGAGAGACTACTTAACATATATATATATATATATATATATATATATATATATATATATATATATATGATGCGGATTTAATGGTACAAGCAGACCCTTTGCTTGGGGCTTTATAGAAAAGTCATCACAGGCGGTTTGACCACAAATGCGTGATAAATACATATCATGGGCGGTTTCATCCCCAAACAAATGCGTGATAAGTACTTATCACGAGCGGTTTGTGGCTGAAACCGTCCGTGATATGTACTTATCACTGAGCGGTTTGTGGTGAAACCGTCCGTGATATGTACTTATCACGAGCGGTTTGTGGATGAAACCGTGCGTGATATTACTGCTCGCAGACGGTTTGAACCACAAACCGTCTGGTGATGACCTTATGTCATCATCGACCCATAAACTCAGACGGCTCACGAAACCATCTGTGATGACGTTTTTGAACCGTCTGTGAAAGCCTTTTCTGTCTCATGGTCATGAGCGTGGTTAGTGCGGCTGGTATGGCTGTAGTGTTGATTTTTCAAAAACTGTTCTATTGGGAAAACATGGGCAATGACATGGGTTTTTATTTTATTGAGTTAACTGCCATGTCTATGGCTAAACATGAATTGTGGCTTACAGCCGAGGAGGGTTGTCGGTTGTTGTCATTATTTCTTTTGTGCTCATAACCGAGAAGGGTTGCGAGTTGTTGATATTGTTTGTTTAGTTCTTTACTTACTGTCCTGTAGTTATTTAACTGCTCTTTTAAATTCCGTTGTAAATTACTACTTACGAATATTGCAAATAAAAATGGCTTTAAGCAAAATAACTTGTAGAGTAGAGTCTCATTCTTTGATAGACTTGCATATAATATAATCTTGCGATACACTACAAGTCTTGCTGAGTACGCATTGTACTCAATCTTGCTTATATTCACTACTACAAAAGGGCTAATACTAGACGCCTCATCACAGACTGTTTTTCAAAACCGTCAGTGTTAATGGTAATCACAGACGGTTTTACCAGCACGACCATCTCTGTTACAGGATACTAATTATCAATTCAATTTCAGCATAAGACTATTAGCATCATTGAGCAGTTCAACAGTTAGCAAGGTGCCACTAGCCAACAGCCCAACATAGGAGTGGTTCAACTTAAGTTACATAACAAAATCAAATTCCAATGGCAAGGCTAAATAAAAGACAACATGAGACTCTTAGTATGTACTAAGTTACATGACTAAATAAAAGACAGCAAGGCTAAATAAAAGAAATCATAAGAACAAGCATCTGCATGATCATTGCATTCATTTATATTTATGATTTCTCTACTTCTCTCTACATGTATGTATTACACATTTACAGTACTTCTCTACAATGTTGCACTTCTCTTATTCATGTATATATGTATTACACATTTAGCATCTGGGCTCTGGCCAAAGGCCATCACCATCAGCATCAACCAACAACCAGACAACATCAAGAAGACAAGAAGGGGACTTACGTGTTAGTAGGAGCTAGTGTCGGAGAGGTTGGAGGTGCGAGGGAGGTCTGAGGTGGCGCAACGAGCCGACGGCGAGAGGGAGGAGGAGCCAGGGCCGGCGGCGTAGAGAGGAGGGAGCTTGATCTGGAGGTGCGGGAGCTGGCGGCAAGAGGGAGGAGGAGCTCGGTTCATATGAATACCAACAGCACAAACCAATAGGTGATAGATCTATCTTACCTCGACATCGCTGGTGGAGAGGTAGCTGGGGTCGTGCACGCCGAGGGGAGGAGGAAGAGGGGAAGGCAGTGTCACCGTAGTTGTGGCACTCGGGTTGGGAGGGGAACAGACGAGAGTAAGAGCGCTGGGGAGTAACGACGCGAGTTAGGGCGCAAACCCTAGCGGGCTCCTACTTATAAAGACATATCACAGATGATTGTATTATGGAACTATCAGTGATTCTTATCACAAACGGTTCGTATATAAACCCGTCTGTGATAGCTTAAGTTTCACGGACGGTTCGTATATAAAACTGTCTGTGATAGCTTAAGTTTCATAGACGGTTGGTATTGGAACCGTCTGTGATAGCCTCTTCACAGACGGGTGGTATTTGGAACCGTCTGTGATAGCCTCTTCTCTATAAAATCTCCAAGCAGTGACTGCTTTTGCCTTTAAAACCGGCTTCGTATATATATCTCCGTGCAAAACCTCACTTACGTAGTACACTAGTCGTTGAACGTTTTCACGTTCTACGACTAGTACTGCGCTCACTGCCTGTGGCATGGCAGCTAGATAAATTAAGAGCATCTGTTCTGGTTTCAGGGAAACCAGAACAGGAGCACTCGTAAGATATCTCTTGACATCCTCGAAGGCATTGCCTCTTCCGACCACTCGAAACCCTCATGCTTCCTTAGAAGTTTGAAGAAAGGTAGTCCTTTTTGCCCCAGGCGTGCTATGAAACGACTTAAAGCCGGCATACACCCTGTGAGCTTTCGGACTTCTTTCTTTGTGGTTGGAGAGCATATTTGAACAATGGCTTTTATCTTTTTGGGATTTGCTTCGATCCCTCGTACGGAGACCAGGAATCCAAGCAATTTTCCCGAAGAGACTCCAAACACACACTTCTCAGGGTTGAGTTTCAAGCGGTGTTTTCTGAGGTTGTCAAACGTCTCCTGCAAGTCTGAAACATGGTCAAGCCATTTGATGCTTTTTACGACTAGATCGTCAACATAGGCTTCCAAATTTCGGCCTAGCTGAGGTGAAAAAGTCGATTACATCAAACGTTGAAAAGAAGCGCCAGTATTTTTTAGACCAAATGGCATCTTGACATAGCAAAATATACCAAATGGAGTAATAAATACGGTCTTCTCTTCATCTTCTAGACACATATTTATCTGGTAGTAACCAGAATATGCATCTAAAAAACTTAATGTTTAGCAACCCGTGATGAGAGTCAACCAAGCCGATCGTCACGAGGTAAAGGAAATCATCTTTTGGACAAGCTTTATTAAGATCAGTGAAGTCTACTCACATTAGCCACTTATTTGTTAGACTTTCTAACCATTACGAGGTTGGCCAACCACTTTGAGTGGTTGACTTATCTTATAAAGCACGCTTTAAGTAGCTTGTCAATTCTAACCTTATAGCATCTCGTCAATTAGGGCAAATCTCCGTAATTTTTGTTTCTGGTACTTTGTCGGTAGTAAAGCTAGCTTTGTGCTCGATCACTTCCACAGGGACTCGGGCATATCGGATGCTTGCCCGCGAACATCTGCATTTGCTCGAAGGAAAGTGATGAAGGCGTCTTCTCTTGGGGTTGAAAGTATCCCGTCTGAGCAGATCCTCAAAGGTTCCTCTAATCTAGGGAACCTTTTGACTTAGTCATTCGGCTTAGGCGCGACTTTAGGCTTGAGCTCTTGGTGAAGGTGCCCTTTTTCTTGTCGGTGGTATCGACCAACCATCTCGAGGATCAGCGGTCTGCGAGTCGCCATCTTCTTATCACGATTAATTGTGATTACTCCTTTGGGACCTAGCATCTTAAGACATTGATACCCATAATGAGTTGCCATTAAGAACTTTGCCAAAGTGGGTCGTCCAAGTATGGCGTTATATCTTGTATCGAAATCGACCACATCAAGGAGATCTTCTCGTCACGAAATTACTTGGTGAACCAAATGTTAAAGGAAGGAAACTTGACCAATGGGTTTGGTGAAGACCGGTACAATACCATGAAATGAATATCTTACCGATCTTACCTTGGTCCTGGGTACTTGCATTTCGTCCAGGGTACTCATAAACAGAATGTTTAACGAGCTTTCACCATCAATCAACACTCGATTTACTCGACAGTTGTTGATGGTGGGTTCGACCACGATCAGAAAGCGACCTAGTCGGGTTGAAGGGATCGGGCAGTCATCCTTCTCGAAAGAGATGGTGACTTCCGACCACTTCGGTACTTTATTGACAAGAGGAGAGTCGTCTTGACTCGTACGCCAATGATCCCCCAAAGATGTGCTCGATGGTGTGCTCGGGATCTTGAAATGGCATGTCCTCGTTGTCATCCGACTGTATACGACCACTGGCTTGCCCTACTTCTTCGAGGGTAGGAAGTGGCTCTTTACCGTTGTAGTAGTCTTCGAGTTTTTATTGGAAAACTCGGCAGTTGCGAAGGTCATGTCCTTCCTTTTTGTGGAAAGGGCACCACCTAGGCTTATCGTTCTTTCGTTTGGGGCGCTTACCTTTGCCTCGATTGGGATATTGCTTGGCAGTTCGTGGCTCCTTATCACTTACGGCCAGGATCTCCTTAGAAACATTGGCTTGAGGTTTTTGTCCCTTTGCCTTGTTCTTGAATTTCTTGGCCTTCTTATCCTTCTTTTTGCTACCTTCACCATTCTCCTGAGGGAGCTGGTCATCTCGATCGATGATTTTGGTCCACTCAACTGCTTCGTCAGCAGTAGCATACCGATCAGCCATCTCGAAGAGTTCAGCTACAGTAGCGGGAGGGTTTAAAGTGATGTCCTCCGTGATCCTTCTACTACGGACTCCTTGCTTGAAGGCTCTAATAATAGATGCGTCAGAAACCTCAGGAATAGAATTGCGAACTTGACTGAAACGCCTGATAAATTGGCGTAGTTTTTCGTGGTCGTTTTGTCGCATCCTGTGTAGGTCGTCCTCCTTTCTCGGGCGATGGTAGGTGCCCTGAAAATTAGCCAGCAGCAGATCACAGAGGTGTTGCCACGAGTAGATCGACTCGACTGGTTGGTTTAATAACCACGATCGGCGAGATCCTTGAAACCTGATCGGAAGGTAATTCGCCATGGCGCTCTCCTCCTCTGCTTTGCTTTCGAGCGGCGGTTGTGTAGATTTGAAGGAACTCGATGGAATTTTGAGACCCATTAAATTTCTCCATGTTCACTGGTCGAAACCACGGCGGCCAGTGAACTGCTCGGAGGTCAGACAAGAATGCTCGGCATCTGGTAATTACGTCGTAACGCCTCCTTCGTAGAAAAGTGGGGTTGACGTCGCCAGGTGATCGTACTCAACGATACCCAGCAAGGGGTGAATCTGACTTATAGTAAGTCTCGATCCTACGAGGGTAGTACTCCTCTTATCTTGTCTGCTGTTGCAGACCTCTCGGTCGGAGTGGTGAGTGATCACCTCTCCTAGGAGTTTTATGATCGTTAGGCATTCGAGGAACTCTTTTCCGGATTAGGGTGCGATGCACCTTGCGGTGATCTCCATGTGGAGAGTTATTCGATTGACTAGAAGTTGATGGAGTCGTACAGCCACGACTTCCGGAATGATGCCGGCGGGGTCGTTCGACCTTGCTCATCGTACTCCGCAGCCTTCGTGCAATCTCTTCGGCGAAGAGGTCGTAGCCAGGTGTTCGGGCAAGTTCTCGACATGGGTTCTCGAGCAGGTCGTTGATATGCTGAAGTTCCTGAGCTTCTTCCGATTGGTATTGAGCGCGCCCAGGCAAGTTTCTCTGAGCCGCGACTCATTTCCGTCGGTTTGTTTCAGAATCATTCATACCTGATCCTTGAGCTTGCCTTAATGGAGTGCGATGATCTCGAGAATTTCCCGCACGCTCATTAGAGTATTGACTCTGGTCGTTGTCGGAGGTATCGTTGTCATTGCCACGGGCGGTCGTAGGGTGTGATCTTTGGGGAGCATCTGCAGCCTTGTCTCTAGGAGAGTTATGGCTACCTGAGGGTAGAACGAAGACCTCCCATTGACGATCTCCACTTACGCTAGAGGCCTCCTCGCTTAAGGAGTCGTCGAATGACACTATCTGGCGACTTGGAGCAAACCCCTCTACGAAGGGGAATTTCGGGTTATAACTGTCTCTACCGGTAAGCGAGTCCTGTGTTGGGATGGTCAAACTTGCAGGAAGAGCATGTTCAATTGCATCCTTCGTTGGGCTAACCAGGGAGAGAGAATTACCCGATGCTGATGAAGATTCGGAATTATGACTCCTAGAAATTGCCGCGCCAGGTCGAATTGTCTTAAGCGGACTTGGACATTTGGAGAGGGAACCCTCTCCGTGTCCTGAGTCTGCCTCGGGACAGTCCTCATTGTGGTCGGATTGACCCTTGTCCTCTGAGGAAGCTGGCTCCCCATCTGGACGTATAGATGTGGGGGATGAGGATCCCTCCTCAACACCATCGATGGTAAGGTCTCCTGGAGAAAGATCTCCAGAGGCAACATCACCATCGGATGATGTATCGCTTGGCTCGTAATCGAAGCCGGCATCCATGTCGATATCTGCATAATTGGCCAAGTCAAACCAGTTCTCCTCGTTCCACTCTCCTGCCATGAGAGCATGAGAATCGGAAAGACAAAGGAAAGCTGATGGCTTGAAGCTCCCCACGGTCGGCGCCAACTGTCGGTGTTTTAGAACTGAACTTACGTAAAGATTGTTTGATTCGGGGGTTCCTCTAGGCTCGAAATCACATAGAGATGGATACACGGGGATTTTTATACAGGTTCGGGCCTTCTCCTGGGAGAATAACAACCCTACTCCTGTGTGTATGTATTGAGTGTGCTGGATTACAAGATGGAATCAAAGACTAGAGTATTGTGCTTCTAATCTTCTATGTCCGTTCCCCTTTGTCCTGTTGATCCTTGCCTTTTATATCATCTCCGGGATGCACCGTTGGATCTTCGGAATAAAAGTCACATTAATGTGCTAGATCGTGGAGCTATTACCAGGAGTTATTATGGGGGTTTTAATGTCCTCACGTTGCTAGGCAATTATCATCATAACAGGGGGTTAAGTCATGCTATTATTTCAGTCAATAACAGCGTAATTGATTGCTCGTATCCTGGGATACGGTACATGATATTCCTTTATCGACTAGGCCCACATGTCTGTGAATCTTGTCGACTAAGGACTGGTCATAGAAAGGCTTACGACCAGTTGGTGGTCGTAGGAGAGTCTACGACCACGGATCAATCGTAGTAGAGTTTACGATTATGGGATAGTCGTAGGAGGGCTTACGACTATGGGGTAGTCGCAGGAAGACCTACGACTACAGGGTGGTCGTAGGTGGACTTACGACCTCCAGCTTCTCCCTTATGAATATTAAGGGGTATACTAAAGAGTTATATGACATCATTAATACCCATAATGTGAATTATGGATATATAATAAAATAAGGATTGTTATATCCTCGCCAAGATTCATTATTCATATACTTACATGGTGTTATTTACCCTAAGAATAGATGGTGATCAGACTTACTATTAACAGACAGCCATTTGTTAAGATCCTCTCCAGGAGGCAACCAAATTGCCTCCCTCAAAGTGCCACTTCTTAAGGTTGCATCAATGTATTTTTTCAGCAGCACACCCTGCATCATACGTATCAAAAACAAAAAATGTCTTTAGGAACATATACCATGCACAGCAGTCAGACCCAAACACAACCCCATGCATTCCCCACCTCTAGATCCATCCAACCATCCAGCCAGTAGCCACAGAGGGCAAGACAGCAAGGCCAAGGGTGTCCAAACCGACCATCATCTGACAAGCTAGTTAGGTAGCCTACATTGCAACTCGGTTCACAAGAATACCAACAGCACAAACCAATAGATCTGTATTACCTCGATCGACATCGCCGATGTCGGTGAGGTAGCCAGGGTCGCGCACGCCGGCGGGAGGAGGAAGAGGGGAAGAAGGGCGGCGTTGGCGACGGGGTCACTCGGGTGGGTAGGGGAACGAACGAGAGTAAGGGCGCTGGGGAGTGACGAGTTAGAGAGCAAACCCTAGTGGGCTCCTACTAATAAAGAGACTTATCACAGTCGGTTCTATGATGGAACCGTCGGTGATACTTATCCTGAATGGTTCCACAATGGGCCGTCCATGATATAGTGTCGTATCACGAGCGGTTCATTATGAAAACCGTCTGTGAAGTATCACAGATGGTTGTTTGTTGAAAACCGTCTATGATATTTTAAAATATGATACTTCACAGACGGTTTTCATAATGAACCGTCTGTGATATTACCTCTTCACAGACAATTTTTAGCGCAGCTAGTAACACGGACTGTCGCAAAAGCAAAACCGTCTGTGATTGCATGTAATACATACGGTTTTGGTCAATCGCCTGTGATGAGGCATCTAATATTAGCCTTTTTGTAGTAGTGGCTCTCGCCACATCATCAATCCGTGGCATCTTCCCCACAATCCCCATCTCACTCGTTCATTCCCTCAATATCGAACAGCAGGCACCACCCTCCTAACATCCCCCCGCCTCCCCACCCTCCTGTCTCATCCCCGCCTCTTCTCCCCTGCCGTCGACCATCTTGGAGGCACTGCGGTGAGCTCCCATCCCTGCCTCTCATCCCATACCATGGCACTACGGTGAGCTCAGTGTGGAGGCCAGTCTCCACTCCCCGAGCCCATGTGCCTTGGCCGTGTCTCCATCCAGGGCCGATGTAACGTCCCAAAATTTGGCTTTTCAAAAATCTTTTGAGTAGTTTAGGTCTCTGGAAAATTTCACCAATTTTATTTGATTTAATAAAGCTTAATTGGGAATTTTCTAAATTAAATATAATTAATTTGACTAATCTAAACATCAATTAAATAAAAACCTGTATTATTTGGCTTCCTTGTGTTCCAAGGAATTTTCTGAGATTTTTTTCTGGATTTGTTTGCTATTTATTTGGCCTCTTGATTTTTGGGATTTTCTTTAATTCTGAAAATCTCCTTTTTCCCTCTCCTGTCGTGTGCTACAGTAACCGCGCGGTACTGTTCATATGCGATCCCAAACCGAACTGTGTGCTACAGTAATCGTGGATTGCTGTTCATCCGCGCACGCTGGCCGAACTGATCAGGATTCCGATACGTGGTCGTTTCAAACTCAAAATTCAAAATTTCATATCTTTTTGCTCAGTGCGTATAAAAGTGAATCGTTTGCGCTCACGTGTCCGTCTTGATCTCCTCTTCCAATCCCCTGAATTGGTTTCCTCCAAACCAATCTATTTTCGTCGCCATCTGCAGAATACCGAGTTCTACCCAAAGGTCTTCTCCGGCGAGTTGCGCTTTCATCTGACGTCCGCCGGCCAAACCGTCTACGGCGTTGGCTTCGCGTCGTTGCCCTCTACATCATGGTTCCATCCACTTCACTCGAAGATCACCGGAGCCATGTCAAGCCGTAAAGCCGAACTGCGTTCGTCACGTTGCTCACTTCCTCGGTGAGCTTTTTCAAAATCCGATCATGCCACCGCGTCCAGCTCGTTGTTTCCTTTCCGTTTGGCCCCTTCGCCGCCGTTGCGTCACCTTCATCCTTCGTCCGCCGGCCATCACGTGAGCATAATCAGCCTGTACACTGTGCGCTTCATCCTGTTAGTTTCGGTTCTTCTGTCTATTGCTTCCTGGTTTTCTTTCTCTGCATGCACAAGTCTTTTTGCTATCTGCTAATTGTCCACCTCCTGCCATGCAGCCACCAACTCCTGTCACTACTGAAGCAATCTTGCACCAAGAATCGGCGGTAAGCTTTGTTCTCTGTTGAATTCAGATGTCTGTTGTTTGTTCTCTGATGCTTCTCTCTTTCCCTATCCCTTGCTGTCCTGTCTCAGTATCAACATCTAAGCCTCCTGTTGCTTCGTTCTTAGCCCCTGTTGAAGCAGCGCTCTTGGTTCTATTTCTTCTGCTGATTCTCTCAGTTGTCTTTTCTCTATTTCTTGCTTTGCCACCTCAAGTGCCAGATCAATCTATGCCGATGCCCTATCTCCATGGGCCAGTCGAACCAAGTCACCCCTATGACCACTTGTCATCCACACAATCCAAGCCTTATGTCTTTCTCTGGTCTTTCTTCCACAGCCCTAGCAATGCCATCTCTCTGCCATCACCATGCGCCATGAAGGGCAGCAGCTCTCTGTGCTAGTTTCCAGTTCGGTTGTTGTGGTCTGTTGCTTCATTCATCTAGTTCCTCTCTGTTGCTTCCTCCTTGTTGCCTTTGTCTCTATGGCATATATGGGTCCCTGGTCATCTAATTAATCCAAACCATGCATCCATCTCCATGCACCATCATCGGCCGAAGTTGTGCCCGCCTATAGCATGTGTTCGGTTCTCTTGTTCCTTCTAAATCAACGTATGTAGTATTTGTCTAATACATGCTTCTCTATTAATTCTTTCTTTCTCTTCCTGATGTATAGTTCCCATGTGTTAGTGCATCAAAATATATATATCTATCTCACTTCCATGTTGACCCCACATGTCATCCTCTCAATTAAAAGCTCTAATTATTTCTCTAACTTACATGCAGGTCCCGTATGTCAGTCAGCATTTGGTCAAGCCCTAGTTCATGAGCTTGGTCCACCATGGACTAGCATATCTCTGTGGACTTGGTCTATGGACCCATGGCCCACACGTCATACTTTTTGTCCTTTTCAGAAATTCATTCAATTTCTGAAATTCAATTATCTAATTGGTCCCACATGTCATTCACTACCTTTGTTCTCTCTCACTTACCAGTGGGTCCCACTTGTAAGTCTCCAATTCTATTTATTTATTTAATCCAAAAGAATATTCTTTGAATATTCTTTTCTCTCTTAATTTCATCATTTCATGTGATTCTTCTGAGAGTCATATCTTTTGCATCCGAACTTCGATTGAGTTCATTCAAATTCCTAAATTCATCTAAATTTAAGATCTATTTATCTGAAATTATTATTTAATTTTTGGAGTTTGTTTGTTCTCTGTTATTTATTTATTTGGTTTATTTGCTTGTTTGCGAGTAGACGTTGATACTACGAGAAGTGCTGATCAAGAAGGAGCTGAAGATCAAGGAAGTAGAAGATTAAAGATTAAATAAGATCATCATTGCTATAGCAAGACAAGTTATACCTTTGATCACAATGAATCCCGGTTTTCTAAAATTATCTTGATTCAAATTATTGCATTTACTTTAAGTATTTATTTAAATGCTTTTGGGTTTAGTTAATAATCCAAATTTTTATATCCTCCTTGTCTATTGTTATGTCATAATCTTTTGTCACCCTAGATTGGTTCATTATTAGTTGGTATTATTGTAACACCAATGTGGGTTGGTTAGATACGAATAGTCTGTTTAGCCATGCTATGAGTCATCATTTCATGTAAGTTGCAATTATCAACTTGACTAAGTGATTATGGAACTATGTGATAAAAAAACTGTGTGTACTGTGTGCTATTACTCGTTGATGGCATGTGTTGCACTTAACCAACAGGGTGGGAAAGGATTTAGACTGAGGCAAGTGGTGGATACTGTGTGCTACTTTTGGTGGCTGTGTGAATGGGAGTATTAATCTGTGTGTCTTAGTTAGAATTTGGAAGTCTTGTCTTGGTCAATTAAGAACTTAACTTTGTGCGCTATTGAACTGAGCCTTATTGTACGACCACATGCCTGTTATGGGACGGGCCTAACTTAATAAGTTATGGAGTCTTGACATTGGTTACTCAGGTAGTAGGTTAGGCTATGTTGATTGGATGGAGGTGTGCTACCAAGTAGTCACATCGCGGGACGGTTCACCGCTTCCCTGTCCAATGGTGTGTCAGATTGCTTCCTGTGTGGGGTAGTCTGGCGCAAAGCACACTGGGAGTGTCAATGTTGAGATGAAGTTTCTGAAAAGTTTTGTTATAATTAGTGCAAGCCACGCTGGTTATATCTTGTGGGTAAAGTGTACAAACTCTGCAGAGTGTAAATCAATCTATTCGAATAGCCGCGTCTGCGGTCATGGACATGCTCGGGGATTTCACACGAGGGGTAGATTTTCATAAAAACCTTGGGAAGGGAGCTGTGTGATCTAAGTCATATGGCTATGTGAATAATTTGATTAGGCTGTGTGTCTTTGTGAAAACAACTGATAAATTATTATTGTCTATTTGTATTGAATTATGCTTTCAATTTATTATTCGTATTCAATTGCAAATGTTGCATTTCTGCAAAATAACCACATAAGCCATTCCTTGGAATAAGCCATCATGTATAATTGCATTTCTGTGGTATTACTTGCGAGTACGGTTGTGTACTCATGCTTGCTTTAATCAATCAAGCAGAGGTGAAGGAATCGTCAGTCCACAAGGTCTAGCTCAAGCATCGTGGAGAACTAGGTCGCGCTACCCCAGCCGATTGCCTGTGGGCATATGGATGGGCTTCACTGAAGTTATTCCGTTACGTTCCGCTGCAGCTTCATTGAGTTATTTGCCTTCTGAGATATTAATTGTAAGTTTTGACCTTAATGTCTTTATTTATTAGTCGTCTTTGTACATGAAAATGATATTTCACTGATGTTGCCACTATGTGCACTAGCGTGATCCTGAACTAGTGCAGTATACACAGAGGGTCCAGAATTGCATTTTTGGATCCCAACAGCCGACCTCGCCGCATCTAGATTGACGCCCCTAAGACCCTAGTGAGTTGATTCCTCCCATTAATCTCTCCATTCCCCTTTCTCCTTGGTTTGATTTCTTTGCTATTGCTCCTACTGTTTGGAACGTGTTTCCATGTCGTGCTTTCGGTCTTCCTGTCGGCCTCTAAGCAGGGGGGGAGGTGGTGGTTCGGGTGGAGCTGGGGAGGCCGACGAGTGGGGAGCTGACGTTGTGCAACGCAATGCACACCATGCCGATGGCGTTAAGGCTGCAACCGGTGGTGAGGGGGCGCTTCGTGGTGCGACCGCACCATTTTTTTTGTCCTCTATATATCATTCACAAACGGTTCGTAACAAAAACCATCTGTGATTGTCGACCATCATAGATGGTTTTTGCTACGAACCGTCTATGATAATTGACTATCATAGACGATTCTGAGTTACGAACCGTCTACGATAAGGGTTGTCACATATGGTTACAAACCGTTTTTGACAAGGGTTATCAGAGACGGTTGAAAAATCGTTTGTGATAACCTTAGGTTATTACTGACCCATAAAGACAGACCATTCAGGAAACTGTTTGTGATGACATTTCTGAACTGTCTGTGATGATCTTTTCTGCAGTAGTGATTGTTGTTCAGAGTTCGAAGATGAGCCAACACCTTGTTTCTTGTCGGTTGCCTACAGGATTGGATGGGCATGCTTCTGGAATTTTGCTACTTTATTACTTCTTCCGCTACTATGTTTACTCTGATGATGACTGCTTTTATTTGGTCGGTCGGCCGTTGATGTAATAACTTTACCGTTTAAGTTAAGTACCCATTTCTTTACTTTTATATCTGAATGTATGGATGCAAATACCAAATGTTGTGAATGTGTGTACTAGCCACTGATCAAGGGACTAGTACAGTAAACACATAGGGTCTTCGGGTATTCCACGCCCGGGGGTCTGACATGGAATATTCCCTCCTTTTCAAACTTTTGGATGTTTGTTCTCCTCATACGAACTCGGATTCCATCGATTCTTATTCCAAAATTCATATAAATTCAATATCTATCTCTCAAAATCTAAATTATTTAATTTGGACATTATTTGAAATTTTCTTATTTTCGCGTATAGATTTCGACGACTTCTGAGAGTCAGATTTCAACGCCATTTCAGAAAAACAATAATTTAAGCAAGGAAAGTTACATCCTATGATCATATTTGAATCCTAGTGTTTTAAATTATTTAAATTCTATTTTAAATTATTATTGCATGCTTAGTTATATTTAATTTAATCTAAATTCTGTTTGAAAATTATAGTTATTCCCAATTCCATTGTATGGCCAATTTTGACATTCAATTAAACATACATTGATAACTTAGATGAAAATATAGTTTATGCAATATTATAAACTAGAATATTTTTGGGAAAAATTAAGCTTAGCCATGCTTAGACTTGAAATATTTGATTTGGGAAGTTTTAGCCAAAAATCAAATATGGTTTAAATTGTATCCATGGCATTGGTGTGTCATGGAAGTTTGAAAATAAAAATAAAATTGTATCCATGGCATTGGATGGTGCAAGTTGATGCACAAGTTCGATTCATTTCTATGATCGAGACCAGGGTTTTATTGAAAATTGCCCAAGTCAGTTAAGGACCAGTCCATGAGCTGCGGCTTGTAAAGCCCCTCCGTACTTCCACAAGTTTGGCATGGGACAGACCTGGCTAAATAATTTACAACATTCCTCTACTAGTTATGCCATTTGGATGTGCGGGTGTCGGGTAAAAAGAAATTCCCACTGGGCGCAAGAGGGAGACATCCGGCGGGCTGGTGGCCCATTGGAGGTGACACCTTAGCAGGCATAACTACTTTGGGATGGAGCATTGTAAAGGTCTTGTGATAATCACTTAGTCGCACACTTACGGAAGTGTGTCAAATGGACATTAAAAGTTGATTATCTCTTGTGGGTAAAGTTGTACAACCTCTGTAGTGTGTAAAACTATTCGAATAGCCGTGTCCATGGTCATGGACATGCTGCACAAAACTTTTCGTGGATTAGACTTTGGTTTTGATTTCAAAAGATTTTATCAAACGATTTTTGATAGTTTATCCAATTGGGAAATGAGGCAGTTAGCCATGTGATAGGAGGGTATCCTTCACCAGATTATGTATGGAGGTTATCCTTCTATAAAACTTGAGAATTTAGAAAATGAATTTTAGTTATAGAATAACTGCTTTGGAACTTAGTACAAATATTTAAAGAAAACATTGTTTTATGCAAAATCAACCCTATAAGCCTTCCTTTGATAAATTCTTGCATGCATTATAATCTGTTGTTGGGTGTAACTTGTGGAGTACATTTTTGTACTGAACCTTGCTTAATAAAATGTTGTCCAAAGGAGAACTTCGCTACCGGGGTGGATCTCGACGACTAGGTCGCTACCCTAGTCAATTGCCTATGGCAGATTTGTAGGCTCTACTACTTTTTCTTCACCTTCCGCTATGTTCTTTGTTGTTGGCTTGTAAGCCTTTCTTGTAATAAACTCTGATTATTAATAAAGTTATGTGAATTATGGATGTTACCATATTTGTTTACTACGTGAACTAGCTACTGATCCTGGGACTGGTTCATAAATACACAGAGGATTTAGAGGTGTTACTCCCGGGTCCGACAGAATTGGTATCAGAGCCATATCGACTGTAAGTCGTGACCTAGTTAAAATGGTCGTTAATTGAAAAACTTCAAAACTTATTTTGCATAACAAGAAAAATAAATTATTCACTCCTCATCTTTGGTCATCTTTCTATCCTTACCTTTCTCATGGTATTCTTTCAGAGCCTTTTTGAAAAATTTTCAGAACTCAAAAGTAACCCTTTGGTTCTGTCATTTGCTCAAGCTTAACTGGGAATTTTAGAAATTTGGAGATTTAACTGAATAAATCGAACTCCAATTAACCCTTTTTGGTCAACCTTGAGTTGTTAGTGCTCTTTGGCTTTCAGTTTCTTTCTCTATTTGCCCTGTGCACCCCTTTGGCCTAGCCTTTCTTTCCTCGGACCTCCCTTGTGTTTGGATCTTCTTTTAGGTCCAAGCTCTGGTTTGTGTTTCAAATGTCCTTGTTATTCGAAATTCAAATCTGGGATGTAGTTTCCCCTTTTGATCTCTCTCTCGTTTCTCTTTCTTTCCTTCTCTGCTCGGTTGAACCTCCTTTGCATCCATTTGGACATCCCTCTGGTTCATTTGGTTTTCCCTCGTGTGCGCAAGGACCTCCCCTTGCAAGATCCTAGCCGTCAGACCTCCTTTGATCTTAATCTGGACCGTTAGGACCTCCCCTTGCTAGATCTTAGCCATCAGGACCTCCCCTTGTTTTGATCGTGACTGTTAAGACCTCCCCTTGCGAGATCTTAGCCGTCAGGACCTCCCCTTGTTTTGATCGTGACCATTAAGACCTCCCCTTGCGAGATCTTAGCCGTTAGGACCTCCCCTTGTTTTGATCGTGACCGTTAAGACCTCCCTTTGCGAGATCTTAGCCGTCAGGACCTCCCCTTATTTTGATCGTGACCGTTAAGACCTCCCCTTGTGAGATTTTAGCCGTCAGGACCTCCCCTTGTTTTGATCGTGATTGTTAAGACCTCCCCTTGCGAGATCCCAGCTGTCAGGACCTCCCTTTGTTTTGATCGTGATCGTTAAGACCTCCCCTTGCGAGATCCCAGCTGTCAGGACCTCCCCTTGTTTTGATTGTGACCGTTAAGACCTACCCTTGCGAGATCCTAGCCGTCAAGACCTCCCCTTGTTTTGATCATGACCGTTAAGACCTCCCCTTGTGAGATCTTAGCCGTCAGGACCTCCCCTTGTTTTGATCGTGACCGTTAAGACCTCCCCTTGTGAGATCTTAGCCGTCAGGACCTCCCCTTATTTTTATCGTGACCGTTAAGACCTCCCCCGAGATCTTAGCCGTTAGGACCTCCCCTTGTTTTGATCTGACCGTTTTAGGACCTCCCCTTTTGATCTCCTCCATTTGATCTCCTTTTTGGTTTCGGACCTCCCGTGGTCTTTTTGCAGAGACCACCTCCTTCGGTCTTTTTGCAAAAACCACCTCCTTGGGTCATGACCTTCCATGGGTCACAACCTCCCCTTTGAGCCCCGGCCTCCCTGTTGGTCGTGGCCGGTCTTTTTGCAAAGACCACCCCGTTGGCCTTTTTGCAAAGACCACCCCGTTGGCCTTTTTGCAAAGACCACCCCTTTTTAACCTCCCCTCTGGGCTGAGTTAGCCTCTTATGCTTTGACTGGCCCGCTTGCCAGTTCCTACTCATTCCCTTTTTCCTCCCGTTGCTCCTGCAACAGCAAAAGTCTTTAAGCAATTAATGTGGTTGCTTCTGCAGTACATTGTTTCCCTCTTTGGTCACTTCCTTGGCTTGCCCTTTTCCCTCCATCACCTGCTCCAGTCGTGTGCCATTTAATGCGGCGTCCTCCTCTCAGAGCCTCCCGTGCCTATAAAAGGACCCGAGAAAACTCCTTGGCCTCTGTTTGTTGCCCAGTGTTTTGGACCTCCTCCAGTGCTAAGACCTCCCCGGTTTGAGCTCCTTCTTGAGCGATTCAAGCTCTGGTTTTCATCTTTTCTGTAACCCTTCTTTGGATCTTACTTGGTGAGTTCTTTTGATCTTCTTGTTGGAGTTGTTTAACTCATTTGGGTTCTCCTCGAACGTGTAGATCCCGGTTTCTCAAAGGAGTTCTTGGACCCAGCCGCATCAGCAAAAGCTTCCCAGTTCTTCATCGAAGGCAAGTCATAGACCTTGATCATGTTGAACCCTTTACAAAATGTATATTGTTTTAACTTATCATGCATGGCTATTTGTATTCAAATAGTTTTGGGAGTAGTTATATGCCCTCTTGCTAGTAAAGACATCCTTGGTTATTTGAGACATACATGTTGACATGTTCCCTTGACATCCTTAGGATGGGCTTTGTTTGTTGGTCTCTGTTAATACCAACATGGGTGCGTTTGAGGCTTAGCCATGCTGTAGCTTGCGATGGTATCAACCTCTTAATTCTTAATTGTTGAATATGACTAATGAACTATGGAATCGTGGCATTGCCACTCAATGAATTGTTGTGCTAGGACTAGGGTGGTCCTTTGGCCGGAAGGAACCCCAAATGTTTTATGCTCGGGTAGGTTGGTTGGTGGTTAGTGTGGGTGCAGGAAGCACATTGGGTTGTGGAACGACTTGTCTAAGCAGCCAACTAAGGACTTAACCTTGAACCATTGATCTGGGTCTTCTCGTGCAACCACATGTCCAGAATGGGGTGGACCAGGTGTAATAATTAGAGAAGCCTGAGTCGGTTCTGTGCTGATGTGAATGGCGCAAGAGGGGGCCAGGACGGCGAAACCTTAGCGAGAGCAGAACCGAGTCAAGCGGACCTTTGTAAAGACCTGGTGGTGGTCTTCACTTGATTCGCACGTCCAAGGAAACGTGTGTCGTATCAAGCGATCACCTCTTGTGGGTAAAGTGTGCAACCTCTGCAGAGTGTAATCTATTTGAATAGCCGTGGCCTCGGTTATGGTCATGCCCAGAGATTTCACGCAAGAGGTAGATCTCTCTTTTTGTGGTGGGTTTTGAGTTGGCCTTGTGTAGTTTGGTGGTCCGAGCTGTGATTAGGGGTGATCACAGTGAGGCTTGGTTGTGGATAGGGTCTCCACAAGTGTTTTCAAAGAAACTTGTTAGCTTTGTGTTTTCTTTCAACTTGTGCGTTGGAATCTACTTAATGTATCTATTGCAAATGTCGCTTTTTGCCAACTAACCTTGCAGCCACTCCTTGTCAAGCTTTACATGATTATTATTTGCATGCATTCCCTATGACTTGCTGAGTACATTCAACGTACTCACGGCTTGTGCCCTCTGTTTGATCAGCAGAGGAGGGTGACCGAGGGAGCACAATGCTCTATGAAGAGGAGCTCTATGAAGACCTTGCGACTTAGGGACATCCTCCACTCGATGGCTTGTGAGGCTGGTCGGATGGACCCTGCACTTTTGTGTTTTTCGCTGCTATTTTCTCTTTTGTTGTAAGCCCTGTGAGGCACCCCTGTAACAACTTTCACCATAAGGTCTTTTGCTTATGTCAATATTAATTTGTCTGCTTCATCTTTAGATTGTGGTATGGTTGTGATTCCATCTCTGTTGTGACTGTGTGAGCTAGCCATGGATCCTGGGACTAGCTCGGTGCACAGGGGGTCTCGGGTGGTGCTACCCGGGGCGCCGACAGCACTGGTATCAGAGCCGTATCGGCTGTTGGACGTAACCTTAGTTTGCATGGTCGCTTTAGACAGGAACCTCAAAAATTTATTTTCTAAATCAAACCAATATAGTAACATGAGTAGCAATTCTTCTCTTATCTTATTATGTTCTGTTCTTACCTTGTTCTATTCTCTCTTCTCACCTTGTTCATAGATCTTTATGCCTTACCTCCTCTGAACCTTGTTCGCAATTTAAGCTGATCCTTCTTATCTTGGTAACTTCAATAGGATCGGACCTGGTTTTGAGTCGACCACCCCAATAGGTTGAGCTAGCAGTGTTGTTGCTCAGCTACCCTTTTAGTTCCAGTGTCGTTTAGTCTCGAAAATAGGACATTTTTGTGGAGTTTTCTTTGCCTCTTAGTAGCTTTTCTTCTACTGGTTCTTCTGGGTTTAACCTACCTTTCCCCAGTAGGTGTTCCATCTATCTCTCTTGGTCTTGTTCGTCTCTGTGCTTTTCCCTCTTAACTAGTGTGCTTTCTTCTCCTCGTCTTTTAAGCCTGGGAAGTTTGTGCAGATGGTTCGGACTCGCCACTCGCCTAGTCAGGATGAGCCAGTGGACCCTTCTTTGTCACCACCACCGCCACCTCCTCCCCCAGCAACCTCAGATCCTAGTTTGGGGCAGTTTATGGCAGCTCAGACACAAATGATGAGTGCAATGATGCAAAGTATGAGTCAGATAGTAGCTCAACAAAATCAGACCTCTGCTGCCCTCCTAGCCATGTTAAACCAGACTCAAATAGCTGCTGTGCCACCACTGCCACCACCACCAGTTTTTCCTCAATCAAGGATAACAGAATTTATGAGGACCCGCCCCCCTACTTTTTCTAGCTCTTCTGAGCCATTAGACGTAGATGATTGGATGCGTTCTACTGAAAGGAAGCTCGCCATCACTCGGTGTGATGATCGTGAGAAGGTCTTGTATGCTTCACATCAGCTGGAAGGTGCCTCCTTGGAATGGTGGGAGAATTATTGTGCCGGTCATACAGACCACCAGAGCATATCTTGGGCACAATTTTCAGAAGCTTTTCGCCGTTCCCAAATCCCCGGTGGGAAGGTGGAGATGAAGAAAAATGAGTTTCGTGAGCTGAAGCAAGGGAGCATGACAGTGAGTGAGTACCTTAATAAATTCACTCAGCAATAAAATTTCTTGAGTTTTTTTTTGCGGGGAGGGGGTTTCTTGGATTTAAACTTAAAAAGAAAATTTTATTTAATCTCTTGAATTTTCTAAAAATTTAAAAGTTTTTCCTATTTTCCAGAAATTTAAAATAAATTATGTGCAAAAATAAAAGCCAACTTTAAGTTGGAAATAATTTTATTAAGTTCAGAAATAGCATCCCAATTTCTAGAGCCTTTTTGAAGCTTTAAAAGTAAAAGCAATCATTTTCAATTTATTGGATTAATTTAAAGCTTAATTTGAAATTTCGAGAAAATGAAAAATGTTTTAAATGATTAAAATAAACTTAAATTAAATTCAAAATTATTTTATTCGATCTTTTCATGTTCCAAGGATTTTTGTGGAATTTTCTTGAATTTATTTTATTTTTGGATTTTTCTGGATTTTCTTTTCTTTTTCTTTTCTCTCTATTCCTTCTTCTTCTTCCTCGAAACACGTCATTGCTTGCTATTCTTTGTCCGAAAACATCAGTGCCATCACTCCGTTTCCCAATGTTTGCACTTGGAGCTCCGTTTCCAATCCCGTTTGAAGCGTCATGAGCCCCTCATCGTCGCCGACGACATGCTACCATCAATTGCATGTTTCATCCCACGATTTCATTCAATTTTACTGTTTCCCATCGTTTCAAGCACCACTTTCGCAATATAGAAGGAGCTCTGTGTGTTCCCATATCCCCTCCTTGATTTGCTCCAAGCCCCATCGCCTAACTCCCCATCATTTACCCAGAATGTGCGACACCACCCGTTGTCTTCCCGAAGTCCGGCGATGACACAATTGAATTGATCTCTCTCCAGCGATCCTCCGACCAAACCAACCGCGTCACGTCGTATTCTTGGTATCACTCTTCGAATCCCCTACCTCAATTCTAAAATTCCATCGCCGTGGAGCTCTGGCACTGTCATTGCCATTCTTGTGCCGTCGGCCACCGTGGCTGCACCTCTTCAGCCATTCCCGAGCCGAACCGACTTTGCCTTCACGATCCCCATGTTGTGCCTGTGCTTGTGCTCATCTCCGTCTTTGCTGCCATCACCAGACCACCGCCGCCCCATGCGTCCCACTACAGCCGTGCGCCCCGACCTCCGCTGCCGCCGCCTCGCTCTGTCTCCGGTGCCACCTCCATCACCATTAGGTGGAGGACCTCATCGGAGTTCCATTTTGCCCCTCCCCGCCAACCACCGCCTTGCTCCTCACCGGCGCCGCCACCATCTCCATGCGCCTGGGAGCTCTACGTGTTCTGCTCTGATGCTTCTATGTTTCTTCTTCTTGCTAATGCTTTGTCTCACTTCCAGGTGGGTCCTTGGAATATTCTTTTAACCATTTAATTCTGAAATAAAATATTCCTTGGAATATTCCCTCCTTTTCAATTTCTATCATTAATTTCATGTGAAAATGAAACTTCCGAATGTTCGTTCTCTTTCATACGAACTCTAATTCTATCGATTCTTGTTCATAGATTCATCTAAATTCAATATCTATCTCTCATAACCTAAATTATTTAATTTGGAGTTTATTTTAATTTTATTTGAATTTAGCTTATTTTCGTGTATAGATTTGGCGATTTCGGAGAGTCAGATTTCGACACTATTTTAGAACAACAATAATTTAAGCATGGCAAGCTACATCCTTTGATCATATTTGAATCCTAATATTTTAAATTATTTGAATTATGTTTTAAATTACTATTGCACGCTTATCTGTATTCAATTTAATTTAAATTCCTATTTGAAAATTATAGTTAATCCTAATTCCACTGTACAGCCAATTTTGACATTCAATTAAACATACATTGACACCTTAGATGAAAATCTATTTTATGCAATAGTATGATCTAGAACATTTTTGAAAAAATTAAGCTTAGCCATGCTTAGACCTGAAATATTTGATTTGGGAATTTTCAGCCAAAAATCAAATATGGTTTAAATTGTATACATGTCAATAGTGTGTCATGGAAGTTTAAAAATGATTTGAGAAGAAAAATAAATTTAAAAACTAGTTTAGACTTGGGCGAAATGGATGTTTGGATGGTGCAAGTTGCTGCACGGGATCGATTCATTTCTATGATCAAGACCAAAGTTTTATTGGAAGTTGCCAAAGTCAGTTAAGGACTGGTCCACAGGCTGCGGCTTGTAAGGCCCCTCCGTACTACCACGAGTCTGGTATGGGACAAACCTGGCTAAATGTCGGGACCCTGAGTATGCAACCCCAGGACCCTCTATGCATTCTGAACTATTCCCATGATCAGTAGCTAGTCCACACAGTTGCAACATAGATGAAATCATATCCATATAATGAAATAGCTAAAGAAGCAGATAAAACAATATTACTTAGTAGCAAAAAAAACTTATGGTCAAGTCTTACAAGGCTTTCCACGCAGGGCTAAGGACAATAGAGTATAACTTGCAGTGGAGAATAAAAACAACTCATGGAGGCCATCTGACATGCCCACAGGCAATCGAGTGGAGGACGCGGCCTAGTCCGCATGGTCTTCGAAGTAGTCGTCCTTGTAGAGCTCGGTGCTCCCTGGGTCTTCTTCGACGACTGATCAACAAGGGCGTATAGCCGTGAGTACATAAAGTACTCAGCAAGTCGTAGGGAATGGTATGCAAATAGTATTCATGCAAGGCTTGACAAGGATAGCTTTATGTTTCATTTTGCAGAAAGCAGTATTGGCAGTAAATACAGTAAGTAGATTGTAAAGCACAATTTGAAAGATTAGTATATAAGTAATCAAGTTCTTTGAAACAACTCGTGAACGCCCTGTTCACTTCCCAACCAACGACCACGACCAGATTTTTGAGAAAAGCTACCCCTCGTGTGAAATCACCAGGTGTAACGTCCCGTTTGTCCTAGAGTCTTTGCCATATTTCAAATGTAAAAAGGAACCATTCGGTTTGTTTGCTTGCTCAAGCTTAACTTGGAAACTTTGGAAATATTGGAGGTTTAATTTGACTTAACCAAACTTCAACTAAGTCCAGTTGGTTGTTGCTCTCTATGGGTTGAAGTTCTTTGATGTTCCTTGGTTTTTGTTTTCCTTTCTTTGCTTCCACTGTGTGCCTTTAGGCCTAACTTCTCTTTTCGAGGACCTCTTCTATGTATGGACCTCCCTCTCCTTGTCTAGACCTCTTTGTAGGTCTAAGACCTCCTCTTTGGGGTTTAGACCAGCTCGGGTTTGTGTTTCAAACCTTTTCAATTTCTGAGAATCGAGTCCGGTTGGTTTTCCTCCCTCTGGATCACCCTCTCATTTGACCTCCTCTTTTCCTTGTCTAGATCTTGACCGTTGAGACCTCCCCTTTGGAGATCTTAACCGTTAGGACCTCCCCCTGTCTAGATCTTGACCGTTGAGATCTCCCCTTTGGAGATCTTAACCGTCAGGACCTCCCCCTGTCTAGATTTTGACCGTTGAGACCTCTCCTTTAGAGATCTTAACTGTCAGGACCTCCCTTTGATGCATCTTGGCCGTCAGGATCACCTTCGGGTCTATCCTGACCGCCCAGACCTTCCCGCATTTGGATCTGCGGATCCAGACCTCCCCGCGGTGGAACCTCCTCGCTCCTTTTGGTCTTTTTGTAAAGACCACCCCTCTGGGTCTTTTGCAAAGACCACCCCTTAGGCTGTGACCTCCCCCTGAGGCCGCGACCTCCTCCTTTTGTCGTTTTGCTATGATCTCCTTTGATCGGGACCACCCTGTGGTCTTTTTGCAAAGACCATCCTTGCGGGTCAAGACCACCCTGTGGACAGGACCTCCTGGTCTTTTTGCAAAGACCACCTTTGTGCGTTTGACCCTCCTCCTCGGGACCTCCCCTTGGTTTGACTGGTCCTACCCATTAGTCCCCTGCTGACCTTTTTCCTATCCGGCGCAGTCTGTCTACATTAAATGCGGCTGCACCACATTAAATGCTACTATGTCACATTGAATGTGGATGGGTCGCATTAAATGCTGCTTCCACCGTAATCATTTTCTCCTCTTGACTCTTTTTCCTACTTGCCCTCTGACCATTCCCCACCTTTTCAGTGGTTCATCACCATTGCTTTCGGTGCTACATTTTGTAGCCCATTTTGTCTTTCCTTCCCCTATAAATAAAGCTCTAGGGAGTCCCTTTTGACCTCTTGTTTCTCCCTCAGCTTTCCAATACCGCTCTATTTTCCTCTAGTTCGTTTATCTCTGAGCTTGTGCTTGAAGCTTTTCCAAGAAGTGCCCGAGGAAGCTGTGCCACCACCTCTTCATCACCAAGAAGATCATCGGAGCCAGTGCTACCATTCTGCTGCCCCAGGAGTTCCCCCAGAGGGCCTGTGTCGTCCTCCTCCACCGCAGCTGTCCCTTTGATCTCCTCCTTTTTCCATCTCTTTCTTAGTATTGGTAAGTTTCCTTGTGCCTATTCTTTTCTTGTTCATACGACCACTTTGTGTGATCGTATTCTTCTCACGACTACGCTACGTGGTCGCGTTCTTTTCATGACCACGCGGGATAGTTGTGTCTTTCCTCAAGATCTCCTTTTTGCAAAGACCACCCTCTTTCGGGTTGGACCTCCCCTCTCACTGAGACCTCTTGCTTTTCTAGTTTTCGGTCAAGTTTTGCTTAAGTTCTTTTGTCGAAGAGTTGTCTTGTTTATTTGGTTCTTTGCGTACGTGTAGATCCCGAGTTCGAGGAGGAGTGCTTGGACCCAGCCGTCTCTACCGAAGGCTCACCCCTGCTTAACGAAGGCAAGTCACAGACCTTTGATCATGTTGAACCCAACATTTCTAAAATATGTTGTTTTACACTGTCATGCATGGCTACTTTTATAAGAAATGGTTTGGGCAATAGTTATATCACACTTGACATTATGCCGCTTTGGATGATTGAACTCATCATGTTGACATGATTCCCTTGGACAATTTAGAATGGTTAATTTTAGTTGGTATCACTTGATATTGCCAATATGGGACCGTATGTGTATGCTTAGCCATGCCTTAGGACTGTGGGTCTTGAGTATCATGCTTCATCATTAATAATCTTGACTAATTGATCTACAGAACTATGGTTGGTGCCACTGTTGAGCAACTATGGTGGGATGCCATAGTTGTGTTGATTGTGGTGTGATGCCACTCTTGTTAAAATTTGTTGTGCCAAGACCAGGGTGGTCTTTTGGCCGGGTTGAACCCAAATGTTTTCACACTCAGGCAAGTGATCGTGCAGTAAAGGGGGGGTGCCATGTGCACTATGGGATGAGGTTGTCTTGCCTGAGTGGATTAAGGACTTAACTTTGTGTTTTGTTGATCCGGGTATTACCGTGCAACCACAAGACCATTTTATGGGTTGGTCTTGGCCGAATAATTAGTGATGTTGTGACTTGGTTCTGTTGTGGTGGTGTGTGCTGATTCACAACAGCGCAAGAGGGGGCCAGGTTCCTTTACAGGACAGCGAAACCTTAGTGGGCAGGACCAGGTCATGACAGAGCTTCATAAAGACCTTGTCGCGCTCTCTAGACTGCTCACCTTCTGAAGTGAGCAAGGGTTCCGACGGGAACCCGACCCGCTAGAGGGGTCGTGGATTATGGGTAAAGTTGTACACCTCTATAGAGTGAAAAATATATTCGAATAGCCAAGTCCTTGGTCATGGACATTGCCTGGTGAAATTGCGCAAGGGGTAGACTTTTATAAAATTTGTGATCCACAGTTGACCATGGATATCTGCAGGTGTTCTGGGTGGCTCCGAATGCTCGGGATGTCCATAGTTGGTCGTGGGGGTCTTTTGAACCCTAGGGTGGTCCAAGATGCTCCTGAGTGGGTGCTCAGAAGAGGTCTTGGAGCCCTAGGGAGGTCTTTGGGAGCTCTAGAGTTGGTGCACCAGAGTGGTCATGGGTGAGGTCTTGGGCATGGGTGCGGCCAGACCTCCCACGAGTGGTCTTGGGAGTGAGTTGGTGCTCACTCCCAGTTTTTAACAAATGTATTTATGTATTATGCTTTTGACTTGAGCTTTTTAATCTACTTATGCTATTTGCTGTTAAATCTTGCTTTCTGCAAACTAACCTTACAGCTCTCCTTGGCCAAGCCAATGCATGAATATTATGTGCATAATTGTTCCCTGCGATTTGATGAGTACATTCAAACGTACTCATGGCTTTAAGCCCTCTGTTTGAGTAGCGGCAGAAGATGATCAGTTCCAGGGGAGCACAGACCTCTTCGAGGAGGAGTTCTTTGATGACCCAACGTGCTCGGACATCCTCCACTCGACAGCCTGTGGGCTTGCCGGATGGCTCCTTGCGTTATGTGTTTCTGCTGTAAAGGCTTCCTTTTGTCAGTTTTTGTAAGACCTAGTTGGCAACCTTTGTAAGCAACCTTGACCATAAGGTCTTTGTTTAATATATGTTAATTTGTCCGCTTCATCTTTTGTTCTGTACCGTGTGGTTGTGATTACACCTTGGCAGTTCTGTGCGAGCTAGCTCTTGTTCGTAGGACTAGCTCAGTGCACAAAGGCCAAACCTCCAGGAGGTCTTTGAGATCCCCCGGGAGGTCCTGGCGGACCTCCTCTCAGGACTTACTTGGAGGACCTCCCAGACCTCCAGGCGGTCCTGTCGGACCTCCCTAAGAGGTCCTGGGAGACCTTTTCTAGTATTTCCCGAGAGAGTTCCCCACACCAGGCATTGTCTATAACCAGGGACACGGCTATTTGAATAGTTTTACACTCTGCAGATGTTGTACAGCTTGACCCACAAGATATAATCACCTTATACTATCCGCTCACACACTTCCGGGGTGTGCGACTAAGAGATTATCACAAGGCTTTTACAAAGCTCTATTTTGACTCGATTCTGTTCGCTAAGGTTTCACCTCCGACTGACTCCACAACTTCCAATATCCACATTACAAAACAACATCCCAGTCGACCGACCCCCTCTTGTGCCAAGTTGAATGTCTAACCCAGGGTTCACACTTCCACCAAAACATAACCGAATCAAAGTACTGCTAATTATTTAGCCAGGTCCACCCCATAAATGGACTTGTGGTTGCACGATAAGGCCTAGATCAATGACGTACAAAGTTAAGTCCTTAGTGACTTCTACGGATTTTCTTGATTTTGAAATCAAATTTATTTAAGGCCCTTTTAGCAAAACGTTTGAAAATGCCAGAGTTTTCAGCTTTGTCATGTAAAAAGAAGACCTAAGTATACCTTGAGTAATCGTTCACAATGACTGTACAATAGCTATTGCCCCCGATGCTCTTATAGGTTGTTGGCCCAAACAAATCCACATGTAAGAGCTCTAATGGCCTAGAGGTTGACGTGATACTATTGGAAGGATGAGAGTTTGCAACTTACTTTCCGGCTTGGCAAGCGCTAAATAATCTATTTTTTCTCAAACTTCACATCTTTCAAGTCAACCACTAAGTCATGTTTAAAAAGCTTTTTGAATTGAATCATATCTACATGAGCAAGTCTTCTATGCCAAAGCCAACCCAATGAGGTTTTGCAATTAAACAAGTTTTTAAACATGAACATTTGAAGAGAAATCCACCAAATAGAGATTACCAAAACAAAATCCTTTGAAAGCCAAAGAGTTATCTTTTTCATTTGAAATGGAAACACCTTCTTGAGAAAATATACAAGTTAAACCAAGATCACAAATTTGAGTAACATATAACAAATTAAAGTTAAGTGGTTCAACTAGAGATACATTAGAAATTGAAAGGTCATTGGATATAGCAATTTTACCCAATCTTATTACCTTCCGTTTGCTATTGTCACCGAATTTGATCTTTTCATTATTTCCTTTTCCATTTTCGAATGTAGTGAATATTTTCTAATCCCTGGTCATGTGTTGGGTACAACCTCTATCAAGTACCCAATGTTTTCCACCGGTCTTGTAGTTCACCTACAAAATAATAATTAAGTTCTTTTAGGTACCCAAATTTGTTTCGGTCCTTGGAGATTAGTAACCAAGGCTTTGGGCACCCAAATAGCTATCTTTTTTGCGTCTAAAATTGAAGTGCCAATAAATTTAGCTACAATCTTACCATTCATAGATTTTTTAAGCATGTAGCATGAATCATAAATGCCATATGATTTAGTTTTAGCAATGGAACATGAATTCTGTAAATGTCCTACACTACGACATTTATAGAAAAAATTTCTGTTTTCTTTTGTAAACCTTGTAGGCTTGTAAATTTGCTTCTTACCTTTCTTGGAAATAAATCCAAGTCCTTCTTTATTGAATGATCACCTTTGTTCATTCAATAACTTGTCAAGGGTAGCCTTTCCCTTGAAACATCTGTCCAAGCTTTTGCTTAACTTGGTAACTTGCTTTTTCAATTCATTATTTTCAACAATGAGCAATGGATCACATGAATTAACTATATGAGAATTAGAGTCAATCTTAGAGCAACATGGCATGGCTAACAAGTCATCACAAGAGGTAGAAGTACTAGTCATAGAAATGATATTAGAAGTAACTTCTACACTAGGCATCGCATTTATAATGTCACAAGTAATTACAACATTTGAATAAGATTTGTTAATATTCTTTAAAAGGAGTGAGTCATGAGCTTCCTTTAGCTCCTCATAAGAATATTTTAGAGAGAGATATTTTTTCTTCAAGACCTTAAATTTTGATTTCTCCTTTTCAAGGTATTCATTTAATTCTTCAAGCATATCCATTAATTCATCGTAAGAAAACTCATTATCATTATGTATTTTACCTTGTCTCCTTTTGCCATGAGGCATTTAGGAGTGGAGAAGAGTGATGACGCTTCCTTGATAGCAATGCAAACAAGTCCTCTCTTCTTGGAGGACCTGTCATCATCGGAGTCGAAGTCAGGATACTCCTAATCAGAGTTCCATTCCCCAATGTGAGCCTCGCCTTTGCCATCTTTGTGAAGCTTCTTCTTACCATTAAAGTCCTTCTTCCTGAATGACTTGGTCATGTCATCCTTCTTGGTTTGGCAATGAGAGGCAATGTGTCCCTTCTCATCACACTCACAGCAACGGATATTGCTATATCGCCGGTATGAGTGTATTCTCATGAATTTCTTTATTCTCCTCACAAGGAGAGAGAACTCCTCTTCAGAGTCATCTTCTTCATCCTCTATTTCATCACTTGATTTCACTTTTGCTTTGAAAGCGGCAATCTTCTTCTTGGAGGAGGATTGCTCCACAAGCTCCTCCTTTTCTTTCATGTACAACTCACTGGTGATGAGGTTGCCCAAGAGATTGGTTGGTATCATCCTTAACAACTTGGGTGAGTTGAGGAATAGAGTTACCAATGTCTCATATTTCTCCAGTAAAACCCTAAGCATTTGCGCACAATATCAATATCGGTTAGATTAGTGCCTAGGCCCTTGAGCTTATTTATAATCTTGTTGAGTCTAGAATACATCTCGATGATGTTTTCATGAGGCAACATTGTAAATGTCTCATATTGGATACAAAACCAATGCAATTTAGCTTCTTTGATGGTGGATGTGTCCTCTTGAATTTCTGAGAGCGTAGTCTGTATCTCATGAGCAGTTTCTAGGTTGCTCATTCGATTGAACTCATCCGCGTTCAAAGCTCCAAAAAGAGCGTTTATCACTTGAGAATTGAGGTAGGAGTTTCACTCAAGATCAGTGGGGTGTGTAGCATCAAGAGCCATAACGAAACCCTACTTACAATTCTTCATATGCTTGGGCTCCTGACCTTTAAATAAATAGACATCCTAATATTCCAATAAGCATAATTTGATCCATCAAATAAAAGTGTCTTGCCTATGGACATACCCTCACTAGCAATCCTTTCTCTATTAGATGGTTAAGCCTAAAATAAAGAGAGACCAAGCTCTGATACCACTTGTAGGATCAAGGATAACCGACTAGAGTGGGGGTGAATAGGAGGTTTCTAAAAAAAACTTGTGCTCCAATTAACAATTTTAACAAGTATGGTCTAATTAAAGATTTATAGCACAAGTTAAGAGATATAATCCAAGATAGCAGTAAGACACACCAAGGATATGTCAACACTAAAAACAATTCTAGCTAAGCAATTCTACACAAATGAGAGCTAGAAATGTAAGTCTTCACTAGTCCACGTTGAGGTAAGCCCAAATGAATTGAACCAGTTTATAACTTGAACCAACACCTCGATTCACTTGGGGTTGCTCTTCCTCCACTCCGGAGATGGTGAGCACCGAACCACTCACAACCGATGCTGGGCCTCTTCACAACATTCTTGAAGAGATCATCGCATAATCTTCCTCCAAGCCATCTAGGTGCTAGTAAGCACTAAGAGTAACAAATCACAGCCCATTCTTGTAGGTTATCAAGTGCCCAAAGATGAACTAATGATGCAAATGCACATGAATGTTCTCAACTACCTCAAAATGTGAAATATGAGCAAATGAGTAGAGGAGAGTGCACCAAAGGCTCATATGTATTCAATGAGGTCAAGAGTACTGAGCTTGGTACTGGTTTCGACCATTTGAAGCAAATCCCTAAAAGATTCAGCAAGTGCGGTACTACCGCCATTGATCAGCTGGTACTACTGCTCCTACTGTTCAATGGTCATAAGGGGTTCATTAATGCTTCTGAACTAGCCGTTACAGTATGATGCGGTACTACCGCACTCACAAGGTCTGGTACTACCACACAACGGTAGTACTGCTTAGCTCAAACAGAACTACCGATTTCCATGGGAGGAAAAACACCCAAAAACATGCTCTCTGGAATTTACATACCGCCAACTAGCAATCGGTCATACCGTAGGGTGGTACTACTGCTACTCAGGTGCGGTCATACCATTTTTTACTGATCTTTTTCCAAAAGTTGTTCTAAATGTAATGCATGACTCTTAGTTGATCAACATGGCACAAAATAAATCCTCAAGCTACTAGCCATGATCCCTCTTTATAGTACGATATCTAGCCTATAAATCTGGTCTTTCCACCAAACACTGAGACCGTAAAAACTATAAAAGAGTCCTTAGGCTACACAATACCTATGCCTTGAGCCATGCCAATCCTTTATCATCTTTGCATTGCTATTTTTATGTTGTCATCCATAATCCATGACTAGACATTTAAAACATCTTGGCACACACATTAGTCCCTTAACACTTTGTTGTCATTAATTACCAAAATCATTTTTAGAGGCCTTGATGCTTTCATCTAAGGACTTCCCATCACCAAGCTGTCAAGCGCTTCTTCACGTACCTCCAATCTACCCTCTGGTATGGCATTTGGTATTTCTGGTCATCTTCCTTGTCTATTCAGGGGGTTTTTGGATTCTGATTTTGCAGGCTGTAAGCTAGATTGGAAGAGCACCCCATACACTTATCACTTCTTAGGCACTTCATCTCTTGGTCTTGTAGGTCTTCTATTGCACAGTCCACGGTTGAGGTTGAGTACGTAGCTGTCACTAGCTACTGTAGCCAGATTTTGTGAATGGTGCTCACCCTTAGGGACTACATGTTATCCTATGGTAGTGTGTCACTTCTGTGTGATAACATGAGCACCATTAATATAGCCAAGAACCCAGTACAACACTCGAGCACCAAGTGCATAGACATTCACTATCACTTTCTTAGAGACCATGTAGGGAAGGGTGATATTATGCTAGAGTTTGTGGAGTCCGAGGCTCAGTTAGGCAACATTCTCACCAAGCCATTAGACCCTACTAGGTTTTCCATCTTGAGGAGTGAGTTAGAGGTAATTTATCCTTATGGGTTGGTTTAAGGAGGTGTTGTTATCTTCTAAGCTTTCCTTGTTCATCTGATTTTTTTCTTTGATCTTCTGACCCTTTTGATCTTCTTGATCTTTTTAGGCTTTTGAATTTCTCTTGCATCTCATTGTATCATCTCTACTACTTAAATATCGGAGTTGGTGATGGTCGTCCGTCCTCCACTCCTTAACATTCGTTGGATCCAGAGCGAAGCATCTGGCAGTCCAGATGCATCACGCGGTCAGCACCGCTGCCACCCCACTTCTTCAGCCTCCTCCTTCCTCTCCCATTTGCGCCCTCCTAACTCTCACCTCCCCTGAAACCGCCACCCGTTCCCTCCCTAAATCTTTCACCATCGCTGCCCCCTCCCCTAGCCTCTCGCGTTGATGCCGCGCTCCCTCCACCGCACTACTGCCGTCGTCGCCGCCGTTCTTTGCTTGGATGGCTCTGGTTGGGCCGTCAGCAGGACCATCAGGTCCCTGGCGAGGCATCGACCGAGGCTCGTAGGCAGGTGCTGGTGAGATCCCGTGCCCATATGTTGTTCGCTGCTACATGCTTCGCCGATCTGGCCCTTCTTCGCTAGAAGAACCTTTCTCTTACTTGCACGGGGGCGATGGCGTGAGGGAATCTGGCCATCCTCGGGCACGGCGTCGCCGAATCCAGCCTTTGCCTGGGCACCCCGCCACCGTCGTCATCCTCTTTGGCCATCCTCGGGCTTGGCGCTGCGGGATACTGCCATCACCGGGCGTGGCGCCACCAGATCCGGCCTTTCCCTGGGTGTGCTGCCACCGTTGTCTTCCTCTCTAACCTCAATGTCATCGCCTTTGTCACCATCCTCCTTCCCCACACCGGAGCCCGAACAAGGGGATGGCCTCTCTTTCTCTTTCCTCCACAATGACGTTGGTGCCGTGTTGAGCCTCTTCTAGCCTGTGGTCTCCACCTTCTGCGACACAATCGTCCCCGGCCTTGACCTGGACCCTAGATTGTGCTGCCTCACACAACCACTGCTGATCTGCCATCTTGTGTTGGCTATTGGGCCTGTGGTGGTGTGGACCTCCGGCCGTGGGTCATGTCGTGCTACTCCTCCTCCAGGAGTCTGCGCATGGGGGAGACTCGATGTGGACACCCTACGCTCCCACCTTACCACCCTGTAGTGTCTGACTAGCTCCACCATGATATGGTGAGGTGATGCTAACCGCACTCCATGTGTTTTATGAAATGTTTGTGATGCTTTGGTGGTTTTACGTGACCTCACATTGTGCTCTGTTGATGCTTTTCAGTGTTTGCTTCATGCTTCCGGTGCGAGTCAGAAGAAGGGCTCTTAGTGATATAAGATAAGTGTGCAATGCAAAAATCTATGTTGTTCCTCCTCTGTGTGCCTACTCCATCACCCTCGTGCTCAATGTCCCGGCTCTCACGTCCATGTGCCCACCACCATGTGTCGCGGCGAATCAACAAGGGAGAGTAAGGGAGGCGGCGGACATCGTTATGGCCAGTGGTGGGGCTAGAACTTGGTGGTGTGGTCCGAGGGCGGTAGTTCAGGGTTGGATCCAGCCATGATCATCGATCCAGGGGGAAGGAGAGTCTGTCATGGTGTATGTCCGTGCAAGCTCAAGTAGGTAGCGTAATCAGATCTTCGCCAATAGTTTGAAGGTGAATTTATTCAGACGTGTTTGTGGGTTATCGTTTATTTTCATTGAAGCGAATTGGATAACTGAACTCTAAAGCTCTATCTCATTTAGGGATAAATTTGTAGGTGAAAGGTGAGGTAAATTGAGTTGAGTTTGAGGAATGCTAATGTGAATTAGGACAATAGAAAGGTGAAGTGATCTATGATGACTTTATGGAGTGCTGCAATATAATTTGCAAATTTGATCTTTTAAAAATTCAACATTTCACTCTATTTTTTGCTTATGTATTGATGCACATAGTAATTTTTTCTAACTTTCTGGGGTGAAATAAGGCTACTAATTTCCCTTTGTTTCTTTACATATAGAAACCGGTAAGGAATATTTATTTTCATCATGTGTCACCATGAATTGATTGCAACCATTGGTCTCATGGCACTGCTGAGCTTCAGAAAGAAAATTTCATAAATTCACAATCAAACAAATAGTTAATTAAAAGTCTAATTAGTAATATATTCGCATATAGACTCGTGTCCATGCATTTTCTTCTAATGGATTATACACAAAAGCAGCAACTGCCCATTCTCTTTTCTTTTTGGTGGCTGAATTGATTAATGCTACTCGTTTATATATATAATCGGCTCATGCTATTGTCATTCTCTCCCAATGTCGTGAGCAATTGATTATGACCAGGTGCAGAAATTAGTTGCAATGCATGGATCACCTATGTAAAGTGAAGGGGATAGTATTTGACTCTATTCATCAGCCAAGTAACAACCGGTCTATTTTGTCAAATGAAGTCTGTTAATCATTTCTATAGCCGTTATACTGTTTCTATTCTCTGTTAAGGTTACAACAATTTCTGGATCATAACCTACTCTCTAGAATAACACCTGATTTTTTAGCTTGAAATCAGAAGATAAGGAGAAATCTCTCTTTTTTTTTCTTGGTGTTCTTGAATGTATAATTAATTTTTGAAATATGGTTGTTCTTCAACTTGTAGACGTGTGTTATTGAGATGTTCTACATTGCCCTTTTTGTTTTCCTTTGCTATTCTTGGTGTTTATTACTGTTTATCATCTGACATGTGCGTCATTATAAAATAATTGCTCATCTTCATTGCATAACGTGCATTGCCATTGAAGCTCAATCATATTTTGTGTTTGTGCCTCGTCTAAGCTTGGCTTACCACATCCTTTAAACTTATTTTTAGTTCATTGATACTTATTAGTCAGATTGAGCAGAAATTGTGTGACTATGTATGTACTGCTGGAGCTTGTTTACATTTATTGATACTTGTTACTTAGTAGATGAATCATAACCAAATTAGTGTGAATTCCAAATTATTTGGTGCTTTTTAACATGCAGTGAGCCGTCTACTTTTTTGTAATGATGCTTTTGCATGTCTATTCTTCTTGTCAAGCTAAGTAATATAGAAAACTTTTGTGTACTGTGCGTGCTTTGCTGAAGGGTTTAGGTACTTTGCAGGGTGTTTTGCGGGAAGATGAATTTTCTGAGCAATCATTGTACATGGTGGGAGGCATAAAAAAAATTCATTGCTGCCAAGGATGGGAAGATCACCAAGAAGCATGCTTCATAATAAGATCTCTTCATTGTTGAACTCTGTACAAGTTAATTTTTTGGATTTTAGCTTTTATGCTCTTTCCCTGTTAGCCATAAACACACTATGAATTATTGACATTGCGATTGTTATGACCAAATCGTATCTTGTGAACAACATTAGTAATTGCATGGTAAGAGACAAAGGAGTCCATGGAGGTGCTAATGTCACTACAAAATGATTTCGTTGCAACGCACGGGCATCTGACTAGTATTTCATTCATATGAAAATCCCAAAAAGATACATTGTATTATAAGCTTTATGGTTTTGTCTTTAATTTAAAGAAGACTTATTACCCTCGTGAGCTTCAGTATCTCAATTCTTGCTCAATATCATGTCTTGTTCATTGACTAGCTAGAATTATAATGTTTTCTCATGCGTAGCTTAGTCTTTATTTCATGAGCTAGCTAGAACTTTAAGATAACTTGAACTAAAAACTGTAATCTGTGAATCTTTTAGTGAGTTGCCACATTAGTGATCTTTTTATGACATTTGCCATTTCAAAATTGTCTTGCTAGCTCTTGAGTCTAGGAGAACATTAGTTGAACTTCTTTTTTTTTTTTGAATGGAGCTCCCGCCGAGCATATATATAAAGGAGAAGAAAATTGACCCGGTTTATAAGGGAAACCGGGCCCAAAAACCTTAACAGATGCACGGTTTCAGAGAAGGGAAACCGGCAGCCAACCCCGAAACAACAAAACGACCTCAACTCGAACAGAACGACACTCACACAGGAAGGCACAACCAGACAGCAGGCAAGGCCAACCCAACTCAACTCGTGCGCAACAAACCAACCCAACAACTCCGTCGGCGGAGCTCAGCTCCCACGCCACTCCTCGCTAACGGCGGAGCCCAGCTCCCACGCCGCTCCTCTCGGTCACACAACTCGGTCGGCGGAGCCCAGCTCCCACGCCGCTACTCTCTGTCGGCGGAGCCCAGCTCCCATGCCGCTATTTCTACCACACGGTCGGCATAAGGCCGCCGGAGGAGCGCAGATAGACCCGAAAGATGTCGTGAAGCGCCAAACCAGAAGAAGAGCCGCCGTGAATCGAGGACGTTGGGGGTAAACCTATAGAAAATACCGGCGGTAGAAAACAAAGAGTGCAGGGACTTCTCGAAGCGATGCCTTCAGGAAGGTAACGACAACAATGTCGCCGTCGCCCATCCGGAGACCCGGACAGGGTTTTCACCCGAAGAAGCATCTAGGGTGGAGGAGACGCAAAGGTGTCGCCTCCAAGGAGCGGATGGCGCCCGAAGGCGTTAACGACCTTTGCACCAAAGAAGCGGGCAGAAGCGTCATGCTCATGGACCGTAACCCTGCACAAAAAGAGGTATAGTCCAAAACCACCCACGCCAGTAAGCAAAAAGGCACATGGCGCCGGCGATGCGGACTCCACAACAAGACCGCGACCGGAGGCGATCTCGCACGGGCGAGCACGACGCACACGCAAAGATCGAGGCAGCCACCGGAGGACCATCGAGAAGCCGAGCCGCCCTGCCACCGGCCGCCCTCATACCGCCGCCATCAGAGCCGCCGCCACCGCCAGAAGCCGCTGCCGCCGAACCGCCCTCACGGCGCTGGTCGAGCCGCCACCACCGCCAGCCGCCCCGCCACGGAGCCGCGGACGAGGCCTCAAGACGGTGATCTTTGCGGCTGCCGAGCCCATGCCGTTCGACCCTCAAGACATCGCGCATTGCTCGCCACGCTGGCGAGACGGTTAAACCGCGCGACCTCCGGGCTCACGGTCCGGCGCGACAACGCGCCGCCGGTCACCACCACGCCAGATCGCGCCGAAAGAGCCACCAGACTCGAGATCCGGCGGGCGGCGATCAGATCCGGTCAGCCAAGCGGATCCGGCGAGGGCGCGACGTGCGGGCGAAAGCACCGCGTGACGGAGGAGGAGAGGCGCGGATCGCGCAAAGTCGACAGCAGGACGCAGATTCAGCCGGGGGAGCCTCGATCCGGCCGGCCGAGCGAACCGGCGGCGAAGGCGGGCCGGCAGAGCTGCGGCGACGGAGAGAACCAACCAATAGGGAGAAGAAAGGGGAGGGAGAGGAGAGAAAAAGGGGGGCGCCGCTGGCTGGAGCAGACGCCGATGGCGGCGGCGCGGCGGCAGTGCGGCGAGGGGGGTGGCGCTGGTGGCGGGGTGGCTCGCTCCGAGTCGCCCCGAGGGGGACGACGCGAGGCGCAAGCGTTCGTGACTGTTCTTTCGTTTGTTGTTTTGATCGCAGCCACTCATTCATCCTATTTCTAGTTGAACTTCTAGTTCTTTTGTGAATCTTAAAGCCGCTCCTAGTCTCCTGTAAAATGAAAAATCAAGTAGAACAAGATTGGTGATCCACTTTTGCCTAAATTTGTGCCAAACTAGTGTCGAAAAAGAGTATAACTCCTATTCACACCCCTTCACTCTGGTCGCCATTTCGGTTAAAAAGAAAACACTTTCACACATGTATTTTTTTTTTTAAAAAAAAACTACTTACATTTATGGACAGAGGAGTAATAGGTAGTTACATGCATGCGCTACTCGTGGGAAGTCAGATTCGGCTATAGGCTGCCAATTCTCTAGATCAAGTCGCTCACGGCGAGTAGAATTTACCAAGATTTGTGTTTGGTATTTCTTCTGAAATTGTTCTTTGTACAGTGGAATTGTTGCAAACATTATCGAGCAATACAACTCTTCTTCCGAGGAAACCAAAACACAAACCCTCCTCAGTTACGTACTTGGACATTCTTCAAACCTGGGCGTTTTCGATCAATTTCGGTACTTGTACCGGCTAACGCAAATCAGGAAGTAGCCAAAATTGATCGTCCCGGCCACCGCCACAGCCCAGTACACGTTGTCCACTCTCCCCTGGTTTATGTTCCCCGGCAGCCACGCCGTGACCCGCCTCACCACGTCGACCAACACCGTGCTCAGGTAGAACCCCATCGCGATGAGTAGCGGCGCCATGGCCGTCGCCAGGCTCCGCAGCGTCTTGGGGAACTCCAGATAGTAGAACGCCATCTGCCCCGGGAAGTGCAGAGCCTCCCCGACGCCGACGACCCCCAGCGGGCACAGCAGCCACAGCACGGACATGGGCGCCACCCACCCGGGCGCCTCATGGGCGCCGTTCTGAGCGCGCACGACGCCCAGCCGCCGGCGCTCCACTAGCGCCGCGGCCACCATGCCCGCGACGTTCACCACGTGGCCGAGCCCCACGCGCTGCAGCGGGGACGGCGGCGCGCCGGTGACCCTGCGCCAGAGAGGGAACACGCCGCGGTCGAGGACTGGGGTGGCCGCGATGAACGCGACGAGCGAGCAGACGGTAATGGACCCCGCGGGGATCTTGAACCGCGGGCCAAGCGAGCGGTCCATGGCGAGGGCCTGTAGGATGATCAGCCCGATCATCACGCCGATCGACACGCTGACGAGTATGCCGGACGACCACAGCGGGAAGACGCCGAGCAGGGACTTGAGGTCCTCGACTTGCTGCACCGTGCACAGCCGCCAGTCGCTAGAACGACGGCGACCTGATGCATCCCTGGAGTCGTTGCTTTCAGTGATCATGGCGGCACGATTAAGAAATCTGCATGGTGACAAGAACAATATATTTAGCAATGCAAATCTGCGTCGTATAGACCGTGTTTTTAATGTGGGAATGCAACCTAGCTACCTTAACCGTTTACTTGGAGCACCGTCGCTGGCCGAGTCTGCGACGGCGCCGTTTCCCACGTAATACTGCACTCGACCAAGCGCGCCGACGTCGACGCGAGCCTTGCGCACGGCTGCCACGACGACGCGGGCGAGCTCGGTGTAGGGGCTGCCCTTTGGCGCGGGCATCCGGTAATACCGCACGCCGACGAGAAGCAGGACGAGGCTGAAAACCGTCGCCGCGAGGCAGACGCCGAAGCCCAGGGCCCAGGAGACGCCGTCCTGGATGTAGACGATGGCCGTGTCGCCGACGATGAAGGAGGCGTAGAGGAAGACGAAGTACCAGTTGAAGAAGGAGTCCTGGTCGCGCGCGCTGCCGAACTGGTCCGCGCCCATCGTCGCGATGTTGTAACGCGTCCCGCCGGTGCCGACGGCGAGCAGGCACACCGCGGCGTACAGCACGGAGAGCTGCCTGGGGGATCCGTGCTGGCACGCGGGCGACGGCGCCGAGCAGTGCGGCGGCCGCAGGGACGGCAGCGCCGCGGAGAGCGTGAACAGCACGAAGGACTGGATGTGCGGATGTAATTGATTGACAATGTTAAACAAGAGACTAACGAAAAACATGTAAAATTACTGGTAATGATTGATTTGCTTTTGGATGTGAAAGGGGCATATGCACGGAGGTTGTTGCATGAAACAGAGTTGGTAGTTGTCAATATCATCGCATCAATGTGCATGAAGTGGCCATGTGCATAATGCATATGGTTGTTTTCTGGAGAGAGCCAGACGTGAGAACTATATGTTGTTTTCCTTATTTATATGGCCTTTGTTACATGATAGAAGCATTTGAATAATTGTGCTGCACATCAAACAGTAATAGGTAAACGGCTCTCCCGTTATTTTTATAAAAAGGAATTGATCTATCGCTGGACAATTCGCTACATACCACTAAATAACTTTGTTTATTTCTTATATATCACTGATGTCTCACTGTTATGTGGGTATGGGGTCTACATGTCAGTCTCCCAATTAATGGCATATAAGGAATCATATAGTTTGTCAACAACATATAGAGAATTAATCAAATTAAAATAGCTAGGAAACACATAGCTCTGGAGGGGCACGCTACTGAACTACAGGGGTTTCTACACTATATCAAGTGTTGACAAAATAGAAAAAGAATGTAAGCGCCCAAACGCATGAGATCATTTCGTGGCGTGTACCATGTTCATGGCGGTTGATTTTAAAGGCATAATTGATTTCAATGTCCCCACAATAACCGTTCTAGATAGATCCAAAAATATTTATCAACTTAACTAATAAAAGGAGTTTATCTCCGCGCAGCACAATGATCATCTCACCACCTCATATGTAAAAAATCAAACGAACCCAAACTACTCGTGAGTCCTCGCCCACCCCAACCACTCCTCTTCCCTTCCAACCGCCCACCACTGCCCCTCCACATCAGCCATACCCCCCAGCGGGGAAGGGAGATGGAGGCGGACGAAGGGGCAAGGGGACGGAGCCTCGTCGCGTCGGCCCGTATCAGTAGTGACTCGAGCCTCGACCTCGCTCCCGCTCCATATCTCTGGTCGGCTACCACTGTGGTTGCCATCGATCATAAATTGATATTTACTGTATGCACGGTTTAAGATCCTGTCTGCTGGTACATCTCACTCTCTTTTAGGACTGTTGCAACATACTGGCATCCTAGTAGTATATCCAAAAATGGTATCGTCATACTGTGTTTCCCGATTTGCCTACCTTCTAACTCGATGTCATTGCAACTAAAGGTCAAAATGAGTCCTCTAACTAATCAAGTATCAAGACCATTGTGGATTAGTAGGTTGGTGTCGTTTCGAACACAGAGCAAAGCGTGGAAGGCAGCACGGACGGACCAGGACGTTGATGGCGGTGCCGGCGAGGATGACGGGGAAGCAGCCGAAGTAGGAGTCGGAGACGATGGCGCCGGCGACGGGCACGAGGTTGAGCGAGCCGCGGACGATGTTGGTGATCTGTGCGGCGTCGATGCTCTCCACGTTGTACTCCTTGAGCAGGTACACCAGCAGGTTGCTCGTCGTCCCGTTGATGGCCAGCCCCAGCCCCATCATACTCCCTTTCACACGTTAAAACATAGCATACATATCATATATGTGTGCAATGAGAGAGAGAAAGAGAGAGAGAGAGAGAGAGAGCATGTACCTGCTAGGAAGGGGAGAGTGATCCATCCTCCTTGCTTTCTGCCTGTCTTCGTTTGGGCTTCTTGATCAAGAGGCTTGTGTTGAGATCTCGGCGAGCTCTCCATGTCTCTGCTCTTGCTCCTAGTTTGTGTGTGTGTATGGGTGGGGGTTGTCAAAATGGGACCTTGAGTTACACGGACCATGGACATAGTGCTATGCATATCTACCGGTATATATACACATAGAGAAGTGAGACATGCTATATTGGATTGGATAGATACAGGCTTCGGCAATTAAGGCATTCTAAATCTTACTTGTGTGGCAAGGCTGGTGGCGAAGGCGACACGGGCAGGTGGGCACTGCAGGCAGGCACACGGGGGCGGCAGAGGTGGCGCAGGCGCTTGACCGGGCGCACGGCCGTACCAGGGGGGAAAAGAAAGGCAAGGGGGAGGCCAAGGGAAGCTGGGCCCAAAGGGAGATGGGGCTGGACCGGCCAAGGGAGAAGAGAAGAAACGGGCTAAACCCTGAGAGAAGATGGGCCAAGCCTAAAAGGAGGAGGGAGAAATTTGAAAAGAGAACTCAAATTAAAATTTGAATTGCGACAATTTGAATTGAGGTCCAAGACACAATTTTGAATTAAGATAGAAGCTAAGAATTTTATAAATACACGATAATTGAATTAAGTTTTGAAAACCAAGAATCAAATTGTAATTACTATTTATGTCCGAAAACAGACTATTGAATTTTATAAATACACGATAATTGAATTAAGTTTTGAAAACCAAGAATCAAATTGTATTTACTATTTATGTTGGAAAACGGACTCTTACAGAAACTGTACCACACATTTTCTGATCCCTGGGACCGGAACCTGCATGAGCTCCTGCCGGTGGGAACAGGGTCCATTTTCCAGCTCTAGTCGGCCGGTTACCAGCGGTAGCGAGCAGCACCGGCCATGAGCGGTACGGCCGGTTTTCAGCAAGATATCAGTGGGAATTACCCAAATCGTTGACAGGGAATGTTGTTGGAGGTTTAAGAAGGTAAAAAAAAAATTGGGAAGAAAACTAAGACAATAAGAGAGTTAATAGGAAAGCCATTAGTAACCACATGTTACCGGAAAAAAAAAGTGGCGCCTCATCAATCGTCGTAGGCTTGTCAGAAATTTGTAGTGCGAAGCTACAAAGGACATGAGCAGTGGGACGACAGCAACACAACGAAGCGTGCAACTGCCGCAAAAATCTTCAACGATTCTTTCACGGTCTCTGAACGCTTCTGCTTTTCGCTATTGCCTCTGCTTTCTGTATTGGAGGGGCCATGTGTTTTTCCAGCCAATGGAACCTGCACGAGATGGAAGTGTGATTGGGAAACTAAAGCTGATATGTCGTGGCTGCGTACCACTCGCATCTGTACCGGCTGCAAGTTTCGCACTCACAAAGTGAAGCGGCGACTTCTACGCGTTGCGTCGAGTGATCCTAGGATATCATGACACTGGGAGTTCTATCCATTGTCAAAAAACAGATATTTTCCCATCTCGTCTAGTAATATGACTAAAACCTGGCACCATTATTCCAAGTAAAACGATGAATTCGTTTTGGCAAGTTTAGATCACAGGGGCTAATTTGATCACTAATAAGGCAAAGTAGTGGGAACGAAAGTCACATCTCTCTTATCGTAAGATTAATCAACCAAACTAAAAGAATTATTGTTTGCATAATTTAAAAAGACAAGATTATAGACCAATTTGCCGTTGTCATGCTGCGCTAAAGAATCTTCTTGGCTGTAGGAATCTTTACTAATTCTAGAGTTTTCCTTTTACATGTTAAACAATATGCTTTCAACTAAAGGCATCTCCAACAGTGCCGTCTATAATTTTGCTATATCAATTCCACGTCTCCAAAAAACAGATTTAGAGATAACATCTCCAATAAACTGCCTTTAGCATTCATGCTAAACTTATAATATTCTCACTCTTTCACCCCTCTCTCATATGCACTGATTGATTTATCTTAGTTTGTGTGTAGAGATGGTTGTTTGAGGAAGAGACGGTTTCCCTTCTCTCTCATGCTTCTCTCTCTTCCACTTAGGATTTTGCTGACATGGAAGGGCTAATCGACGGCGGATATGGCACTATTGGAGATGCCCTAACTGTTACATCGCAAAATAGATGTAAATACGTATTCCCTTCGGATCACACAAACAAGTCTTTTTGAAATACATACAGACAAACTTTAAAAACTTTAGCTATCAATATCTTTTCAAATATTTAGATTAGATGCATAAAAAACATATGTGTAGATTCGCCCTGAAAAGTACTTTCATAATATTATAATTTGTTAGGTTTTACAAATATATCACAATATTAATTAGTGGTCAAAGTTACATTTTAGGAACCATGTGATATTTGAAACAACTTGTTTTGTAAACCAGAGTGATTACTTTGGAAAAGCCAGCATAATGACAAATGGGCATACATACGTTGTAATTAAGTAACTCTCACACCAAACTTATAATATATAATTAAAATGGGACGAGTGCTTCCATGCTCTCCCAAATACTGAAAAGCTTTAATCGTAGTCACCATGTAGATTCCAAGAGGCTAGAAACCTTGCTATCACTGTTCTACACTTCTACTGTCGTCCATTGCCAACAAACGTAATGGACACCGGCGCCGTTCCCCTCGATCAGGATTTAAAAACAACAATACCTATGATAATCCGCGCAACTTCATCTTTCAGTTCAAAATTTCCCCCACTTTCAACTCCGCAGATGCAACCTTCCACAGTTCCACTCAACATCTTCAACATTCTATTCCAAATTCGGACCTTCAACTCTTGGAAATATAGCTCTCAACCCAACAATTTCAAATTTCAATTGAAAACATTGAAACGTAATTTCCAACTGTCGATTCAAAATTCCCAAAATTCAACTTTTAGGGGAAACCAAATTCGGCTTCCAAAAAGAACTTCACATGATAGGCAAGAAGAATAGAAAATACAAAAAGAGGCAACAAGTTTTTTCCTTCCATTTTTAGATATAAGCTTTATGCCCGAATTTCACACTTCCACAGCTCTTCCACTAGCACAAGGTCAAGCTAGGGTAAGGACATCAAAGCCTCAAGCTCTCAGCTCATTGGCCAGAAAACTATGAGAACCGAAAACCTTATTTTCTCTCTGAAGCTAAAATAAATCATGGACACTATAAAAATGAATCAATGGTTAGCAATGCAATGCATCGAAACACGGGAAACCCCACGAATTGACTCTTAACTAAGCAACCAAGGATAGACATTGGGTATTCCATACATGTTTGCCCGCATCTATGAACTGTCCAAAACTCTTTGGAAATCGCAAACATGTTTGGCCTCACCTAGGAATTTTCAGAGCCTTTCTGGAAACCTAGACTTGTCCGGTCTCATCCGGGAACTCAAGGGAAAACCCCAGTTTTGCAAACTAAATTCAAACTTGATTCAAATTCCGATTTCTTTCAATTCAACGTGTCAATTAGTCATTACACACATAACCAAGCTGACATATGGGTTTACACGTCTATTTAGTGGTTCGTAGATATGTTTTACATCTCTTAACTTTTGCATGGTAAATGTTGGAATAATTGGATCCAAGAAAAATCAGATTTATCCATATATATTTTAGAGAAAATTGCACTGTAGGTCTCTGAACTTGCGTTGAAACGAAGTTCGTCGGATGCAATGCTTGCAACTTCGTCCCCTACGAGTCCAATGGACTCGTCGCCGCCCCGTTTCAGCCGTGTTGATCGTCCCCGTCAGCTCACGCCGACAAAAACGGATTATTCAGACCCGGGAACGCACCGTGCCCGTGTCTTCGCCGGAACTCTACCATCGCAGCTTGTCGTCGCCCTTGCCCTTGCCTCCTCTGAGTTGGCCGTGAGAGAGAAGTACATTTTCAGTGCCAGAGCAGAAATTATTCACCCTGCGTGAAGTCCATTTGGTTGTTCGCTAACAGAAAATGCTGAGCTGGCGAATCACTGTGAGAGAGAGGGAAGTACCATGCCCCTGCTCTGACACTAGGAATGTACTTCTCTCTCTCTCTCTCTCATGGATGACTTGGAGCAGGCAAGGGCGAGGACGGCGACAAGCTGCGATGGTGGAGCTCCGGCGAAAACGCGAGTACGGTGCGTTTCCGGGCCTGAAGAATCTGTTTTTTTGTCACCGTGAGGTAACGAGGACGATGAACACGGCCAGAATGGGGTGGCGACAAGTCTACCGGACTCAAAGGAGACGAAGTCGCCGGTATCGTATCCGTCGTGCTGCGTTTCAACGCAAATTCAGAGAGCTAAGTGGCACAACTTTACAAGTTTAGAGACATATAGTACAATTTTCTCTATATTTAAAGTATTCGGAGGAGCTTGCAGGGCGATCCATCAGAACTGCACTTCTACGACCAGCTAGACACAATAGATGTGAAGCAATGCCGCTTAAAGAAGAGCCAATCAGATGACGCACGTATGCATATAAAGATACCTAGATGGATAGCCATGGCTGATAGATATCCGGTGAGGCAAGAGGGCGCAGCGCGGGGACGAAAATCCTATGAAATCTTGTTATCTTTAGACTTATATTAGGTCATTTCTGTTGGAATTTATACGGGCCGGGCCCATGTTTATATTCTAATTAATTCCTGGTAAATCTCAAAGGCCCATGTGCATGTGCTAAAACTGTTTAGTCACACATAGAGAGATGAAGGGGAGTTACACCAGTTTATAAGGTGGAACGTGGTAGCCCCTCTTGTGAAATTGGAAAGAGCCAACACACGCGCGCGCTCGCTCGCCGAGCCATGCCGTGCCGTGCGTGTGCGTGTGTGCGCGGGCAGGCGTGTCGGGTGCGGGCACGATTTTCTTGATCTATTCGAAAATCGAAACGCACTGACTCGTAATTGATGGCGAATCAATGGCGACCTCTGGTCTCTTTATTTTTGGCGAACAGAGTTCTGGTTCATGTTGGCGACTATTGGCCTTTGGACTTCCTGGTTCTACCTATTTAAAGAACAGAGTCCGGTTCTTCTCCAAGGTTACACACTACAGAACTCCACTGTTTTTGTTGCTGCTTCTGGCTATCTCCATCCCAGCGAGGTGCGTGTACGGCCGTACCGGGAGAGCAGGCCTCCGGAACCTTCGTCCTTGAAGGCTTGCACGAGCGAGGACGAACAAGGTTTTTGGGGCGCGTTCACGCGACTGCTCGCTGCTATGTCTACATCAAGTGCACAACTACGACTCTCTGCTACGTTCTACATTAACTGCACGACTACACAACGTTCACTACATCATGACGAACAACAACATTATCAAGAATTCTGGTGCTGCTTCTTCTTCTACTGAATCTGGGTATGTTACTTGGTTTGTTTTACTTTCTGTTGTTGTGTTGAACACTGAGATAGGTATGCTAGTTTTTGTTCTTCTAGAAATTAGTATGGCTATAGTGTTCATGGATGCATGCTTTGTGTTTGTGAAAATAGCTAGAGTATTTTTCATGTTTTATCTAGCATATTTCTGGATTAAAATACTTCGAAAAATGCTTATATTCTTAACAATCCACAAACCATGTTCTAGGCATAGGCATTTTTCGTCAACTGGCTTTGCTGCCGCGTTCAAACCCTTTGAATTCGATGGTGCAAATTACAAGAGGTGGTGCACCAAGATGGTGCTTTGGCTAACTGCCATGAACGTTTTTTATGTGGCAAACGGCAAGCCTGCAGGAACACTTACTCTTGAACAGGAGCAAGCGTTCGAGGCTGCTGATAACCTTTTTAAAGGTGTCGTGGTTAGTGTTCTTGGTGAGAAGTTAGTTGATGCATACATGGTGATTAAAACTAGAAAAGAGATGTGGGATACACTCGAGGCCAAATTTAGGGTTTCAGATGCAGGCAGTGAATTGTATCTCATAGAGCAATACCATGACTATAGAATGGTTGATAGCCATTCTGTAGTTGAACAGGCTCATAAGATACAATCCATGGCCATAGAACTTGAGTACTTCAAGTGTGTATTACCGGACAAATTTATCGCGAAAAGCATTATTGCCAAGTTTCCTCCTTCTTGGAGGAATTTTGCTACTTCTCTGAAACACAAGAGACAAGACTTTTCTGTTGAAAATCTCATTGGGTCTCTTGATGTTGAAGAGAAGGCGAGGGCAAAAGATACACACACTAGAGGTAATGAGGGACATTCTAGTGCCAATATGGTGCAGAAGAAGAATGGCCAAACTCAAAAGTTCAAAGGCAAGAACAAGAGTGCACAAACAACAAGCTTCAAGAAGAAGAAGAAGAACACAAAGGATGGCCTTTGCTTTGTATGTGGTGAACCTGGTCATTGGGCCAAGGATTGCAGCCAACGCAAGGGTGGGAAGAATCAGCAAGGGCAGAATTCCAAGTCTGCTAATATTATTGTTGGTACTACTGAGACGGGAACTTCAAGGTATGGTAATTTACCTACTGTTCTTTCCGTATGTCAATCTACCGATTGGTGGATAGACACTAGTGCTAATATACATGTGTGTGCTGATATTTCATTATTCTCTTCTTACCAGGTCACTCGGGATTCAGCCGTTCTAATGGGGAACAAGTCACATGCCACTGTTCATGGTGTTGGCACGGTCTATTTGAAGTTTACTTCGAGGAAGATTGTGCAACTGAATAACGTGCATCATGTGCCATCTATCAATAAGAATCTCGTCAGCGGATCCCTTCTGTATAGAGATGGCTTTAGACTAGTATTTGAGTCCAATAAATTTGTAGTGTCCAAGTGTGGACAATTTGTTAGTAAAGGCTATGTGTGCGGAGGCTTATTCCGCCTATCTCTTTCAGATTTGTGTAATAATGTTGTGAACCATGTTTGCAGTGGTAATGAGACTATTATTTGGTATTTACGACTTTGTCACATAAATTTTGGTTGCATGACGCGGTTAGTCAGTTTAGAGTTAATCCTGAAATTCACCCTTGCCAAAAGTTCTAAGTGTCAAGTTTGTGTGCAATCAAAGCAGCCTCATAAGCCTCATAAGGCCGCAGAGGTAAAAAACTTGGCACCATTAGAACTCATACATTCAGATCTGTGTGAGATGAATGGTGTGTTGACAAAAGGTGGTAAGAGATATTTTATGACTTTGATTGATGACTCCATTAGGTTTTGCTATGTGTATCTTTTGAAAACTAAAGATGAAGCTCTTCACTACTTTAAAATCTATTAGGCAGAAACTGAGAACCAACTTGAAAGAAAAATCAAAAGGGTTAGGTCTGATCTTGGCGGTGAGTACTTTTCTAATAAGTTCAATTTATTCTATGAGGAACATGGTATAATCCATGAGAGGACGTCTCCCTATTCACCCTAGTCAAATGGGGTTGCTGAAAGAAAGAACCGTACTCTAACTGATTTGGTAAACGCCATGTTAGACACAGCGGGTCTTTCCAAAGCATGGTGGGGGGAGGCTATATTGATTTCATGTCATGTCCTAAACAGGATTCCCACAAAGAATAAAGAGATAACCCCATATGAACAATGGGAGAAGAAAAGACTATCACTTTTATACTTGCGCACTTGGGGTTGTTTGGCGAAAGTCAATATGCCAATTCCCAAAAAGCATAAGCTTGGACCAAAAACCGTGGATTGCGTCTTTCTAGGCTATGCTCACCATAGCGTTGGATATAGATTTCTAGTGGTGAAATTTGGAGTACCTAACGTGCATGTTGGTACAATTATGGAGTCCAGAGATGCTACATTCTTTGAGGATATTTTTCCAATGAAAGATATGCCTAGTTCATCGAGTCATCGAGTCAGGAACCTAATACAATTTCTGAACCTGCCATTCCAATAGAATATTTTGAACAAACCCCTAAGCAAATTCCTGAAGAGGAAGACAATGAAACTCTAAGGAAGAGTAAAAGACAAAAGACTGCAAAGTCTTTTGGTCCTGATTTCATTGTGTACCTTGTGGATGATACTCCAAGTACCATTTCTGAAGCGTATGCTTCTCCAAATGCAGAATACTGGAAGGAAGCAATCCGTAATGAAATGGATTCCATTATCTCTAATGGAACTTGGGAGATCACTGAGCGTCTTTATGGTTGTAAACCTGTAGGATATAAGTGGGTGTTCAAAAAGAAGCTTAGACCTGATGGTACTATCGAGAAGTACAAGGCACGGCTTGTGGCCAAGGGTTATACCCAAAAGGAAGGCGAAGATTTCTTTGATACTTATTCATCTGTGGCTAGATTGACCACTATTCGAGTACTACTATCTCTGGTTGCCTCACACGGTCTTCTCGTTCATCAGATGGACGTTAAGATAGCTTTCCTAAATGGAGAGTTGGATGAGGAAATTTACATGAATTGGCCAGATGGATTTGTAGTAGATGGTCAAGAAGGAAAGGTGTGCAAGTTGTTGAAATCTTTGTATGGTCTTAAACAAGCACCTAAGCAGTGGCATGAAAGGTTCGACAGAACTTTAATATTTGCAGGCTTTGTTGTGAATGAAGCTAACATATGTGTGTATTATCACCATGGTGGGGGCGAGGGAGTCATTCTATGTCTGTATGTTGATGACATACTGATTTTTGGGACCAACCTTAATGTGATTAAGGAGGTCAAGGATTTCTTGTCTCAGAATTTTGAGATGAAAGATCTGGGAGTAGCTGATGTTATCTTGAACATCAAGTTGTTGAGACGTGATGATGGTGGGATTACATTGTTGCAATCCCATTATGTGGAAAAGGTTCTGAGTCGTTTTAGTTATAGCGACTACAAATATTTTCCAACACCTTATTATCCTAGCGTGTTGCTTAGGAAGAATCGGAGAATAGCTAGAGACCAATTGAGATATTCTCAGATAATTGGTTCACTCATGTATTTAGCTAGCGGTACCAGGCCTGATATCTCGTTTGCTGTGAGTAAACTAAGCCGTTTTGTTTCCAATCCGGGAGATGATCATTGGCATGCTCTTGAGAGGGTAATGCGCTATTTAAAGGGTACTATGAGCTATGGCATTCATTATACCGGGTACCCTAGGGTACTGAAGGGTTATAGCGATTCAAACTGGATATCTGATGCTGATGAGATTAAGGCCACAAGTGGATATGTCTTCTTACTTGGAGGTGGCGCTATTTCATAGAAGTCTTGCAAGCAGACCATCTTAATGAGGTCAACAATGGAAGCAGAACTCACAGCATTAGATACTGCCACTGTTGAAGCCGAATGGCTTTGTGAGCTCTTGATGGATTTGCCGGTGGTTGAAAAACCGGTACCGGCTATTCTAATGAACTGTGACAATTAGACTGTGATTGTCAAGGTGAACAGTTCTAAGGATAATATGAAGAGAAGACTGAAGAATGAGAAACTCCAGAGTAATAGCTTTGGATTATATCCAAACAGCTAAGAATCTGGGAGATCCCTTCACGAAGGGTTTATCACGGAATGTGATAGACAATGCATCGAAGGAGATGGTTTGAGACCCACGTGAGTTATACCATAGTGGTAACCCATCCTATGTGATCGGAGATCCTGTGAAGTAGGTTTGGCGAAACAAGCTATTGGTTAACTAGGAGGAGAGTACCTTTATAGACCCACTCCATTGGAGATGCAATTCTCTCCTAAATCTGTATGGCAGGTTGATTTTTATTTTAATGTGTTCTGTGGGTTGTTAAAGCAAAGATGCTGTCCTACAGAGTAGTCTTGAAAGAACACACTTATATTAGCCCAATTGCTAGTCACAGTCTATGAAATAGGGTAATTTCTAGGAATCTCATGAATAGGCCAGGAGTATGACTTATATGCTCCAACCCGCAGGGATGTCTAGCAGCCTAGTATCAGTTAAAGACTTAAGTGAAACTTATTCACACAAAATTGTCAATTTAAGGCTTAGTCCATTGTGCAGTTGTGGATTAGTATAGCTTCTGTTCTAGGTGGATGTTCAACATTAATCGGTCTCCATCAAAACACTGGTATATTAAAACAATACTGTGGATCAAGATATTTCACATGTGTCTTTGGGATCTGGTGGGGGATTGTTGGAATTTATACGAGCTGGGCCCATGTTTATATTCTAATTAATTCCTGGTAAATCTCAAAGGCCCATGTGCATGTGCTAAAACTATTTAGTCCCACATGGAGAGATGAAGGGGAGTTACACCAGTTTATAAGGTGGAACGTGGTAGCCCCTCTTGTGGAATTAGAAAGAGCCAACACACGCGCGCGCTCACTCGCCGAGCCGAGTCGTGCCGTGCCGTGTGCATGTGCGCAGGCGTGTCGGGTGCGGGCGCGATTTTCTTTATTATTCGAAAATCGAAACTCTGGTTCATGATGGCGACTGTTGGCCTTTAGACTTCCTAGCGACTGTTGGCCTTTGAACTTCTTGGTTCTGCCTATTTAAAGAACAGAGTCTGGTTCTTCTCCAAGGTTACACACTTCGCACGACTGCTCGCTGCTACGTCTACATCAACTACACGACTACGACTCTCTGCTACGTTCTACATCAACTGCACGACTACACGACGTTCACTACATCATGACGAACAACGACATTATCAAGAATTCTGGTGCTGCTTCTTCTTCTACTGAATCTGGGTATGTTACTTGGTTTGCTTTACTTTCAGTTGTTGTGTTGAACGTTGAGATAGATATGCTAGTTTCTGTTCTTCTAGAAATCAGTATGACTATAGTGTTCATAGATGCCTGCTTTGTGTTTGTGAAAATAGTTAGAGTATTTTTAATGTTTTATCTAGGATATTTCTGAATTAAAATACTTGGAAAAATGCTTATATTCTTAACAATTTCAATCTCATGAGATACTCGTAGGTCTTAGAATAAGGTCGTAGGATTTGTTTCGTAGCGCGGAGGCGCTCGCGGTGGAGGCTGGACGTACACGGGATTAACGAGGAGGCCGCCCGGCGTGCGAAAAGCTACGGTGGTGTGAGTTGGGACGCCGACGCGAGACAATGCTAACTAGCCTGGACTGACGAAACTTCGAGGCGTGGCCCGGACGGCGTGACAGGTAAGTTGAAGCAATTCAATCGATATCCAACCTGTTACGTGCCATAACCGTATAAGCTGCCACGGAAAGGGTATTGTGGAGTCATAGTGCGTACGTGCGTGCGTTGCGGCCGGGTGATGGCCAACATTATGTGACGGCCTGACAGGTAAGTTGAAGCAATTCAATCGAATCCAACCTGTTACGTGCCATGACCGTATAAGCTGCCGAGGAAAGGGTGTTGTGGAGTGTGTACGGCATAGTTGTCGTTTGTCGTCTCTTCCAATGGAATGTTCCGTTACCGGTTTATACCGGTGTAAAGTTCTGAAGTATAATATAATAATAATATATATAAATATATGTTTAATATTTGCCAAATAACACACGGCTTCATCCTATCATCCTGCCGTCTAACGAAGTTCGAGAGATGAAAGTGATTAGATTTTCCACACTGTGGGTCCAACTTTTGCTCTTATTCTTAACTTGTCTTCCAACCCACGGAGCTCTCGCAGCTACTCGTTAGTCATTATTAGTTGTTGGCTTCTCTCTTTTTTTTAACCTCTCCCAATCTCCATCCCTGGCTAGAAATCAAGACTTATAGTTAGGAATGAGAAATGGTAAAGGATAATCCGATTTATCCTACATTCATGTCGGACCCGAATTTCACAAATCAAAATCCTCTATGCAAATACGGTGCTATTCCCTGGATCAGTAGATAGCACTCACAGACGCATTGCTGAATCATTTCATACATGACGTAAAACCATACCATTCCTTAATTTAACACATCAGAGTTTACATAGACCATATCGGGTCAAGTTTTACAATAAGGGCCGAGCAGGCCAAACTGATTACATTACAACAGTAGCGGAAGCAACAACGGAAGCAAAAGTATAACACCCCAGCTTAGCAAAAACCAAAATGTAACACCAATCTACTAACTTCAACCTTCACTATAAATTTTTTTTTATCAAATCATCCACTACTAACTACTAGACCTCAAGACCATACGTTTGCAATCACTAGGTCATTGTAAAATTCAACAAGGAAATAGTATTAAAATCACATCCATCTCAATCCTAACAATTTATGTAGTATCATGAATAATACTCAAGTAGTAAAGACTAACCACCGGCATTGATTAAATCGATAGGGAACCAATAGAGACACAAAGTAACCAATTATTACAATGTGAGTTTCTATCATGGCAAAAGTGGTATTTAGGTAAAGTGAAATGCATAGGTGTGAAATCCTCTCATGAGCTATTTCCACCCGATGCATGTCGGTCTCAACGATCACCTAAAACAACAAAAGGCAAGAGTGAGTCTAAGACTCAGCAAGTACATGCATGGTCAATAAAAAAACACTATAGCTTCAACAATTCTTCCTCAGTATAAAAACATACTTCTTCTAATCCGTGAATGCAACGCAATTCATGTATATGCCAAAACCTCTTCTCTTCTGCTTATACGGGTATAGCTGAGTGCAACACCCATCGGTATTCACTCATGCCCATATTATCAAATGCGGGGACCCAAGCTCGTACTTTTCAGACGGAGACCCATTGCCTATATCTTAAATATGGGGATCTCAAGCCAACTCCCATGGGTACATCATGCCATCATGCATGCATAATATGAAATGACATGAACATTCTACAATCTCTTATCATAAGCATGTTGGGGTATGGGTAGGCTACGATAGCAACAAATCAAAAATTTTTATTTCATAAACCAGGAAGACAAGCAAGTAGATGATCGCAAATCGTTACCACCAAACGCGCAGAACAGCGGAAGAAGAGTTGGAACAGCCTAATCCAACGAAGGGCGCGTCGATGTAGTGGTCGTAGTCATTCGTCCAGCGTCGAACACATCGATGCGGTGGTCGTAGTCGATCGTCTCCTCCAGCAACCTCTGCAATTCCTTATGAAGATCGCGGATCATCCTCAAGCGCAACAGCAACCGCAGTAGCGCCTCTACGGTATCCACACGTCTAGGGAAGGAACAACCGTACGCTGGTGTGCTAGCACCAAATCGCACGACAGAGCTCTCAAGAAGATGGCGGCTATGGTTTTGGTGGAACAACTCAACTCACGACTTTCGTGTGTCTCGTCTGTTATGTTCACCCGTGCTCCCAACAGCCTCATACATCTCCTTATATAGTACTCGTGATAGATCCTATCCGAACACATTTGACGAATCGTTTCCGTACTGGTTTGTTCCATCCCATTAAGTGTGTGACCCATTAGGTTCATGTGTAATCGATTGTGACTCGGAAACCGTTTCCTATCACAAGTCGTTAGCAGTTCCTAGCAGGACATAACGATTCCCGAATACACACAAATTATATCGGACGAACCTTAATGCAATATGATCTACGACCAAGTCCTAATCACTTACAATCATGTCTTATCTCTATACGACCAGTTCGTATTTGGTCACGACCAGTTCGTAACTCATTATGACCAGGTTACGACCACTCTATGATTACGTTCGATCAATCTACGACCAGCTCGTATCTCCATACGACTAGTCCGTAACTGATCGAACTAAGCGACCTACTCGTGTATTCTCCCTTTGCCTCACGATGTCTGGTTGAACTCCAGGTGAGATGTTGTGTCATCCATGGACTGTTCAATACTTTCTCGATCGAGTGTCGGATAACTTCACGTGGTCGAACACTTCGACCACTAGTGGCATGGCCATGCACTTTCTTTATCCGACCACAACGAGGGGCCTAGCGACATCTCTCCTGTTATGTTAGGAGGGGCAAATCTCATATCCGATCAGTCACATTCCTTTGCATGTTTCATAGCATACCCAAAAAGCTACCTTTATAACTACGTATCCAGTTGCGAGTAGCGATTGGCAACCTCTAAGAGTGCTATTACACATGTAGGAAACCATACTGATCTCAGGTCTAAGGATTATAAATCATCATTGTTTGAGACCAACTAACGACACATAGAATCATAACAATCTCAATAGTATCTCAAGGTGGGTCAATCCAACCCCATGTTCTCTAACATGTGTCCACATTATTGATTCGATATCTCTATATCCATGACCGGTGAAACATGGTCATCAATCAATACATGTGCTGGTCGAGAGTCACTGGTGTTCCGACCATTAACGTCCGACCAGGGATCATTTAGAACGACATCATATAATTTAAGAGTTTCACCAACAAGTCACATACTTGTTAATTTTCATAACCAATGATTCATTCAAAGAACAGGATAACATATTATCCAATATTATGAACAAAATGAAATATGATCATCTCTATGATTGGCTCTAGGGCATATTTCCAACAGTCTCCTACTTGCACTAGAGTCAATCATTTAGATATCTTATACCGATAGCTCTTGTGTGCGCCTCATGCTTTGGCTGTGTGAGAGGTTTTGTCAACAGATCAGCAACATTTAAATCCGTATGAACTTTGCATATCTTAAAATCTCCTCTATTCACTAACTCGTGAATAAGATGATAACGCCTGAGTATATGTTTGGACTTCTGATGGGATCTAGGTTCCTTAGTCTGCGCAATGGCTCCATTGTTGTCATAATAGAGATCTATCGGGCTCGAGGCACTCGGAACTACACCCAACTCAGCAAGGAAATTCCTTATCCAAACACCTTCTTTCACAGCTTCAGAAGCTGCAATGTACTCGGCCTCCGTCGTAGAATCAGCAACCGTCTCTTGCTTGGAACTTTTCCAGCTCACCGCTCCTCCATTCAAAATGAATACAAAACCAGATTGCGAATGATAATCATCTTTGTCGGTTTGGAAGCTTGCATCGGTGTAACCATTTACAATGAGCTCTTCATCACCACCATAAACTAGGAACGCATCCTTAGTCCTTCTCAAGTACTTAAGGATGTTTTTCACAGCTGTCTAGTGACCTTCACCAGGATCAACTTGGTATCTGCTCGTAACACTTAGAGCATATGATACATCTGGTCGTGTGCATAGCATGGCATACATGATAAATCCAACAGCCGAAGCATATGGAATTCTACTCATTTTGTCTCGCTCATCAGTGATCGTAGGACACTGACTCTTGCTCAGATTAATGCCATGTGCCATAGGCAAGAAACCTTTCTTCGAATCTTGCATGTTGAACCGTTTCAACACTTTGTCTATGTACATATCCTGGCTTAATTCAATTAGCCTATTAGATCTATCTCTATAGATCCTTATACCAAGAATATATACTGCATCTCCTAAATCTTTCGTTGAGAAACTATTTCTTAATAAAGTTTTAACAGATTCAAGCATTGGAATATCATTTCCGACCAATACTATGTCATCTACATACAAGATCAGAAACACAAGCTTGCTCCCACTAACCTTTTTGTAAACACAAGGTTCTTCTCCGTTCTTGATGAAGTCAAACCCTTTGACCACTTCATCAAAACAAATGTTCCAACTCCGAGATGCTTGCTTCAATCTATAGATGGATTTATTAAGCTTGCATACCTTTCTAACTTCCTTTGGATCAACAAAACCCTCAGGCTGTGTCATGCACACATCCTCACTTAGGTTTCCATTAAGGAAAGCCGTTTTGACATCCGTTTGCCATATCTCATAGTTGAAATTTGCAGCAATAGCTAGAATGATCCAAATAGACTTAAGCATCGCGACAGGAGAGAAGGTTTCATCATAATCAACACCTTGAATTTGTCTGAAACTCTTCGCAACCAGTCGTGCCTTATGAATGTGAACATTTTCATCTATATCTATCTTTTTCTTAAAGATCCACTTGCACTTAATGGTCTTAATACCATCAGTTGCATCAACCAAGTTCCAAACTTGATTATCATGTATGGACTTTATTTCGGATCTCATAGCCTTATGCCATGACTCAGAGTCTAAGTCCATCATCGCTTCCGCATAAGTTTTAGGCTCATTATTATTCCACAATAATACGTCATACCCATACCTTATAGGCAATTGACATGGCCTTTTTGATCTACGTGGGGCTGATGCCTCATCTACAGGTTCAACAATATTTTATTCATCTTGTAGAGGTTCAGTAGGAGTTGAAATATTTTCAGATGGTTCTCAAAAATTTTCGAGTTGCACTTTGCTCCCATTGACTCCTTTGGAAAGTGTGGATATCATGAGGATATGCCCATAATCTTAGGATGATGAAACAATTGGCAATGTTGCTTTTGGTTTGAAGTTTCAAGCATTTTCAACAAAGGTTCTGAACTGTCAGGTCATGGGCAGTCAGACCGGCCTTGTCTCAATTGATTTTCTAGTTCAGTCCTAGGGGCGGTCAGACCGGCCAGAACGGCGGTCTGACCGGTTTTTGTGCTGATTGATAATGTTAGTTGTGAATTGATTTTGGGATAGGTCATATCCTTGTTTGTTAATGCATATGTGTTGCATATTGCATGTTTTGGCTAACGTGGGTCAAGTTGTGAAGGACTTGTTCCCAGATTCATGTTTGCTTGTCTATTGCTGTGTAGGTGGCTTGGAGGTCAACGACGGTCAACGGCGAGGAGGATCGGGACTAAGCTTGGAGAGCTGAGGTCCAGAACGATTATGGATGCCGGGTGAGTTTAAGTGACTCAAGCATGGCGCAAAATGGATGAAGATGACCGAACGGGCAGTTCGGTGCAACTGGTTAGATCAAGTGGTGCGGGGGTCGGTGCAAGTGCCAAGGTGGTCCGGTGAGAACCGGATGGGAGAGACTTGCCGATACGATGAGAGCCGCTGGATCAACCCACACGTGGTGAAGCCTGGATGTGTTTCGCGCAGTTTGGACTTGATCTTCGGAAAAGATCGAGAAGGGGTATTTTGGTAATTTCACCAAATACCACCTTGATGACCTAATGCCAACCCGCGGCGCAAGATGGCGTGTCAAGAAGTGGATTAGGTCAAGAAAAGTGAAGACGGCGTTTTGAGATGCATGCGTGTGTAACCCGTTTGTATTGGGCCTTAACGGGAGCCCATTAGGGATAACTCTTCTAGAAGCTAAGCCTCTAGTATAAATAGAGAGGGGGCTATTCTCAGCATCCAACTAAGCACTTCATTTTGTAAACCCTAGTTTGTCTTAGGGCTTAAGGAGAAAAAGAAGAGGCTAAGGGTTCTAGGGAGATGAGTTGAGTTGTGTGCTCATGGATTGAGTTTTGTCCTCCATGGATGGAGTGGCTGTAACCAGCAACCAATCGTTAATCAATCTATGGGTGATTGTTCAAAGATGAGTCTTCTTATGTTTTCCCTTCTCTTTTGATGATTTTGGGTGCTTCCTTGATCCTGTGGTTTTTGGTTTGTTTCGTGCCCTCTTTTACCTTGCTGTCATCTAGATCATCAATCTCCCACGAGCAAGGTTTGGATCAAGTTTTTCGTTTTTGCCCAGTTTTGAACCCTCCTTTGGTAAAACAGAAAAAGGTCAAAACTTTGACGTGGATCTACTCAATCTCTTCTTGGAATAGGTTCCTAATATCCTTAGGAAGGTGTGTTCCAAATTTGGTTAAGTTTGGCCGTGTAAATCAAAAGTTAGACCGATTTTCGTTTCGGTTTTTCAGGCTGTCTGTGCTGATTTTGCTGTTCATCGTCAGGAGCGGTCAGACCGCCAATATCAGAGGTCAGACCGCCCAACTCTTTGATATTTGAGTTTTTGGTAATTTTGAGTGTTTTGCGTCGGGGTTTTGATTGGATTCAATACAAGTCTTCCATTGTGCTTGTATATTGATTTATATAACTTTTATAGCTATTGGAGTGAAATTAGTATTGAATTCAATTAAGGTGAAAAAGTGTTCGTGCTCCTATTCACTCCCATCTAGTCGCCTTTCCGGTCCTATAAAAAGAAACACTTTCTTCAAGAAGACACCATTACGGGCAACAATCACTTTGTTATCAACCCGATTATAGAAATAATATCCTTTAGTTTCCTTAGGATACCCCACAAAGAAGCACTTATCGGACTTGGGTGTGAGTTTGTCAAATGTCAAATGTTTAACATAGACATCACATCCCCAAATCTTTAGAGAAGACAAACTAGGACTCTTCCCAGTCTATATCTCATATGGTGTCTTATCTACTGATTTAGATGGTACCCTATTTAAAGTGAAAGCAGCAGTTCCTAGAGCGTAACCCCAAAAATACAACGGTAGATCTGATTGACTCATCATTGATCGAACCATGTCCAACAAGGTCCGATTACGCCACTCCGACACCCCATTCCATTGTGGAGTGCCCGGTGGTATAAGCTGTGGAACAATTCTATATTGTTTCAAATGATCACCAAACTCATGGCTCAAAAATTCACCTCCACGATCAGATCGTAAACATTTGATTGTCTTGCCAAGTTGATTCTGTACCTCATTCTGAAACTCCTTGAACTTTTCGAAGGATTCTGACTTGTTCCTCATTAAATAGATATATCCATATCTACTATAGTCATCGGTGAAAGTAATGAAGTACTGAAAACCACCTCTAGTTGTCGTACTCATTGTTCCACACACATCAGTATGTATGAGTGCCAACAGGTCCGACGCCCTTTCACTCCGACCAATGAAAGGTGTCTTGGTCATCTTTTCGAGCAAGCAAGATTCTCATGTTTCAAATGATTCCAAATCAAATGAGTGTAGCATTCCATCATCATGGAGCTTCTTCATGCGTTTCTTACTTATGTGACCCAAACGACAATGCCAAATAAAAGTGGAATTCAAATTATTAGGTTGAAGCCTCTTTGCATTAATGTTATAGATGGGTGCATCATTTAAAATATACAACCTATTCAAAACAGGAGCATAGCCATAAAACATTTCATTCAAAAATATAGAATAATCATTGTTCTCTATAATGAATTTATAACCCTCTGCTATCAAACATGATACAGAGATGATGTTTCTACTTATGGCTGGAACATAATAACAATTATTTAGTTCCATAATAAATCCTGAGGGCAAAAGTAATGGCAAAGACCCGACGGCTAATGCAGCAACTCTTGCTTTATTCCCGATGCAAAAATCCATTTCACCCCTTGTAATTCTCCTACTCTTTGTTAGACTCTGCATCGAATTGCAAATATGAGCAACCGATCCGATATCAAATACCCACGAGTTAACAAAAGAGTCAGCAAGAAAAACATCTATAATATTAATACCTGAAGTGGAGGGTTTAGTTCCATCATTCTTTTTCAGATCAGCCATGTATTTCTTGTAGTTCCTTTTCCAATGGTCTGGTTCTTTGCAGTAAAAGCATTCATTCTCTTGAGTTAGGCCAGACTTACTCTTGGGCTTAGACTTGTTAGTTTGGATCTCATCCGAAACTTTTTTTCCTTTTCCTTTGACCCTAGTCTTAGCCTTCTTCTTGAAGCTTGTACTCTTTTGCACTATCATCACATGACATTTGCTTTTCTTAATGCTATCCTCTACAGTCTTAAGCATCATATGCAGTTTGGTGAGATTCTTGTCTAAGCTATTCATATGGAAGTTCAGAATGAACTGCCCATAGCTTGAAGGTAGCGAAGCAAGAATCAAATCTGTAGCCAACTCTTGACTAAGTGGAAAACCAAGTTTTTCCAAGCTCTGTGTGTAACCAACCATTTTGATCACATGAGAGCTCACCGAACTTCCCTCAGCTAGCTTACTCCCAAACAATTTCTTTGAAATCTCATATCTCTCAGTTCTTGCTTGTGTCTCAAACATGCCTTTGAGTGCCACGATCATATCGTAGGCCTCTATGTTCTCAAATTGCTTCTGAAGGTCTGAGTTCATAGCAGCAAACATAAGATAGCTAACATTAAGGGACTCATCACATGCCCTTTTATAGGCAGTTTTAAGAGTAGCAGCAGCATTTTCAGCAGACACATCTGGAATTGGTTCCTCTAGAACATGCTCCTTTTTATCTTGCCTAAGAACAATTCTCAGGTTGCGGGACTAATCCACAAAATTTGTTCCATGCAGTTTTTCCTTATCAAGTATCGAACGTAATGCAAAACTGGATGTAGGTACAGTAGTTGGTGTCATGATCTACAACATGAAATATGCAAAGCTAAGATATATGTTCAAGTAACTTCTATTAAATAATTTAACAAAGATACTTCCACTGAATACCATATCCTTCTTATGACATTTAGTGATTCAAGATCCATAATCAGTTAATCTACTAGTGAGCTTTGGCATCACTGCTAGAAGATTAGTGAATTTGGTAAGCAACCCTTTGCTAATTATATCTCTATATGACTCTTGTTGTTGGGCAGCATCTCTATGCTCCGGCACCCAACCCTACGCCCCAAGGTCCATAACAGTTATGATGACCTTGTCAAGTTAAATCAATGCTATGCGTGTAAGTGTCCGACACAAACCCATCTAGTCAAGTAATATTAATGGCACTCTATTTTAGTAAGACCTACCATTAAAATACATGACTTTAGATGGTGTAGCCAATTGAGAGGGCATCAATTTAACTTAATATTATGAAAGGGAATTTTACTTCTACCATGTTAAAAGCATTCACTACTACAAAAAGGCTAATACTGGACGTCTCATCACAGACGGTTGACCAAAACCGTCTGTATTACATGCAATCACAGATGGTTTTGGTTTAGAGACCATCTGTGTTACTGGATGCGCTAAAAACCGTCTGTGAAGAGGTAATATCACAGACGGTTCATAGCTAAAACCGTCTGTTAAACATCACAGATGGTTCTTGTTAATAACCGTCTATGATAATTCTACATATCACAGACGGTTTTCAACAAAGAACCGTTTGTGAAACATCACATATGGTTTTTTGTTATAACCATCTGTGATAATATCGCTACAGCTCCCGGTTGAAGCCCGATGAGTTTCTTTGTCGCCGATGCTTCTCTTCGTCGCATCCGCTTCGGTTCCCCGATGCGTCTCTTCGTCACATCGATCCGTTTCGGCTCCCCGATGCGTCTCTTTGTCTCACGCTCCGAATTTATTCCTTGTTTTTATAAAAAGGATCATCCGCCATCGAAGATGATCATCCCCACATACTTATAAAAAAACAGAAATGGCTGCCTTTTCCTTGTCACCGGCATGGATGGCCTACCTGGCCGCACTGTACGAGCACCTCGGTGTACGTTGAACCGTGTTGCGGAAGAACACTATTTCAACAGTGTCTTCACTCCTCTATCAGCCGAGAATTTTCCGGAGTAGGTGACGGCCACCTTCTGTCGTCTTGACATCCTCCTCCGCCGTGTCTTCCGGGTGATCTCCCACTTTCGGCAAGTTTACTGCATCATCGACGTGGTCCTCCAAAACGATGTTGCACATCTCTAGGAGGCTTGCCATCACTTGGACTGCGTAATCGAGGCGGTAGGCGACCGAGTCGACCAGGCCGAGACCCCTCAAGCAAGGGAAGAGAGCCTATGAGCTCAATTCTTCTTGGTTCGACAGTCCGAGGGTCTTCGGAGACACTTTCGAGCAAGCGCGTCGTGGTGGGCGATTTTCGAGCTTAGTTAAGCTAGTGATCGAGGAACCGTCGATGCCACGCCGCCGCCTATAAAGTATTGAAGAAGGAGATAGCAGCCTACCTCGCCACTAGAAAAACTTTGTTCATTTATAGGTTTCTACTTTTTTAATCTTTTGTAAGTAAGCCTTGCTTGGCCATGAAAATTTGTTTGGCCATATGAAAATTTCAAAATGAAAAAAAAGTTTGGAGGTGAAGTTACTATATTAATTATATGTTGAATTATTAATATATATATATATATATATATATATATATATATATATATATATATATATATATATATATATATATATATATATATATATATATATAGGAAAAATACTTTCTACTCCCGGTGTAGTTACTCCCACTTCGATATACCACCTAAAAGAACTTGACATACTCCTTTATCACTTTGGGTATACTCATATACTAATTATAATATATGATGCGGTTTTAATGGCACAAGCAACCCTTGCTTGGGGCTTTATAGAGAAGTCATCACAGATAGTTTCAGCCACAAACCATCTGTGATATATACCTATCACAGACGGTTTCAGCCACAAACCATTTGTGATGTATACTTTCACAGACGGTTATTAACTGAAACCGTCTGTGATGACCTCATGTCATCACTGACCCATAAACTCAGACGGCTTACGAAACCATCTGTGATGACATTTTGGAACCGTCTGTGAATACCTTTTCTGTAGTAGTGATTTAAGCATTTAAATAACATGCATAGAAATAAAAGAACAGGAATATAAAGGCATTCACAGACAATCAAATTACATTGTGATATTGTATGACCCTTCCACATGGTGATCTCCATCGCCATGCATCCTGTTCGCCATGTCTCCGAGTGGTCGACTCCTCCATGTACTCCCACTACGCCATTACTCCTAATAGCACTAGTAATAAATCACAAGGAGTAAAGAAGCATCACAAGTTGACACGCAGGCTGTTATACAAATATTGACAGCCTTGGGCTGCAATAACCATGACACGTAGGTCATGAATATTACACACATACATGCATCTCATACATTATGGATCATACTATTCACATCATTCCCTGCAAAAGCAAGTTATGCATAGAATCCAATTCTATCGAGCGACATGAACAAACACTACCTATAGCGTGTGGTACGATCATTGCCTTGATACGACCACATACTGTGGCACACTCCGATGGCGGAATTCCGACCGGTAGGAGTAATATGTAGTATGGCCGTGAACAAGCGTAATAAACCATCTGGTCCTTATAATCTCATACCTCCTCGTAAACCCATCTACTACCACCGAAAAACCGATCGATCTTATCAACCAGGGCCTAGATCGTTACATCTCTACGAACCGATCTAGGTTACCAGACCCGACCAGTAATAGATCCAATCTACTACTACCACATATCAACTATATGCGACTGATCTAGATCAAAAACCATGCAGGAAGGCTCTAATACCACTGTTGGGATACAGGTAGGCTACGATAGCAACAAATCAAGAGATGTTGAGTTTCAATCGCAATGTCATTTTCTTATTGGTTGTTATTTGCTATTCCCTTTTTGAGGGATGTGTGTCTCAACTGTGAACTCAACTTTCGTTTTCCAAGATCTTTGTTATCAGGTTATTTCTTTTGGTTTCGTGCACGCTGTGAGGAGTAACGTTTTTCCTATGTGACGAAACTTGTCCTTGTTCGCCTCTTTCTTTTGAGAAAGGATCAACAGTTTTGTGTTGCAAAGTTTTCCAAAGCGTAAATCGGTAACTGTTTGGCGATGGTTAAGTAATTATAGTGGTGAGATTTTGCCGCCAAGCGATTGGAGAAGTAGAAGAAGATGAATTGGTTTTGACCTGTACCTCTTGGAGGAAATTTGATTCAGATGGAATGTATGGTTTTGAAGTAAAACTGAGTGGTGTTACGACTAAGTAGAACCTATGGTATAGTGTAATTCCAGAACCTTAGTTCATGTTGAAATACTGGGGATTATCGAAGGTATGGAAATCTTGATCAATTTTATAGAGTAACGCAATTGGATAGTATTGCGTATTGTGTGGATGATTTCTGGTGATGTTATTGAGTGAGTATGTTAGAATTGTGGGGATGTTAGAGATTTAATCTGATGATTTCTCTATCGGTTATAAGAGAGGTTCGTTGTAGAGGACTTGGAGGTTAAATCTGGGCTTTGCATTTCTATGCTAGACCTTTGGACGCCCAATGATTGTGTGTAGAGAAAATAGAATAATGGCGTTTTCTGAGTAGTAGAATGATCATTGATAGAACCCTTCTGATGTAGTACATGAGCATGTGTACTGAGGATTCTGAGTTGTCATTCTTGAAAGTTGGGGGTGATGTGATTACATGGGATTTTTTTAGGTGTTTGGGGTGCCATCTATTAAATTAATTTCGTTAGTAGGAGTTGTCTAGAATGTTTCTGTGGGAACAGAAGAGCCTCTCCACAAAGGTGTGGATGATGTAATTCGGTTCAAGCGTAATTTGAGGATGTTAAATTAAGAGGTAACAGGTTTGAGCTCGTGTGGTATGCGATGAATTCGAATTCCAAGGTTTGAGAGAAACTTTATCCCTAAAAGAGAAACTGAGAAAAAAGATGTTTTCTTGGGTAGTGAAGCGTTTTCTTTATTTTCGCTTGAGCTTTGTGCTGTTGACTGATGTCTTCCGCAATTTGAGTTGGCACTGTGTTAGCATGGTCGAATTCTGTTTAAAGGGGGGTAGAATGTAATATCCGCTCAAATATAAAACATATAAGTGACTAGTATTAGAATTAAATATAATTAGAAAGGAAAATTCAGAATTTTGGAGGAGTTTTAGAACTCTGCCTTGGCCCATAGCTCTTTGGGCCCATGTGGGGGAACTAAACTCTAGCACCTAAGTCTTGTGTACGGGTAATGTAGCGCCATTGTCAATGTAGCACGGCGCTCATCAGAGCACGCCCTCCCTCCGGTGCTTCTCCATTGTTGCCGCCACAAGGAAGAGGAAGGAGAGGGAAGAAGAGAGGAGAGGAAGAAGAAGAAGGTGGGGGTGATCTTCGCGAGGGCTTTGCGAAGGTTTCAGCGGCATCTTGCGTCGTTCTTGTGGGTAAATTTGTGATCCCAATTAGTTTTGGTAGATTGATCTTATGCGTATTGTCTCCATATGCTAGATGATAGCTGCTGTAGTAGATCGGTTTAATATGTGATCTGTTGACTCACAAGTTTGAGGTAGTTCTAGATGGATTTGGTGTTTAGGGTCTCCTGGAGTTAAATGGGGAATTGCGTTAGCTTTCCAGAAAGTCATAAATCATAATTTTTGGATAAACGATGATTTAGTTATGAATTTCGCAAGAGTGGGTGCTAAATCAGTCTGAAGACTTGTGCAGCGAACATAGATCTGTAAGTTTGATCTTGGAGACGGCTGAATTGGGTCAGTTAGTCCCCGTGACATTTGTAGGTATTTTCATTATGATTCCAGAAAGTTAAATTTCATAATTTTTTATTTCTATATCCAAAGATATGAATTTTAGAAGCTACGGTTGTAATCTGTCTCTCTGTTGTGGACAGAAGAGTTTTACTTGACTATTTACAAATTTTGTTGCATAGTGGAATATTTGAGATAATTTTATTGAGATAGCTGGTTTCCTGTAGTTTCCAGAGAGTATTAGAACAATGTGTTTGGCTGAGCCAAACAAAAGTTATGAAATTCACAAGTTAGTAGTATCGGAGATGACAGATCGGTCTTCGGGATTAAAAACAAAGGCTTAGATGAACTAGTTTGATCTTTCGGTCACCTGAGTTGTAGCTAGTCTTGTGTATGTTCTAGGAAAATTGGATTCATGGCTTTTGGAGTTTTTACTCAAAAGTTATGAAGTTTTCCTTAACCGCTGTTTGTTTGGGCAGATTTGGGAATTTGAGAGTGTATTGAGTAAATGTTCGGGTTACGGGTAGGGACGCTTGTTCTCGTTTTGTTCAATTTCTATGCTGTACACTGTTGGTTAGTGTACTTAGTATATTATTTTACGGCTGCCAGGTGGTGGTGAACCCCGGGGCTAGAGCTTTCCATCGTTATCTTCCGTCTCACGGTTGAGGCCAGTACAATTGTATTGTATTGTTCGTTGATTGCTCCACTTGATTGATGCTTATGCACTGGGTAATTTCGGTATTTCTTATTTCTATTTATAAATGATATACCTTGATACTTCGATACTATGTTTACCGTCAAAATATCCATTCGCTCCTCCTTTCATGTTCACCACGGAAGTGGGTAGTGAAGTCCCATCATTCCAACGTGGGCAAGTACATTGTAATTATTAATGTTGGTGAATGCTGAGTGCTTGTATTCATATTGTTATTTCTATGATCCATAAGTAGATTCAATGCTTTATGTTCTTTTCACGTTCGTTATTCCATGTTTAATGAGATGATGACTTTCATTATTCATAATTCATTCCATTCATTCAGTGTTCATGTTTCATCCACGGGAGTGGAATGTAAAGACCCATCAATTCCAGTATGGGCACATAAGACCCACCATTCCGATGTGGGCAGATTTGGATCCCCGTATGAAACGTTCTTCATACGGGCCTTGGATCCCCGTATTTTTTTAAATGCAGGCCTAAGTGAACATCGACGGGTGTGTCACTACCTATACCGGTATAAGAAGAAGTGGAGTTCATGCATTTCATTCATTCATATGATTTCTGTTATTCTAAATTCATACTCTATAATATGACTGTCATGTTCTTGTTCATTCATTCTACATTCGAATTCTATTATGTGATGATATGTTCCCATTCGTTCCTTCTACACCCGAATTCTATTAAGTGAGGTTATTTTCTTACTCGTTCATTCTATTATGTTCTTATTCAGTATGGTTCTTATTGTTCTGTTGTACTTGCTGAGTCGTGGACTCATTCTTGCCATGTTTACTTATTTTAGGTAAACTTTGAAGACGACATACTTGGGAGGGAATAGTCACGAATCATTCATTCACATCACATTATTCACTTGTTAATTAGAGGAACCTGTTATTACCTTTCTTTCGATAATCTTTGGATTATAATAACTGGAATAAGATGGTTGATGTTATCCTTTCTTATGATATGATTGAATTGGTAATCGCCTAAGATCTTCGTATAGTCCATTGGTAAAATTATCATAGATGATTCTTCATGATTAGGTAATTAGGGTCTGATATGTTGTTGAATTCTGTTTCAATTCTTATATTCATTCTATCAATTGTTGATTCTTACTAGTTGTTAGTTGATAGATGGATGAAAGTATTTCGTATTGTTGATGTATGTTAGTTTCTTAGGTAACATTTTGGCTTCGAATAGCGTGGTGTTACATTGGTATCGAGCGGATTTAGGTCCGTGGTTAATAGAAATATATTAAAATGACACACTGTGCATAGTAGGTGGGGTTGGGTAATCCATTGCATCCGCATTTCTAGTGGTATGTTTCATATGCTGTACTGTATTGAATTGCTTCTGTACTATCGTTCTTGTTGTTAATCTATGATATGTTATAATATTCTATATCTATGAATCTATACTATGATTGTCATGAGATGATCATGTATATTCATAATTGATTATATTATTTATGCGTGTCGATAATGGATGTTAAGAAGTGGAGGTCGTGGTTGTTACTTTGAATTCACCGAGTTACACCAATGTTCTTGGTTTGTGGTTAGGGAGTAGTTACCGAATACCATAGTTCAGTGTTGAGCGTGAGTCGCTTTAGAAAGTTGTTCTCTTCGTTGATCTCGAACTTGGTAAATTCTTGTTCTGTGGTGGTTGATGAATTTCTCTTGGGTTCGTGGTTCATGGTAGTTGATCAGTTTCAATGGGTCTCTAATGGTTCTCTGAAACAATTATTGTTTTTCGACTGTTGAGTTGCTTTTACTACTTGTGATCTTCATCAATTGGCAATATTGATAATTTCATGGTTGTTCCTTCTTTCTCATTGGAAAAGAACGACTCATTTATTCGTTTGATAGTATAGAAAATGAGAGTTTTCTGTTGCAAGTTTGTTAGTATGAGAAAACTTTGACTCCATGTATTTCTTTTGGATCATTCCACGTGTTGAAGTTTAATGCAACTCTTTTCTGAAGAAAAGTATTAAAATCCTGCTATGACGCCTTGTTGTGGTTAAGTCGGAGATTGTAGTCAAGCAAAATGGTTGGGTATGGGTTTCCATTGGTCCTCGATTGTTTTTTAGAGCAACTAATGTCTTTTCATTCGTTGAGCTCTCTTTGCTACTTGTAAACGTTGTTATTTACAAGATTGTTCTCTTTCATGAGAATCCTACTTTCTTGTTGATAAAGGGGACCTGGTTATCCGTTTGGTATTTTGGATAATGAGAATTATCTTTTACAAAGTTTATTGAAGAAAGTTTTGATTCTGCTCATTTCTTTTGGCGTAGTTGGAGTGTTGGAGTTTAGAACCTTTTCCTTGAAAAAGAAAGTGTCAAAACCCTTTGTAAGCTTTTGTGGTGTTATGTGAGCCGGATGTTAATTCTTGTAGTAATTTGATCACCTGTGGTGATTTTGCTTAAATGTGAATATTTCAAGTTTTGCTTTCATAATCTTTTGGGAGCTCATGAATTATGTGGTAGCTGAAATTATTTTTTAAATAAAATGATGTATTGGAATGTCCTATTGCTTCTCAAGAAATTCGTGTGATTTAATCTTAAAGACTCTTTGGTCTGAGTTCGCAACGTGAGGTTGAAATCCAAAAAGAATTATTATGTTGATTCCTTTAAGAAGAGAAAAATTTGCTTGCTTTTCGTGATATTCCTTAAATGAAGATGTTTCGAGTTTTGTGGCTGAGATCATTTGGATCTCATGTTTCTTGGGTAGTTGAACTGTTCCGAGCAAATGTAACTTGTTGAAGAATGTTATTGGTTCTTAATTTAGTTCTTGAGGTTTGAAATAAAGAACTTATCTTGTTCGTTATGGTAATGTGTTGTTTAGTCAAAAGGGTTAATTTCAGTGTTAAAAGGAAAGAGTGCAGAAGGAGTATTTGAGAATGGGAGTCAAGTTTTACAACTTGTGGTTAATTGAATCGTGCCTAACTTTCTGCTCTTTCCGCACAAGAGATGTTGAGTTTCAATCGTAATGTCATTTTCTTATTGGTTGTTATTTGCTATTCCCTTTTTGAGGGATGTGTGTCTCAACTGTGAACTCAACTTTCGTTTTCCAAGATCTTCGTTATCAGGTTATTTCTTTTGGTTTCGTGCTCACTATGAGGAGTAACGTTTTTCCTATGTGACAAAACTTGTCCTTGTTCGCCTCTTTCTTTTGAGAAATGATCAACAGTTTTGTGTTGCAAAGTTTTCCAAAGCGTAAATCGGCAACTGTTTGGCGGTGGTTAAGTAATTATAGTGGTGAGATTTTGCCACCAAGCGATTGGAGGAGTAGAAGAAGATGAATTGGTTTTGACCTGTACCTCTTGGAGGAAATTTGATTCAAATGGAATGTATGGTTTCGAAGTAAAACTGAGTGGTGTTACGACTAAGTAGAACCTATGGTATAGTGTAATTCCAGAACCTTAGTTCATGTTGAAATATTGGGGATTATCGAAGGTATAGAAATCTTGATCAATTTTATAGAGTAACGCAATTGGATAGTATTGCGTATTGTGTGGATGATTTCTGGTGATGTTATTGAGTGAGTATGTTAGAATTGTGGGGATGTTAGAGATTTAATCTGATGATTTCTCTATCGGTTATAAGAGAGGTTCGTTGTAGAGGACTTGGAGGTTAAATCTGGGCTTTGCATTTCTATGCTAGACCTTTGGACGCCCAATGATTGTGTGTAGAGAAAATAGAATAATATCGTTTTCTGAGTAGTGGAATGATCATTGATAGAACCCTTCTGATGTAGTACATGAGCATGTGTATTGAGGATTCTGTGTTGTCATTCTTGAAAGTTGGGGGTGATGTGATTACGTGGGATTTTTTTTGAGGTGCTTTGGGTGCCATATATCAAATTAATTTCGTCAGTAGAAAGAGTTGTCTAGAATGTTTATGTGGGAACAGAAAAGCCTCTCCACAAAGGTGTGGATGGTGTAATTCGGTTCAAGCGTAATTTGACGATGTTAAATTAAGAGGTTTGAGCTCGTGTGGTATGCGATGAATTCAAATTCTAAGGTTTGAGAGAAACTTTATCCCTAAAAGAGAAACTGAGAAAAAATGATGTTTTCTTGGGTAGTGAAGCGTTTTCTTTATTCTCGCTTGAGTTTTGTGTTGTTGACCGATGTCTTCCGCAATTTGAGTTGGCGCTGTGTTGGCATGTTTGATTCTTTCCAATTAAGACAAACCAAAAGATATTTGGTTTGGGTATTCGAGTGATTTCTCCTTTGGCTTTTGTGGTGTTCATTCATAAACTGCATTTAGAAAGTGGAATTGTTTTTGGGATGAATTGTCAAATTTGGATTTGACCCTTTTGTTAGAGAGTTGGCATTGCGTGGTTGCGATGAGAAGTCTGTATTTTCAGTTGGATTATCTTCTTAATCAGTTGTTTAAAACAAGTTCTGTTGTGCATTATAAAGATGAAGAAACCGATTGAGTAGTGGGACAAGAGTTCCATGTGTGCGGTGCATGTTTGTGCTTTTTGTACCATAGGGAAAGTTGGCCCGAGATACATTAGTTTGTTTTCGTCAGTTGCGGGGATTAGGAAGCGGGCGTATTGCTTTGGCCGTCTCGGGTCCATACGCGAGGTACGCAATGTCTGGTATGTTCTGGTGCTGAGTGAGTACCCGAGCAGTCCGAAGCTTGGGATTTCGATTAGAGCCGTTGGCCAACGAGTAGGACCTTATCTTTGAGTACTACGTGTTGAGAGAACCTGTCGGGGTTGAGACGAGTGTTGAGGTGTAAGCCGTTGGTATCCATCATTTGTGATGTGGTTCCATATGTCTGAGAGGAAAGCGACATGGAAGCAAGGGTCTCGTATGCGCGAGCAATATCCGAGTCTGTTCATGGCTAGTACGTGTAATTTGTTGTTTCATTTCAGTGGCAGTTGTTCTTTTGTTTATTTCGACGGTTAGAATTCGGGGTCGAATTCTATTTAAGGGGTAGAATGTAATATCCTGTTCAAATATAAAACATATAATTGACTAGTATTAGAATTAAATATAATTAGAAAGGGAAAATTTAGAATTTTGGAGGAGTTTCAGAACTCGGGCCTTTGGCCCATAGCTCTTTGGGCCCATGTGGGGAACTAAACCCTAGCACCTAATCATCAGAAGCGCCACATCCACTGTGAGTACGGCACTATCAGAGCATGCCCCTCCCCTCCGGTGCTTCTCCAATGTTGCTGGCCATAAGGAAGAGGAAGGAGAGGGAAGAAGAGAGGAGAGGAAGAAGAAGAAGGTGGGGGTGATCTTCGCGAGGGCTTTGCAAAGGTTTCAGCGGCATCTCGCGTCGTTCTTGTGGGTAAATTCATGATCCCAATTAGTTTTGGTAGATTGTTCTTATGCGTATTGTCTCCATATGCTAGATGATAGCTGCTGTAGTAGATCGGTTTAATCTGTGATCTGTTGACTCGCAAGTTTGAGGCAGTTCTGTGTGGATTTGGTGTTTAGGGTATACTGGAGTTAGATGGGGAATGGCGTTAGCTTTCTAGAAAGTCTTAAATCATAATTTTTGGATAAACGATGATTTAGTTATGAATTTTGCAAGACTAGGTGCTAAATCAATCTCAAGACTTGTGCAGCGAACATAGATATGTAAATTTGATGTTGGAGACGGCCGAATTGGGTCAGTTGGTCTTCGTGAGATTTGTAGGTATTTTCATTATGATTCCAGAAAGTTCAATTTCATAATTTTTGATTTCTATATCAAAAGATATGAATTTTAGAAGCTACGGCTGTAATCCGTCTCTCTGCTGTGGACAGAAGAGTTTTACTTGATTGTTTGCAACTTTTGTTGCACAGTGGAAATATTTAAGATAATTTTATTGAGATAGCTGGTTTCCTGTAGCTTTACTTGAGTATTAGAACAATATGTTTGGTTGAGCGAAACGACAGTTATGAAATTCACAAGTTAGTAGTACCGGAGATGATAGATCGGTCTTCGGGATTAAAAAGAAAGGCTTAGATGAACTATTTTGATCTTTCGGTCACCTGAGAAGTTGTAGCTAGTCTTCAGTAGGTTCTACGAAAATTGGATTCATAGCTTTTGGAGTTTTGACTCAAAAGTTCTGAATTTTTCCTTAACCGCTGTCTGTTTGGGCAGATTTGGGAATTTGAGAGTGTATTGATTAAATGTTCGGGTTGCGGGTAGGGACGCTTTTTCTCGTTTTGTTCAATTTCTATGCTGTACACTGTTGGTTAGTGTACTTAGTATATTATTTTATGGCTGCCAGGTGGTGGTGAAGCCCGGGGCTTGAGCTTTTCATCGTTGTCTTCTGTCTCACGGTTGAGGCCAGTACAATTGTATTGTATTGTTCGTTGATTGTTCCACTTGATTGATGCTTATGCACTGGGTAATTTCGGTATTTCTTATTTCTATTCATAAATGATATACCTTGATTTTTTCGATACTATGTTTACCGTCAAAATATCCATTCGCTCCTCCTTTCATGTTCACCACGGATGTGGGTAGTGAAGTCCCATCATTCCAACGTGGGCAAGTACATTGTAATTATTAATGTTGGTGAATGCTGAGTGCTTGTATTCATACTGTTATTTCTATTATCCATAAGTAGATTCAATGCTTCATGTTCTTTTCACATTCGTTATTCCATGTTTAATGAGAAGATGACTTTCATTATTCATAATTCATTCCATTCATTCATTGTTCATGTTTCATCCACGGGAGTGGAATGTAAAGACCCATCAATTCCAGTATGGGCACGTAAGACCCACCATTCAGATGTGGGCAGATTTAGATCCCCGTATGAAACGTTCTTCATACGGGTGTAACACCCCAACCCAACTAAGGCTTGGATGCTACTAAATTAAATAATTAAACGTAATTAAACTAAAACACCCTACAAAATTTCGGCAGAACCTCCTTTGTATAGTTACCTATACCGGAGGTTCCAACAGACAGTTATAACAAATAGAGATAATCCAGATTGCATAATAAACAAGATATAATCAAAACTGGCTATTCGTTACTATGACATCCATAACAACTAAACATCTAATGAATAGACCATAAGCATCCAAAACGACTATTCATTTATTACAGATTACTCCAAGCAAGCAATAATCAAGAAGAGTACTTTAAATAGTTCATTCATCTCCTAGTTAATTTTTTTCTTTCATTCTATGGTGGCTAGTTCGTGCAAAAGTGCAAGAAGTCTAATTCTTCCTTTCCCCCATGCATGCCGATCTCGTAAAGGTACCTAAAACACAACAAACAACAAGGGTGAGTCCAAGACTCAAAGAAATATAATAAATGGCATCAACAACATCCAAGCATGTAAATCATCAACTATACTTTACAAAACCACATATCAATCACCTTACACACACATGCTATGCAATATGCTCAAAATGATCATTTTCCTTCTCTTTCCTTTTGCATTTTACGGTAATGCAAAGTGTGCATCCGTCGATGCACACCCATACTGTGCTATCCGCACAGGGACCATTGCCCATACTCCGCAAGTATGGGGATTAAAGCCCATGCTTTACAAGCATGGGGACCTTTAGCCCGCCATCAACATGACGGGACCTCAAGAGTTGATTGGCCATCACATGACCAAGACTTCAATAAGCCAACATGATGCATATGTATAAATTCTCAAATTAATACAAACATGCATCCAAGAATAACATTGCATATGAATATTCTATTCATACTACAAAAGCTCATAAACATCAACTTCACAACTATCAAACATCCATGATTAACACATAACACAAATCTCTAGCAACCATGAACATTACCAACTATGCCATCATCACAATTCATGAACACACAAATTCTCATAATATATATCAAACATTGCCATTCAACCATATATATTATAACCATCATTATACTTGCCTTAACCGCGAGAGAGTGAGGGACGCGCCGAAGGTGCTGCCCCCGGGACCAGTCTACCACCTGAGTAATTATTATAACGCACGCTAAGATGGCAGTAGTGGACCAAAAAAAAGTATACAACAACAATCACTAACTCGCAAAAGCGTCTAACTCGATCCCAACCCCAATTCCTACACGTCGATCTGTCCCCTCGGTGGACGGTCAAATTCTAAAATTCATATCTGTTGTTACAGGAGTCCAATTAAGGTTTTATTAGACTTTCTGGAAAGTTAATTAAATTCTCCAACTAAGTCTAGTTGGTGAACCTCTCTGAATCAGCCAAATAATACCCCTACCAAGCCAGTTAATAAAACATCGATTTTCCGTCAGGCTCTCTGGACAGAGCACTAAAAATATCATAACTTATAGTACGTGTGTCCAAATCTCGAGTTCTTAAGCTTTCTGAAAAGCTGAGACAATTATCTACAATTTGTATTATACTGAGCTTCTCTGATTTCCTTTTTAACTAATCGTTTCACCCAGATTACTAAAACCTGTCAAAACACCAATGATTCTGTAGAACAGTCCCACTAATAAAATCATAACTTTTGCTACAGGGGTCGAAATTACATGTTCTAGCACTTCACGGAAAGATGGCGACATCCTCTACAATATCCTAGCAGACGTCCAGGACTAATTCTGCCGTTAAACACATCAAAACCTCGATTGTCTCTAATCTGTCCTGAGCAGCCCTAAATACCGACATCGCTAGTACGACTAATCAAACATCTAATCAAAGGAAAATGAAGGTTACCCTGGATGAGTTGCTGGAGATCACGAGCAGCCCGCGAACCCTTCCTCTTCCCTCCCTTCCTTCCTCCTTCCTCCCCTTTCTTCACTTGATTGGCAGCAGGGAGCACCGACGGCGAGGAAGGGAGGCACCACCATGGAGGAGAGGGGCGTGCTACAGTAGCGGCGGTGGCACTGTAGCTACAGTGTGGCTAGGGTTTCCCCCTTCCTTTTATTGGTGGCCGGCCCCTCATGGGCCTCCTGGGCTAAGGCCCGAGACCCAAGTTGCCGAAGAACTGCAGAAACCCCCTTTTTTATGTCTAATTTCTCTTTTGAACGCTTTCTTTCGTAGAATAAATCGGAGTATTACATTAAAACCCCCTCTTTATCCTGTTCAATCGCTTTGCTAAAAGAAACATTCTCCCGATTTAATTATTCTCTCCCGATTTATTTATTCTCTCCTGATTTAATTTTTGGGGTATTACATTCTACCCTCCTTAAACAGAATTCGACCCCGAATTCTATTCAACGTCAACACCAAAGAATAACCACTGCTAAAAGATTTACTAACATTACTATGTACCTGCCGTGAATAACTTTGGATAATGCTCGCGCATGCGAGACTCCAATTCCCAAGTCACCTCTCTCTCGGACTAATGGGACAAAGGCACCTTGACACAAACCAACGACTTGTGCCTCAGCACTCGCTCTGACCTCTCTAACAACGCACAGGATGCTACTCAAAGGTCAACGGCTCTCGCGAAACTTCAAACTTCGGACCTCTCTGGTACTCACTCAAAGATCGAACAAAGAAGACAATGTGTACTCAAGATGGACTCGATCACGGTCCTAACGTTTTGCCAACTTCAAACTTCCCACAACTTCCAGAAACAACCCAATGTACCTTGGGATATCCTTCCCTTTGGTACCAAACCACAGAATTTGTGCATAAGCATATGGAACGCTCATTCTATCTTCAGTCGATCTCTTCATCCTAACCAGGAGGGTCTTCGTTAAGCAGGGACGCGCAATACAACTTATTTTAATCGACTCTAAAAATCAGATTCAACTGAAATCAAAGGATTCACAATGCAATTCCATCTTCCCTCAAAACACTCAAATCCAAAATCGAAGATTCCCCATGAAAACCTTTTCACAATCCAACTAGACAGTTTGCAATTAAACTCCACATAAGCCAAAAGAAATCACTCGAGTGCTCAAATCAACTACTTCATTTTTTTTCCTGAACTGGAAAGAACCACCTCGCCAACATGGAGTCAACTCAAATTGTACATGATCTCCATCATGAAAACCCAACTCAACTAGAACTAATAGATCACTTCTCTACTCGAGAAAACCTTCTTTTCTCAGATGTTCTTTTAAGGGATAAATCCTTTCCCAAATCATGGGTGTCTAGAATTATCACACTAACTCCTTCCTCTTAACCAACAATCCCAAAACGATCCTCAAACCGAAAGAACAACCATACTTATTTAGAGGGACTCTACTAATCCACCAAAAGGATTCTCTAGTCCACTCCTATACCAAAGGAAATTATTTTGACAAATGGTTTCCATCACCTCAATAGAGATTTTTCACCCACAACCACATCATCTCATTCATTGAAGATAGTCTACTTCAAATTCTCAGCACACATTCTCATTTACTTTACCCAAAGTATACTATTAAAGATCAACACACTATTCAAAATTCGCTTCTGTTCATCTACCTCTACACATAATATTTGGGTCTCCAATGTCCTACCATAAAAATGCAAAGCCCAAATTCAACCTTCAAGTCTTCTGCCATGAATTTCTGGTATAATTGATAGGAAAACCTCATATTCTTTTACTAAAATTTCACACAGCTCAACAATAACCTCAGTTATTATTATCAACATTCCTCACTACTCAAGTAACCACCCCAAGGCGATTTATTTCACCAATCTTAGATCTCCTCTAATCCACACCAATCCAATTCAGATACACAACCACAGTATACCCATTCACAATACTCTAACTGGTTGACCAAGATTCAAGCATACTCAATCACTAACATCGATAAATAAATAAATTCTTGACCAAGTTATCCTTAGAGATAATCTAACCTCCATAGGGTTACTCACTAAGGCCGAATCATACTTGACAATATCTCAACAATTCCTGCTATCCCATTAATTAGCACAACATTTAGGTTTCTCCACACCGCTACTCTCACTAAACTTCACCATCATAACTCTTCTACACAATATTACTAAGTATCCAATTGCGATACTCTAATACATTTATCAAGAGTCCATACTTTCGATAATCCTAACATGGGCAAAAGTTATTGGATCATAATTCGCCATAGGTTCTACTAGTTGTAACACTAATCAATTTTATTTCATCGACAAATATTCCTTTTAAATAGAACTCCCTCCAGGTATTATAGGTTAAAACCAATTCACTGTCTTCTGCACTTCAAATAGGTTAGTTCCAAAAATCTCACCACTACCAAATACTTGTCCACCAACAACTAGTCACTATATTACACTTTATAAGACTTGGCAACATAATTTGGTTAATTCCTTTCTCAAAAGGAAGAAACAAACGAAAAACAGGTTCTAACGCACAAGAAAATGTTGCTCCTCGGAGTGAGCACGAGACCAAGAAGAACAGTCAAATAGCAAAGATCTCGGAAAGCATAATACGAGTCCACAGTTGAGGGCACATGTCCCACAAGAAGGAATATCAAACCTCCATAAATCAAGATAAAATATTGCTGTTGAAACTCAAGAAACTCTTAAGTTGTAACAACAGAAAAGTTGCAGATTACAATTCTTAACTCCAACCTCAAATGCTTATGGTACACATCTTCCGTTAACAAAGAAAACAGTTTTCTTTGATTACAACATTACTTGCCAATCCAAACAAGAAATGCATATAAAACCAAATAACATTAATCACTTAGGTACCAAACGGAACCTTCCCATACGCCACACTGCTCAATTAATTCCATCTACTATGTAAATCATGAACTCACAAAAGACCACGAATGCAAACTCCAAACATTTCCTTAACTGATATTACGCAAGGCAATTAACTTCCTTTCTCTCTAGAAGAATCATCACCACTACAACGAGTCAGAATCCCTTGTGGACAATCTTGCTAACATTAAGAATAATCTACTCTTAACAAGATTCGTTATCGTCAACTCTTCCTTTATAAAGCCCCCAAAGGCTCACCAAAATGTTACATACCCCTTTGTCACCTCATCCTCAATTGAGTGTATACCAAATTCTTTCACTCTCACTACAACAACCACTTTATTTTAGAGGAAACTACTACACAATTTAAAAGGTCATTCCCAAACCCTTTCATCAAAGACAAACTATTATTCGATAGTTCTACCATCATGTAAACATTGTTCATCCATTAAATCCCGTCAGCTTATCTCTTAGTGATGCTCGACACCAAACTTTAATAGACAACAATTACACCTAGCAATTACATATAATCACTAAGTATCCACCAAAAGTTACTCCAAGATTAATATCCATTAAGATAATAATCTAACTCCTTTTGAACCTAACCATCCCAAACGGTTAGATTAATCCACTGAGACTTGTTAATCCAATTTACCAAAGAAGTTTATCAAATGTATCACTACTAATGATCAACTCAATTCATCAATGTTCCACACCTCTTATTAACTCTATTGATTACAATTAGGTATAGCCATACTCTTAATCACGGCTCGTCAAGAACTACTACAAGTCACTTTCAAATTTATCAACTTTCCTTTCAAGGATCTTAGTTAAGATTGATCATGCACACACTACAGACCTAACCTGATGATCCATATCATATCCATTAATTGCTTTGATTATAACCTCTCACTTAACCAAGACAAAACATCGCTAAAGGGTTTAACATCTTCTTTCATAAAAGAGAACCATCAATCTTCAACACTCAAAATACCCAAGAGAGATACATTGAGTCAAAGCTTCCACGCATTAAAGGACTTGCAAAAGGAAACTTTCATTATCCAAATCATCAAGCGAAATAAATGGATCAAGTTTTTCCAATAAGGAAGACAAACTCCAATACGAAGGTCAAACTTGACAATTAACCAAGTTCACCAGCCGCAAGAATAACTCATCGGTTGGGAAAACATTGATTGCTTTTACAGGCAACTTAAACCAACGGAGCACAACAACGTCTCTCAAAGAATCCCATCAACTGGAATGGATTACTAATCCAAGAGAAGTTCATCAACCACAACTAGATAAGAGTTGACCAAATTCAAGTTTCAAGGAAGAGAACAACTCTTCTAAATATACTCGCTATCAACGCAGATTACTTCGACATCCGGTGTGGACACTTCGCTATTCCTATACCACGAGCAGTGGTGTAACTCGCATGACCAGACCACAACCACGACCTCCACCTCTCAACGTGGGTTATCCCCACACATAATAACCATAGTATTATAATATAGATATATCGATCATCTCATAACAGAATCATCAATACAACTCAACGAAAGCGTAAATGCAATGCAAAAACCCATCCCCAACCATCGCGGCTTAGTGTGTCAAGTTTAATATTTTCAATACCACGGACCTCTGACCCGCTCGATACTAATCAGTAACACCCCAACCCAACTAAGGCTTGGAATGCTACTAAATTAAATAATTAAACGTAATTAAACTAAAACACCCTACAAAATTTTGGTAGAACCTCCTTTGTATAGTTACCTATACCGGAGGTTCCAACAGGCAGTTATAACAAATAGAGATAATCCAGATTGCATAATAAACAAGATATAATCAAAACTGGCTATTCGTTACTATGACATCCATAACAACTAAACATCTAATGAATAGACCATAAGCATCCAAAACGACTATTCATTTATTACAGATTACTCCAAGCAAGCAATAATCAAGAAGAGTACTTTAAACAGTTCATTCATCTCCTAGTTAATTTTCTTTTCTTTCATTCTATGGTGGCTAGTTCGTGCAAAAGTGCAAGAAGTCTAATTCTTCCTTTCCCCATGCATGCCGACCTCGTAAAGGTACCTAAAACACAACAAACAACAAGGGTGAGTCCAAGACTCAAAGAAATATAATAAATGGCATCAACAACATCCAAGCATGTAAATCATCAACTATACTTTACAAAACCACATATCAATCACCTTACACACACATGCTATGCAATATGCTCAAAATGATCATTTTCCTTCTCTTTCCCTTTTGCATTTTACCGGTAATGCAAAGTGTGCATCCGTCGATGCACACCCATGCCTGTGCCATCTGGCATAGGGACCATTGCCCATACTCCGCAAGTATGGGGACCAAAGCCCATGCTTTACAAGTATGGGGACCTTTAGCCCGTCATCAACATGACGGGGACCTCAAGAATTGCTTGGTCATCACATGACCAAGACTTCAATAAGCCAACATGATGCATATGTATAAATTCTCAAATTAATACAAACATGCATCCGCAACAACATTGCATATGAATATTCTAGTCATACTACAAAAGCTCATAAACATCGACTTCACAACTATCAAACATCCATGATTAACACATAACACAAATCTCTAGCAACCATGAACATTACCAACTATGCCATCATCACAATTCATGAACACACAAATTCTCATAATATATATCAAACATTGCCATTCAACCATATATATTATAACCATCATTATACTTGCCTTAACGCGAGAGAGTGAGGGACGACCAAGGTGCTGCCCCGGACCAGTCTACCACCTGAGTAATTATTATAACACACGCTAAGATGGCAGTAGTGGACCAAAAAAAGTATACAACAACAATCACTAACTCGCAAAAGCGCCTAACTCGATCCCAACCCCAATTCCTACATCGCCGATCTGTCCCTCGGTGGACGGTCAACTTCTAAAATTCATATCTGTTGTTACAGGAGTCCAATTAAGGTTTTATTAGACTTTCTGGAAAGGTAATTAAATTCTCCAACTAAGTCTAGTTGGTGAACCTCTCTGAATCAGCAAAATAATACCCCTACCAAGCCAGTTAATAAAACATCGATTTTCCGTCAGGCTCTCTGGACAGAGCACTAAAAATATCATAACTTTCAGTACGCGTGTCCAAATCTCAAGTTCTTGAGCTTTCTGAAAATCTGAGACAATTATCTACAATTTTTATTAGACTGAGCTTCTCTGATTTCCCTTTTAACTAATCGTTTCACCCAGATTACTAAAACCTGTCAGAACACCAACGATTCTGCAGAACAGTCCCACTAATAAAATCATAACTTTTGCTACAGGGGTCCAAATTACATGTTCTAGCACTTCACGGAAAGATGGCGACGTCCTCTACAATATCCTAGCAGACGTCCAGGACTAATTATGCCGTTAAACACATCAAAACCTCGATTGTCTCTAATCTGTCCTGAGCAGCCCTAAATACCGACATTGCTAGTACGACTAATCAAACATCTAATCAAAGGAAAATGAAGGTTATCCGGGATGAGTTGCTGGAGATCACGAGCAGCCCGCGAACCCTTCCTCTTCCCTCCCTTCCTTCCTCCTTCCTCCCCTTTCTTCACTTGATCGGCAGCAGGGAGCACCGACGGCGAGGAAGGGAGGCACCACCATGGAGGAGAGGGGCATGCTACAGTGGCCATGCTACAGTGGCGGCGGCGGCACTGTAGCTACAGTGTGGCTAGGATTTCCCTCTTCCTTTTATTGGTGGCCGGCCCCTCATGGGCCTCCTGGGCCAAGGCCCGAGACCCAAGTTGCCGAAGAACTGCCGAAACCCCCTTTTTTATGTCTAATTTCTCTTTTGAACGCTTTCTTTCGTAGAATAAATCGGAGTATTACATTAAAACCCCCTCTTTATCCTGTTCAATCGCTTTGCTAAAAGAAACATTCTCCCGATTTAATTATTCTCTCCTGATTTAATTTTTGGGGTATTACAATGGGCCTTGGATCCCCGTATTTTGTTAAATGCGGGCCTATATGAACACCGACGGGTGTGTCACTAGCTATACCGGTATAAGCAGAAGTGGAGTTCATGCATTTCATTCATTCATATGATTTCTGTTATTCTAAATTCATATTCTATAATATGACTGTCATGTTCTTGTTCGTTCATTCTACATTCGAATTCTATTATGTGATGATATGTTCCTATTCGTTCCTTCTACACCCAAATTCTATTAAGTAAGGTTATGTTCTTACTCGTTCATTCTGTTATGTTCTTGTGTGTGTCTCATGCTTTGGCTGTGTGAGAGGCTTTGTCAACGGATCAGTAATATTTAAATCCGTATGAACTTTGCATATCTTAACATCTCCTCTATTTATTGGTTCATCCAAAAACAGTGATCTAAGATATTCTGGAATCCACATGGAATTATCTTTCATAATAAATTTTATGCAAATTTTTATATTCAGCACTAACCTTGCTAATTTAGCATTTTCCACAACTGTTCCCAACAGACAGTCACAATTGAAATGCATACTTCAAAATTTCATAACTCCTATTTTACTTGTCCAAAAATTATGTTCTTTGATTCTCTGAAATCATCATAAAGTTATCTATCTATTTCATTGAGATCAAAATCTCAAATTAACCAATTTACTAAATTTAATCTATAAATCTATGCATGCTGCCAGAAACTGAGGAACTGAACAGACAGTCGGATTGTAAAAATCATAACTAATTATCTACCCATCCAATTATCATGCACAAATACTGCGTTGAAAGATATTGAAACTATCTACAAATCTCTAGGAGACGAGATCATCAAATTTCATACTGAAATTATCCAAAACTACAGAATAACACAAACTGCAGACAAAACCGATCTGCTAACGATTTCTACCAATCAAAGAACTAATAATCCAAATGGAGAATAAACAAATTGTCACCTTTGAAGACCGTGACAAGAGCCCCTGAAATTCTCTATGAGATCAACCCCCTCTTCTTTCCTTCTTCCCTTTACTCCTCTCCCTTCCTCCCTCTTCTTGCTTGGCCGGTAGCACACAAGAACAACAGGGCTGCCCTTGGGGGGAGATGGCAGCAAAGGCCAGGGGCAGCTACTGTAGCAGCGCAGAGGTAATGTAGCTACAGCGGTGGCAGTTTAGCAGTGTGGGAGTACTGTAGCAGACTAGGGTTTTTGCAGCTTTCTCCCCCCTCCCTTGCCTTCAAGTGGGCTACCAGCCCTCATGGGCCATGGGCCTCTAAGGCCGGCTCTTTCCTCCACGACTATGGGTTGGCGGCCTAAAACTCTTGCAAAAATTCTGAATATTAGCTACTACACTCAAATTTCTTAATTCCAAATTATTGATGTTTAAGCGGGATATTACAAAAAGGGTGAGATCACATCTCTCCACAGGCAAGCGACTGGAGAAACCTGTGTGCGTCCACTATTATCCAAGGACTCAGATAATATAGGCTACACGCAAGCACCGGCGGAGTCAGCTAGACTGAGGCTAGACCTAGACTAAAAGAACTAAACTATTCCTCTTCATCTCCTGGGCCTCCAACTTCTAGATCCTCGTAGTATGCGTAATCTCCAGGATTTCCTACTTCTAAGGGTTTTGGGGGAAAGAGCGAGAATGAGCACAACTTCCGTGCTCGCGAGCCAATACATACAATGCAATAATATACATGCAAGGCTTAACAAGGATGGCTCGAGTTCTTTTATTTGCTAAAGCATTGTTTTCAATTATCATAATTACAAAGTCCTATCACTTAGCATTTTTAACCAAATTGCATTTTATTAAAGAGAGTAATTGTGCAATATTTATATCAGTACAAGACCCTTCCGTTGGAACCTCTACATTACGCTTCTTTTGATTGGGGCTATCCCACTCATTAACACCACTTAGTTCAAAAACTCAGGAAAAATCCAATCTCAGGGCTAGATGAGCCCGACCTAATTTTCATACCACCCACAAAGGATTTTGAAATAGAACTAACTCTAGCAAGTTCCCATGTCCGCCTTTAATCGTAGGCACGACTGTTTAAACAGTTTAGGCTCTACAGAGGTTGTACACTGTACCCACAAGAGGCAATCATACTCGTTGCCACACATGATTCCTTAGTCATGTAGTTGAGCGTCCATCACAGTAACCTTTCTAAATATCTCGCCCCTTCCGTCATCTCAACCATATGGGGTTACGCCCATATGTTGTGCGGGATGTTCACCTCAGCCAGCGACTAGTGTAGTTGGACTACACCACGACAACTAGCAACTTCACCATGCTTTGGTGTCCCATTCAAGCTGGACGTATTCAAAGCTTGCACTGCCTTGTTATCCCTCCAGTCAGCTGACTTTCATGGTTCAATAAATTTACGAAGCCGAGTTGCACTTTGTAGACTTATGGTTGCACAAGTTTTACAAGAAAGGTCATGATAAGATTAAGTCCTTAATCCATCCGGATGGTTCATTCTACATACCAACCACTCTCGTGCTGCGACAGCACCCACCATCATACCATCCGCCCAGATGTGGTAATAACAATTTAATAGGGTTTTGAGGAGTAAAACCAAATTATCTCAATTACTTCAGTCATAGACCTCCAATGACTGCCCAAAACCATTTCATGTTTGAAGAGATGATGATTAGGGCATTTTAATGCCCCGGTACTTAAGTAAGATTAGGATGTCGCTTAAGTGCAACCTATAACTAGAAATTACCATATAGTTACTAGGGTGACATGTAATAATGGATTCAATTGTCAAAGGATGGCATAATAATTAATTAATCATCAAATGGGTATTTAACTACCTTAAGCTTTAACATACACTAGGATGATAATGCGCACGTTGCTGTGCCGCTGATTTGGATTTGTTTTGACACCAGGTGTATTATTGTAATTGCAGAAAAATAAGTATAATCAATGAACCTAAGAAAAGATTAGCATCTAGCAGTAAGTATTAAGTACCTTAGGCCAATACAAAATATCATTTAGTCTTTCATCAGCAAATCTAACCTCTTCCAGCTTCACACTCGGAAATGAATTCATAGAGGTTTAGGCTGCAGTGAATGAACATGAAAGGAATAAGAATAACCATAATCTTGTCAATTGGCTGACTACCTATGAAATTTCCATATCCAATACATCAGATAAAGGGTAATTATCCATATCCAATACATCAGATAAAGGGTAATTATCAGGATTAAGGTGATGAGGACATCACTCCTTCGGATACACGCACTACACAACATCCTCCAGATCCGGTTGCTAAGCTACAAGGTCCTATAACAAGAACTCGTGCACATCACTTAAATTATGAGGTGAGCTCGTTTCTAGGTGCTAATAATTTATCTATGCAGAATGGTATGCTACCTAAAAATTGTGATCTCCTGTTACTTAGGAATACTAGGGAGGATCCAAACCATCTACGACCAGGTCTCAAGTTCTACAACCAGTCATACGACTAGTCCTACGACCAGTAATATGATCTGCAAGCTCTACGACCAGGTGTACCCGCTCTACGACCAGATCTGCCAGATCTACGACCAGGTCTCAAGCTCTACGACCAGTCCCATGACCAGTAACGACCACATTGGGTGTTGGATAGAGACATTGAAATAAGGTGCTGTGTCACCGTTTTGGGCCTAATACGGCCTTGTAAGCGTGGCGAGGTCACAGCCCAGGATGTGTACGCCTCTCCGCATGGCAGCACAACCCTAGGTCACCTCCTCATGTTCTTCCCCTATATATTGCAGCAAACCGCCATAGTTTAGGGTGGGTTTTCTTAGATTATTCTGGCCACTTTGCAGTTTCGCCGCTTGTTCGGTTTGAGGAACCCCACTTGTGAACTTCATCTATATTCGCAATATAATTCAGATTGCATCTACCTTGTTCTTGTGAGTTGCTTCGATTGCTTGCAGGAATCATAACCCTCGTGGTAAGGTCGATCGCGTGCAAGCGTGGTTGATAACGACAGCCGTGCGGGTGTAGCGAATTGCGAGGTGACGATCTCATTGGTCGGAAGCCTCAAAGCGTCAACGTCCTCACGACGAACTCAATCGAACCTATCGGAAGATCGGGCCACCGTGATTCATCATAAGGGGTTAGTGAAAACTGAAAAGCATAATAGCAATGGTGATGATGATGTTGGTCAAATATACCGATCATGGCATGTAGAAGGAAAAAGTAGCAAAGTACTGACAGCATGATCAAACATCTTCTCCACCGCTGCGATAACACCCCTGATGTCATTTCTTTCCCACCTTTGATGCACAATCTGCAAGTTACTTCAAATAGTAAGATACAACATTTGGGTTTTGAGGGTTTTGATCAATTGCACTTTGAAAAGACATCAGTCAACAGTTTACTAAACGGCACAGGGGCTAAGAAGTCTGTGATTGCAATAGACAGCTATGTAGCTAATTCAACTAACCATATTTCAGTATGAAATATCAAATGAAACCTCTTACAATCTGAAACACCATGACATAGGATAGAAAATACTTGTATCATTTTTCCGTTTTATCAATAACTAGGAACATATATCGGATCAGTCAACATAAATGTAACTTAGACAGCTGGAGAATAGTTGACATTTTTTTCTTTGGCAATATTACAATTACAAAAGTCACAACCAAAAAAAGGCAAAGCAATCTACGGACCTGCAATTTCATCAGTCGAGATCATGTTGAGCTTAGAAATAGCTCATGCTGTTCCATTAGAATAGATAGAACATCTTCATCACTCACTATGGTTGGAGTTTCAGCAGCTTGATTGCTTCCTCTCTGCAAGGAGAGAGAGAGAGAGAGAGAGAGAGAGAGAGAGAGAGAGATTGTAGAAATTATTTCTCTATGTAAAAGGAAGAGATAGACAAACATTTAAGTGAGTGAATTCTACTACAACTTTAAAGGAATAAGCTGCTTCGCTAAAACAAGGTAAGGTCCTGAACTCTTCATTTGTTGGTCCAGCGTGGGGTAAGAGTAACATTGATGATCCATTGAGTTTTTCTTTGGTTTAATTTTCAAGGGATAGAATGGGTTAAGTCAGGCTCTATCTGTGGTCCATGACATTCATGGGCCTGAATTGGAGAACAGAAGCCATCAGGAAAGATGATATCAGATTATTACAGGACAAACACAGTATGTGCTAATTCAAATACCTGGAACCAAGGAAGAAGAAAAAAGAACCATCTATCCATATGATGAGCGTTGACATAACCACTCAAGTAACAGGGAGTTACAACCTCACAGTAGTATTTTCCTTACTTTATTTATGTAACATATCAAAATTCCATATTGGTTAAAGACAATATAACAATATCATCAAGTAACAACTACAGAACAGAAGTGGTGTAGATGATGAATTTAACAGAAAGAACAGGAAAAGAACAGAATGCTATAAAAGACAATGGGTTGTCTCGGACATACCGATGAATACAACCGGCCTCTATGAACCACTGAAGCAAAATTGCTTGTTGTTGGTTCTTCACGGCTAGGGGACTGATCCCTGCCTTCCCAATTAGAAACAACTGATCTTGCTCATCCTATATGATACTTTAAGATTAAGACCCACAGAACATATTATAGCAAACTTCAAAGGATATTAAAATATATACTTGCTCTTGAAAGTTCAATATAGCAATTATCTCTTGGCTTACGTATTCTAGAAACATCTGTGAAAGAGTAACAAATGCTCAAAGCAGTTACAATTTAGTTACAATATGAAATTTGCTAGGAATTTTAAAACAGTAACACATGATTACCCAAAAGAAAATTATCTTGCCAAAACACTGAGATAACTAATAAGTAACAACTCAACAAGAGAATAGAGAACATGTTCTCAAAAGATTAACATAAGTCTGGCAAACCATGCTTGGTCCAGCTAATACAAAATAAAGACGGCATTAATGAATTAAATTCAGCTGACAACCACAACACATGCAAAATATGTCAACGTAGAAATAACTAAACACCTCGAACAAAGAAACTTATTTGCTCATAAAATTCTTGGTTTGGTGTAGAAGAATGGAAATTTCATTAAAATCATATAAGAATCATTGCTTTTGTGTGAGTTTTTAGATCCACAATTCCAAGAAATGTGACTTGTGAGTACATGTCTATTAGACACATGACGAAGGAAATTGAGCACAAGTAATAGCCGTGAAACATCATTTAAATCAAAATGTAGGAGCATCACATAAAAGAAGATAAGTTAAGCATGTAGGTCATACAATTCTCAATGCGGTGACTTATATTTGGTTCTGCTGAACTTGAAAATCCAAGCCTGTCAACTGTGCCGTGTTTTACATCTTGACAGGTTTCTTCAGAATTTTCTGTTTGAATGACACCATTCCTCCGAGGAAGAAATATTTGACAAGTAAAGTAATTTGTTTCATGTTTGCTTCCCGCATCAACTTTGTCATTGGCTAACTTCTGTTGTTCAGTAGATCTTGATTGGACTCTGAATGGCGACAACTCTCTTCCAACAGAAAGTTCTCTCGTAGAATCAGAGGCCATTTCCATTCTTGAAGTTGTTATGGGAACAATGACAGGTGCCACATCAGCACTTTCTGTCCTTGAATCAATAGCGTGCTCTACCCTTCTACTTGCCCTAGAAAAAAGCAGTGTAATCGAGAGGGCATTTCCATTCTTGAAGTTGTCACGGGAACCACAAAGTCTTCAGATCAACACTTTCTTTCCTAGAATCGTGAAATGACTCCAACCTTCTCGCTTAGAAACAACAGCACGTAATCGAGGCTATTGCCATTCTTGAGCTTATTATGGGAACAACGGCAGATGTCACATTGGCACTTTCATTCCTCGAATCAAGAGTGTGCTCTACCCTTCGCTGTGTTAGAAAGAACAAAGCAGTGCATCGGCAAAGATCACTTCTAGAATCGATGAGACACCGCTCCGAGCTAGTTCTTGGAACAATCACAGCACCACATCGCCTTTTATGAAATTTCAAGATCAAGAGCATTGTTGCTCTTCAGTGAACTTCTTTTTAAGGTGGTGCCACCAGATGCGAATGTTGAATTTCCAACTATTTTAGTACTGGAACTAGTCCCAGCTCTCTTGAGGTGTGCTTGAGACCAACCCACTTGCTTCAGTATGGCAAGAAGAACAGATAAAGGACAGATTAGGTGTATGAAGGGTTTCAATGTTAAATATTAAAAAGAATAGATAGAGAATATCAGTGACATACAAGCTGTTGATTTTATCTCTTTGGGTGCATAATCTGAAATTTGAGAAACCGAGGGTCTTCCTGTAGAAACCTTGAAGTTATTCTCTAGATTTTGCAGAACGGATGATTGCCCTATGTTAGACCGTGAACCACTGTCGTTTTGTAACGGCATAGTGGTACCTGATGAAGTCTTCAATTCAGAATGACCATTTAGTTTCACTAAAGCACCTGTTGCCTATGGCTCAAGACGCTGCCAATTGATTGCTTGGTTAGTACTTAGTACATTCAACTAACAACAAAAGGAAGACTCCAACTGAGAATAACAGATTAGTGTTAGAAATGTAGCAGAGAGGAAAAGTCAATAACATACCGCTAGATCAACGACCCATATTCCAACACAACTTTGATTGGAAGAGAGATTTATTGATAGCAAGCACGGGCGTGTACCTAAGGAAGGTAGGTTGGTAGAACAAATCGCAGCTTTACCACGGCTCAGCGAAGGGCACTTACACCTACATAGTGACCAAACAGTTGAAATCTAATCAGAAGACCAAGAACCTACAAAAAACTTTGATGGGCGTGTACCCGAGGAAGGCAGGTCGGAAGAACGAATTGTAGCTTTACCACGGCTCAGCGAAGGGCACTTACACCTGCATAGTGACCAAACAGTTGAAATCTAACCATAAGACCAAGAGCCCACAAAAAAAACTTTGATGGCAAGAACCGAGAGTAACAGAAACAGGCAAGGAGAGAAACAGGGCTGATCCTAGGAGGCAAACTTGACTGGTGGAAGGCTGCGTAGGCGGTCGACGATGAAGAACAGCAGCCGAGAAGGTGCGTCAGCAAGAAAGTAGGAATGACGTGAAGAGCCCAGTTATGCAATCTCACTGAACAATACCGACTATGGTGGCCAAACGGTGACATGCCCAGTTAGCAGCGTGAAACTCTGAGGCAGCGAAGAACAACAAAACCAGCAGCTAAACAGTGGACAGGCACTGGTGACAAATGAGCCGCACGCATGCCAAGGCCGAGGCAAAGCGTCTACGACACGACCGCGCATTAAACGCCTGGATATGGCATGGTGCTGAAACCAGCGTCTCACAGCCGTGCGTGGCGATCAACTCGGTGTCTCGCAGTAGACGGGGCGGTTGTGGCCTGAATGACAGGACGTCGCATTAAATACGCTTCCATGTTTCCGCGATCGGGAGAGGCGAGCGAACGATGCGTTCGGACAGTCGACAGCGTGTCACATTAAATCTGCATCCACATTTCCACGGCCGGGAGAGGTGAGCGAATGATGCGTTTGGACGCTAGACGGAGTGTGCCTAGCCTCGCGGTACCGCGTACGCTGGGATGGGTAGCAAATGTCTCGCAACATCTCGCAGCGCTACTGAGTGCGATCGGACAGCTAGGGAACCGTAGGCACGCGATTGCCGGAGAGCAGGGAAATGCCGACGTGGGCACGCTAGGAGGCCGGCGATTCTTCTAGTCTTAAAGACAATAATATTTTATTACAGAATTAAAGCATACAATTTTGGTATTTTAAATGAATATAATTTACATAAAATATAGGCTCAAAATGATCAAAGTATCGACTCGCATTGGTTATAGGTAAGAGTCTTGATAGTCTTGTGCATGATCAAGTTGGAGATCTCCGACTTCTTTGCACCCAAATCAGACGAATGTACTGGAAAAAGGAACAACAAGCAAAGAGAGCAAATAAATACTAAAAGAATAACAAATGAACTCCAAATGAAACAAGACCAGTGCCATTAGCAAGATCTTTAATTTAAAAAAAATTTAGAAATAAATTTCATAATTTTGGAGTTAAAATGGAGGAGAACGAAGATTTCGAAGTTTGAAATTGAATTAAATCGGGAAAATAGAAAGGAGAGAGAAAATGGCCCACTAACATGTGGGACCCATAAATAGTTCCTGGTCCATGTGCACAGTGCATGGACCGGAGGTCAACATACACTGTGCATGTGGTCCATGGGTTCGATCCATACTGTGCATGGGGCCCACCTGTTGGTAGCTGGAGGTAAAAACAAAATCAAACCGGCCATTACTATTACGCGGGCCCACGCGGTAGTGAAACGAATTAGCCGTTTAAGGCATCACTAACCCGCTAATCATTTCTTAGGTTTTATGACATCGATTAGGGTTATTAATTACGAATGAACAGTATATGTCCATTTTCGGACAGCACAGGCAAGTCACGGGCTCGCACAGTCGGAGCTTGCCACCGGCGAGGGTGCCCACGATGACCGCCGAGCAAGGCCAAAATGGAAAGCCCTTGTTGAGGCGGAGCTGATGATGGGGGTGGTGCGGCCGGAAGATCACTGGAGCGACGGCGTGGTGGCGGGGAAGCGGCGGTGGTGCGATGCCAAAAGCCGAAATGGTGCCCTGGTGATCCATGACCCAAATTGGTGAGAGCATGAGTTAGAGGAGGGTTAGGGGGACTCACCAAGCCAAAGAAGGGGGCAGGAGGTGGGTGGAGGAAGGAGATCGCCGGTGGAGAAAGGTTCAGTCGGAAGTGAGGAGGAACGCGAAATACGGGCATAGCGGTGGACCAGAACCAAAGTGGCTTGGGGCGTTGGGTTCCTTGGTGTCAGGGGCATGGGGTGACGGGAGTGGCACGGTGGCTGCGTTGCAGTCTTGGCTAGACGCCATGAGGAGGCATGGCCAAAAAGGGGAAGCAGGCGGCTCTTGGTGGAAACTACCAGGAGCGAGGCGTCTGGGAGGTCCAAGGGGAGGAGAGGGGGCCTCTTATAGCCGGAGAAGAGGGGCAATGGAGGGGAGAGAGAGCCATTGGGAAAGCTTGGTCCCGAGGCGGTCATGGTGCGCTGGCAAGCTTCGGGCGCGGTGACAACTTGAGCGGGCATCTCGATGGGGAGGCTGCTAACGCGGTGGCGACACTGGTGACGTGGGCGCATGCGCAAGCGCAGCGCACCCAACGCTCTAGAGCGGACGAGGACAGCATGGCATCATGGCGTGGCGCGGTTGAGGGGACAAGACGAGGAGAGGGCGCCGGGGTCTTGGGCAGAAGAGGGAGCAGGTGACGATGTCAGAGGGCAGGCGCGGAGCACGTGGGTGGCATGGGGAGCAGGAGGCGGTGTGGGGGTGCGGCAGAGGTGCACGAGAATGGTGCAGAGCGAGCGTGGCGCTCATGGCCGGATGGGGAAGAAGGAGCAGGAAGGGGGCTTGGGCCAAGCAGGCCAGGAGGAGGAAATGCGCCGACAAAAAAGAATGGACCAAGGCCCAAAGGAGAATAGGGGCTGGGCCCAAAGAAAAAGAGGAGGGGAAAAATGAGAAGGGGTCCAAATTGGAAAAGGTGAATTCAAATTTGAAATTTGAATTCGGGAATTGCAAAGTGGTTTGAAACTCTTATTGGAACTTAGCTAGAGGCTAGAGGATTTTGAAAAGAGGGCTTTAGAGGTTTGAAAGTCGAATTTTGAATTGAGGTAGCACCGAGAATTTTGCAAATACAAAATAATTGAATTAGGTTTTTGAAACTCCAAATTCTAATTGCAAATACTATGCACCGTCCGAAAACAGACTATTTCAAATCCTACCCACCTTAAACAAAATCTCGACCCCAAGATTCGAGCTACTTATATTAGACAGAGAATGTACCTCTCATTACTCTTGAAGCTACTTAGGCTTCTTCGATGGTGACGTGGTTCACACGTTCGCGGCTTGGTGTTGAAGCAGCTCTAGATGCCTACGAGGTTTGATGACTTTTGCTTAGAGCTGAAGTTTGGCCTCAAGTTGGTGTGGCTTTAAAGTTGAACTTCACCGGGGTGGCTTGTTGAGGGCACTTGTTAGCAAAGTGTCCTTTTTCTCCACAGTTGAAGCAGCGAAGATGAGCTATCGGGTTTCGCACTGCAGGTTGTCCAGCGGGGCGATGAGTGCGGAGAACATTCCCACTTCCTTTTATTTCTACCGAGGAATTCTAATACTTCGGTGCAATCTGGCTATTCTCTTTTAAAATGAAGGGTGTTTGATATTGGTTGTCTTTGCCAACTTTATTCATGAGAAGTCTCACGGCGGTTTGAAAACTTGTCCTTTGTAGCTCAGCTGCTTTGGTTAGCAATAGGCGTAGGGAGCAGTCTTGGGGGCAGTGGTCTTGTCCTTCGCAGAGGAAGCACGCAACCTTACGCATCGGGCATTTACCTGGCTGGTGGTCCTTATCGCAGTTGGGGCAGTTTACGTAGCATTGGTCTACCTGATGTCCTTTTTCTCCACAATGCATGCATGCTACTTGGTTCATAGGGCAATCTTCTGATGGATGGTGTTTCTTACAGCAGGGACGATAGGGAACTAGGCACGTGCAGCAATAGTGTCCGTATTGCTCACATGTGAAGCATGCTCCTCTTGCATCTTGTCATAATGGAGGACATAATTGGGTGACATGTCCTATCTTACCACATTCAAAGCATATAGCATTTGGTGGAGCTTCTGCGTCTGGTAGTAGAAATTCAGCAGGTACAACTTGCTTTTTGCTAGGGCTCTTGATAAGTTCTTCGTTGCCAAGGCTGAGGTTGGTGGTGATGACATTCCTTATTGGTTCTTCAAGATTCCGTTGGAGACATCTGTTCATATGGTGTCCTAGGTTGTCGCAATAGAAACATTTGATCTCTTGGCCTTGCTTCCTTTGGGGGCATTTGTTGGCGAAGTGTCCGGTATTTCCGCAATGGAAGCAAGTGATAACCTTCAGGGTCCTACGGTATAAGCGCCTTGTTGTCTTTAATGTGACAACTTCTTCTGGGTAATTCTTTAAGTTGATGGGTGGCAGGGTCCGCTTTGTCGTCTTTTGCACAATGTGTAAGGCAAAGCTTCTTCTGAGGGCATCTATTGGCGAAGTGCCCTTTTTCTCCACAGCTGAAGCAGTGAAGGTGGGTTGCCGGGTTGGGTGCTGCAGATCGTCTGGTGGAGCGAGGAGTGCGAAAACATTCCCACTGGAGCGCGGAGTTGGAGTTGGAGCTCTTGGTGGCTAGGCTGCTGGCTGATTGAATGATGAGCTGCCGAGAAATGCTAACTACTAGGGGTAGCTGTCTTGTGGCCTCTGCGCTATCATATTTTTGCGACTAGAACCACTTTCTTGGGTTGTTACTCTCTTTGGGGCCATCTGAGGGAACAACTCAGCTTAGAACTAGAGGAGATATATGAGTGTTTACTAGCCCTCTAGAGCACAATAGAAGAACTTCAAACCAACGAGGAGAAAGAATCAAGTACAATACAAAGCCCAGAGTGGCTGCATTATATTAAGGGGGTTAAGTGTTATATGACTCCTGAAACATAGCATATATGCTATGCTAAGCCACGACACAGGATACAAACACAACGTCTATAAAAGAAGAAATAAGAGTGCTTGCAACCAAAAGACTACCTAACAAGCACTGCTAGCTAACTTAGACTAGCCTGACTACTCCAACGGCTCCAACGGGGGTGGACCACTACAAGTGGTGTAGTTGCCTGGGGAGCGGGAACAAGAACGGCTCTGACTGAAGCTCGGCGAGCGAGAACAAGAGCGGGAACGGTTGAGGCTGCGTCCATGGCTGGACTCTCCAAGGTCGATGATGGGCGGCAGACTGGGGCATCGCACGCTCTTGCGCACCATGATCCTGATACGGGGTCCTGAACGTCGGGCTGGCACCGGGTTGCTAGGGATGACGACAGGCGCAGCAAGAGCTGGGGTAGAGATCACAGTGGCTGCTGTGATCTGTGCTAACTCTGCAATGGTGGTATCCCTTTCCTGCTTCACCTCAGAGAGGGCTGCATCCCATCTGATTAGCCTGTTGCTGAGGGTGTCGGAGTGGTCATAGCTGGAAGTGAGCAGCATCCGAAGCTTTCCAATCTCATACACTGCAGTATTTGGTGAGGGCTGTCATTGCCTCGTGAGTCAGACTTGGTGAGTCGGCAGGGTCGTCTCGCTCTGATTTCAAAGATCTCGGGGTAGCGCAATCCTTCCTGAAGAGACGGATAGAAGCAGAATAGAGATCCCAGCAGGTCGTCCTCATGCATCTGGCAAAGGCGAGCTGAGACGAAACGAGCTATGTCCTGAACCGCATCAGAACAGTGGCTCCTGGGGTATTCGGTTCTGAAGGTGTGGGTGATGAACTCGCCTTCCCTCAGGTAGAGGTACACCTCCTGACGAGGATTAAAATATCTATATATTACTTTAATACATAATAAAAGACCATACGTCTACACGGATGTAACCCCTAAAACTCATGACCTCTGTGGTCGTAAGGAATCCAGAGGTTATTCAAAGGATACCCTGGTTGGACGAGGGCCTGTACCCAGTCCCCGACCAGATGACTGCTCGTAGAAGCAATGAACTAGCATCTGGATCTTACTCCGATATATTCCATACCATGTGATGAATGGAACACATGTCATATTCGGTCCATACCGCGCAACGTTTCATAATCTAAAGACACTAACAACAACCACCTTATGGTTGTGTGTCTCATAGGCACACAACCATTGAACAGTTGATACTGTGTCAACCATTGCCTCCCTCCGACCAGACGCGTCACTTCCCAACAGGCGTCACTTTCGGGAGTAACTGCCACCACTTCATCAACTACTTAAAGAAGAACACAAGCGGCAGAAAGGGAGTTCGAATCCAATTCGAAAGATCAACAGACGATTGGACTTTGATAGCATAGCAAGCATTACGCTCAGCATAATTAGGATTAGTCTACCGCCTTCTCGAGGGCACCTCTTGTAATAGCCAGTTCATATCAATAAAAGAGCAGTCCCATTCTCTCCCAAGAACTCTCTGCCATTTTCCTCTTTTTATTTCGTAAGATCGGCGACTCGATCATAGACAGCTGGTGCCGTCCATGGGAAAGGCGTTGAGTCCTTGAAGATCACTTCGTTCAAGTATTCCTCATCCACTTCCTTTGCTCCATTATCGCTCATGCGAATATGGCGGAGACTTGGGATGAGCAAAATTAGTTCGACCTGGCGGACTACTCCAACCTCGACATGGATGCATGCATCCGCACCATGGAAGAAAACAGGATGTCATCGTCCTCTTCCTCCTCTGCCGGTTCGCCAATCGCAGAGATTGACAAAATCGACCAGATGGATGAGGATACACCGCCACCAACAAAGGCGTTCTCGAAGGAACCGCTTGTTCCGACTAGTTCGGAACGTCCGAACACCTCTGCAAGCCCGATCGATCCGATCGGCAAAAGCGACAATGGGAGCCCAGCGCGGCGACCAGAGAGTCCAAGTACTCTCGATATTGTCCTAGGTGACCAGTATTCACCAACAGCTCCTACGTATTCCGAGGGCCAACTAGCACATGGTAAGAGTATCGATGAAATTATCACTGATCGCTGGCCAAGTGGGCATGGTGAAACTTAGCATACGATCAGTAGTACGCCAGATTAGGATATGTCCACCACAAAGCCCACTAGAGGCAGTAATCTCCGACCGCTCTCCATCGTAGAAGCTCCTTGCAGAAGCGCTGAAAGGCTCCCCCTTAGTTACGACGGGAGTTCCTCCGAAGATCACTGTTGGCGCCACGAGGTCAACACAATCAGAGATACCAATCCGAATGCCATGCACAGTTCTCCACGGGTTGACTCGCCACCACTTGCTGGTGGAAATGGTATGGGCACCCAAGCACCAGTTACCAGAGGCAATCGAACTGATGGACGTGCATAAGTTAATTCACTTGTTCCTATCCCATTGCGAGTAAGGAATCAGGCAGGGCCATCCGGGAGGTTGAGAGATAACTTGACTCATCGGACGCCCACTGCAAGCGGAAGTTTACCACGACCTTCGGTAACTATACAAAACCTACAACGAGTTTGGGATATCTTGAATAATCCCGACCCTGCTTTAGCAGGAACTCCAAGTTATGTTCAGCTTGCAGGTCAGGTGTCAGAGATCCTCCAACAAACCATGCGGCGTACAGATGTGTACTGGGAGCAAAGGAATTCACAAAGTCACATGATGACCTCATCCCAGCGCTCCTCCTTTAGTAGAGGACAACATAGTCGTGTAGAGGATCGAGCAGCACCAAGACCCCCTCGTAGGTTCCGACCAGGAAATCACGAGGGAAGACGGCTCTTCAGAGCAACCACTCCTTCTCCTCGCCAAGAGGAATGACTACTTGATTCAGGCGATGTCAGGCATCATCTGAACCAGGTAGGTGGTCAAAGGCGTTATCATAACATCCACGACCAGGTTGGGACACCAGGTCCTAGATATGCAAATCTGAGGAATCGATCCCTGACTAACTATAATCTGGCTCCTTTTCAGAGAAGGTGCTGCGACTCCATTACGGGATGCCGAGCATTCTCGGCAGGTCTCCAAGCTGTTCGTTGGCTGGACAGGTTTCGACTAGCCAACATAGAGAAGTTCAATGGGACTTAGAACCCATTAGAATTATTTCAAATTTATTCTACCGCCATTAAGGCCGTTGGTGGTAATGATAATGTAATGGCAAATTATTTGCCCATGGTCCTTGAAGGATCTGCCCGGTCCTGGTTGCTCAACCTACCGATGGGATCTATTTATACTTGGGAGCAGCTCTACGACACTCTGATCGCCAACTTTCATGAGACGTACGACCGCCCCGGAAAGGAGGATTATCTTCATCGGATGAAGCAGAAGACCAATGAAACTCTTCGATAATATATCAAGAGATTCAATCAGGTTCGGAATTCCATCCCAGAGATCGCAGAATCTTCTATCATCCAGGCCTTCAAAGCAGGGCTGAGGAATCGCCGGTTTATAGAGGATATTGTAATAAATCCTCTACGAACAACCGTCGAGCTTTTCAATATGGTAGACAAATACACGACCGCTAGTGAAGCGGTCGAATGGTCTGAAGCCATTGATCGGAAGGAGAAAAATCCCCAGTCAGATTTGGAGAAGCAGGAGAAAAAAGGCAAGAAGTCTCTCAAGAACAAGAAGAATCGCAAGCCCGACAACAAGAAAGTCCTTGCGATTCTAGAGAAATATACCAAGGGCAAGAAAGATTTCACCAGTCGAAACAAAGGTAAGGTTCCGACCAGTGACTTCAAGAAAAGAAAGAAGTGGTGTCCACTTCACAAAGCGACAGGGCATGATCTGCGCACATACCGGGCCTGGCAAAGTAAGCTAGAAGATTACTACTCAGGCAAATGACCCTTCCCCTCCATAACGGAACTCGGAGAGTCAAGCTCCAAGAAGGATAAAGATGGCGATGAAGAAATGGACTACCAGGAGCCGCAACATACGGTAGATATGATCTTCGGAGGATCCTCCTCGTACGATTCCAGACGTCATCTGAAGGCCGTGGAGCAAAAAGTCAACCTTGCCGAGTCTTCGATCACTATCAAGCCATCCAGGTGGTCGGAAACTGTAATCTCCTTCAGCAAAGAAGATTGCCCCATCCCGTCGACTCGACCATGTAGGTTTCCTATCATAGTTGAACCTATTATTAACAATTCTAAACTTAATTGAGTCTTAATAGATGGAGGTAGTTCTTTTGAATATTTTGTTTGTGGGAGCATTAGAAGAAATGCAAATCCCAAGGTCCAAGGTGAAACCTGTGAAATATGCCTTCCACGGTATAGTTCCTGGTTCTATTGCCAAACCGTAAGGACAGCTTTCCCTACCGATTATGTTCCGAAGGCCCGACAACTTCTGAACAGAAAAGGTTCCGTTTGATGTAGTCGACTTCGAAACCGCATACAACGGAATCATCGGTCGTCCCGCTCTAGCAAAATTCCTGATAGCCACGCATTACGGTTATCAGAGTCTAAAGATGCCAGGACCGAAAGGTGTCATCACGGTTCGAGGAAACCGCAAAATGGCTTATGCATGTGATCAGAAGTCCTTAGAACTAGTTGATGAGCTTCCGACCAGGGAAACTAACCTGTCACTTGTGCAGGTCAAACACTCGAGGTCAAAGATGGTGCCAAAGCCTTCCGACCAGACCAAAGAGGTACCACTCAGCAAGGGCGCTCCTCCGGGAGGTATCAACACTCTGTCTAGGTCAAGAAACACTATTGCGTCCAACCAAAAGGTACTAGTTGTGGCAGGACTCAACCCCAAATAGGAAGAGTCGCTCGTCTCCTTTCTCTGAGCAAATCAGGACGTATTCGCTTGGCAGGTGTCCGACATGCCCGGAGTCCCCAGGGAGGTGATCGAGCACAAAGCTAGCTCTCGGCGACAAAAACCGGTCAAGCGAAGCTCGGCGTTTACTTTGATCGGAAGGAGGCAATCTAGTCGGAAATTGACAAGCTCCTCAAGGTTGGGTTTATTCGTGAATTCGACCACCCAGAGTGGCTCGCTAATCCTATAATGGTTAGAAAAAGCAATGGGAAATGGTGTGTGTATTGACTTCACAGATCTTAATAAAGCTTGTCCGAAGGATGACTTTCCCCTTGCACGCATTGATCAACTTGTAGACTCCACTTCAGGGTGTGAGTTGTTAAGTTTTTTAGATGCATACTCAGGGTACCACCAGATTAACATGAGTAAAGAAGATGAAGAGAAAACTTCCTTCATCACTCCATATGGCACTTACTGTTATGTTAAGATGTCGTTTGGTCTCAAAAACGCTGGTGCGACTTTCCAAAGGCTGATGCAGAAAACCTTTAATCCTCAAATAGGTTGAAATCTGGAAGCTTATGTTGATGACTTGGTAATAAAAAGCATGAACGCTGGCGACCACATTTCCGACCTACACGAGACTTTCAATAACTTAAGAAGACAAAACCTTAAGTTAAATCCAGAGAAGTGTGTGTTTAGAGTTCTGTCTGTAAAGCTTCTTAGGTTCCTAGTTTCGGCTAGAGGTATTGAGGCAAATCCAGCGAAAATTTCGGCCATCGACCAGATGGGCCCTCCGACCACAAAGAAGGAAGTCCAAAAACTAACCGGCTATATGGCAGCGCTAAGTCGTTTCATTGCACAGTTAGGAGAAAAAGGACTCCCTTTCTTTAAACTTCTCCGAAAACACGGAAGTTTTGAGTGGACTAAAGAGGTAAACGACGCCTTTGAAGAACTTAAAAAATACCTTACAAGTGCTCCGATCCTAGTCTTTCCGAGGTCGGGGGAAACATATTGTTGATTTATGTGGCTGCAACACCGCAAACAGTCAGTAGTGTACTGGTCGTTGAACGTGAAAACATTCAACGACCGGTTTATTACGTAAGCGAAGTCTTACATGGACTAAAGGAACGATATCTATAGGTACAAAATCTGCTCTATGGTCTCCTTATGGTTTCAAGGAAACTAAGGCATTACTTTCAAACCCACAAAGTGGTCGTGCCGACCGGATATCCCTTAGATCAAGTCCTTGGAAACAGGGAGCCATTAGGACGAATTGCAAAATGGGCGGCCGAGCTTGGGGCGTTCGACCTCCATTTCATCTCACGAACAGCAATCAAGTTCCAAGCAATAGCAGAATTTATTGCCGAATGGACAAACCCTGAACCCACCCAAGGGCCCGAGTACGAACACCACGACAAGTGGACAATGTACTTTGACAGTTCCTTGATGCTCAAAGGCTCGGGGGCTAGAGTTGTCTTGATATCCCCTACTGACAAACACATCAAGTACACCATCTAGTTGAACTTCCTTGCTACAAATAATGTGGCACAATACGAAGGTTTACTGGCAGGACTCCAAGCAGCTCGTTCGCTCGGGATTCGTAGATTACTAGTGAAAGGCAATTCTCAACTAGTAGCGAAGCAAGTCAGAAAAGAGTATCAATGCTCAAGTACCAAGATGTCATCTTATTTGGCGGAAGTACAGAAACTCGAAAAGTACTTCGTCGGTTTTTAGATCCAACACATTCCTGGCAGACCAGTTGGCACAGATGGCCTCCACCAGGTCACCTATCCTGCCCGGAGTTTTTCTCGAGCAACTCGATTCACCCTCGGTAGTCAAGCTTTCTGAGGACATAGATGTTCCACTAGAGGTTGTACAAATCGATCCTAAGAACATGGATGCTCCACAGATTGTTGATGGTTGGCGCCGTCACAATCACGATAGAGATTGGATGACGTCGATCTACAATTATCTTCAGCATGACATTATTCCTGAAGATGATGTAGAGGTTGATCATATAGCACGAAAGGCCAAATCATACACTCTGATTGAAAGTATCTTGTATAAACGAGGATCTCACGGAGTGTTGATGAGATGCATATCTCAAACGGATGGCATTAAGTTGCTATTCGACATTCATGGAGGAGTCTATGGAGCACATCATTCCTACAGAACACTGGTCGGTAAAGCCTTCAGGCAAGGATACAACTGGCCAACTGCCCTTCATGATGCAAAAGAGCTCGTGACGAAGTGCGTACAGTGTTAATTTCATAGTCGACAAGTACATCAGCCGGTATAAGCTTTGCAAACCATACCTCTTTCTTGGCCTTTTGCAACCTGGGGACTAGACATTCTGGGACCTTTCCCAAGAGCACTCAGGGGCTTCGAATTCCTTTTCGTCATGATTGACATGTTTACAAAATAGATAGAAGCCGAGCCAGTTGTTAAAACAACAACTGAAGCCGCTAAGAGGTTCCTCACAAAAAACATGATCACACGATTTGGCATACCAAGTCATATAATCACAGACAATGGTACCCAATTCTCTAGCAGAAATTTTCAGAAATTCTGCGAAGATCTCGGTATCAAGATACATTTTGCTTCTGTCACTCATCTGCAGAGCAATGGAGCAGTTGAGCGGGCCAATGGTATCATAATGCAAGGAGTGAAACGACAAGTATTCGACCAGTTAATCCAACAGTCAGAAGCTTGGGTTCAAGAACTTCCTTTTGTGTTATGGGCTGTTCGAACCATGACCAGTCATGCGACTGGTGAAACTCTATTTTTTCTGGTTTACGGGGCTGAAGCCATGCTTCCTCCAGAACTGAAAATCAGCTCTGCTCGAACTGATTGTTTCAATGAAAACAATCAGATTCAACAAAGACTTGACGACATCAATTTTCTTGAAGAACAACGAAACCAAACTCTCATACGATCAGCAGTTTACCAATAAGCTATGCGAAGGTACCACAGTCGTAAGGTGCATCCTCGCAGCCTAGCTATAGGTGATCTGGTTCTATGATGAATTCAGAATCAGGCTAATCACAATAAACTTTCTCCCAAATAGGAAGGTCCATACACTGTGGTCGAAGTCACCCGACTTGGTTTGGTACGACCAGCTATGTCAGACGGGCGAGTTTTGTCCAACTCTTGGAATATTGACCAGCTGCGTAAGTTCTTTGTATAATTGTACTTTCCATTATTTCAATTTATTACTAAAGATGCATTTCCTTTACTTTTCGACAAATGATTTTGTCTATATATCTGTCTTTTCATCTAGTTTGTGTGCTATTGTTGCCTCATTGGTCGGAGAAGACCAAATTCTCTTCGATATCCTTTATAAGGATCTCTATTACTCTATGGCTATGACATAAAGTCTAACACCGTAACAGTCCTAGTCGTGACCATTCAGACAATGGTTCTCACGTGCGACCAACACTATTTTCTTAAAGAAATATACGAGTAACAAGAGCATTACATAGGCAACTTCATATAGTATTTTACATGCTTTAGATTTCGGGGACTACATTTCTTACCTTCAACAATCTGTTCCACTCTTGTTTTGGCTACTAGTCGGGACATGGAAAGCCTCCTAGTAGAAGTCTCTCCTTCTCGGCATGTGGTCCTGCCCACTGGAAGGAGCTTCCTAGCGACAGTCCATTTCTTACGATCCTCGCTGCTAGTAGGAACTTGAGCACGAACATATTTCACGAAGTGTTTCTTTTAGTCTCTAGTTCTTAGCAACCCTTACGACCAGTTTTGGATAAGATATATAAACAAGCTTATTCATCGATTTTTGCATACATATTTGCATATTATCTTATCAATCAATACAAGTCTTATCTAACTTCCAAACCACACAAGGTACTTCACAGTATTTTGATTATGGAAATGACCTAAGACTAGTCGAAATCACACGCTAGTTCTGACCACAATGATTTCTTAGTGATATTTAGATCATTTTTTATAACATAATCAGCATATGCTCTGTATTGTGATCGTAGCAATTGCTTATTTTCTTGGTCTACTACTTCTTTAGTAAAGTTCTTCTACTAACACAAGCAGTCGGGGGCTAGGGAATATATGAGTATCCAGTGAATTTAGGAAGACAAAACAAAGACTTTATTGATGATAAAAGGTAAGTTTTATTTATAACTGTCAAAATATTACATTCTTTTACTTCTCGGAGCCACTAGACTGGTCACTGCATGGAGACCCGGCCTCCATTTCTTCTGCGACCTTATGTCCGAGAGGTGCCATTTCCTCGAACATTTTGGTTGCTTCGTCTCTCGTGCAGTTGAAGTCTTCCTCAACAGTTTGGAGATTTATGGAAAAGTCTTCCTCAACAGTTTGGAGATTTATGGAAGGGTCGGCGATTTTTAGTTTTGCCAAAGCAAAACTAACTCCATTCTTGACAGCATCAAACATGGTCTGCGCATGATTCTCCTGAGTTGTTTTAAGGATAGTCCTAAGGTCTTCGAGCTGTTGGCCAAGGTAATTGATCTTCTCTAAGGGATCTCCTAAATTAGGCAGTTGCATTCCTGATCCCATATCGAAGAGCATCTTGTTAAGGGCCTTGACCTTATCTTCAAGACCTTGCTCAAAGGCTACCTCCTTGCCATGCTAGAACTCAAGAGCCTTCTCTGCTTGCCTCAATGCTTGAGTTTGCTCTGTACGAGTAAATCAAAAGATAAGTACATACGACTAGGAAAAAAGAAAAACTGGTCGAGTTTACGACCGGTTACCTTCGTTCTTCTTCTCAAAGGTGTCAAGAACTTTGTGAACACCATGAGGATATGCTCATGATCCTAGGTGATGATACAATTGGCAATTTGGTTGAAGGTTTGTTGGAATTCATGTTTGTCAGAAAGTTTTAGCAAAACTGTTAGGATAATCGGTAGTACCGGCTTGGAAGCCGCGGTACTACCGCGTCACGGTATGACCGTTTGTTGTAGAGCGGTATGACTGCATCTTGCTTGGCGGTAATACCGCACTTCGGTATGACCGTTGTTTTGCGGTATGCAAATTCCAGAGGAGTGGTTTTTTGAGAATTTTGGATTTCACCGGGTAGCGGTACGATCATGATTGTGGGTCTTGATACGATCATTGTCTTGATAATCTGGAAACCATAACATGGCGGTAGTACCGTTTTTGTGCTGAATGTTATTTCATTTTGGAGTTTTGGCTCTGGGATATGTCATATCCATTTTTGTTAATGCTTATATGTTGCATATTGCATGTTTTGAGCTAACATGGGTCAAGTTGTGAAGAACTTGTTCCCGGAGATGATTTCTTGGTCTATTGCTGTGCAGGTGGCTTGCAGGTCAACGACGGTCAATGGTGAGGAGGATCGGGACTAAGCTTGGAGAGCTGAGGTCCAGAACGATCATGGATGCCGGGTGAGGTCAGGTGACTTAAGCATGGCGCAGAATGGACGAGGTTGATCGAACGGGCAGTTTGATACAACTGGTTGGATCAAGCGGCGCGGGGGTCGGTGCAAGTGCCTTGGAGGTTCCGATGGGATTCGGACGGGAGAGACTTGCCGACATGATGAGAGCCGTTGATCAACCTACACGTGGCGGAGCAGGCGATTGCTTCAACTGGTTTGGACTCGGTCCATGGAGAAGGATCGAAAAAGGGTATTTTGGTAATTTCACCAAATACCGCATTTGTGACTTGTTGGCTAAACCACAGCGCGGGTCGGCGCTTGGAGAAGCGGTTTAGGTCAATCAAAGATGAAGACGGTGCTTTGAGATGCGTGCGTGAGTTAACCCATTGTGAGTTAGGGTTTAATGGGTGCCCTAATGGAATATTCCAAGATGCCTAGCCTCCACTATATAAGCACTTTGTCTTTGTGTGTTTTAATGAGTAGGGAACATGAGAGAAGCCCATGTGTGGTATTAGGGTTTTGGAGAGCTAGGGCTTAGGGATTGTTTGATCTAGTGCTCATGTATTGAGTTGTGCCCTCCAAGATGATGGAGAGGCTGTAGACATCAACCATATGTTCAGATCAATCCAATCTTGTGTCAAAGATGAGTTTTGTTCGTTCTTGTTCTTCGTTCTTGCACTTGTCTTTGATGTTTTGGTGATTTTGTTGATCCACTGGTTTTCCCTCGATTCTCTCTGTTGCTTATGCTTGCTGTGACTTGTGAGAGACCGTCTAAGGTCATCTTGATCATCCATAGCCCACGAGCAAGCCTAGGATCAGATTTGGGTATTTAACCTCTTTTTGAACCCTCCTTCGGTAAAATACAAAAAAGGTCAAAACTTTGACGTGGATCTTCTTGATCGTCGCTTGGAATAGGTTCCTGACATCATTAGGAAGATGTGTTTCAAATTTGGTGGAGTTTGGCCAAGCGGATGAAAAGTTACGTCGATTTTTGTTTTCGTTTTTCATGCTGGTTACTGTTCATTCGCCTGATTTTACTATTCATCCGGCACGACCGGTACTGTTCATCAGCACTGTTCATCAGGCTGATTTTTGTGTTTTTGGTCATTTCTTTTGGGGATTTGAAGGGGATTCATTACAAGACTTCCGCTACGCTTATATATATTGATCTTCATAGTTCTCATAGCTATTGGAGTCAATATCATGTTTGAATCCGATCAGCAAAGCGAAAAATAGATAGTGCTCCTATTCACCCCCCCTCTAGTCGCCTTTCCGGTCCTACAATTGGTATTAGAGCCCGGTTAGCTCTTCTCATAGATCTTAACCGGTCTT